>JAQNBH010000016.1:53775474-54390474 GCA_028752905.1 Cladorhizidae sp. MBARI D1340-BT2 | reverse complement strand
TTGATGTATACTTGTGATGTACACACATATATCACACATAGTTGATGTATACTGTACGATCACACATAGTTGATGTATACTTGTGATGTACTCACATATATCACACTAGTTGATGTACACTTGTTGATGTACACACATATATCACACATCGTTGATGTACACTTGTGATGTACTCACATATATCACACTAGTTGATGTATACTTGTGATGTACTCACATATATCACACATAGTTGATGTATACTTGTGATGTACACACATATATCACACATAGTTGATGTATACTTGTGATGTACTCACATATATCACACCAGCTGATGTATACTTGTGATGTACTCACATATATCACACTAGTTGATGTATACTTGTGATGTACACACATATATCACACTAGTTGATGTATACTTGTGATGTACTCACATATATCACACTAGTTGATGTACACTTGTGATGTACACACATATATCACACATAGTTGATGTACACCTGTGATGTACACACATATATCACACATAGTTGATGTATACTTGTGATGTACACACATATATCACACACTAGTTGATGTATACTTGTGATGTACTCACATATATCACACATAGTTTATGTATACTTGTGATGTACACACATATATCACACTAGTTGATGTATACTTGTGATGTACTCACATATATCACACCAGCTGATGTATACTTGTGATGTACACACATATATCACACATAGTTGGTGTACACCTGTGATGTACACACATATATCACACACTAGTTGATGTATACTTGTGATGTACTCACATATATCACACATAGTTTATGTATACTTGTGATGTACTCACATATATCACACCAGCTGATGTATACTTGTGATGTGCACACATATATCACACATAGTTGATGTATACTTGTGATGTACACACATATATCACACTAGTTGATGTACACTTGTGATGTACTCACATATATCACACTAGTTGATGTATAATTGTGATGTACACACATATATCACACATAGTTGATGTACACCTGTGATGTACACACATATATCACACACTAGTTGATGTATACTTGTGATGTACTCACATATATCACACTAGCTGATGTATACTTGTGATGTACACACATTGTTAAGGTTCTTTCTGGTGTTAGCCTATATCTGGCTAAATGAGCGTCTATGCGACTCATTGACAAGATAAAAGATAACTTACTCGCAGAAACTCTAGTCTAATACAGAAGAGTAGTTGCAATAACACTAGTAGCATAACAGAACACACTGAGGCAGTGGAGAGCTTACTTAAGTATAGGCACTCCACTCCTGACATAGCAAATACAAAATGGACCAATCTAAAAGTGAACCCCTAAAAAAAGTATGAAGTGTTAACTAATTAACATCCGTTCCAATGTTCTCTTTAGCCCAGTGCCGGTTGCTATGTTGTTGTCAGGCAGTCGTCCCTGACACACATACACCACACTAGTTGATGTATACTTGTGATGTACACACATATATCACACACTAGTTGATGTATACTTGTGATGTACACACATATATCACACTAGTTGATGTATACTTGTGATGTACACACATATATCACACTAGTTGATGTACACATGTGATGTACACACATATATCACACATAGTTGATGTATATTTGTGATGTACACACATATATCACACTAGTTGATGTATACTTGTGATGTACACACATATATCACACATAGTTGATGTACACCTGTGATGTGCACACATATATCACACTAGTTGATGTATACTTGTGATGTACACACATATATCACACATAGTTGATGTACACCTGTGATGTGCACACATATATCACACTAGTTGATGTACACCTGTGATGTGCACACATATATCACACTAGTTGATGTATACTTGTGATGTACACACATATATCACACATAGTTGATGTACACCTGTGATGTGCACACATATATCACACTAGTTGATGTATACTTGTGATGTACACACATATATCACACTAGTTGATGTACACCTGTGATGTGCACACATATATCACACTAGTTGATGTATACTTGTGATGTACACACATATATCACACTAGTTGATGTATACTTGTGATGTACACACATATATCACACATAGTTGATGTATACTTGTGATGTACACACATATATCACACTAGTTGATGTATACTTGTGATGTACACACATATATCACACATAGTTGATGTACACCTGTGAAATACACACATATATCACACGTAGTTGATGTACACCTGTGATGTGCACACATATATCACACATAGTTGATGTATACTTGTGATGTACTCACATATATCACACATAGTTGATGTACACTTGTGATGTACACACATATATCACACATAGTTGATGTACACCTGTGATGTACACACATATATCACACTAGTTGATGTATACTTGTGATGTACACACATCACACTAGTTGATGTATACTTGTGATGTACTCACATATATCACACATAGTTGATGTACACCTGTGATGTACACACATATATCACACATAGTTGATGTATACTTAGTTGATGTACACTTAGTTGATGTACACTTGTTGATGTACACACATATATCACACATAGTTGATGTATACTTGTGATGTACACACATAATTATATCACACATCATTGATGTATACTTGTGATGTACACACATATATCACACTAGTTGATGTATACTTGTGATGTACACACATATATCACACATAGTTGATGTACACCTGTGATGTACACACATATATCACACATAGTTGATGTATACTTGTGATGTACACACATATATCACACATAGTTGATGTACACCTGTGATGTACACACATATATCACACATAGTTGATGTACACCTGTGATGTACACACATATATCACACATAGTTGATGTATACTTGTGATGTACACACATATATCACACATAGTTGATGTACACCTGTGATGTACACACATATATCACACATAGTTGATGTATACTTGTGATTTACACACATATATCACACATAGTTGATGTACACCTGTGATGTACACACATATATCACACATAGTTGATGTACACCTGTGATGTACACACATATATCACACATAGTTGATGTATACTTGTGATGTACACACATATATCACACATAGTTGATGTACACCTGTGATGTACACACATATATCACACATAGTTGATGTATACTTGTGATGTACACACATATATCACACATAGTTGATGTACACCTGTGATGTACACACATATATCACACATAGTTGATGTATACTTGTGATGTACACACATAATTATATCATGCAGTGTGATGCATGTGACCAGCACTAAATCAATTGTGGACATTTCATGGCACAAATTTATAGATAGGAGATCTTGAGTTAAGTTTTTGTGTAGACTATGTATCTTAGCATTCCATTATCATAGCAATATAATCAATACTAGATCAAGCCTAGTGCTATAGGGTCAAAGCAGTGATAGGGTCAGAGCACACTTTAATATAGAGGATGTCAACTCCATGTGACCTAAAAAATCAGCTCAAGTGGATTTTGGTCTGATTCTGTCACTGTTTTCTTTTACAGTCAAGAAGCTAAGGACGGAAATATTTTCAACTGGCACTGATAGTCACTACATCAGAGCTGTAGCTAAGTGCAATGGAATCACACTTTATTCTCCCTGCAGTTAGTCATCCTTGCTCTGAAATTCTCGGCTGCAAGGAGCACACCTATTCTTCACAGCCACAAGTTTCTAAAGAAGAGGATCTTCCATCAAGTTATCACGTCATCCAGAACTTGGCTGATGTCAAAATAAAATTAGATTGTTAAGTAGGTATGTATATATATATTATAGGCTATTTTTTGTGAAGTGCATGCTTTATTATTGTATTTAGCCTCCATATTTGTTAAATGTCGGTTGTGATACCCATCTCCGGTTTTAAAATTAGTGTTTCTTCCATTTTTTGGTGATTAGAAAGATTTGTAGATGCAATCAAGAAGTCACTGTCTTTTTTAGGTATATAGCCTGGTACATACAGTCAGTGATCCTTACCAATAGGATATTGATTACATCTGCTCAGTGTTCAGCATCCATTTTCTTGCTAATGCTATAAGCACTCCGCTTAAAACCACCAGCATTTATTGTGCATGTACTGTTGTCAGTACATAAATATACCACATGGTGCACATAACAAACTTGTTTTTCAGGAAAAATATCAGTTCTCCTGGACAGTGTATACATTAGGGGTTATAAAAATATTTATACAGAGAGATGGCAAACAAACGACCAAAGTTAAGGATCTGGAAAGGGATTGTTGGGGAATTGACGTCTTCATTTTGGGGAATAGTGCTGCACTAACTGATACCACCAAATAAACAGCTTCTTGTAGACACAGTGTAATAAAGCACATGTTGAGCTGCTTATTTAACTTTAAAATGTCGGAATAAGCAGAAAACAAAAAGTAGACGAATTAACATTGTTTCCTTAGCCGGTATAAGATAAGCTTGTTTAGTTTCAGTTTCAGTTATTGGGAAAATAATTGGTTTAAAAGAGATGCACATATTTTCCTGATGTTCTGGACTTCTTTTTAGCATGTTTGCTGCTGTCTTTAGCATGGTGGTAGTAGTAGAAGTACTGAGTTTTTGCCACAGAGGAGTAACTGATGACAGTACTGGAGACATGATAATGCACACCCACAGTAATCATCTTCTGCTTCAAAATCAGGAAAAAGATGAATTGGAAGTTGGCAAAGAAGTTACTCCATATTTCAGACCTCCGCAGTATTCATGTCTGAGGAATGGATCTCTCCTCTGTCCCCCCTGGTCTTACTGTGACAGTACTAATGAGACATGTGCGTGTCCTGAAATCCCAACTCATGCATTGAAATGTGGATTTGATAAGGGAAATGCTCTACGTGTCCTGGACTGTAATTGTGTCACTTATGATGAAGAACTCAACCTAACAGAAGTTGGCCTCTGCATTTATAACTGCATTCATGGGAATACATCTCTCATTGATCTGGTGTACCAGTTACTCCCACCAAACACTTCTGATTGGAATGATGTTATGTGTGGTAGATTTAACAGGACTGGGACTCTTTGTGGCAGGTGTAATACAGAGGATGGCTTTTATCCGCAAGCTTATTCATTTGATATGTCTTGCATTAAATGCACCAATGGCAAGCCTGACTGGTGGAAGTATGTGCTGTCAGCATATCTGCCACTTACTCTTTTCTACTTCATCATTTTATGTTTCAATATCAATATCAGCTCATCACAACTTCATGGATATATCATTTACAGCCAAATCGTTACATTACCACCTTTTGCTCGTTGCACATATATGATTACAGGTAAACCATTATCTTATATGGTCAGATTTCTTGGATCACTGTATGGAATTTGGAATCTGGACTTCTTTCGCATGTACAACACTGGCATTTGTCTGCAAACTGATACATTAGCTACCTTGGCTCTTGATCTAGCTGTTGCTGTGTATCCTCTTCTTCTCATGACTGTCACTTACTTCATGATCAGTTTATACGATTCCAACTTTAAGCTCTTTGTAATCTTGTGGAATCCTTTTCGAGCTTTCTTTAATATTTTCCGGAAAAACTGGGACATCAGGACATCAACAGTTGATGCTTTTGCTACTTTCTTTTTCTTAACAAATGTGAAGTGTCTCAGCGTATGTTATGATTTACTCATCCCAGTCAAAGTGTACCACTTTGTTACACCTGAACATCACATTAACTATTCTTGGCGGCTGTATTACGATGCTACAATTCCTTACTTTAGAGCTGCTCATCTTCCTTATGCCATCCTGGCCATCATGGTGGTATTTTTCTTTGTCTTAACCCCCACATTAATCATCATTGTTTACCCAATTAAAGTGTGTCACAAATGTTTTAATATACTTCCTCGTCGCAGCCAACTATTTCTGCACACATTTGTGGACTCCTTCCAAGGTTGCTACAAGGATGGGACAGAGCCAGGCACTCGAGACTGCAGGTGGTTTTCATCTGTGCTTTTAATACTTCGTTTCATCGTCATTAGTATGTATGCTTACTTTCTGGACTCAATGTATTTCCCATATGCAGCAATGGTACTTGTGATTACTGCCATGATCACTATAGTTGCTGATCCTTTCAAAGCTCACCTGAGCCACCTTTCCTCTATTATCGCCGTTTTTATTCTCTTTATTGCTTCCTTGTATGTGTGTTCAGTGGGATTTAATATCACACAAATAGAGAATGATTATGTTGTGAGTTACATGTTTAAATCATTGCTGGTACTAGTAGGTGTGCTACCTCTCGTCTACATCTCAGTCCTCATCCTTCACTGGATCTTCAGCCACAGGAAGTTTGGCTTGGATTTCATCCGAGGATTGAATGCTTGGAGGCAAGGCTATAAGGAGTTGGTGTGACAATTAGCATTTACATTTGTGTAACAGAATTCTTGTATAATAACAATAATTGTTTTACCCTGCTCACAGCAATGTTATTGTTTTAGCTCCTGTCTGTCTGTGTGTGCATGTGTGTGTGAATGTGTGTGTCTGCGCGTGCGCGTGCATGCAAGGGGATCCATGTGGTGACCCCTGGGAAGTTATTCACACTCATGGTGGATGTGCTCGACACTGCTGCATGTTGGATTTTCCCAAGATGATCCTAACACACATGTGGTGGAGTGTGTTCAACTTCCCTGAGAGGAATTCAGCATTCTGTAGTAGAGCAGTAGCTACACACAAAACACATCATAACACTTAATTGGTAAGGGATCATAAGTTTCTAAGTGTAACACAGCAACCTCTGGACGAGGTATGTGACCCTGTCTTCTCCTTACCAGTTGATATCCTTACCGATCTTTATTGAGTTCTGTCCCATCAACGAGAACAGAGCCGAACAGGTATGTACTGTACACAGTAAGCACATTACTATTCTGCTCTTGAACTCTATTTCCAACCAGACAGAGTCAATCTCGCAACTTTCATTAGAAGTGGTATCCACAGAAGTGTCTGGGGCAGGATGTTCGAGTATTGTGAGTCGTGTTGCCAGGATACATTAGATTTGTATCAAGTTAATGCTATTAAGAAAACAAGAATTCCTCATGGCCAAAGATTCCAACAATTCTGCACTGATTGGCAAGGACTTACCCATGGTTAGTTTTGTGTAACACATGTATGAAAGCTTTTTGTAGTTATTGCCATTATGTTAAAGAGGTTTGTTGATGGATAAAAATACTCATCCAGCCTTCGTCGTTATTGGATTCAACAATTGGAGGAAGGCATGTTAGCATTTTGATCTCTGATCTGGCTGAACTTAAAGTATTAATTAATGATGTGAGTACCTGACAAAATTAATGAATTATAGTGTCCTTAATGGGGATTCATGTGTTGAAAAGAATTCTCTCTAAGATTAAAGAAGTGGGAATGTATGCTCTGATAGCTACAGATGTCAGCAACAAAGAACAACTGTGCATAACTTTAGGATGGGTGGATAGCAACTTCAAAATTCACAAGACACCAGTGGAGATAATTCACATTCCCAAGAGACTGATTCTCTAACACTCTTACCACACTGATAAAACATTGTTTAATTAGGCCTATTAGCCAGAGTTGTGCTCAGGCATGTGATGGTGCTACATGAGTGAACATGTTAGTGGTGCAGCAAGACAGATCCAGCAACAAGGACCTGCTGCTATTTCTGTGCACTGTCTAGCACACAGTACTAACCTTGGCCTGTCAGTTTATGTGTAAATTTAGTCATGAGATTAAATTTAATTTTCACCAAAACTATCAAGCTTATTTCAAACACTTCAGGCACAATCATCACCAGGTGCTCCAACATTAAAGCCACTTGATCCAACAAGATGGGCACACCAAAGCTATTGATGCCATTCTAATTTGAAATTGTTGAATGGGGGGGGGGGTGAGTTTGCCATGAAGGCTCATGGTTTTCTTGATGATTTAAAACCTTTTTTGATCTGAAGCTATCTTGATTTTTTCAGAAACTGAACAGTTGTCAATTACTTTGCAAGATAAAGAAAGATCATTACAAGAAGCAGTGACAGCATCCATTTGGCTGTGAACTTCCTTGAAAGCAGATATCTGATGAAGTGTTTTACAGTGTATTATAATAATCTGTGTCCAAGAATTTTACTGGGCCACCTTTACTGCCTCATCAAAGACGTCCACCTAGGAGAGTAGATGATGGTGAGGCACCACACTCATTTAGTGATCCTAAATCCCTTTTCGGACGGCATTAATTTGAGGCAATCTATATTACAATAACCTACTCTTAAAATTGTATTCTCTCTGTCTCATCAATATTTTTGTTGAACAATAGGGGCATGCCACTATAATTATAGCAGCAATGGAAAAGACTATTTTTAGATGCTGCAACTGGCTCTCATGATTTTAGAAATGGTCTTCCAAATAACATAAAGAGTTATGATGAAAATAATTACAAAACGGTGAAACAAAAGCATTCCAACACTACAATCAAAGAAGTGACTTGTATCAGTCCGAAATCATGAATGAGTGAAGCTTATAAACTACTTTGTATCCTCCCTATGCTCCTCCCCTTATCAAGTTATTATGTCTGCCTTAATTTGACCATTATGGCTGCTTTGTGGGCATACTATGGGCATAGAGTGTGGCCTACAGCCCCCCCCCCCCCCCCCCCCCCCCATGTTCTTTCCTTGGTCAAGTTACCCCCGTCTATTCCTTAGAGCATCCAGCATTTTAATCCTGCATCTTGATGAAGGCTAGGGCATCTATATAGTCGAAACATCGAGAGAGTAAAATTAAAGTTGATTATTGAGGTCATTGTAATTTTGTTACGTCAGCTGAGAGTTCATTGAGATAAAATACATGTATTCCCGATTGCTAAAGAATTTGTTAATGAAGGAATTACTTTGGTAGCCTTACGAGTCCTTTTGCTATCATAATACAATTTACAAGCAGATTTGAGGATTGTGCCCCCCACTCCCCCTCAATATATTTTTATGCTCCTCTGTTTATGGGTTGCATCAGCACTATATATGTACAGCCTGCCACTTGACCAAGACACCACTGATATTTCATTGGGTGTGTTATTAGAACATGAGAGGCCAGCTGGTTCCAAATGGAAGGGCACTCTGGCTGATGAGAAGGCTCTGTGGATTCTGTCACTTAGTGCAGCATGGCAATGATGTTGCCCCTCGCTCAAACAGCAGCGAGTCCATAGATGACTAATTGATCCACTTCTATCCACAGTGGGGCATGAATGGGGCTGCATAGTGGTGGCACAAATGGAGTCTGCACAGATGGACTACTAGCCGGAGGCCAATAGCCACTCTGACAGTATCATCATTGTCCATGCACACAATAATATGGGTAGAACCTTGACCCAGGCATCGGCCTCTTTTGCTGAAGCTGCCAGAAGGCAAACACAAGCCTTTGCATTAGATACTTGTTCTATCAGTTTCTTAGCAGTGGCTGATGCCTTCCTAAAGTCCCAAGGTTTGTGACATTGACACGCTGTACCTTCAAGAAGGGGAAAATCTTCTCCAGTGACCAGAACAACAAGTCCTCTAAGTTTGGAGGAGCAGCCCTTAGAGATGTGGTGGGACAATATGCTAAATTAGACCTTCAGAGCCACTGGATGAAGCCACAAAGCAGAGGGCATGAGGCTTGTTGCACTTTGAATAGCCATCCCATATAACATTACAGGGTGAGTGGCTTGTGTCTAGGCTTGGTCATCCTTATCAAAATCGACATTCATAATATATACCATTATTGATAAACTTTAACAGACTATCATATTCTTTGAGCAGCAGAGAGAGGTAACATGTTGCAGTCTGGAGGCAGAGTTTATGCAGTGTAGCCTGTCCTTCATTATCCTCAAAAGATGTCTTCTGTACTAGTACATGGTTGATGACTGATAGATCCCCAATATGTGATCCCAGCAGAGTGGTTCAATCATCCTAGCCTGGGAAAGAAGGACAAGATGGAGTCAATAGATCCACTCTATCAGCTAATGATCTCTGATTTGTGCTTGGTGATCCTCTTCTGCATGTCAATTAAGAAGCTTCATTCTCATTTGTCATCAGAGTTATGTGTATCTGCTATATATTCAATCTGTGGTTGGGGGTGAGGCTGGGTTGATGCATTGGATTTCAAGCGCACGCTATATTGGTGGAGGAATGGAAGAAAGGGGTGACCTTCTGGGTCAACATACTACATACACGCATACTATATACATATATGCCTACAAACATCCACTGTAATAAAATCAAAATTAAAATTATAGAAAATGTAGTCCAGGGTCAAAGGATTTTTTTTTTAAGTCTGGTCTGTTTTTTTTGTAAACAATTCCAACTTGCAGGAAATGTTTTATTGGGTGAAGTAGTTAATTTTTTACCTACTACAACTAAGCCAAGTGAAATTGCTAATAGAGAATAAGGACTTATACTACAAAATAAACCACAACAGCCAGGTCTCCCTGGAAATAGTCGTGCACATTAACTATACACAAGTCTACATGAACTCACACCAACACTTAATAATATTAACTAGCTGACACCAGCTGACACCTGCAGAGACTTTGCAGTTATCTTTTCTCTCATAATTAATGAAGTCACTACATGTAGCACTTACAATAATATGTTTCTAATTATCAAACATTTACTAATTAACTAAAAAGGCAATATCAGAGTCCATTAACACCTAATTGACCCATGGGAATAAAAATATATATATTCATAATAATAGTAATAATAATAATAATAGTAATAATAATAATAATTAAAAGCAGTCTGAGGTTTCCTGCACGCAAGGTGCAAGGTATTTGATATTTCTCGACAAACTACATTTAGAGTAAAAGTTTTTCTATGTGCTGTTCCTTGATTTGAGCTGAGTGTTCTCACATTATTAAGTGTTCTATATAGCCGTAGAGAAGGCTATATGGCATTGACCATGTATGCATATATAAAGAATTAACTATGCATATGACCACCTACAATATGATTACCTTTGTTAGATGCAAAGGAGAAGGCAGTCTTAGGTTGTGTTGAAAATAGTTTGCTTTGCTGATTGTTTTCACAGATAGTTCTTGCAGTGTTTGTGGATTCTCAGAAAATAATCTTGTCATTGTGGCAACAGTTCAGGGTCTCTATATATAACCTAATAGCATCACAATTCTGGCACAGTGTAAAAAGAGGCCAAGGTAGATGTTTGCATTGCTACTAGCACTTTCACTTACACTTCCTCTCGCTAGTTTCTGCCTTTTCAACTCTCTCCAGATATATTTTCCCTCATTTGCTAACACTGCTCTCACTAGTCCTTGCCTTTCTCTGTTCAGCTCTCTCCAGACCGTCTGTTCTTTTCGTGCTGCTCTCGCTAGTCGCTGCCTCTCTGTTCAGCTCTTTCCAACATTTCTCTGCGCTCTACAGCTCTCGTTCCTCGTATGGTAATGCTATTCTTCTCTCTCTCTCTCTCTTTCCCGCTCCATATTAGATATTTTGATACCTGTTCATCTAAAGCCACCTCTGGGTTCTGGCTACAGTCACGTATCTGGCATTCTCTGTTGTCCTGCGCATGCTCAGTAGTGACACAGAAGCGGAAGAGGGGACATCAACATACTTATGTGTCGAGAATCAGGACGAACTAGAGGGCGCTGAGCTGGGATTGAAGTTGGATGGTACATGGTGTGGTGCATTGCTCTATGGTGATGATATTGTTTGGGCTGGCACAGGAGTGGAGTTGCAAGAAATGTTGGATATGGTGCAGAACTATGTGATGATGGAAGTTGGCGTTTTATTGAGATTAGAGAACAGTAAGTTAATGGTCATTGAAGGAGGAATAGTGTGAAGAGGAATATTGATGGAGAGGAGCTGGAAGTAGTGGAAGCATTCAGATACCTGGATGTGTGGTTTGATGAGAAACTGAGAGGGAATGTACACTTGGAGAAAATTAATATTAAAGCAGAGGAATGGGATTGGAAAGGCAGTGAGTGTGGATGAGTCAAGTGAATGGAAAAACAGAAGTGGATAGAGGTAGGATGGTGTGGGAGCTGTTGGCTAGGCCAACCCTGGAACATGTTGCTGAAGTGTGGCTGACAGGAGGGAAGACTGCTTGTAGGAAATTAGAGTCAGCTCAGCTGAGAGTAGGAAGAAACCCATTAGGGGCTAGCAATGCGGTAGGAGTGGCAGTGCTGGGGGACTTGGGATGGAGGAAGTTGGCAGAGAGGGAAGAGAAAAAATGTGTCTATGGTAGGAGGCTTGCACAGGTGGAGGAGGGTAGACTGATAAAAATTGTGTTTGAGGGATAGGATGGTGGGAAGAATATATACTGTTGAGGAGGAAATATGATCTGAATGCTGAGCTAGGGTCAGTGAGGCAATGGAAGATGAAGATGAAAAAGAGAAATGAGTGTGATTGGGAGGAGGATATCAAGAGTAAGAGCAGCTTGAAATGGTATAGGTTAGCAAAAGGTGATGGAGCAGAAAGGAATATATACAAGGTCATTACAGGGATATGAGGGAGTGAGGTTGGATGTTTAGGTTGAGGACAGGGTCAGCAGGTCTATTGCAGGACAAGAAGCGATGTAGGCTGTGTGGTGATGATATATAGATGCGTGTTGTGTGACAGGAAGGAAGTGGAAGATGATGGGGACTTTCTATTAGATAGTGATGAATTTTGGAAGGGAACGGAAAATGTTAATGAATGAGCTGAAATATGGTAGGAGTTTAAGATGGTGGGCAATGAGGGGAAGGTGACACTGTAGCTTGGGAAGGAGGTGGAGTCAGGTGATGGTGGAAGTGTGTGGTGCATTTTGCAGTGCACAGTGAAATGTTGGCAGAGGAGGAGACTGCTTTATGGCCTCCCCCCACCCACTCCACCATAACCAAGCTTAATGTCTATCAGATATGTATGTCAGTGTTTATTATAGCACAAGTCATCTTACGTCATTATTCTTTGTTAATGTTTGTACTGCACTGCATGGGGTGCGATGGTCACTAGGGACTCAGCATTTTGAAGATTAATTGAGCCTTGCTTGAGATATATAGTACGTACATACAAACAATAAATGACAATGTCTACTGAAGAAAAAAACATGAATTAACTACATGTATATATTAAAATTACTTTGGCGATTGTCAGACATAGGCCATAGGTGCCAAACATTCTCCCACCACTTGAGCACATTTCCCATTACAATACTGTTTACCCTACCCAACACTCTTCCTTCACCCCTGCTACTGATCTACTCAACATTAGGCCTACTCTCCCTTCGTCATCTTCATTTCTCCATTCTACCCACCCACTCTTCAGACCCTTCAGTGCCTTAGACTATATCCAATCATCTTCCATCGATTACCAGCAAACTCCCCACAGTACAAGAAATGCACATCTTCCACAGCACCTTCATCACATAGCTCACATCTACCATCTCGACACATACCACACCTCATCTTGTCAACCAAGAGTCCCACTGATGCCATCCTTAACCTAAATCTCAGTCTCACTTCCCCTGTGTTACTGAATCCTCTTACATATCTTTCTTGTCCAAACTCTTCTTTAGCCACTAGAGGCTGGATTTCCCTCCTACTTCTTCCCGCCACTCTTCCTTATGAACATGTCTTACACAATTCCTCCATGTCGCACTTGAGCCTACTATCTCCAACACTCGCCCCAAAACTTCCTTTTCAGCTCACAAAACTCTGCCCACCAACCTGGACAATCACTCGAAAGAGTGCCACAACTTTTTTCACTAGCCTATCTTCACTTTTCTCTGAACCTCCATCCAATAACACTTTCCCTTCTCTGCTCCAGCCTCCTCCAGCCAAGGTCCCCTCTTACTGCAACCCCTGCAACTGTATTACTCCCTCCAACCAGTTTCCTCCCATCTCTTGAATTATTTCCATCTTGCAGGCAGTCTTCCTTCTGTCCACCACACTTCAGATGCATGTTCTAGACATGCTCTAGCTATATAGCAACATCCATATTAGTTTCCCTCTGTCCGTCTCCATCTCTCCATTCACCCTGCTCATATAAACAATTCTTGCCCTCCATCATCTTCTCCAAATGAACATTTCCTCTCATCCCCGTCAAACCACACAAGATATTTGAAGGCTTCCACATTCTCTCCTCATTAATCTTCCACTCACCTCTACTACACTTTCCGCCAACTGTCATGACTTATTAAACCTTCTCCACTTCATTGCATACTCCCCCACCACATTGAACATCACTTGTAACTCTACCTGATCTCTCGCTAACAGTGCAATATCATCTGCGTACAACAACCCACCACACCATGTTCCTTCCATTTCAATCCCTAACCTTTTCCCCTCCAAATCCTTCAACAATCCCATGACATACACACTATAGAGAACTGGTGACAAAGGACAACCCTGTCTCAGTCCTGCCTCCACTTCAAACCACCTAGACTCCTCTCCACGTAACAACACATTTCCTTCATACACATTTGCACACATTGACAAATTCTTCCTTCTCTCATCTTCATCCACAATCCTTCTCTCCTCACAATATCATATGCCTTACATCCAGAAATGTCTGTCGCCCCTGTGACCTCATTATGTACACACACACCTCAACACTAGGAACTGGTCAGCGCATCCTCTCCCTGGCCTAAATCCACCCTGACCCTCTGTTAGCATATGCTTCTCTGCAAACCTACTGAGCCTACCTGCCAGTATTATTAAACTATTGAGAAAATCATTATATTGTACTATATAAGTCACTGGGAGTTTGTTTAGATTAATAACTACATGTAAAGGTTCAGCTTCAGTAAATTCTTGTTTATTTAGTCAATCCAATTTGGTCTTAAAGCTAAAATTGGTAAGGCTGAAGTTATCCTGAGTAAGTTCTTGTAGGAGGCTTCTTACTGCTTTAAAAAAAATAATCTGTTAACATTATTTTAATAGGTAAAGGGTTCTATGAACTACATTGATTAACATTAATTAGCTCTGATGTGCCACTCCTTGTCCACATGTCCTCTGGCATCAAGTACACTGGAATGTCAAGGTCTTAGCAAGGTCTTAGCTGATGCCAAACTTGGCATATCGACTCTATGGATATAAATGTATATAAATGTCAATATATTTAGCAGGTAGGTCTGATCATCTTTTAAAATCACAGAATGCATGATCACATATTCATAGGTTATGGAACAGAACAACATCAGCATATTAAGAATGGATTTTTTTCACACAGAAGGGAAATCGGAGGCCAGTAAATTAACTCAAAAGCAAGAATCAGTGGCAAATACTGATGTATACCTTTTTCAAAGAGAGTGTATGCATCTTTACCAAGACTTACAACTTCATTAGGTAGATCAGTATTGCAAAGCTATCTTTTTGCTAAGGAAAAGTGACAACAGATGTTGCCTTAAGATTTCCCTTCTGTCAGTCTTGTATAAAGATCTTCATTCTTCTTCAGTAGATAACTAATGTTTAACCTTAAAAAGGTGACCTCTTGTGTCTTGATCACACCCAGGAACCCTTCAGTGATGAGGTCAACCTATTGACCACAAATTATCAGCAGCGATAATATTTGGTACTATGTTCCGTTCCTATTGATGTTCTGCTTCTCTCAATTCTCAGGTTGACCAATTGTCTATGCATGCCCATCTCATTTATGAGTTAACCCACTCCTAATCCCATTTCCCCCCTGTGATCATGAAATCTTGAATCAGAACATTGCTATGCTTGGCTCCAGTTCCACTATTTGATTTCAGTTCCACTATTTGATTTGAGTTCCGAACAAGGTGTCAGAGCAACACACACCCTTTCCCACAATCACGAAGGGTGTGTCCTTGTAACAAGCCACACCCTCGTCATTGGTGTGCAAGTCTTGTCTGATCGCATCAAAGATCTTTTTCTTTGCATCCAACTCAGCATCAGGTTCACCTGCCATATTCAAATCAACATCACATGACAATGTACCACTACGTAGAATGCAAGCTCTCCTCTTCCTCTCCTTCTCTTCTCCTCATGGTGCTAGTTAACTTAGTGGCCTATATTCTGTCCAAGGGCAGGGCAAGGAGAGAGACAACGGGCAGTGAATTATGTTGCAAGGGGGAAGGTGTTGCAGGGTGCAAGTTGTGTTGCAGGGGGTAAGTTGTGTTGCAGGGGGTAAGTTGTGTTGCAGGGGGTAAGTTGTGTTGCAGGGGGTAAGTTGTGTTGCGGGAGGTAGGTTGTGTTGCAGGGGGTGAGTTGTGTTGCAGGGGGTGAGTTGTGTTGTTGGGGGGGGGGTTATGTTGCAAAGGATGGATGTGCTGCAATGGGTGGATTATGTTGCAGGGGTAGGTTGTATTGCAGGGGGTGAGTTGTGTTGCAGGGGGTGAGTTGTGTTGCAGGGGGTGAGTTGTGTTGTTGGGGGTGGGTTATGTTGCAAAGGATGGATGTGCTGCAATGGGTGGATTATGTTGCAGGGGTAGATTGGGTTGCAGGGGGTGAGTTGTGTTGCAAGGGGTGAGTTGTGTTGCAGGGGGCGAGTTGTGTTGCAGGGGGTGAGTTGTGTTGCAGGGGGTGAGTTGTGTTGTTGGGGGTGGGTTATGTTGCAAAGGATGGATGTGCTGCAATGGGTGGATTATGTTTGGGTGGATTATGTTGCAGGGGTTGGTTGTGTTGCAGGGGGTGAGTTGTGTTGCAGGGGGTGAGTTGTGTTGCAAGGGGTGAGTTGTGTTGCAGGGGGTGAGTTGTGTTGCAGGGGGTGAATTGTGTTGCAGGGGGTGAGTTGTGTTGCAGGGGGTGAGTTGTGTTGTTGGGGGTGGGTTATGTTACAAAGGATGGATGTGCTGCAATGGGTGGATTATGTTGCAGGGGTGAGTTGTGTTGCAGGGGTGAGTTGTGTTGCAGGGGGTGAGTTGTGTTGCAGGGGGTGAGTTGTGTTGTTGGGGGTGGGTTATGTTGCAAAGGATGGATGTGCTGCAATGGGTGGATTATGTTGCAGG
This sequence comes from Cladorhizidae sp. MBARI D1340-BT2, assembly GCA_028752905.1. Classification (NCBI taxonomy): domain Eukaryota; kingdom Metazoa; phylum Porifera; class Demospongiae; order Poecilosclerida; family Cladorhizidae; species Cladorhizidae sp. MBARI D1340-BT2. The sequence goes on along the minus strand of JAQNBH010000016.1, from coordinate 54,373,539 downwards.
GGTAGGTTGTGTTGCAGGGGGCGAGTTGTGTTGCAAGGGGTGAGTTGTGTTACAGGGGGTGAGTTGTGTTGCAGGGGGTGAGTTGTGTTGCAGGGGGTGAGTTGTGTTGCAGGGGGTGAGTGTGTTGTTGGGGGTGGGTTATGTTGCAAAGGATGGATGTGCTGCAATGGGTGGATTATGTTGCAGGGGTAGGTTGTGTTGCAGGGGGTGAGTTGTGTTGCAGGGGGTGGGTTGTGTTGTTGGGGGTGGGTTATGTTGCAAAGGATGGATGTGCTGCAATGGGTGGATTATGTTGCAGGGGTAGGTTGGGGTAGGTTGTGTTGCAGGGGTGAGTTGTGTTGCAGGGGGTGAGTTGTGTTGCAGGGGGTGGGTTATGTTGCAAAGGATGGATGTGCTGCAATGGGTGGATTATGTTGCAGGGGGTGAGTTGTGTTGCAGGGGGTGCATTGTGTTGCAGGGGGTGAGTTGTGTTGCAGGGGGTGAGTGTGTTGTTGGGGGTGGGTTATGTTGCAAAGGATGGATGTGCTGCAATGGGTGGATTATGTTGCAGGGGTAGGTTGTGTTGCAGGGGGTGAGTTGTGTTGCAGGGGGTGAGTTGTGTTGTTGGGAGTGGGTTATATTGCAAAGGATGGATGTGCTCCAATGGGTGGATTATATTGCAGGGGGTGGATTATGTTGCAGGGGGTGGGAGTGTATTGTGTATATGATACTCCCGCACACTGTCATCTACACCCGTTGCATACCTGGATATCCCATACAGACCACTCGCTCTCCTACAACACAATCATCTGGAGGCTCCAGGATTTCCACTTTCTCAGGAGTAGAGGCACACATGATCATAGCTTCAGATATCACTCCCCTCATTCTATAAAATACAAGAACAAATTACTCATCCACCTGTTCTCCAGGAAAAACCTGTTCTCCAGGAAAAAGAGTTGTACAAATCATCTTCAGCACCAGGTGAATGTTAACCCTCTCATAAGCATCGCATGACACAGGCACTGCTAATTCAATCATTAAGAAACTAACCGTTTTCGTAGAAAACAACAACACCTGAGCATTGCTCCCTATCACATTGCTAGGTATAAGGAATGTATGGCTTAGTAACCATGGTCAACATGACGTCAAATTAACTTCTGGTTTCTGTAAAAGAAATGGTGATTCACTGTACTGGGAGATGAAGTTATCGGTCAACTTTTTCAAGAAGACTGGCCACTCCAATAGTGACAGCAGTGGATACGAAGGAGAGAGTATCTATGCTTACCTCGGCAGCCATGAAAATGATTGTAATGCCATAGAAGCCATGAGGTGAGCTGTTGTCAATGATGGTGTAGCTGTTCTTGTCGTTATACTATCTAGTAGAGATTCTGATGGCAGCAACGATCAGCACGACTTGTCCCAAGGTGATGAGCAGATGTAATGAAAAGCAAGATAGCTACATATTTATAAAGCTAGCATAAAGCCAGCACAACAGTATACTCAAGTGGTTTATAAAAACATTTTCCTAACAATTTCCCTCGGAATTTTGTAGGTAGCTGAGCAAGTAAATGACAGTCCACAATATATTCTGTATATATCAACTGTTCTCATTCATCCGATTCCATGAGTCAGACACTGGGAACCACTCCTGCTCATCATGGGTGTGGTTGTGATCAAGCAATGACTCCCAACCCAGTCTCCTGGTGGCTCTATTGGTGGTAGGTATGTGTATGTCATTCGCATTGATAGTATAGTTGTATTTCCAATAAGTTCGTTCTTCTCAACCATTATTGGACTCGGTTGAGTCTGAAGCACAGGGAACCTTTCGTGCTCGTCAGGGCCATGGTCACCGAGCCATTTCTCCCAGCCTATCTGTTGGTGGCTCTGTTACAATTTTAGATCCAGTTAGAGGTTGCCGGTCTATAAGTGAGCCTGCCACTAACTTAGTTGACATGTGGGCCCACTTTACACCACATATGTGGTGGTGCAAACTTATCAGCTGCTTACTCGTTCAACAAGTTTTTTTTTTTTACGGAGGATGTGTGGGACTTGCTTTTGACTGAGACGAGTAGATGTGCTGACAGTAGCACCCCCCCCCTCCCCCCCTTCCAATATCATCTAAAGGACGATACCTCTGTGGAGGAAATGAAGGTATTTGTGGGTGTACTGTGCATCATGGGTCTTGTCTATCTTCAGTGCCTGGAGCTCTGCTGGAGCACACAATACTCAATCCCTTAGGAGGTTGGAGCAAGTGTTTCGTTTCCTATAGCTGATAGCACTCAGCAGCACCATATTGGACAATCATTCACAGATGCATCTTCAAGTTGAAGAAACTCCTGGACTTAGTTCTAGCAAAGTTTGAACCCAAGTATGTTCATTATTAGTTATTATCTTCAACCATATTAGTTCATATCTCTGTGGTTGTTTGCTAAGCAACGAGAATTAATCATAATTCTTCAAGTTTGACCATGTATAGGCCACTATCAACTATTGTTGACTGGCCAACAAGGCCATAATTATACTAAGTCATAAGCAATTAACTGCTTATAATGATATTCACGGCTATGTGGTTGGCTATTAATTAAGCAACCAAAATAAATCTTCTATGTAAAAGCACTATGTAAGGTGTAGCTTGTATGACCATAGAGCTTAGGAGGTTGGCTCAATCTGATTGCCCTTACCACACAGAGATACAAGCTTGTAAAATTTGCTCCTCTTTTTATTCCTCTGCTAGCCAGCAAGCCTGCTTCAGGTTAAGTGTCTCCTGCCACTACAAGCTGAGTCTGTGCAGACTAGCAGCTGTGGTCCATAAGGTCTACTAATTTCCCACATTAAGTAATACTAGAACCACAGAACCATATGAATATATACTAGCCTAAAAAAGTGTTAACTTCAATTTTCTCTTTTTAGTGCAAGTTGTAATGAAGATGATATAAATTAAAAAAATTGCATCTGAGCCTCCACATCACTAGGTATTCCCTCAGGAGCCATGCAATAATGATCGTCCATGATGTGCCCTTGTCAAGCACCCCATCTTTGATTGCAATTGGCACATGTTGTATATATCCACCACTGAGTGGTATCTCAGATGACTGAGGTAGGTCTGTCCTCTTGGAGCCTATGAGGTGTACCCAGTGATATGCATCAGTGTCACAGGCTAGTGACAAGATGTGAGGGAGTCATGAATAAGCTTGCTGTAATAATAACTACCTGCCCATGTGTTGGCACTTTGATGACACCACCAGAGTTCCTACAAGCATTCTCTTCTGATGTTCTCTGCCACTACTTCTCGTTTGAGTGGGTGGTTAGATAGTGAGAGAGTTGAGCTAATGAAAGCTGTTGTGGTTGAGCTGCTGCAGGTGTTTCACATATTCATTGGCTCTCAAGGCACTGCTTGTTCCAGTGAACAACAAGACCACCGAGAACTCCCAGGTGGCATTAGGGGACCCAGTGTTGAGGGATTGGTTGTAATAACAGGGGCAGGTGAGTTTGCCCATCTATTGAGTCAGACACCCAAAACATACAAGTATTCCACAGGATTACTCTCCTGGACTGCACAACACCTCATACACACATGCAGCAAGTCACCTCTACTCCACAAGCTAGAGACAACACCTCCACACACATGCAGCAAGTCACCTCTACTCCACAAGCTAGAGACAACACCTCATAGTCATACACATGTAGCAAGTCACCTCTACTCCACAAGCTAGAGACAACACCTCCACACACATGCAGCAAGTCACCTCTACTCCACAAGCTAGAGACAACACCTCCATACACATGCAGCAAGTCACCTCTACTCCACAAGCTAGAGACAACACCTCATACACATGCAGCAAGTCACCTCTACTCCACAAGCTAGAGACAACACCTCCATACACATGCAGCAAGTCACCTCTACTCCACAAGCTAGAGACAACACCTCCATACACATGCAGCAAGTCACCTCTACTCCACAAGCTAGAGACAACACCTCCATACACATGCAGCAAGTCACCTCTACTCTACAAGCTAGAGACAACACCTCATACACATGCAGCAAGTCACCTCTACTCTACAAGCTAGAGACAACACCTCCATACACATGCAGCAAGTCACCTCTACTCCACAAGCTAGAGACAACACCTCCATACACATGTAGCAAGTCACCTCTACTCCACAAGCTAGAGACAACACCTCATACACATGCAGCAAGTCACCTCTACTCCACAAGCTAGAGACAACACCTCCATACACATGCAGCAAGTCACCTCTACTCTACAAGCTAGAGACAACACCTCCATACACATGCAGCAAGTCACCTCTACTCCACAAGCTAGAGACAACACCTCCATACACATGTAGCAAGTCACCTCTACTCCACAAGCTAGAGACAACACCTCCATACACATGCAGCAAGTCACCTCTACTCCACAAGCTAGAGACAACACCTCCATACACATGCAGCAAGTCACCTCTACTCCACAAGCTAGAGACAACACCTCCACACACATGCAGCAAATCACCTCTACTCCACAAGCTATAGACAACACCTCCATACACATGCAGCAAGTCACCTCTACTCCACAAGCTAGAGACAACACCTCATACACATGTAGCAAGTCACCTCTACTCCACAAGCTATAGACAACACCTCATAGACATGTAGCAAGTCACCTCTACTCCACAAGCTAGAGACAACACCTCCATACACATGCAGCAAGTCACCTCTACTCCACAAGCTAGAGACAACACCTCCATACACATGCAGCAAGTCACCTCTACTCCACAAGCTAGAGACAACACCTCATACACATGCAGCAAGTCACCTCTACTCCACAAGCTAGAGACAACACCTCCATACACATGCAGCAAGTCACCTCTACTCCACAAGCTAGAGACAACACCTCATACACATGTAGCAAGTCACCTCTACTCCACAAGCTAGAGACAACACCTCTATACACATGCAGCAAGTCCACAAACTAGAGACAACACCTCCATACACATGCAGCAAGTCACCTCTACTCTACAAACTAGAGACAACACCTCCATACACATGCAGCATCACCTCTACTCCACAAGCTAGAGATATGCTGTGACATGTTTTGAGCAAGGGACTGAAGGGAAGCAAGATGGAGGGGTAAGCTCAGGAGCTATGAATGAGTAATAAAAATACAATAATACAACAAACTTTTGCTGGATTTTTTAAATCCATTAACTCTAAATGATAATAACAACAACAACATTACTAACTGTTACCTGCAGTGATTTTTTCTCTCACAATTAAAACTGATAATAATTCACCATCCATATGCATCATCTACAACAACCTATAATACATTTACGCTAGATGCAAAGGAGGAGGCACTCTTTTGTTTGTTGAAAATCGTTGGCTTTGCTGATAGCTTCCACAAATAGTTTTTGTAATGTTTGCGGATACTCAGACAGTGCTGGTCTACTAATTTTGCCATTGAGGCAGAAGTCTAGGGTCTCCATATTAAACCTTAGAGCCTGACAGTGCTGGCTCAGTGTGGACATGAAACCCACAGTGGAAGTTTGCATTGCTAGGACTTACACTTGTGCTTCTTCTCGATAATCTCTGCCTTTCTCTGTTTTACGTCTCTCTGGACATGTCTTTCCCCATCTGCTAATGCTGCTCTTGTTAGTCTCTGTGCCTTTCTCTGATCGTCACTGCTCTCACTCTCTTCCATTCTCTGTTGTGCTCTCTCTCTGAGCATTTCTTTTCTTGTGTGCTAATGCTGTTCTTCTCTCTTTCCTGTTCCCTATTAGATGCTCAGATGCTTGCTCTTACATGTTCATCTCTCTCTGCCGCCTCAGTCTCTATCTCGGACTTGCGGCATTTCTGACAGTTGCTATGTGATTCCTGTGCATGCTTAGTAGAGTGGCGTACAAACACACATGGACAAGAGCTTAATTAATAACCATTTCAGCAACATTTCTCTTGAGAATAAACATAATCTTATGCAAACTTGTCCTTAAAACAAAAAAGATAATTTATAGAGAATCCTTAAAGAATCCATGCACGCATTCCAATTGCAGTATTGATTATGCTTGTTCTAAAGGTAGGATAATTGAAGTGGGTTGGTACAAATGATAAGTCATTCTTGTTTCTCTCTCCATCCCTCCCCCTTGCCTTGCAGCCGAGGTATCAGTTTACATTTCCACTAGGTAATCAACTAGGAATCGTAACTTCTTCTGCTACTATATTCTGCTACTATATACGAGTCAGCACATTTCAGCTGACACTTAAATGTAAATAGTAATGTGTCTGCTTCTACTAGAAACGAATGCAGTGCATCGTGATGCAAGTGAAGGAAGAGGGAAAGAATAAATATAACAACAACAACAACAACAACAACAAATTGTGTTTTACACCCTGGATGCTAATGGTACTTTTTTTTGTATACTTAATTTTTTTAGCAAAAAAATAAATTAAAAAATTTCTTTTTATTTTCCCCAAGATCTTCGCTCCAGCCACTGCCCTATCCCTACCAAGCTAAAGACCTAATACAGTTCCGATTTGTATAGATTATTGATGTCATCATAATTATGATGTAATGCTTGGATTGTGATATTGGGAAGCTGCCGAGAATTGTTCTTAAATATCCAACTGTTGCAAGGTTGCATAACCTGATGTTCTGGAGTTTCGTCAAGAGTACTTCAAAGCAGCTTCTCTTGAAGATGAAGTATTATACCTCGCACTATCAGGCAGAGCTTTCTGCAGGAATTTTCAGAGTACTGAAGAGAAAAACATCCAGAAGCTGACAAGAACTCTGACATCACGTGAAAGTGTCTAGTACGCACCCTTGACACTGCTCATGTGTTCATTACGCTCTCCATCATTAGCACATCTGCCCTCTTTTGACCAGTTGTCCTTCTATATGCTAACCATATAGCCAGTCAACCATATAGCCAGTCCTTCCATGTACATGTACTCTCTATCCAAGAGAGAGCACAGTACATGGAAGGATCTGTGTCTACCTCACCAAGATTGATAATATACTACTTGTGTACCATCAAGACAAAAAATTGTACAAGCCTCAATGCTAGAGCATGTTGATGAATTTAAAACAACTGCATTCTAAATCCCATTCTCACTTGCATGCGACTCTGCTCAACCTTTGAATCTACAGTTGTCTTCTCTTCATTATCACAACCACTTTCAGTTTACGTAAGACAATTTATCTAATACACATGACCATTCATACTTGATACAGGTGAATGTATGGTGAATACAGTTAGTGGCACACACCATACACAGCAAACCAACTCCCAGTGAGGCTGCTTTGCTCAACAACAAGTTTACAATTGATCTTTTAGAAGAAGACCAAAGTGTGCTCAGGTTTAAACACTGGCATATCAACAACATTTTTTAAAGCTAGTAGAAGGAGAGATCCACTCGCATCTTTTGCCATTACTGCAATTACTATTTGCTATTATTACTGTTGGTTCTGTTATTACAATCAGTCCATTGGTCAAGAGTCGGCTACAATCTCTTTCAAAGACTTGTCAATAGTTGCACAGAACTAACTCCAGAACTAACTCAACAGGCAGACCTTATTCTATAGTACGTTCTTCATTACAGTTACATCTACAATATAAACACACACATGGCCCACATGGTCTGGTTCCCTGCTGGCAGCTATTGCCAGCACACCGCAGCATGCATACCTGGTCTAGTTCCCTGCTGGCAGCTATTGCAGGCACACCGCAGCATGCATACCTGGTCTAGTTCAGGTCCCTGCTGGCAGCTATTGCAGGCACACCGCAGCATGCATACCTGGTCTAGTTCAGGTCCCTGCTGGCAACTATTGCAGGCACACCGCAGCATGCATACCTGGTCTAGTTCAGGTCCCTGCTGGCAACTATTGCAGGCACACCGCAGCATGCATACCTGGTCTAGTTCAGGTCCCTGCTGGCAACTATTGCAGGCACACCGCAGCATGCATACCTAGTCTAGTTCAGGTCACTATTCTCAGCTACTAACTACAGCACAATGGGATCATAAAGTCCAACATCAGAACATTCCTATTTCTGATGAGATCCTTGACCAGTTTAGAAGCCAAGTTCAAGGGTGCACACTGTATTATACCTACAACTAATAAGAGTTACAATGCATCCATGTAGTGGGTGTGGTTTAAACAATGGATCCACTCTTCTTCCTCCTTCATATTCAACAACTAATACTGTCTTACTGCCTCATGTTGGACTTATAAATCTTCTCTCCTGCCTAGGACCTATGTCTTGTTCATTCACTCAACAGAATTGATGACCTTTACCCATCATATTTTTGTTATGCTCTGCAGGAAATCCATAATTCCATAATTGAACACACGATGAAAAACTAGAATGTGATTGAGACCAAGTAAATGAAATCTTTTGGATTTTCAGTTGTTATGGCAAGATTTGTAAAGATACAAAGATGACAAATGATCTCTCTCGCCTACCTGACAGCTTTCATTGGTGAATTAGTGAAACATCTGTGCCCTGAAATGGCTGGGGAGAGCCGACAGGCTCGTTGTTAAGTGTGAGGCACTAGATGAAACCTCAAACACCCTTCAGCTAGTAACACTAAATCGAATGGAGAATTAATCCCTCGAAAGTTGCCATGCTCAAGAGCCACCCGAGAAGTAGAAAAAGAACTTGGAACTGATCAAAATAAGAGCTCAGTGCTTTAAAGAGAATAAATGTCTTCTCCAAAGTCTTAAAAATATGACTGACTAAAAGTTAAGGGTCAACTGCCATAAGCAAATTATAATAATTGCACTCAATACCGGATTTACCTGCAAATGCCCCTAGACTAAATCATCATCATTTGTATGACACTTCTGTAGCTATTAGTTATAAGAGAACATCCGATTCTTGCAGCCAATTGACTCTGTCCTCATCAACATCAATCAGCCTGGTGGGACCTTGATGCGGCTTGAAAACTGGGCAGGCTTGCAGGATGTGTGCGGTGGACTGCGGTGACCCTCAAGGACAGATGTCGTCACAAATGCTGATCTGCTGGAGGATAGAGCAGGTCTGTTCCCAAAGCAGTTAGGCCTCACCCTAGGTTGGCACTCGACTTGTAGCCATGCAAGCTTGGTCGAGGATTCCTTGATGGACTCTTGTGGTGGTGCGGTGCTGGCGCTCTCCCACTCTCCCCTCCACCTATCTGTCACCCAAGAAGGTGATGGTGGGGCTCTGCTTGCTGAGCTCAATGACGTGAGTTGCGAAGTGCTGATGGTCGATCCGTTGTGTGGAGGAATGTCGTTGGTGATGCTTGGGGACCAGGCCCCCCCGGCTTGTTGGACTTCTCTGCAAATTTGAGAATGATGTGCAGATGTTCTCAGGTAGAATACCTGCAATGGTGGGCAGCATGACTATGGGTATGTAGGTGCCCTTGGGCTGGATGTTAGGCGCAGGAACAGTGCAATGGTGGGCAGCATGACTGTGGGTATGTAGGTGCCCTTGGGCTAGATATTAGGCGCAGGAACATCAGTAAATGGATATTAATTTCCAGCGGCAAGTAATAATAAATGAAACTTTAAAATGACTGACAACCGCAACTGCTGTCATATGAACAGTCCCTTCCTGGCCTTTACTGCATTTCTGGAAGCCTTTCTTCTTCGGAAAGCTGCACAGGCATCTGTCCATGCTTACCTGCAGTCACTCTGATTCTCTTTGCCCTTGAGAAAGGATTTGCTCCCAGATGAATTTCTCTGCCGTAAGTTATGTTGTACGACTTAGCGCTGTAGCCTCTGTCTGGCTACATACTGAATGGAGCTGATGCCACTACCAACACTGCGGCTTATTATGTAATGATGAGAACAATTTGAAAAGGCAAAAAGTTGTAGCTAATAAATAATTGCTACAAAAAAAGTTGGCCATCAATCACTTCAGTTTTCTCAAAATTAGACCACCACACTCACCCCCTCCCCCATCTCCAGATGGAGTGTTAACCACTCACATAACTCTACTCACAGAGCTGCAGTGGCACGAGAACCTCACACATAATCAAATATACATTTGTGCACACTGTGCATCCTCATATGCAGAATCGCACATGTACACCATCCTATGTACACCCTCAAGTACACCCTGATATGTACACCATCCATATACACCCTCAAGTACACCCTGATATGTACACCATCCTATGTACACCCTCAAGTATATGTACACCATCCTATGTACACCCTCAAGTACACCCTGATATGTACACCATCATATGAATACCTCACATGCATACCATCCCATGTGTACCTCCTATGCATTATGCACACCTTCACATGTACATCAGCCTATGTACCCCTCACAGGCTACCCAAATATGAACACCCTCATAAAACATACACCCTTATCCAACACCTACGCTCTCAGCAGCAGCTAAATAATATTGATCACTTACTTGACAGGTTTCAGATTACAGAGAAACACAGCCATACGACCCTGTCAACAACAGCAACAACACAATCATATAATCTCTATCTATATACATCCACGTTGTGCACAGAACACGATCTTTACCTGAACCTCCTCCAGAGACATGGAAGCAACCAAGCCACTGCACACCGTCCTCAAACGATCCTCCCCCACATCCACTATGCACACATGGAACAGGAAGGCAAATATTAAAGAACCCTCTCATTATTAGATAGGAGGCGTGTAGCTTATTCCGGAGATACTTAGCATGTGTAGCGTACCTTCAAATATGGCTCCTGTTTATGATTACAAAGATGTGAGGAGGGATGGTTGTCAAGGTTACACATACCACATCACCTTAAGGGGCATCGCTCGTCCACCACATGGGACTAAGGGCACATTCCAATTAGGTTGTGGTGGACTGATAGGCAACTGGAGTGGTCTAGGTGGACTATTCTTCACACAGGATTCTTCACACAGGATACAACCACTCTCAAACTTAAGTGGACTATTCTTCACTGGAGTGGTCTATTCTTCACTGAAGTAGTCTATTCTTCACTGAAGTAGTCTATTCTTCACTGAAGTAGTCTATTCTTCACTGAAGTAGTCGTCTATTCTTCACTGAAGTAGTCTATTCTTCACTGAAGTAGTCTATTCTTCACTGAAGTAGTCTATTCTTCACTGAAGTAGTCTATTCTTCACTGAAGTAGTCTATTCTTCACTGAAGTAGTCTATTCTTCACTGAAGTAGTCTATTCTTCACTGAAGTAGTCTATTCTTCACTGAAGTAGTCGTCTATTCTTCACTGAAGTAGTCTATTCTTCACTGAAGTAGTCTATTCTTCACTGAAGTAGTCTATTCTTCACTGAAGTAGTCTATTCTTCACTGAAGTAGTCTATTCTTCACTGGAGTGGTCTAGGTGGACTATTATTCACTGGAGTGGTCTAGGTGGACTATTCTTCACTGAAGTAGTCTATTCTTCACTGAAGTAGTCTATTCTTCACTGAAGTAGTCTATTCTTCACTGAAGTAGTCTATTCTTCACTGAAGTAGTCTATTCTTCACTGAAGTAGTCTATTCTTCACTGAAGTAGTCTATTCTTCACTGAAGTAGTCTATTCTTCACTGAAGTAGTCTATTCTTCACTGAAGTAGTCGATTCTTCACTGAAGTAGTCTATTCTTCACTGAAGTAGTCGATTCTTCACTGAAGTAGTCTATTCTTCACTGAAGTAGTCGATTCTTCACTGAAGTAGTCGATTCTTCACTGAAGTAGTCTATTCTTCACTGAAGTAGTCTATTCTTCATTGAAGTAGTCTATTCTTCACTGAAGTAGTCTATTCTTCACTGAAGTAGTCTATTCTTCACTGAAGTAGTCTATTCTTCACTGAAGTAGTCTATTCTTCACTGGAGTGGTCTAGGTGGACTATTCTTCATTGAAGTAGTCTATTCTTCACTGAAGTAGTCTATTCTTCACTGAAGTAGTCTATTCTTCACTGAAGTAGTCTATTCTTCACTGAAGTAGTCTATTCTTCACTGGAGTGGTCTAGGTGGACTATTATTCACTGGAGTGGTCTAGGTGGACTATTCTTCACTGAAGTAGTCTATTCTTCATTGAAGTAGTCTATTCTTCACTGAAGTAGTCTATTCTTCACTGAAGTAGTCTATTCTTCACTGGAGTGGTCTAGGTGGACTAGTCTTCACTGGAGTGGTCTAGGTGGACTATTCTTCACTGGAGTGGTCTAGATGGACTATTTTTCACTGGAGTGGTCTAGGTGGACTTCTTCACTGGAGTGGTCTAGGTGGACTATTCTTCACTGGAGTGGTCTAGGTGTACACACAGGATACAAACCCACTAATTGGAATCCACTTAATTGGTTAATTGTTTGGAAGCACATCTAGAAATCAGAATTTCCCCCCTGGAATTGCTTCACATAGCTGAACATGCAGAAATATGCCCCCCCTCCCGTCTCCCATAGGAAATAAAAGTGCCCCCTAGCTTTAAGGAAAACTATAAATCCTTTCAATCAACATTGAGAAGAACCATTAAAACCAAGCAAGCTCCGAGTATCTGAGGAGAACCATGGAGCCTTAAGCTCTGATGAAGCCTTGAACTAACTTTAAGGAAAACCATGGAGCCTTCAGCTCTGATGAAGCCTTGAACTAACTTTAAGGAAAACCATGGAGCCTTCAGCTCTGATGAAGCCTTGAGCTAACTTTAAGGAAAACCATGGAGCCTTGATCTCTGATGAAGCCTTGATCTCTGATGAAGCCTTGAGTTAACTTTAAGGAGAACCATGGAGCCTTCAGCTCTGATGAAGCCTTGAACTAACTTTAAGGAAAACCATGGAGCATTGAGCTCTGATGATGCCTTGAGCTAACTTTAAGGAGAACCTGAGCAAGTTCCGAGGGGAGCGTGGGCAGTATTGGTGGCAGAGGTGTGATGTGACTAGATCCCTTCTAAGTCTTCAACTAGACCACCAGACAACCACAAGAGTTCTTCGTACGACAACCACTGGCAAAGCCAGGGGCAATTCTAATACCGAAAGAGCACACACCCTAACCCACAATTAGGTTGGGTGCAATGGTCTTGCATAGAGGGATGTTGTGAGGCAAGAATGAGCTCTTCACACTAGTAGCACAGAGAAGCTCTGCACCGACAGAAAGCTGCACTCCACTCTCATCGCCTACGAAGGGATCCCACTGGCGACAGTTGTTGCTGTTACAATAACTTCCATCTGCCCAGACTTCAGCAACAGCTGCCAGCATCTTCCAAGCCATCTGTCTTTAGAGCTATGCCACAACTTTTGAAGGGTATCATACCCTCAGTGCACCTTCTCAGACAATGCCCACTGCCATTCTGCCCACACATCACTTGGAGAACTTCACAATAGCCGTGCTCCACTCCATATAGTGGATGACGAGCATGTGCAGTGCATGGTGAGCATGTGCAGTGGATGGTGAGCATGTGCATGAGCATGTGCATGAGCATGTGCAGTGCATGATGAGCATGTGCATGAGCATGTGCAGTGCATGGTGAGCATGTGCAGTGCATGGTGAGCATGTGCAATGCATGGTGAGCATGTGCAGTGGATGGTGAGCATGTGCAATGCATGGTGAGCATGTGCAGTGCATGGTGAGCATGTGCAGTGCATGATGAGCATGTGCAGTGCATGGTGAGCATGTGCAGTGGATGGTGAGCATGTGCAATGCATGGTGAGCATGTGCAGTGCATGGTGAGCATGTGCAGTGCATGGTGAGCATGTGCAGTGGATGGTGAGCATGTGCAGTGAATGATGAGCATGTGCAGTGCAATGGTAATCAATAATGAAGTGGGCATGCCCAGTCACGCAAATGGTGCACTCTGCTTCACTCTGGATAGTAGGACTGCGATTAAGCTACTTGGATATGTTTTTTAAAATTTATTTTTTAATGGAGCAGGGCAGATTACATTAGCGCCTGTCTGTCTGCCTGTCTGCCTGCCTGCCTGTCTAACTGTCTGCTTGGCACACCCGATGGAAAGTCGGATCTAGTTGAAACCTCAGCTATGGAACTGGATGGATCCTGGATGTAAAAGTTTGGTCTGGATCCGGACTGGAAGCCATACAGCATGGCACTTGGCAGCTAGGAATATACCCGTGCATGGTCTTTTGTTCCTGATAATAGCACACAAATGATGTGACATGGCAAGATTACTAACAAACTATATATGCTAGCCTTTACCTAATAATAATAGCATACAAGTGATGTGACATGGCAAGATTACTAACAAACTATATATGCAAGCTACGTTGGAGCTCACTTAATGCGCACAGTTTGCCAGCGAGGCTGCTTCTAGCCCGCCCTACTCTATTAGAAAAATACAACAGCTGCTGAAATGGCGAGATTTACACAAGGCAACTGGTTGGACATTTTTTTAAAGTTGTTAATAAAAGGGGTTTGGGAGAGTCACATTGGGGTCACATTGGGGGATGGGGGGGAACCATGTCCTTCATTGTGCTTCTCCGCTAGATATTTCATTCCCACCCCCCCCCCACCGCCAACATCAGAAAATCCTGTGCCAGGTTCGATAAAAATTAAAAATTAAAGGAAAGTAATCAGTAGCCGTAACAACTGTCTGTATACTATGTATGCGTGTCTGTATATGCTGTATACTATGTATGCATGCCTGTATATGCTGTATACTATGTATGCATGTCTGTATATGCTGTATACTATGTATGCATGCCTGTATATGCTGTACACTATGTATGCATGCCTGTATATGCTGTATACTATGTATGCATGTCTGTATATGCTGTATACTATGTATGCATGCCTGTATATGCTGTACACTATGTATGCATGTGTTTAGAGGTCATTGGATGCCACACAAGCTTGAAAGCACTCCTACAACAATTTTGTGGGTTTGTCTGTTACCCTTTGGTACTCAAGGTCTCCAGTTCGGTACCAATTACTTTAAGAAAATCTTGTTTCCCTTGCCAATATCGGGAAATTCTGTGGGACGGCTTTGACCCCTCCCACGAAAAACAAGAAAGAAATCATGGGCATGATGGGTAGCTATGTCAGTCTATATGCACAGGGAGTTCCAAAAGGCCCCTTATGCAGTTTAATTGAGATTTATAAAAGCTATAAACTACATTTGAAAGCTTAATTATTGAAGCTTTAAAACAGTGCGGATTTCCATCATTAAACTTCAACATAACCACCATCTTGTGTGTGATAACCACCATAACGAATGTCATAACCACCATCACCTGTGTGATAACCACCATCACGTGTGTGATTACCACCATCACGCGTGTGATAACCACCATCACGCGTGTGATTACCACCATCACGCGTGTGATAACCACCATCACGCGTGTGATAACCACCATCACGCGTGTGATTACCACCATCACGTGTGACAACCACCATCACGTGTGATAACCACCATCACGCGTGTGATAACCACCATCACGTACCACCATCACGCGTGTGATAACCACCATCACGTGTGACAACCACCATCACGTGTGATAACCACCATCACATGTGTGATAACCACCATCACGTGTGATAACCACCATCACATGTGTGATAACCACCTTCACGTGTGATAACCACCATCACATGTGTGATAACCACCATCACGTGTGATAACCACCATCACATGTGTGATAACCACCTTCACGTGTGATAACCACCATCACATGTGTGATAACCATCACATGTGTGATAACCATCACGTGTGTGATACACCTTTCTAGTCGATTCCTTTTGAATTCTCACCAAACTCAACTCTCAGTTGACATCATAAAATTACAATGGCCTTCTCAATAATCAACTTGAATTTTATTAACTCAAAATTTCAACTAAATGCTCTAACCTTCATCAGGAACCTTCATCAGGAATAATGAGACGCTAAGACTCGCGTGAGCTTGTTACATACCTGTAGCTAGCTAGCTACTCACCATGTGATACAACCCACACCCTGGCATACTGCATCCAGCACGTAAACCGGATGTGGGAAACTTAAAATAAAGATATAATAATAATAATAATAATAATTACCACCACCACCACCACCACAACAACAACAACAATAATAATAGCTGTAATAGCAGCTATTATAATAATAATAATAGCTAATAATAATATACAGTGGTCCCTCCGTATTAAGACCCTCCCAAGTAAGACCACCTCTATTATAAGACCATTTTTGCTTGCTCCCGGTTGGCTGGCTTTATTTTGCCCCTCCCAAGTAAGACCCTCTAAGATAAGTCCACCTCTCTTATAAGACCACTTGGCAAGACCATTTTTGCTTGCTACCGGTTGGCTGGCTTTATTTTGCCCCTCCCAAGTAAGACCCTCTAAGATAAGTCCACCTCTCTTATAAGACCACTTGGCTGGGTCAATATCCTCCCAAGTAAGACTAAGCATCCAAGAATACAGTGATTTTTTTTTGAAGATCTACCTTCCATTGAAGTGACATACCTTTGCCTAACTGTGAAAAATCAGGAACTGGTACATATTTACATCTGCATTGATCCAAAGAGGGACCTCGGCATCGAGTATGAGGCACAGGCCAAGGCGTGGATGAGCACTCCCATCTGGGAGCAGTGCGCTCAAGCGCACCAACAATAAGATGCTTGCCAAGGGCCGGAAGATCATCATATTCATTGACAACTGCTCAGCGCACTCAGATATCAACCTCAGAAACCTCAAGCTAGTCTTCCTGCCCGCCAACACCACCTCCAAGCTTCAGCCTATGGATGCTGGCATCATCCAGGCCATGAAGCTGGTCTACCGGTAACACATGATCCGCTATATTCTCTGGCTCATACAACACTGTAAATGCCGATAGTGGTTGCACTGAGAAAATGAGCTTGCTTGTCAAGAAGGTGGACGTTCTGATGGCGATCCGCTGGCTCAAGAAGACCTGGGATGACCTCCACGTGTCCACCATCAAGAAGTGCTTTAAGAAGTGTGGCTTCACGACCACCACTGCCCCTGCTGCTGAGGTCGAGGAGCTCACCATCTCTGCTGAGGATACAGTCATAAGTGCGCAGCTGCCGGAGGGTGTGACACTGCCGAGGGCTACGCCAACATCGACAGCGAGGTGCACACCAGTGAGGACCACTATGATCCTGCCCTCAACCATGCCCTCGCCACCCCTGCTGTGAGGAGCCTGAGTCAGATGATGAGGAGGATGGCCACATGCCCACTCCTGTGACTGTGTCAGAGGTGTTCGAGATGGTGTGCAAGCTGCGTGATTTTGCCACTCATCGAGGCATTCCCAAGCTTGTGGCATGTGCTGATTCTATCGAGCAGATGGTCATCCAGAACAGGATGGAGCGGACTGTCCAGTCCTGTATCTCAGACTTTCTGTGTCCTAAGGACACTGCATGAGTCTAATGTCCAATACATACATGTGTACAATGATAACCAATGTCTTTATCAAGACACACCCATAATTCCAAAGAGAATACAGTGTCTTGTCTGGGGAGCTTGCAGTAGGTTTACTATTATGAATGCGTGTATACTACACAATAAAATACACAATAAAATCCACTGAGCAATGCATTGTGAGATCCCTGCCATATGCCCGAGAGCGATATTCCCAAGTAAGACCACCTCTCTAATAAGACCAGTTGGAAGTGCTCCCTGGGTGGTCTTAATAGGGAGGGACCACTGTAATACTAATAATAATAATTTAGCTAATGATAATAATATAAACACCAAAACAGAGAAAACATTCACCAGCTGCTGCTCGGAGACTGAATGGATTATATTTGCAATCCTAGCCCCAAGACGTGACCCCATAATGTCCAATGGTGATAGATCAGGTGACCGAGACAGACAGGTCCTCCTCTACCGATCCACTGGTCCAGAGAAAGTGTCGTGCAGAAACTGCCGCATGCACAAAGCGTAACGACAGGGAGCCCCACCTTGCTGAAAAATGATGTTATTTACAAGATACAACCTCAGCTATTCAGGAATAAAGAAATTCTGAAGTATTACCAAGTAAGATTTGCAATTGACTGTTTACTCTTCTTCAAAAGGAAGTACTGATAATGCCAGACTTCCTGTGAGACTTCCTGTGAGACTTCCTGTGAGACTTCCTGTGACACACACAACATGAACTTTTGGCGAGCCCCTCATGTTGTCAGACTACTTGAGGCTTTTCTGTACCCCAAATGTGGCAGTTGTGGCATTTAGCTGTGGCCACTGCTGTGGTGGTTACCTCTGCCACTTGTGGTTACCCCTGCCACTTGTGGCAGTTACCCCTGCCACTTGTGGTGGTTACCTCTGCCATTGCTGGGCGGTTACCTCTGTGTTTATGAAGCTCCTCTGTTAGAATTCTGTGCTCTGATGTTTATGAAGCTCCTCTGTTAGAATTCTGTGCTCTGATGTTTATGGAGCTCCTCTGTTAGAATTCTGTGCTCTGATGTTTATGAAGCTCCTCTGTTAGAATTCTGTGCTCTGATGTTTATGAAGCTCCTCTGTTAGAATTCTGTGCACTGATGTTTATGAAGCTCCTCTGTTAGAATTCTGTGCTCTGATGTTTATGAAGCTCCACTGTTAGAATTCTGTGCTCTGATGTTTATGAAGCTCCTCTGTTAGAATTCTGTGCTATGATGTTTATGAAGCTCCTCTGTTATAATTCTGTGCTCTGATGTTTATGAAGCTCCACTGTTAGAATTCTGTGCTCTGATGTTTATGGAGCTCCTCTGTTAGAATTCTGTGCTCTGATGTTTATGAAGCTGTTAGAATTCTGTGCTCTGATGTTTATGGAGCTCCTCTGTTAGAATTCTGTGCTCTGATGTTTATGGAGCTCCTCTGTTAGAATTCTGTGCACTGATGTTTATGAAGCTCCTCTGTTAGAATTCTGGGCTCTGATGTTTATGAAGCTCCTCTGTTAGAATTCTGTGCACTGATGTTTATGAAGCTCCTCTGTTAGAATTCTGGGCTCTGATGTTTATGAAGCTCCTCTGTTAGAATTCTGTGCTCTGATGTTTATGGAGCTCCTCTGTTAGAATTCTGTGCTCTGATGTTTATGAAACTCCTCTGTTAGAATTCTGTGCTCTGATGTTTATGAAGCTCCTCTGTTAGAATTCTGTGCTCTGATGTTTATGAAGCTCCTCTGTTAGAATTCTGTGCTCTGATGTTTATGAAGCTCCTCTGTTAGAATTCTGTGCTCTGATGTTTATGAAGCTCCACTGTTAGAATTCTGTGCTCTGATGTTTATGAAACTCCTCTGTTAGAATTCTGTGCTCTGATGTTTATGAAGCTCCTCTGTTAGAATTCTGTGCTCTGATGTTTATGAAGCTCCTCTGTTAGAATTCTGTGCTCTGATGTTTATGAAGCTCCACTGTTAGAATTCTGTGCTCTGATGTTTATGAAGCTCCACTGTTAGAATTCTGTGCTCTGATGTTTATGAAGCTCCTCTGTTAGAATTCTGTGCTCTGATGTTTATGAAGCTCCTCTGTAAGAATTCTGTGCTCTGATGTTTATGAAGCTCCTCTGTTAGAATTCTGTGCCCTGATGTTTATGAAGCTCCTCTGTTAGAATTCTGTGCTGTTTATGAAGCTCCTCTGTTAGAATTCTGTGCTCTGATGTTTATGAAGCTCCTCTGTTAGAATTCTGTGCTCTGATGTTTATGGAGCTCCACTTTCAGAATTCTGTGCTCTTGATGTTTATGAAGCTCCTCTGTTAGAATTCTGTGCTCTGATGCTCCTCTGTTAGAATTCTGTGCTCTGATGTTTATGAAGCTCCTCTGTTAGAATTCTGTGCTCTGATGTTTATGAAGCTCCTCTGTTAGAATTCTGTGCTCTGATGTTTATGGAGCCCCTCTGTTAGAATTCTGTGCTCTGATGTTTATGAAGCTCCTCTGTTAGAATTCTGTGCTCTGATGTTTATGAAGCTCCTCTGTTAGAATTCTGTGCTCTGATGTTTATGGAGCTCCTCTGTTAGAATTCTGTGCAATGATGTTTATGAAGCTCCTCTGTTAGAATTCTGTGCTCTGATGTTTATGAAGCTCCTCTGTGCCTGTTAGAATTCTGTGCTCTGATAGATGTTTATGAAGCTCCTCTGTTAGAATTCTGTGCTGTGATGTTTATGAAGCTCCTCTGTTAGAATTCTGTGCACTGATGTTTATGAAGCTCCTCTGTTAGAATTCTGTGCTCTGATGTTTATGAAGCTCCTCTGTTAGAATTCTGTGCTCTGATGTTTATGGAGCTCCTCTGTTAGAATTCTGTGCTCTGATGTTTATGAAGCTCCTCTGTTAGAATTCTGTGCTCTGATGTTTATGAAGCTCCTCTGTTAGAATTCTGTGCTCTGATGTTTATGAAGCTCCTCTGTTAGAATTCTGTGCTCTGATGTTTATGAAGCTCCTCTGTTAGAATTCTGTGCTCTGATAGATGTTTATGAAGCTCCTCTGTTAGAATTCTGTGCTGTGATGTTTATGAAGCTCCTCTGTTAGAATTCTGTGCACTGATGTTTATGAAGCTCCTCTGTTAGAATTCTGTGCTCTGATGTTTATGGAGCTCCTCTGTTAGAATTCTGTGCTCTGATGTTTATGAAGCTCCTCTGTTAGAATTCTGGGCTCTGATGTTTATGAAGCTCCTCTGTTAGAATTCTGTGCTCTGATGTTTATGAAGCTCCTCTGTTAGAATTCTGTGCTCTGATGTTTATGAAGCTCCTCTGTTAGAATTCTGTGCTCTGATGTTTATGGAGCTCCTCTGTTAGAATTCTGTGCTCTGATGTTTATGAAGCTCCTCTGTTAGAATTCTGTGCTCTTATGTTTATGAAGCTCCTCTGTTAGAATTCTGTGCTCTGATGTTTATGAAGCTCCTCTGTTAGAATTCTGTGCTCTGATGTTTATGGAGCTCCTCTGTTAGAATTCTGTGCTCTGATGTTTATGGAGCTCCTCTGTTAGAATTCTGTGCTCTGATGTTTATGAAGCTCCTCTGTTAGAATTCTGTGCTCTGATGTTTATGAAACTCCTCTGTTAGAATTCTGTGCTCTGATGTTTATGAAGCTCCACTGTTAGAATTCTGTGCTCTGATGTTTATGAAGCTCCACTGTTAGAATTCTGTGCTCTGATGTTTATGGAGCTCCTCTGTTAGAATTCTGTGCTCTGATGTTTATGAAGCTCCACTGTTAGAATTCTGTGCTCTGATGTTTATGGAGCTCCACTGTTAGAATTCTGTGCTCTGATGTTTATGAAGCTCCTCTGTTAGAATTCTGCGCTCTGATGTTTATGAAGCTCCTCTGTTAGAATTCTGTGCTCTGATGTTTAAACATGAAGCTCCTCTGTTAGAATTCTGTGCTCTGATGTTTATGGAGCTCCTCTGTTAGAATTCTGTGCTCTGATGTTTATGAAGCTCCTCTGTTAGAATTCTGTGCTCTGATGTTTATGGAGCTCCTCTGTTAGAATTCTGTGCTCTGATGTTTATGAAGCTCCTCTGTTAGAATTCTGTGCTCTGATGTTTATGGAGCTCCTCTGTTAGAATTCTGTGCTCTGATGTTTATGAAGCTCCTCTGTTAGAATTCTGTGCTCTGATGTTTATGAAGCTCCTCTGTTAGAATTCTGTGCTCTGATGTTTATGGAGCTCCTCTGTTAGAATTCTGTGCTCTGATGTTTATGAAGCTCCTCTGTTAGAATTCTGTGCTCTGATGTTTATGAAGCTCCTCTTGTTAGAATTCTGTGCTCTGATGTTTATGGAGACTCCACTGTTAGAATTCTGTGCTCTGATGTTTATGGAGCTCCTCTGTTAGAATTCTGTGCTCTGATGTTTATGGAGCTCCTCTGTTAGAATTCTGTGCACTGATGTTTATGAAGCTCCTCTGTTAGAATTCTGTGCTCTGATGTTTATGGAGCTCCTCTGTTAGAATTCTGTGCTCTGATGTTTATGAAGCTCCTCTGTTAGAATTCTGTGCTCTGATGTTTATGAAGCTCCTCTGTTAGAATTCTGTGCTCTGATGTTTATGAAGCTCCTCTGTTAGAATTCTGTGCTCTGATGTTTATGGAGCTCCTCTGTTAGAATTCTGTGCTCTGATGTTTATGGAGCTCCTCTGTTAGAATTCTGTGCTCTGATGTTTATGAAGCTCCTCTGTTAGAATTCTGTGCTCTGATGTTTATGAAGCTCCTCTGTTAGAATTCTGTGCTCTGATGTTTATGAAGCTCCTCTGTTAGAATTCTGTGCTCTGATGTTTATGAAGCTCCTCTGTTAGAATTCTGTGCTCTGATGTTTATGAAGCTCCTCTGTTAGAATTCTATGCTCTGATGTTTATGAAGCTCCTCTGTTAGAATTCTGTGCTCTGATGTTTATGAAGCTCCTCTGTTAGAATTCTGTGCTCTGATGTTTATGAAGCTCCTCTGTTAGAATTCTGTGCTCTGATGTTTATGGAGCTCCTCTGTTAGAATTCTGTGCTCTGATGTTTATGAAGCTCCACTGTTAGAATTCTGTGCTCTGATGTTTATGGAGCTCCACTGTTAGAATTCTGTGCTCTGATGTTTATGGAGCTCCTCTGTTAGAATTCTGTGCTCTGATGTTTATGGAGCTCCTCTGTTAGAATTCTGTGCTCTGATGTTTATGAAGCTCCTCTGTTAGAATTCTGTGCTCTTATGTTTATGAAGCTCCTCTGTTAGAATTCTGTGCTCTGATGTTTATGAAGCTCCTCTGTTAGAATTCTGTGCTCTGATGTTTATGGAGCTCCTCTGTTAGAATTCTGTGCTCTGATGTTTATGGAGCTCCTCTGTTAGAATTCTGTGCTCTGATGTTTATGAAGCTCCTCTGTTAGAATTCTGTGCTCTGATGTTTATGAAACTCCTCTGTTAGAATTCTGTGCTCTGATGTTTATGAAGCTCCACTGTTAGAATTCTGTGCTCTGATGTTTATGAAGCTCCTCTGTTAGAATTCTGTGCTCTGATGTTTATGGAGCTCCTCTGTTAGAATTCTGTGCTCTGATGTTTATGAAGCTCCTCTGTTAGAATTCTGTGCTCTGATGTTTATGGAGCTCCACTGTTAGAATTCTGTGCTCTGATGTTTATGAAGCTCCTCTGTTAGAATTCTGTGCTCTGATGTTTATGAAGCTCCTCTGTTAGAATTCTGTGCTCTGATGTTTAAACATGAAGCTCCTCTGTTAGAATTCTGTGCTCTGATGTTTATGGAGCTCCTCTGTTAGAATTCTGTGCTCTGATGTTTATGAAGCTCCTCTGTTAGAATTCTGTGCTCTGATGTTTATGGAGCTCCTCTGTTAGAATTCTGTGCTCTGATGTTTATGAAGCTCCTCTGTTAGAATTCTGTGCTCTGATGTTTATGGAGCTCCTCTGTTAGAATTCTGTGCTCTGATGTTTATGAAGCTCCTCTGTTAGAATTCTGTGCTCTGATGTTTATGAAGCTCCTCTGTTAGAATTCTGTGCTCTGATGTTTATGGAGCTCCTCTGTTAGAATTCTGTGCTCTGATGTTTATGAAGCTCCTCTGTTAGAATTCTGTGCTCTGATGTTTATGAAGCTCCTCTTGTTAGAATTCTGTGCTCTGATGTTTATGGAGACTCCACTGTTAGAATTCTGTGCTCTGATGTTTATGGAGCTCCTCTGTTAGAATTCTGTGCTCTGATGTTTATGGAGCTCCTCTGTTAGAATTCTGTGCTCTGATGTTTATGAAGCTCCTCTGTTAGAATTCTGTGCACTGATGTTTATGAAGCTCCTCTGTTAGAATTCTGTGCTCTGATGTTTATGGAGCTCCTCTGTTAGAATTCTGTGCTCTGATGTTTATGAAGCTCCTCTGTTAGAATTCTGTGCTCTGATGTTTATGAAGCTCCTCTGTTAGAATTCTGTGCTCTTATGTTTATGAAGCTCCTCTGTTAGAATTCTGTGCTCTGATGTCTATGGAGCTCCTCTGTTAGAATTCTGTGCTCTGATGTTTATGAAGCTCCACTGTTAGAATTATGTGCTCTGATGTTTATGGAGCTCCTCTGTTAGAATTCTGTGCTCTGATGTTTATGGAGCTCCTCTGTTAGAATTCTGTGCTCTGATGTTTATGAAGCTCCTCTGTTAGAATTCTGTGCTCTGATGTTTATGAAGCTCCTCTGTTAGAATTCTGTGCTCTGATGTTTATGAAGCTCCTCTGTTAGAATTCTGTGCTCTGATGTTTATGAAGCTCCTCTGTTAGAATTCTGTGCTCTGATGTTTATGAAGCTCCTCTGTTAGAATTCTATGCTCTGATGTTTATGAAGCTCCTCTGTTAGAATTCTGTGCTCTGATGTTTATGAAGCTCCTCTGTTAGAATTCTGTGCTCTGATGTTTATGAAGCTCCTCTGTTAGAATTCTGTGCTCTGATATTTATGGAGCTCCTCTGTTAGAATTCTGTGCTCTGATGTTTATGGAGCTCCTCTGTTAGAATTCTGTGCTCTGATGTTTATGAAGCTCCTCTGTTAGAATTCTGTGCTCTGATGTTTATGAAGCTCCTCTGTTAGAATTCTGTGCTCTGATATTTATGGAGCTCCTCTGTTAGAATTCTGTGCTCTGATGTTTATGGAGCTCCTCTGTTAGAATTCTGTACTCTGATGTTTATGAAACTCCTCTGTTAGAATTCTGTGCTCTGATGTTTATGGAGCTCCACTGTTAGAATTCTGTGCTCTGATGTTTATGAAGCTCCTCTGTTAGAATTCTGTGCTCTGATGTTTATGGAGCTCCTCTGTTAGAATTCTGTGCTCTGATGTTTATGAAGCTCCTCTGTTAGAATTCTGTGCTCTGATGTTTATGAAGCTCCTCTGTTAGAATTCTGTGCTCTGATGTTTATGAAGCTCCTCTGTTAGAATTCTGTGCTCTGATGTTTATGAAGCTCCTCTGTTAGAATTCTGTGCTCTGATGTTTATGAAGCTGTTAGAATTCTGTGCTCTGATGTTTATGGAGCTCCTCTGTTAGAATTCTGTGCTCTGATGTTTATGAAGCTCCTCTGTTAGAATTCTGTGCTCTGATGTTTATGAAGCTCCTCTGTTAGAATTCTGTGCTCTGATGTTTATGGAGCTCCTCTGTTAGAATTCTGTGCTCTGATGTTTATGGAGCTCCTCTGTTAGAATTCTGTGCACTGATGTTTATGGAGCTCCTCTGTTAGAATTCTGTGCTCTGATGTTTATGGAGCTCCTCTGTTAGAATTCTGTGCTCTGATGTTTATGAAGCTCCTCTGTTAGAATTCTGTGCACTGATGTTTATGGAGCTCCTCTGTTAGAATTCTGTGCTCTGATGTTTATGAAGCTCCTCTGTTAGAATTCTGTGCTCTGATGTTTATGAAGCTCCTCTGTTAGAATTCTGTGCTCTGATATTTATGGAGCTCCACTGTTAGAATTCCGTGCTCTGATGTTTATGGAGCTCCTCTGTTAGAATTCTGTGCTCTGATGTTTATGAAGCTCCTCTGTTAGAATTCTGTGCTCTGATGTTTATGAAGCTCCTCTGTTAGAATTCTGTGCTCTGATGTTTATGAAGCTCCTCTGTTAGAATTCTGTGCTCTGATGTTTATGAAGCTCCTCTGTTAGAATTCTGTGCTCTGATGTTTATGAAGCTCCTCTGTTAGAATTCTGTGCTCTGATGTTTATGAAGCTCCTCTGTTAGAATTCTGTGCTCTGATGTTTATGGAGCCCCTCTGTTAGAATTCTGTGCTCTGATGTTTATGGAGCTACACTGTTAGAATTCTGTGCTCTGATGTTTATGAAGCTGTTAGAATTCTGTGCTCTGATGTTTATGGAGCTCCTCTGTTAGAATTCTGTGCTCTGATGTTTATGAAGCTCCTCTGTTAGAATTCTGTGCTCTGATGTTTATGAAGCTCCTCTGTTAGAATTCTGTGCTCTGATGTTTATGGAGCTCCTCTGTTAGAATTCTGTGCTCTGATGTTTATGAAGCTCCTCTGTTAGAATTCTGTGCTCTGATGTTTATGAAGCTCCTCTGTTAGAATTCTGTGCACTGATGTTTATGAAGCTCCTCTGTTAGAATTCTGTGCTCTGATGTTTATGAAGCTCCACTGTTAGAATTCTGTGCTCTGATGTTTATGAAGCTCCTCTGTTAGAATTCTGTGCTATGATGTTTATGAAGCTCCTCTGTTAGAATTCTGTGCTCTGATGTTTATGGAGCTCCACTGTTAGAATTCTGTGCTCTGATGTTTATGAAGCTCCTCTGTTAGAATTCTGTGCTCTGATGTTTATGAAGCTCCTCTGTTAGAATTCTGTGCTCTGATGTTTATGAAGCTCCTCTGTTAGAATTCTGTGCTCTGATGTTTATGAAGCTCCTCTGTTAGAATTCTGTGCTCTGATGTTTATGAAGCTCCTCTGTTAGAATTCTGTGCTCTGATGTTTATGAAGCTCCTCTGTTAGAATTCTGTGCTCTGATGTTTATGAAGCTCCTCTGTTAGAATTCTGTGCTCTGATGTTTATGAAGCTCCTGTTAGAATTCTGTGCTCTGATGTTTATGAAGCTCTACTGTTAGAATTCTGGGACTCGGATTAAAATGCCCTCTCAACACCGGCCACGCTTGTTTGGCATCTCCCAGATCAGGTTTTGTCATGAATTGAGCTGGTTTTCTTAACTCTCAGAACCCGAGCGGCCAGTTTTTTCCGGCCGATACGTAAAGGCGTATATACCCGAGCGGCCAATTTTCTGGCCGTTTTTTTTGCATTATTTTTGCATTATTTTTTGCATTATTTTTTTTGCATTATCAATGCATTAATCAACTTTGAACTTTTGAGTCATTTTTTCCCCAGGACCACAGAGTGGGAGGCATGCCCATATTAGGGAGAATAGGGTTCTAAGGGTTAAACTTGTTGTTAACCCTCTCACTGTCAGCATTGTGGAGAATTATTTAAAATTTAACACAGCCACATAAAAAAATTGATATCAAATCAGATATTTAGCTGAACCATTTACCATTTGGTCATGTGATAGCATGATTGTTTTAGAAGTTGTGGTCAAAAGGTATGACCACAAACTGACCACATAATATGAATATAATTATGCAAACAATGGTC
This sequence comes from Cladorhizidae sp. MBARI D1340-BT2, assembly GCA_028752905.1. Taxonomy (NCBI): domain Eukaryota; kingdom Metazoa; phylum Porifera; class Demospongiae; order Poecilosclerida; family Cladorhizidae; species Cladorhizidae sp. MBARI D1340-BT2. Next base: position 54,346,644 of record JAQNBH010000016.1, on the reverse strand, counting down.
ATGATTAGGAGTGCCATAACTTCTCCATAGTTCATGTTATGGACTCGATATATAGCTCATAAGATAGCTCTATCCATATGCTTCTAAGAAACTAGGAATATACATTACTATACAAAAGTTATGCCAACCCATAATAACGTCTTCATAAATCGACCACAAAAATGTCCTTATTTATCAACAAAAACGTTGTCAATACAACATTCAGTAAACATTTGATATAATTGTTTGACATAATGTAATCGAAAGAAATTTTGGGTGGAGTTTGAGGTGAAATCAGTGTCTGTGGCAAAAGTCAACCAAGTTGTGGAAAGCATGGAAACAATTCCGATCCTCCATAATGCAAAGGTGAACATTGCAGTATTTGCATTGCACACGACTATCTCCGAGGTAGGAATGGATGCCTTCACATTCTTCGTCACTTGATTCATCACCAGAAATGTCCCAAGCTGCCCTAGTCACTTGGGAAATAATTTCAGCTATTGACAGTCTCTTCTCCATCGTTGATATCGTCCGACTGAAAATCGTTCCTGTTTTAAATATAATTTCATTAACTTTCCTCCGTCCAACCGCCGTAATTTTTTTCCTTATAAATAGAGTTTGAATTCAGCTATGTTTTGATATAAAAATTATTGCCTATTGACAAATGCTTATATTTTATTTTATTTTTCAAAGCCGTGGCGCCATTGACAGTGAGAGGGTTAATTGAATTTCTGTGCGGAGTCTCCTTTACCGTAATGGGAAGCTGATTTCCTACTAAGTTGGCCATGTCCAATCAGTTAGTTAGTCAGAAGGAAATAAGACTGAGACTGAATTATGATTGAAAACTCAATAATTGAGCTTACAAAGTTTATTGTAAATTTGTAACATTTATACATCTTGTAACATTTATACATCTTGTAACATTTATACATCTTGTAACATTTATACATCCGACGATTATACATCCGACGAGGGTTTAAACTGCACTAGGACTATTGGGACGCCCTGTGTCTATGTATGTTTAGAGGCCAGTGGATGTCATGTAAGCTTGAAAATCACTCTCGCAACAGAGTGGGGTAGATTTCATAAAGGGGGAGTTCTGTGGGTTTGACTTTGTCTGTTCGCTTTGGTACTTAAGGTCCCCAATTCGATCCCAAATGGAATCAATCACCCCCCCCCCTCCCCTTGTTCACATACTCAAGGTCGCCAGTTCGATCCACAGGATGGAATCTTTTTTTCTTCCTACCAACATCGGGAAATTCTGTGGAATAGTTTAATTTTTTCCCTTCTTTTTATATTCAGCACCCTATCTGATGTTTATGTTTAGAGGCCACTGAATGTAAACAGCTTGAAAGCACTCCCACAACTGAGTGCGGGTATCTCATTAGGTACATCATATCCTACACATAACCACAAGGCTGCACATGTGTAAGTGACAGGGCATGGTTGTTATGGGAACACATGTGTAGGTGAAGGTGATAGAATACAGTTGCTATAGAAGCATGTATATGATAGAACATTGTTGCTATGGGAACACAGGTACAGGTAATAGAGTATAACTACTATGGGAATATAGCATAGGTAATGGGGTATATGGGAGCACATGCAGGCATTAGAGTACAGTTGCTATAGCAACACATGTGTAGGTGGCAGGGTATAGTTTGTATGGAAACACATACATGTGCATGTGACAGGGTCTAGTTACCATGGGAGCAGATTATAGATGCAGTTGCTAAGGGAGCACATGTGTAGGCGACAGAGTATAATTGCTATGGAAACACATGTAGGTGAAAGTATAATTGCTATGAGAACATACATGAAGATGATACTTTATTGCTATGGGAGCATGTGTGTAGTGATAGGGTATAGTTACTATGAGAATACATGTGTAGGTGATTGGGTATAGTTACCATGGAAGCACATGTACATGTATTGGTGATAAAGTACAATTGCTATGGCAACTCACGTATAGGTATTACTATGGGAAAACATACATAAGTGATAAAGTGTAATTGTTCTCATTTGCTATGAGAACACATACATGTATAGGTGTAAAGGTATAATTGCTATATGCATGTGGCATCACATGCATATACGTGTTAAAATATAATTACCATGACATGCCTTTCTCATTAGACCACCTTAAAAAAAACCCACCAATTCCCAAAATATTTCACTCATAAACAGGCAAGTGCACTACAATGGAGGAAGACACAGTAGAGAACAGGAGAGTGCAAAATAGCAAGGAAGATGATGGGAACACAAGTATAAGTGGACAGAGTATAGCTGCTTGGCTAGCAGCTGCCATGTATGCAAGTAGCAGCCTCCAACTAGCCATGACAGCCACTATCTGACCCTTCTGCCTGGAATTAGACTCTAGAAGTCAAGGGTAGTATCTAGACACAACCTATATACTAACACATGCATTATATACTCTACCACCAGCATTATATACTGACTCCTCTACCACCAGCATTATATACTGACTCCTCTACCACCAGCATTATATACTGACTCCTCTACCACCAGCATCATATACTGACTCCTCTACCACCAGCTGACTCCTCTACCACCAGCATTATATACTGACTCCTCTACCACCAGCATTATATACTGACTCCTCTACCACCAGCTGACTCCTCTACCACCAGCATTATATACTGGCTCCTCTACCACCAGCATTATATACTGACTCCTCTACCACCAGCATTATACACTGACTCCTCTACCACCAGCATTATATACTGACTCCTCTACCACCAGCATTATATACTGACTCCTCTACCACCAGCATTATATACCGACTCCTACCACCAGCATTATATACCGACTCCTCTACCACCAGCATTATATACTGACTCCTCTACCACCAGCATTATATACTGACTCCTCCACCAACAGCATTATATATTGACTCCTCTACCACCAGCATTATATACCGACTCCTCTACCACCAGCATTATATACTGACTCCTCTACCACCAGCATTATATACTGACTCCTCTACCACCAGCATTATATACCGACTCCACTACCACCAGCATTATATACTGACTCCTCTACCACCAGCATTATATACTGACTCCTCCACCACCAGCATTATATACTGACTCCTCTACCACCAGCATTATATACTGACTCCACTACCACCAGCATTATATACTGACTCCTCTACCACGAGCATTATATACTGACTCCTCTACCACCAGCATTATATACTGACTCCTCTACCACCAGCATTATATACTGACTCCTCTACCACCAGCATTATATACTGACTCCTCTACCACCAGCATTATATACTGACTCCTCTACCACCAGCATTATATACCGACTCCTCTACCACCAGCATTATATACTGACTCCACTACCACCAGCATTATATACTGGCTCCTCTACCACCAGCATTATATACTGACTCCACTACCACCAGCATTATATACTGACTCCTCTACCACCAGCATTATATACTGACTCCTCTACCACCAGCATTATATACTGACTCCTCTACCACCAGCATTATATACTGACTCCTCTACCACCAGCATTATATACTGACTCCTCTACCATCAGCATTATATACTGACTCCTCTACCACCAGCATTATATACTGACTCCTCTACCACCAGCATTATATACTGACTCCTCTACCACCAGCATTATATACTGACTCCTCTACCACCAGCATTATATACTGGTTCCTCTACCACCAGCATTATATACCGGCTCCTCTACCACCAGCATTATATACTGACTCCTCTACCACCAGCATTATATACTGACTCCTCTACCACCAGCATTATATACTGACTCCTCTACCACCAGCATTATATACTGACTCCTCTACCACCAGCATTATATACTGACTCCTCTACCACTAGCATTATATACCGACTCCTCTACCACCAGCATTATATACCGGCTCCTCTACCACCAGCATTATATACTGGCTCCTCTACCACCAGCATTATATACTGACTCCTCTACCACCAGCATTATATACTGACTCCTCTACCACCAGCATTATATACTGGCTCCTCTACCACCAGCATTATATACTGACTCCTCTACCACCAGCATTATATACTGACTCCTCTACCACCAGCATTATATACTGACTCCTCTACCACCAGCATTATATACTGACTCCTCTACCACCAGCATTATATACCGACTCCTCTACCACCAGCATTATATACTGACTCCTCTACCACCAGCATTATATACTGACTCCTCTACCACCAGCATTATATACTGACTCCTCTACCACCAGCATTATATACTGGCTCCTCTACCACCAGCATTATATACTGACTCCTCTACCACCAGCATTATATACCGGCTCCTCTACCACCAGCATTATATACCGACTCCTCTACCACCAGCATTATATACTGACTCCTCTACCACCAGCATTATATACTGACTCCTCTACCACCAGCATTATATACTGACTCCTCTACCACCAGCATTATATACTGACTCCTCTACCACCAGCATTATATACCGACTCCACTACCACCAGCATTATAATTATACTGACTCCTCTACCACCAGCATTATATACTGACTCCTCTACCACCAGCATTATATACTGACTCCTCTACCACCAGCATTATATACTGACTCCTTTACCACCAGCATTATATACTGACTCCTCTACCACCAGCATTATATACTGACTCCTCTACCACCAGCATTATATACTGACTCCTCCACCAACAGCATTATATACTGACTCCTCCACCACCAGCATTATATACTGACTCCTCTACCACCAGCATTATATACTGGCTCCTCTACCACCAGCATTATATACCGACTCCTCTACCACCAGCATTATATACTGGCTCCTCTACCACCAGCATTATATACTGACTCCTCTACCACCAGCATTATATACTGACTCCTCTACCACCAGCATTATATACTGACTCCTCTACCACCAGCATTATATACTGACTCCTCTACCACCAGCATTATATACTGACTCCTCTACCACCAGCATTATATACTGGCTCCTCTACCACCAGCATTATATACTGACTCCTCTACCACCAGCATTATATACTGACTCCTCTACCACCAGCATTATATACTGACTCCTCTACCACCAGCATTATATACTGACTCCTCTACCACCAGCATTATATACTGACTCCTCTACCACCAGCATTATATACTGACTCCTCTACCACCAGCATTATATACCGGCTCCTCTACCACCAGCATTAAATACTGACTCCTCTACCACCAGCATTATATACTGACTCCTCTACCACCAGCATTATATACTGGCTCCTCTACCACCAGCATTATATACTGACTCCTCTACCACCAGCATTATATACTGGCTCCTCTACCACCAGCATTATATACTGGCTCCTCTACCACCAGCATTATATACTGGCTCCTCTACCACCAGCATTATATACTGACTCCTCTACCACCAGCATTATATACTGACTCCTCTACCACCAGCATTATATACTGGCTCCTCTACCACCAGCATTATATACTGACTCCTCTACCACCAGCATTATATACTGACTCCTCTACCACCAGCATTATATACTGACTCCTCTACCACCAGCATTATATACTGACTCCTCTACCACCAGCATTATATACTGACTCCTCTACCACCAGCATTATATACTGACTCCTCTACCACCAGCATTATATACCGGCTCCTCTACCACCAGCATTATATACTGACTCCTCTACCACCAGCATTATGTACTGACTCCTCTACCACCAGCATTATGTACTGACTCCTCTACCACCAGCATTATATACTGACTCCTCTACCACCAGCATTATATACTGACTCCTCTACCACCAGCATTATATACCGACTCCACTACCACCAGCATTATAATTATACTGACTCCTCTACCACCAGCATTATATACTGACTCCTCTACCACCAGCATTATATACTGACTCCTCTACCACCAGCATTATATACCGACTCCTCTACCACCAGCATTATATACCGACTCCTCTACCACCAGCATTATATACTGACTCCTCTACCACCAGCATTATATACTGACTCCACTACCACCAGCATTATATACTGACTCCTCTACCACCAGCATTATATACTGACTCCTCTACCACCAGCATTATATACTGACTCCTCTACCACCAGCATTATACACTGACTCCTCTACCACCAGCATTATATACTGACTCCTCTACCACCAGCATTATATACTGACTCTTCTACCACCAGCATTATATACTGACTCCACTACCACCAGCATTATATACTGACTCCTCTACCACCAGCATTATATACTGACTCCTCTACCACCAGTATTATATACTGACTCCTCTACCACCAGCATTATATACTGACTCCTCTACCACCAGCATTATATACTGACTCCTCTACCACCAGCATTATATACTGACTCCTCTACCGCCAGTATTATATACTGACTCCTCTACCACCAGCATTATATACTGACTCCTCTACCACGAGCATTATATACTGACTCCTCTACCACCAGCATTATATACTGACTCCTCTACCACCAGCATTATATACTGACTCCTCTACCACCAGCATTATATACTGACTCCTCTACCACCAGCATTATATACTGACTCCTCTACCACCAGCATTATATACCGACTCCTCTACCACCAGCATTATATACTGACTCCACTACCACCAGCATTATATACTGGCTCCTCTACCACCAGCATTATATACTGACTCCACTACCACCAGCATTATATACTGACTCCTCTACCACCAGCATTATATACTGACTCCTCTACCACCAGCATTATATACTGACTCCTCTACCACCAGCATTATATACTGACTCCTCTACCACCAGCATTATATACTGACTCCTCTACCACCAGCATTATATACCTCTACCACCAGCATTATATACTGGTTCCTCTACCACCAGCATTATATACCGGCTCCTCTACCACCAGCATTATATACTGACTCCTCTACCACCAGCATTATATACTGACTCCTCTACCACCAGCATTATATACTGACTCCTCTACCACCAGCATTATATACTGACTCCTCTACCACCAGCATTATATACTGACTCCTCTACCACCAGCATTATATACCGGCTCCTCTACCACCAGCATTATATACTGACTCCTCTACCACCAGCATTATATACTGACTCCTCTACCACCAGCATTATATACCGACTCCACTACCACCAGCATTATAATTATACTGACTCCTCTACCACCAGCATTATATACTGACTCCTCTACCACCAGCATTATATACTGACTCCTCTACCACCAGCATTATATACTGACTCCTCTACCACCAGCATTATATACCGACTCCTCTACCACCAGCATTATATACTGACTCCTCTACCACCAGCATTATATACTGACTCCTCTACCATCAGCATTATATACTGACTCCTCTATCACTATATACTGACTCCTCTACCACCAGCATTATATACTGACTCCTCTACCACCAGCATTATATACTGACTCCTCTACCACCAGCATTATATACTGGTTCCTCTACCACCAGCATTATATACTGACTCCTCTACCACCAGCATTATATACTGACTCCTCTACCACCAGCATTATATACTGACTCCTCTACCACCAGCATTATATACTGACTCCTCTACCACCAGCATTATATACTGACTCCTCTACCACCAGCATTATATACCGACTCCTCTACCACCAGCATTATATACCGGCTCCTCTACCACCAGCATTATATACTGGCTCCTCTACCACCAGCATTATATACTGACTCCTCTACCACCAGCATTATATACTGACTCCTCTACCACCAGCATTATATACTGGCTCCTCTACCACCAGCATTATATACTGACTCCTCTACCACCAGCATTATATACTGACTCCTCTACCACCAGCATTATATACTGACTCCTCTACCACCAGCATTATATACTGACTCCTCTACCACCAGCATTATATACCGACTCCTCTACCACCAGCATTATATACTGACTCCTCTACCACCAGCATTATATACTGACTCCTCTACCACCAGCATTATATACTGACTCCTCTACCACCAGCATTATATACTGGCTCCTCTACCACCAGCATTATATACTGACTCCTCTACCACCAGCATTATATACCGGCTCCTCTACCACCAGCATTATATACCGACTCCTCTACCACCAGCATTATATACTGACTCCTCTACCACCAGCATTATATACTGACTCCTCTACCACCAGCATTATATACTGACTCCTCTACCACCAGCATTATATACTGACTCCTCTACCACCAGCATTATATACCGACTCCACTACCACCAGCATTATAATTATACTGACTCCTCTACCACCAGCATTATATACTGACTCCTCTACCACCAGCATTATATACTGACTCCTCTACCACCAGCATTATATACTGACTCCTTTACCACCAGCATTATACACTGACTCCTCTACCACCAGCATTATATACTGACTCCTCTACCACCAGCATTATATACTGACTCCTCCACCAACAGCATTATATACTGACTCCTCTACCACCAGCATTATATACTGACTCCTCTACCACCAGCATTATATACTGGCTCCTCTACCACCAGCATTATATACCGACTCCTCTACCACCAGCATTATATACTGGCTCCTCTACCACCAGCATTATATACTGACTCCTCTACCACCAGCATTATATACTGACTCCTCTACCACCAGCATTATATACTGACTCCTCTACCACCAGCATTATATACTGACTCCTCTACCACCAGCATTATATACTGACTCCTCTACCACCAGCATTATATACTGGCTCCTCTACCACCAGCATTATATACTGACTCCTCTACCACCAGCATTATATACTGACTCCTCTACCACCAGCATTATATACTGACTCCTCTACCACCAGCATTATATACTGACTCCTCTACCACCAGCATTATATACTGACTCCTCTACCACCAGCATTATATACTGACTCCTCTACCACCAGCATTATATACCGGCTCCTCTACCACCAGCATTAAATACTGACTCCTCTACCACCAGCATTATATACTGACTCCTCTACCACCAGCATTATATACTGGCTCCTCTACCACCAGCATTATATACTGACTCCTCTACCACCAGCATTATATACTGGCTCCTCTACCACCAGCATTATATACTGGCTCCTCTACCACCAGCATTATATACTGGCTCCTCTACCACCAGCATTATATACTGACTCCTCTACCACCAGCATTATATACTGACTCCTCTACCACCAGCATTATATACTGGCTCCTCTACCACCAGCATTATATACTGACTCCTCTACCACCAGCATTATATACTGACTCCTCTACCACCAGCATTATATACTGACTCCTCTACCACCAGCATTATATACTGACTCCTCTACCACCAGCATTATATACTGACTCCTCTACCACCAGCATTATATACCGGCTCCTCTACCACCAGCATTATATACTGACTCCTCTACCACCAGCATTATATACTGACTCCTCTACCACCAGCATTATGTACTGACTCCTCTACCACCAGCATTATATACTGACTCCTCTACCACCAGCATTATATACTGACTCCTCTACCACCAGCATTATATACCGACTCCACTACCACCAGCATTATAATTATACTGACTCCTCTACCACCAGCATTATATACTGACTCCTCTACCACCAGCATTATATACTGACTCCTCTACCACCAGCATTATATACTGACTCCTCTACCACCAGCATTATATACCGACTCCTCTACCACCAGCATTATATACTGACTCCTCTACCACCAGCATTATATACTGACTCCACTACCACCAGCATTATATACTGACTCCTCTACCACCAGCATTATATACTGACTCCTCTACCACCAGCATTATATACTGACTCCTCTACCACCAGCATTATACACTGACTCCTCTACCACCAGCATTATATACTGACTCCTCTACCACCAGCATTATATACTGACTCTTCTACCACCAGCATTATATACTGACTCCACTACCACCAGCATTATATACTGACTCCTCTACCACCAGCATTATATACTGACTCCTCTACCACCAGTATTATATACTGACTCCTCTACCACCAGCATTATATACTGACTCCTCTACCACCAGCATTATATACTGACTCCTCTACCACCAGCATTATATACTGACTCCTCTACCGCCAGTATTATATACTGACTCCTCTACCACCAGCATTATATACTGACTCCTCTACCACGAGCATTATATACTGACTCCTCTACCACCAGCATTATATACTGACTCCTCTACCACCAGCATTATATACTGACTCCTCTACCACCAGCATTATATACTGACTCCTCTACCACCAGCATTATATACTGACTCCTCTACCACCAGCATTATATACCGACTCCTCTACCACCAGCATTATATACTGACTCCACTACCACCAGCATTATATACTGGCTCCTCTACCACCAGCATTATATACTGACTCCACTACCACCAGCATTATATACTGACTCCTCTACCACCAGCATTATATACTGACTCCTCTACCACCAGCATTATATACTGACTCCTCTACCACCAGCATTATATACTGACTCCTCTACCACCAGCATTATATACTGACTCCTCTACCATCAGCATTATATACTGACTCCTCTACCACCAGCATTATATACTGACTCCTCTACCACCAGCATTATATACTGACTCCTCTACCACCAGCATTATATACTGACTCCTCTACCACCAGCATTATATACCTCTACCACCAGCATTATATACTGGTTCCTCTACCACCAGCATTATATACCGGCTCCTCTACCACCAGCATTATATACTGACTCCTCTACCACCAGCATTATATACTGACTCCTCTACCACCAGCATTATATACTGACTCCTCTACCACCAGCATTATATACTGACTCCTCTACCACTAGCATTATATACCGGCTCCTCTACCACCAGCATTATATAATGACTCCTCTACCACCAGCATTATATACTGACTCCTCTACCACCAGCATTATATACCGACTCCACTACCACCAGCATTATAATTATACTGACTCCTCTACCACCAGCATTATATACTGACTCCTCTACCACCAGCATTATATACTGACTCCTCTACCACCAGCATTATATACTGACTCCTCTACCACCAGCATTATATACCGACTCCTCTACCACCAGCATTATATACTGACTCCTCTACCACCAGCATTATATACTGACTCCACTACCACCAGCATTATATACTGACTCCTCTACCACCAGCATTATATACTGACTCCTCTACCACCAGCATTATATACTGACTCCACTACCACCAGCATTATATACCGACTCCTCTACCACGAGCATTATATACTGACTCCTCTACCACCAGCATTATATACTGACTCCTCTACCACCAGCATTATATACTGACTCCTCTACCACCAGCATTATATACTGGCTCCTCTACCACCAGCATTATACACTGACTCCTCTACCACCAGAATTATATACTGACTCCTCTACCACCAGCATTATATACTGACTCCTCCACCACCAGCATTATATACTGACTCCTCTACCACCAGCATTATATACTGACTCCACTACCACCAGCATTATATACTGACTCCTCTACCACGAGCATTATATACTGACTCCTCTACCACCAGCATTATATACTGACTCCTCTACCACCAGCATTATATACTGACTCCTCTACCACCAGCATTATATACTGACTCCTCTACCACCAGCATTATATACTGACTCCTCTACCACCAGCATTATATACCGACTCCTCTACCACCAGCATTATATACTGACTCCACTACCACCAGCATTATATACTGGCTCCTCTACCACCAGCATTATATACTGACTCCACTACCACCAGCATTATATACTGACTCCTCTACCACCAGCATTATATACTGACTCCTCTACCACCAGCATTATATACTGACTCCTCTACCACCAGCATTATATACTGACTCCTCTACCACCAGCATTATATACTGACTCCTCTACCATCAGCATTATATACTGACTCCTCTACCACCAGCATTATATACTGACTCCTCTACCACCAGCATTATATACTGACTCCTCTACCACCAGCATTATATACTGACTCCTCTACCACCAGCATTATATACTGGTTCCTCTACCACCAGCATTATATACCGGCTCCTCTACCACCAGCATTATATACCGACTCCTCTACCACCAGCATTATATACTGACTCCTCTACCACCAGCATTATATACTGACTCCTCTACCACCAGCATTATATACTGACTCCTCTACCACCAGCATTATATACTGACTCCTCTACCACCAGCATTATATACCGACTCCTCTACCACCAGCATTATATACCGGCTCCTCTACCACCAGCATTATATACTGGCTCCTCTACCACCAGCATTATATACTGACTCCTCTACCACCAGCATTATATACTGACTCCTCTACCACCAGCATTATATACTGGCTCCTCTACCACCAGCATTATATACTGACTCCTCTACCACCAGCATTATATACTGACTCCTCTACCACCAGCATTATATACTGACTCCTCTACCACCAGCATTATATACTGACTCCTCTACCACCAGCATTATATACCGACTCCTCTACCACCAGCATTATATACTGACTCCTCTACCACCAGCATTATATACTGACTCCTCTACCACCAGCATTATATACTGACTCCTCTACCACCAGCATTATATACTGGCTCCTCTACCACCAGCATTATATACTGACTCCTCTACCACCAGCATTATATACCGGCTCCTCTACCACCAGCATTATATACCGACTCCTCTACCACCAGCATTATATACTGACTCCTCTACCACCAGCATTATATACTGACTCCTCTACCACCAGCATTATATACTGACTCCTCTACCACCAGCATTATATACTGACTCCTCTACCACCAGCATTATATACCGACTCCACTACCACCAGCATTATAATTATACTGACTCCTCTACCACCAGCATTATATACTGACTCCTCTACCACCAGCATTATATACTGACTCCTCTACCACCAGCATTATATACTGACTCCTTTACCACCAGCATTATATACTGACTCCTCTACCACCAGCATTATATACTGACTCCTCTACCACCAGCATTATATACTGACTCCTCCACCAACAGCATTATATACTGACTCCTCTACCACCAGCATTATATACTGACTCCTCTACCACCAGCATTATATACTGGCTCCTCTACCACCAGCATTATATACCGACTCCTCTACCACCAGCATTATATACTGGCTCCTCTACCACCAGCATTATATACTGACTCCTCTACCACCAGCATTATATACTGACTCCTCTACCACCAGCATTATATACTGACTCCTCTACCACCAGCATTATATACTGACTCCTCTACCACCAGCATTATATACTGACTCCTCTACCACCAGCATTATATACTGGCTCCTCTACCACCAGCATTATATACTGACTCCTCTACCACCAGCATTATATACTGACTCCTCTACCACCAGCATTATATACTGACTCCTCTACCACCAGCATTATATACTGACTCCTCTACCACCAGCATTATATACTGACTCCTCTACCACCAGCATTATATACTGACTCCTCTACCACCAGCATTATATACCGGCTCCTCTACCACCAGCATTAAATACTGACTCCTCTACCACCAGCATTATATACTGACTCCTCTACCACCAGCATTATATACTGGCTCCTCTACCACCAGCATTATATACTGACTCCTCTACCACCAGCATTATATACTGGCTCCTCTACCACCAGCATTATATACTGGCTCCTCTACCACCAGCATTATATACTGGCTCCTCTACCACCAGCATTATATACTGACTCCTCTACCACCAGCATTATATACTGACTCCTCTACCACCAGCATTATATACTGGCTCCTCTACCACCAGCATTATATACTGACTCCTCTACCACCAGCATTATATACTGACTCCTCTACCACCAGCATTATATACTGACTCCTCTACCACCAGCATTATATAACTCCTCTACCACCAGCATTATATACTGACTCCTCTACCACCAGCATTATATACCGGCTCCTCTACCACCAGCATTATATACTGACTCCTCTACCACCAGCATTATATACTGACTCCTCTACCACCAGCATTATGTACTGACTCCTCTACCACCAGCATTATATACTGACTCCTCTACCACCAGCATTATATACTGACTCCTCTACCACCAGCATTATATACCGACTCCACTACCACCAGCATTATAATTATACTGACTCCTCTACCACCAGCATTATATACTGACTCCTCTACCACCAGCATTATATACTGACTCCTCTACCACCAGCATTATATACCGACTCCTCTACCACCAGCATTATATACCGACTCCTCTACCACCAGCATTATATACTGACTCCTCTACCACCAGCATTATATACTGACTCCACTACCACCAGCATTATATACTGACTCCTCTACCACCAGCATTATATACTGACTCCTCTACCACCAGCATTATATACTGACTCCTCTACCACCAGCATTATACACCGACTCCTCTACCACCAGCATTATATACTGACTCCTCTACCACCAGCATTATATACTGACTCTTCTACCACCAGCATTATATACTGACTCCACTACCACCAGCATTATATACTGACTCCTCTACCACCAGCATTATATACTGACTCCTCTACCACCAGCATTATATACTGACTCCTCTACCACCAGCATTATATACTGACTCCTCTACCACCAGCATTATATACTGACTCCTCTACCGCCAGTATTATATACTGACTCCTCTACCACCAGCATTATATACTGACTCCTCTACCACGAGCATTATATACTGACTCCTCTACCACCAGCATTATATACTGACTCCTCTACCACCAGCATTATATACTGACTCCTCTACCACCAGCATTATATACTGACTCCTCTACCACCAGCATTATATACTGACTCCTCTACCACCAGCATTATATACCGACTCCTCTACCACCAGCATTATATACTGACTCCACTACCACCAGCATTATATACTGGCTCCTCTACCACCAGCATTATATACTGACTCCACTACCACCAGCATTATATACTGACTCCTCTACCACCAGCATTATATACTGACTCCTCTACCACCAGCATTATATACTGACTCCTCTACCACCAGCATTATATACTGACTCCTCTACCACCAGCATTATATACTGACTCCTCTACCACCAGCATTATATACCTCTACCACCAGCATTATATACTGGTTCCTCTACCACCAGCATTATATACCGGCTCCTCTACCACCAGCATTATATACTGACTCCTCTACCACCAGCATTATATACTGACTCCTCTACCACCAGCATTATATACTGACTCCTCTACCACCAGCATTATATACTGACTCCTCTACCACCAGCATTATATACCGGCTCCTCTACCACCAGCATTATATACTGACTCCTCTACCACCAGCATTATATACTGACTCCTCTACCACCAGCATTATATACCGACTCCACTACCACCAGCATTATAATTATACTGACTCCTCTACCACCAGCATTATATACTGACTCCTCTACCACCAGCATTATATACTGACTCCTCTACCACCAGCATTATATACTGACTCCTCTACCACCAGCATTATATACCGACTCCTCTACCACCAGCATTATATACTGACTCCTCTACCACCAGCATTATATACTGACTCCACTACCACCAGCATTATATACTGACTCCTCTACCACCAGCATTATATACTGACTCCTCTACCACCAGCATTATATACTGACTCCTCTACCACCAGCATTATACACTGACTCCTCTACCACCAGCATTATATACTGACTCCTCTACCACCAGCATTATATACCGACTCTTCTACCACCAGCATTATATACTGACTCCACTACCACCAGCATTATATACTGACTCCTCTACCACCAGCATTATATACTGACTCCTCTACCACCAGTATTATATACTGACTCCTCTACCACCAGCATTATATACTGACTCCTCTACCACCAGCATTATATACTGACTCCTCTACCACCAGCATTATATACTGACTCCTCTACCGCCAGCATTATATACTGACTCCACTACCACCAGCATTATATACATTATATACTGACTCCTCTACCACCAGCATTCAGCATTTCATCAGAATGCCTGGTTTAGGAGTGAAGGAAAACTAGGCTTCTTTAAAACTCTATGCTTCAAAGGGAAGAGGGGGAGGCCGGGATTTTTTTAATTAGAAAAGGAGCAAAGGTACTAGCGATACCTGCAGAGGCTCTGCGGATATCCTTTTCCCCCCCTCTCACTGTTATTCCTAGAAGCCACTAACACATGTGTCTAAATGTTTCACATTCGGACTATTTGATGCACTCCCTCCTAACATCACGTCAGCAGTCATGTGTGCCTTCCTTCTGGTCATACAGGATGCTTAGTTCAGGGGGCAAGGGTGGAGGGGAACCATGCTTCTTTGAAGACTCCTTGCTTCTTTGAAGACTCTTCGCTTCAAAGGGAAGAGGGGAAGTGCAGGATTTCTAAAATTTGTTTTTTTGAGATTGAGATTGAGATCATTAATTCTAAAAATTAAAATAATGCAACATGCATGTGCATGTACATGCACGTACATGTAAGCCTGATTTTATTTATTTAAAGTCATGTGATGTATTAGCAGCAAGAGTCAGGGGTGCCTTTTTCATGGCTCGAGGGCTTATCAGGTGAGCACTGTTGCTATGCTATCTGTAGCCTAGCAACTATTAAAGTAAACATTGGAATATTATGTTTGTCTATCACTAACGTGTAGGTCAAAGACCATACAGCCATTTTAGCTCTTAGCTGGCTGGCACCTCAGTCTTCAAGCTAGTGTGGCAGGCATTATATAATTTGCAACCTTCAGCTAAAGCTAGCAATACGGCTGCTCTGTACTCAATTTTTTTAATTTTAGCCATTTGCTTTTCGTCGGAGACGATGCTACTTGCCACTGTAAATCTCGCTGTCTTAACAACTAAAGTGTTAGTAGGGTTAGATGCAGCCTTGCCAGCCAACAGCTTGAGTTCGATATCACCGTGCGAGCTCTAGATTGTAATCGCTTTAAGTTTGATCTTTGTGGGGATATACCCACTATTGTTGGTAACATGAAACCCCCATGCGTGGTTATGGATATACCCACTATTGTTGGTAACATGAAACCCCCATGCGTGGGGATATGGATATACCCACTATTGTTGGTAACATGAAACCCCCATGCATGGATATGGATATACCCACTATTGTTGGTAACATGAAACCCCCATGCGTGGATATACCCACTATTGTTGGTAACATGAAACCCCCCATGCGTGGATATGTCCACTATTATTGGTAACATGAAGCCCCCCATGCATGGATATATCCACTATGAAACCCCCCATGCGTGGATATGTCCACTATTATTGGTAACATGAAACCCCCCATGTGTGGATATACCCACTATTGTCTGTAACTCTGTAACATGAAGCCCCCCATGTGGGGATATATCCACTATCAGCCCTCATAGAGTAGCAGTTTGATAGCCGCAGAGTCTACGGCTATTCTTCCTCTCTCACAGTTATTGCTTGAAGCCACTAACACTGATTGCCTCCCCACAGGGACTTGGTACTTCTGTATATCCTCCTACATCATGCCCTTCAGGTGCGTTCATTCGGGTCCTTACTGCTTAACCTTCCTCGACAACATAATGTTGGCCATATTCTTGTTCTCTGTTTGGAGCTGCGAGGAGAGTTGGTGTTGAGCGCTAAGTTTGTCCATGCATGCTGCAGCCATCATACGTGCCTCTACCAGCAACAGATGCTGTGGGTTACAAAAGATGCAAAGGAGAAGGTACTGTTGTAATTCCTCATGTTTTGTTGATAATTATTAGCTGTTTGTTTCCACAAATAGTTCTTGCAGTGTTTGTGGCTACTCGGACAGTGCTGGTCTTGCCATTGAGGCAGTAGCTCAGGGCCTCCATATTAAACCTTTAGAGCTTGACAATGCTGGCCCAGTGTGGACACTGGCCCGAGGTAGGAGTTTGCATTGCTAGGACTCTCACTTGTACTTCTTCTCACTAGTCTCTGCCTTTCTCTGCTCACCTCTCTCTGGACGTTTCTTTCCTCATCTGCTAATGGTGCTCTCGCTAGTTTTTATCTTTCTCTGTTCAGCTCTCTAACGGATGCTTCTTTCCTCCTGTGGTGATGCCGTTCTTCTCTCTCTCTCTTCCCACTACCTGTTAGATATTCTCAACGTTTTTATCAGATCAGTCCTTCTCCACCTCTGTCTCTCTGCTGCAGTAGCTCTATCTCATCAAGATCAGTCCTTCTCCACCTCTGTCTCTCTGCTGCAGTAGCTCTATCTCTTCAAGATCAGCCCTTCTCCACCTCTGTCTCTCTGCTGCAGTAGCTCTATCTCATCAAGATCAGCCTTTCGCCACCTCTGTCTCTCTGCTGCAGTAGCTCTATATCATCAAGATCAGCCCTTCTCCACCTCTGTCTCTCTGCTGCAGTAGCTCTATCTCATCAAGATCAGCCCTTCTCCACCTCTGTCTCTCTGCTGCAGTAGCTCTATCTCATCAAGATCAGCCTTTCGCCACCTCTATCTCTCTGCTGCAGTAGCTCTATCTCATCAAGATCAGCCTTTCGCCACCTCTGTCTCTCTGCTGCAGTAGCTCTATATCATCAAGATCAGCCCTTCTCCACCTCTGTCTCTCTGCTGCAGTAGCTCTATCTCATCAAGATCAGCCCTTCTCCACCTCTGTCTCTCTGCTGCAGTAGCTCTATCTCATCAAGATCAGCCTTTCGCCACCTCTGTCTCTCTGCTGCAGTAGCTCTATATCATCAAGATCAGCCCTTCTCCACCTCTGTCTCTCTGCTGCAGTAGCTCTATCTCATCAAGATCAGCCTTTCGCCACCTCTGTCTCTCTGCTGCAGTAGCTCTATATCATCAAGATCAGCCCTTCTGCACCTCTGTCTCTCTGCTGCAGTAGCTCTATCTCATCAAGATCAGCCCTTCTCCACCTCTGTCTCTCTGCTGCAGTAGCTCTATCTCATCAAGATCAGCCATTCTCCACCTCTGTCTCTCTGCTGTAGTAGTTCTATCTCACACTTGCAGTCTTTCGCAGGTTAATGACAGTTGTTGCATGTTACACTGCACATGCTCAGTAGCGGGACACACACACACAAGCAGATCATTATGTATGTACTTCAGCACACAATAAAGGAACTCTATCATGTGCAAGGTTTCACACAGGATTGTTTGCTAGGGGGAAAGGGGGGTTGGGGGGGGGGGGGGGGGGGGGGAAATATTTTGGTGTGCCCAAAAATTATATTCTTGGTGTGCCCAATCCCCTGTGAAAAAAGGTGAGGAACCAGAAAGGAATGATGTTCCTTTTAAAGAACTCGTGGAGGACAAAGAACAGACGTACTGCTTGCTAATTGGCAAGCGAAATGAGCCCTCGGTGGCGAGTTGGATAGAAAACTTGGAATTGCTGCGCATGGCGTATATATCCACCTATGCACTGTATAATCACTTGTCTGTAGAAATATGAATGAGTCACTCACCTCAAATAAAGCGGGCTTATGTGTAAACTGGGAATCATTGTCATAGTGATGAGAATGATCGAGAAAATGGCAGCAAATTCTAAGCTCGAGTAAAAGAAAGTGGCTGCACGGGCAGAGTGAGAACCTGCTGCACGTTATGGCTGACATGAAAGGACGGTGAAGTTTCATTCTGACGTAGCTACTCAATTCCCCTCAGCATGTTCCAGCCATGGAGGTGTGACACTGCCTTATAAGATAACGGGTTTACTAAACTAGGCATTGTCTAGCTCCATGAATGTCAGGCTCTGCATACTGCACCAGGTCAGCAAAATCTAGTTCCACCAATGTCAGCTGCACCAGGTCAGAAAAATCTAGTTCCATGTTCTTAGCTTGCTCTTTGTGTCTTGAAGAAACCAGAAGGAAAGAACGGCTACACTTTAGCTGGGATATAATTTTGAAGATGTAAATAAGAAAGTTATTTTTACAAGACACACCATGGGTTAGCCTTTTGATTTCCTAGACTCTTGGAGGGGGGGGGGGGACAAGAGTGTAGATATCCCAGGACATACCCCTCTATGTGAAGCAATGCAAATCTATATAATAACAAGGTCAGAATACTTGCTACCTTCTCACGCCAACACCATGCATATATTTGGCCTAGGTGAAATCCTTACTTCATGAAGAGGAAGAAACCACTACTTATGAGAATCCACCACCTTCCCAGGTCGCCCGAAAGAGGCTGCAATTATCTACTTCATGTTTGGCAGCATATGCAAACACCAGCAACAAATATATTCACGCATGCATCCTGCAGCAACAAATATATTCACGCATGCATCCTGCAGCAACAAATATATTCACGCATGCATCTGCAGCAACAAATATATTCACGCATGCATCCTGACTGACTAGAGTATATTTCACTATCATTACCAAGAAGCTGTGCTAGACCATTTGGTGGAATCATCTCAAGGTGTTTGCTAGCAACGCTGCGTGGCATTTAACCATTGGGGGCTTCTAACAAAAAAATTTAAAACCTCCACTCCCCCCCCCCCCCCCCCCCAAAAAGTCTATAGCTGAAAGCAGGAAATGATTTAGAATATAATATGGTCGGGCCTTGGTGAGTAATTCAATGCCAGCACACTAGAGCTTAGATGACTGAGGTTAAGCTAAAATGGTGACTACCAAGCTAATGGTGACTATCAAGCTAATGGTGACTATCAAGCTAATGTGACTATCAAGCTAATGATGACTATCAAGCTAATGATGACTATCAAGCTAATGGTGACTATCAAGCTAATGGTGACTATCAAGCTAATGGTGACTATCAAGCTAATGATGACTATTAAGCTAATGTTGACTATCAAGCTAATGGTGACTATCAAGCTAATGGTGACTATCAAGCTAATGTTGACTATCAAGCTAATGGTGACTATCAAGCTAATGGTGACTATCAAGCTAATGGTGACTATCAAGCTAATGGTGACTATCAAGCTAATGTTGACTATCAAGCTAATGGTGACTATCAAGCTGATGTGACTATCAAGCTAATGGTGACTATCAAGCTAATGTTGACTATCAAGCCTATCAAGCTAATGGTGACAAGCTAATGGTGACTATTAAGCTAATGGTGACTATCAAGCTAATGGTGACTATCAAGCTAATGTGACTATCAAGCTAATGTTGACTATCAAGCTAATGGTGACTATCAAGCTAATGGTGACTATCAAGCTAATGGTGACTATCAAGCTAATGGTGACTATCAAGCTAATGGTGACTATCAAGCTAATGGTGACTATCAAGCTAATGGTGACTATCAAGCTAATGGTGACTATCAAGCTAATGGTGACTATCAAGCTAATGTTGACAAGCTTATGGTGACTATCAAGCTAATGGTGACAAGCTTATGGTGACTATCAAGCTAGATCAAGCACACACACACAAACTTGACTCCAAATCCTTCTTGCTTATTTCTATTGTCCCTGGCTAGTTGGCACAGCAATAACATTGCCCTGGTAGAGCTCTTAAAGACACCCCTATGAAGCTATCTGCTACGGCGTGCAAAAATAATTCAGGCACACAGAAGGTGAGAAATGCTTCCACCCCCCCAGTGGTATTCATAGGTGATTTTCTCTCTGCTATATATAGAGACCTCTCTGATGCCTGTACTCCTGTCTGGGAGGAAAACTGGAGTCTGAGAATCTTTTCAGGGCAAGCCATCAAAGAGAATTCTATGCTGGCAGAAATATCCCCAGAACAGAGCTGCTGTGGTTGTGACAGGGTTGCAGGGTGCAGAGCTGAATTCTGGGATAGAAGTTGGGCTTCCTGCATCACGTGCTGGATCATGGTGCTGGAACTGTGAGTGGAAGAGTCTGGATCAATGAGTGAGGAGATCCCGGACACGTGTTCGGTGAGATAGTGCAATGAGCTACTGTAGAAGAGTCACATTACTGCTAGGCATGCAGCTGACATCAGAACTTTTGAATTGTGAAGCCATTGTGATGAAAAACTGATGTACCTGGAGTCAGGTTTCTTTTAAGAATTCTGCCCCTCGTTCCCACTTCTAGTTTAGGCTTACTCTGTTCAGCATGTCCACCTTCTAGTTTAGGCTTACTCTGTTCAGCATCCTTCTAGTTTAGGCTTACTCTGTTCAGCAAGTCCATCTTCTAGTTTAGGCTTACTCTGTTCAGCATGTCCACGTTCTAGTTTAGGCTTACTCTGTTCAGCATCCTTCTAGTTTAGGCTTACTCTGTTCAGCATGTCCACCTTCTAGTTTAGGCTCACTCTGTTCAGCATGTCCACCTTCTAGTTTAGGCTTACTCTGTTCAGCATGTCCACCTTCTAGTTTAGGCTTACTCTGATCAGCATGTCCACCTTCTAGTTTAGGCTTACTCTGTTCAGCATGTCCACCTTCTAGTTTAGGCTTACTCTGTTCAGCATGTCTACCTTCTAGTTTAGGCTTACTCTGTTCAGCATGTCCACCTTCTAGTTTAGGCTTACTCTGTTCAGCATGTCCACCTTCTAGTTTAGGCTTACTATGTTCAGCATCCTTCTAGTTTAGGCTTACTCTGTTCAGCATGTCCACCTTCTAGTTTAGGCTTACTCTGATCAGCATGTCCACCTTCTAGTTTAGGCTTACTCTGTTCAGTATATTCTTGAGATTGTGTGTATTATGTGTCATCTATCGTGCTTCAATCACTGATACTTTGCTAGTTTAATTTGCCCTAAAAAGATCGACAAAAAATTCAGGAAACATTTGGCAAACATTTGGCAAACATCTGGTAAACATCTGGCAAACATCTGGTAAACATCTGGTAAACATCTGGCAATCATCTGGCCAACCTGTCCATGGTCAATAATGGCACTAGAGCCCAACATCATGGGATGCCTGAAGAAGTCCCCGCAATGGCCCCTTGTGCAGGTCAACAATACCAACAACAGGAGAGCCTTCCTGCAGCAGCACACTTCAGCATACTCCTCTGGAGGTGTGTGGAGCCACTTGATCCCAGTAGAGAACAGCCCAATACTAGCTTCATTCCGGCTGCACTACGCCAGTCAACCTCAAGGAGCTCAAAGTCAAGGGACAGGGACAATTCTGACTGGCTGGAGGAGCATTCCATGATCTCGCACTGCACGAGCACATCAACCACCTGAACGGCTGACTCAAAGATGAGTTCCCCTGAGGCCCAGATCTACAAGTCGGTCACCACGGTGATGAGCGAAACCAAGCCAGTGCAATCCACAGTAGAGTCATTCAACAGCCTCAAGCTTCCCGGCATGCTGCCACACCTCCCAAAACTTAAACTTCCCATCATGGTACTTTAGTCGCTCAAGCCCCCCAAGGTGACCAACGGCATGTAGTGTGTGATCATCCGTCCGGATACAAGGGTGAGGGTGAGGCAGCCCTCTTGCCGCGGATCCTCCTCATCTGTGGGACTCGGTTATGAAACAAACATCACACTGACTCCAATTCGGCAGGATACTGATCCTCGCCTTCCCTTGCAAACTAGTCCTCCCAGTTCAAGTGCCCCAAGTGGAGCCTTGTCACGGCGCTAAGCAAAGCCAGCACCAGACCGTCAAGAGGACTGGTGTTGGACCACGCCTTCCCACGTCACCTTCTACATCGCCACCTCAAGGAAGGACAGTGCTGAGATTCTCACAATACTCGGGCCCAACCAACAAGTAAGACATGCAGCCCAGCCACAGGTATTGATGTGACGAGACCAACCATGTCACACCATGTGATGCGATTACCAACAATTCATGAGAAGTTTCATGCCAGCAATCGAATTATGTGATATACTACTTGTCATGGACTACCTGGTAACTCAAAGAGACAGTCCATAGCCACAAGACTACCATAGCCTGGAGACCAGCATTACCAGGAGATCTCCCTCTGTGTAAACCCCCCCCCCCTAAGTGCAGTTAATTAGGCAGATGTGGGGATAGATAAGCATGGCAGCCGCCTAACATCTGGTGAAAAGAAAAGTAGCACCTGGAGCCAAGGATACCAAACCTCAAGCAGGGGTTTGGGGTCCACCAAGGAGAGTGGGTTTTATTACTAATTATCACAACATTAGCAAATAATCTTCTCTAAGAAGACGGACGAGAATGCTTTTTTTAAAAATGGTGAGGGGAGGTGCAGTTAACTTTTAGATAAATCACACCTCTGACCTTCTTCCACATAGAGTGTGTCAGCATCCGGGTGCTTCCACGCCTTCACGATCTTGCCGATCCTCATGTCCAGCCGTGAGAAATCCACACGCCTTTCACCATCACCTCTGCCTCCTCCTTTTCCGCTCGTCTTCTTCTTCATCTGCTGCTTGGGAATGGGTGTGTCCTGATGTGAGACAGCTGCAGCTGCTTGTGGTGGAGTGCTTGCCTTCCCAGACGCCGAGTCGGTGGGCAGGGAATATTGCACCACTGCATTGCACATTACACACACACAATACAACTAGAGAATGAGTTGGTCGACATATTTTAGTTATTCTGGGAAAGTCCCTGCCTTAGCTCTGATGCTAGAATATCCCTAGCCCTAGAACCTTAGCCCTAATTCCAGCATCCCATGCTGTATACTCAGTTATCCTCACTAGGGACATCCCGGGAGAGTCTGGGATGTTCTAGCAGAGCAGTGCAGGACATATGTATGTAATCTCCTAGCCATATTGTCCAGGTAGAGCGGTCGACATATTTTAGTTATTCTGGGAAAGTCCCTGCCTTAGCTCTGATGCTAGAATATCCCTAGCCCTAGAACCTTAGCCCTAATTCCAGCATCCCATGCTGTATACTCAGTCACCCTCACTAGGGACATCCCGGGAGAGTCCCAAGTATTCTGGGACATTCTAGGAGAGCAATGCAGGACTTATGTATGTAATCTCCTAGCCAGGTAGAGCATGAAAATCCTGAAATCGAATTCTTACCCACACAATACTGGCTAGGACTCGGCTAGGTCTTGGCTGGGGTATGGTTAGGGCTAGAGCTAACAGAGCTAGGGTTAAGGTTAGGGCTATGTAAGATTATGGCTAGGGGCTATGACTATGGATAGAGATAACAGAGCTAGGGCTAGAGCTAACAGAGCTAGGGTTAAGGTTAGGGCTATGTAAGATTATGGCTAGGGGCTATGACTCGGATAGAGATAACAGAGCTAGGGCTAGAATTAACAGAGCTAGGGCTAAGGTTAGAGCTATGTAAGATTATGGCTAGAGGCTATGACTATGGATAGAGATAACAGAGCTAGGGCTAGAGCTAACAGAGCTAGGGTTAAGGTTAGGGCTATGTAAGATTATGGCTAGGGGCTATGACTCGGATAGAGATAACAGAGCTAGGGCTAGAATTAACAGAGCTAGGGCTAAGGTTAGAGCTATGTAAGATTATGGCTATGGCTAGGGGCTATGACTACGGATAGAGATAACAGAGCTAGGGCTAGAATTAACAGAGCTAGGGCTAAGGTTAGGGCTATGTAAGATTATGGCTATGGCTAGGGGCTATGACTACGGATAGAGATAACAGAGCTAGAATTAACAGAGCTAGGGCTAAGGTTAGAGCTATGGTTAGGTGGACAACAACGATATTCTGGGATTGCCCAAGGCAACACTGTACCAGGTCTAAAGTGACGATCACTTATGTTGTGGTCAACACCACTACAACTTGATCCTCCTTTGCAGCGAATGCGTGTCCTTTCTTGGGTCACATGACTAGAAAGTGTGTGTCAAAGCAGCAGCTGCAGAAAACCGCCTTGTCAACGAAGCATTAACTTTAGATTGTAGGAGCAGTAGTAGAAGATTACTTTCATTTTCTAGGCCATCTAATGAGGCATGAACTTTAGATAAGCTAAAGCAGCTGCTGCCTCAGCACACGCAGGCTCATCATCGTGGAGGCAGAAAGGTCACTCGCACACCTCTAGGAGGTATAGATTGACCACAGCACAAGTGTTAGTGACCTTTAGGCCTGTTGATGACAAGCACAAATACCAATGGTTACCAAGATAATAGGCCACAGACCCTCCCCTCTTGACCTTTGAATTTAACGAATTGGCCCTTGATACAGACTTCATCTGCCCACCGAATTTCGTAACGACACCCCTTGTAAGGTTTAAGATTGTGGTCTTGACCCTTGACAATTCAAAAATTGATCCTAATTGGGTCAAGATTTATCAAGCCATTTTTGAGTTATTTCTCTAACACAAGCACGCACACACACACACATGCACACACACATGCACACACACACACAGGCATACAAAGTGACCCAGTGCAAACAAGGGCTTACCACACACACACCTGTGTGGGCAGGGTAATCACTGAACACAAGCCTCAGAAAGCTCCTTGAATGGGCGACATTTGATTTCGTGTCTACTCAAAATCATGACACCTTGCAAAAAAACTTCCAGGAATATGCTTCCTGTTGCTTCACCATTGGCTTCGCTGTTGCTTTACAGTTGTTTCAATGTTTCTTCATCTTCGACATTCATCAAGCTTGCCCTCTGCCACATTACATTGTTTAAATCTTCCAGTTGGCCTCCCTGTGAAGTGGGGCCTAGGTATCCACCAGCTAGGATCCCTGTGAAGTGGGGCCTAGAGTTCCACTAGCTGGGCTCCCTGTAAAATGGGGTCTTGGATTCCACCAGCTGGGCTCCCTGTGAAGTAGGATCTAGGTGCTAGCTAGCTCCATATGAATTGGATCTACAGATCCAACAGGTGGGCTCCCCACGAATGGCGGACTTAGCACCCATCATCTGGGCACCTGCCTAGCTCTAGTTTTAATAAGTTGCATGTAGATACCCCTCCAGGATAATCATGCTAGGAAGGGATGAATTTTGTAACTCCTCTATCACTGCTTGGAAGCAGCTGCTATTAGGCTCTACCTTGCAAATCTGTTGTCCCAGCTTGCAATCAGAACAAAGCTTGAAGAATACCAGCTGTGGCAGCAGCTGTCCAGCCAGCCTCCATTGTTCCTTTGTGCTAGTCTCTGCTGTGTGGTTTACTCTGTCCACAAAGCTTCGTGGGGGTCCTCAGCAGCAGTAGTGCATGTCAACATAATTGGTGAGTGAGACCTCAGTGGGGGGTGGATGGAAAACTGTTATTGCTGCACACAGCTTATCTATGTATGTATGATGATGTATTCACCATACATTCACCCGTAAAAAATATGAACGGGTCACCCATCTTAAATAATGCGGGCTTATGTAAATGGTCGTCATAGAGAAGAGACGATCGAGAGAATGCCCAGCTGCATATTCTGGGCTGTGCAAGTAAGAAAGGGCTATACGATTAATAGCTGATGTGAGCCATTCCTAGCTGGTTTTTCTTTGCTCTCCACTCGATGCCTGGCATTCATGGCTAGTATTTTGTGCATGGTTCTTGCCTTAAGGGGTCATTTATTTCAAATTTCCTCCCCACCTTCCTACCCTACCCTATGTTCGTAGATGGCTAGAGATCCCTTGTCTCATGAGAGATCTAATAACTAATAATAGCAACAACAACAATAATAATAATAATAACAATAACAAATAACAACAATAATAAATAACAAATAACAATCAATAACAATCAATAAAAATAATAATAATAATAATAACAATTAAAAAATAATTTAAAAAATAATAATAATAATAACAATAATAATAACAATAATAATAATAATAATAATAATAATAATAATAATAATAATAATAATAATAATAATAATAATAATAATAATAATAATAATAATAATAATAATAATAATAATAATAATAATAATAATAATAATAATAATAATAATAATAATAATAATAATAAAAATGTGTATGAGCTGATATCAAATTTTTTGAGGTTTCCTAGTTAATGCCTTGGAAACAAAACAAAAAGCTGATTGAAAGAGAAGCCTCAAAATAAGTTTTTTTTAGCTTGTTTAGATGGGTATGCTTCAGTGGAGGAAGTCATATACCTTCCCCATCATCCAGCTACAGACAGTGGGTCATCCAGTGTATAGCTAGCCTACAGACAGTGGCCATCCAGTGCAGAGCTCATCCAGTTACAGACTGGCCATCCAGTGCAGAGCTACAGACAGTGGTCATCCAGTGCATAGCTCATCCAGCTACAGACAGTGGTCATCCAGTGCATAGCTCATCCAGCTACAGACAGTGGTCATCCAGTGCATAGCTCACCCAGCACAGACAGTGGTCATCCAGTGCAGAGCTCATCTAGCTACAGGCAGTGGTCATCCAGTGCATAGCTCATCCAGCTAGCCTACAGACAGTGGCCATCCAGTGCAGAGCTCATCCAGCTACAGGCAGTGGTCATCCAGTGCATAGCTCATCCAGCTACAGACAATGGGTCATCCAGTGCATAGCTCATCCAGCTACAGACAGTGGGTCATCCAGTGTATAGCTCATCCAGCTAGCCTACAGACAGTGGTCATCCAGTGCAGAGCTCATCCAGCACAGACAGTGGTCATCCAGTGCATAGCTTATCCAGCTACAGACAGTGGTCATCCAGTGCATAGCTCATCCAGCTACAGACAGTGGTCATCCAGTGCAGAGCTCATCCAGCTACAGACAGTGGTCATCCAGTGCATAGCTCATCCAGCTACAGACAGTGGTCATCCAGTGCATAGCTCATCCAGCACAGACAGCGGTCATCCAGTGCATAGCTCATCCAGCTACAGGCAGTGGTCATCCAGTGCAGAGCTCATCCAGCTACAGGCAGTGGTCATTCAGTGTATAGCTCATCCAGCTACAGTGGTCATCCAGTGCATAGCTCATCCAGCTACAGGCAGTGGTCATCCAGTGTATAGCTCATCCAGCTACAGACAGTGGTCATCCAGTGCAGAGCTCATCCAGCTACAGGCAGTGGTCATCCAGTGTATAGCTCATCCAGCTACAGACAGTGGTCATCCAGTGCAGAGCTCATCCAGCACAGACAGTGGTCATCCAGTGCAGAGCTCATCTAGCTACAGGCAGTGGTCATCCAGTGCATAGCTCATCCAGCTACAGACAGTGGTCATCCAGTGCATAGCTCATCCAGCTACAGTGGTCATCCAGTGTATAGCTCATCCAGCTACAGACAGTGGTCATCCAGTGCATAGCTCATCCAGCTACAGACAGTGGTCATCCAGTGCATAGCTCATCCAGCTACAGACAGTGGTCATCCAGTGCATAGCTCATCCAGCTACAGTGGTCATCCAGTGTATAGCTACAGGCAGTGGTCATCCAGTGTATAGCTCATCCAGCTACAGACAGTGGTCATCCAGTATAGAGCTCATACAGCTACAGGCAGTGGCCATCCAGTGCATAGGCAACAGTGAATCAGCGATGGAGTATCGGGGACATAGGCCGAGACAACTCGTCCTCTATCTGTAATTTCCAATAGTTGCTTACAATAGCATACAATTCTTCTTGACAAATTAAATTATTATTCAGTCAGTTCTTGTTTAAACAGACTTGCTTGCCAACAATGTCTATTATCTGTTATTTAATATCAACACACATACAGCTAAACGCAGTGTACAGTTGCAGCTTTAGGGCAGCAGTTTGAGAAAGACAAGAGCTCACATTTCCCTCTGTGTTACATTACATCTTGCCTATCTGCGCCCAGTTTTACACACCTCCTAGCTAATGTCTGTGCCCAGATTTACACACCTCCTAGCTAATGATGTGCCCAGTTTTACACACCTCCTAGCTAATGATGTGCCCAGTTTTACACACCTCCTAGATAATGATGTGCCCAGTTTTACACACCTCCTAGCTAATGTCTGTGCCCAGTTTTACACACCTCCTAGCTAATGATGTGCCTAGTTTTACACACCTCCTAGCTAATGATGTGCCCAGTTTTACACATCTCCTAGCTAATGATGTGCCTAGTTTTACACACCTCCTAGCTAATGATGTGCCCAGTTTTACACACCTCCTAGCTAATGATGTGCCCAGTTTTACACACCTCCTAGCTAATGATGTGCCCAGTTTTACACACCTCCTAGCTAATGATGTGCCTAGTTTTACACACCTAGCTAATGATATGTCCAGTTTTACACACCTCCTAGCTAATGATGTGCCCAGTTTTACACACCTCCTAGCTAATGATGTGCCCAGTTTTACACACCTCCTAGCTAATGATGTGCCTAGTTTTACACACCTCCTAGCTAATGATGTGCCCAGTTTTACACACCTCCTAGCTAATGATGTGCCCAGTTTTACACACCTCCTAGCTAACGATGTGCCTAGTTTTACACACCTCCTAGCTAATGATGTGCCCAGTTTTACACACCTCCTAGCTAATGATGTGCCCAGTTTTACACTCCTCCTAGCTAATGATGTGCCCAGTTTTACACACCTCCTAGCTAATGATGTGCCTAGTTTTACACACCTCCTAGCTAATAATGTGCCTAGTTTTACACACCTCCTAGCTAATGATGTGCCCAGTTTTACACACCTCCTAGCTAATGATGTGCCCAGTTTTACACACCTCCTAGCTAATGATTTGCCCAGTTTTACACACCTCCTAGCTAATGATGTGCCTAGTTTTACACACCTCCTAGCTAATGATGTGCCCAGTTTTACACACCTCCTAGCTAATGATGTGCCCAGTTTTACACACCTCCTAGCTAATGATGTGCCCAGTTTTACACACCTCCTAGCTAATGATGCGCCCAGTTTTACACACCTCCTAGCTAATGATGTGCCTAGTTTTACACACCTCCTAGCTAATGATGTGCCTAGTTTTACACACCTCCAAGCTAATGATGTGCCTAGTTTTACACACCTCCTAGCTAATGATGTGCCCAGTTTTACACACCTCCTAGCTAATGATGTGCCCAGTTTTACACACCTCCTAGCTAATGATGTGCCCAGTTTTACACACCTCCTAGCTAATGATGTGCCTAGTTTTACACACCTCCTAGCTAATGATGTGCCTAGTTTTACACACCTCCTAGCTAATGATGTGCCCAGTTTTACACACCTCCTAGCTAATGATGATGATGTGCCTAGTTTTACACACCTCCTAGCTAATGATGTGCCCAGTTTTACACACCTCCTAGCTAATGATGTGCCCAGTTTTACACACCTCCTAGCTAATGATGTGCCCAGTTTTACACACCTCCTAGCTAATGATGTGCCCAGTTTTACACACCTCCTAGCTAATGCTGTGCCTAGTTTTACACACCTCCTAGCTAATGATGTGCCCAGTTTTACACACCTCCTAGCTAATGATGTGCCCAGTTTTACACACCTCCTAGCTAATGCTGTGCCTAGTTTTACACACCTCCTAGCTAATGATGTGCCTAGTTTTACACACCTCCTAGCTAATGATGTGCCTCGTTTTACACACCTCCTAGCTAATGATGTGCCTAGTTTTACACACCTCCTAGCTAATGATGTGCCCAGTTTTACACACCTCCTAGCTAATGATGTGCCCAGTTTTACACACCTCCTAGCTAATGATGTGCCCAGTTTTACACACCTCCTAGCTAATGTCTGTGCCTAGTTTTACACACTACTATCATGTGCATTGGGTCTAGAGGTATACTAACATGTGCATTCGGTCTAGAATACTACTATTCTGTAGATTACTATCATGTAGAATTTTACTTCATTCCAACACTATTTAGTAATAGTGCTGTCTGTGCAATTTCGCATATTCACAGTTTTCGTGGTTAGAACCAATCCATGTATAAGTACGATGAAGAGCAGCAGAGTAGGGTGTGGCTGCCACACTATGCTACAGAGTAGGGTGTGGCCACCACACTATGCTACAGAGCAGGGTGTGGCCGCCACACTATGCTACAGAGTAGGGTGTGGCCGCCACACTATGCTACAGAGTAGGGTGTGGCTGCCACACTATGCTACAGAGTAGGGTGTGGCTGCCACACTATGCTACAGAGTAGGGTGTGGCTGCCACACTACGCTACAGAGTAGGGTGTGACTGCCACACTACGCTACAGAGTAGGGTGTGACTGCCACACTACGCTACAGAGTAGGGTGTGGCTGCCACACTACGCTACAGAGTAGGGTGTGGCTGCCACACTACGCTACAGAGTAGGGTGTGGCTGCCACACTACGCTACAGAGTAGGGTGTGGCTGCCACACTACGCTACAGAGTAGGGTGTGGCTGTCACTCTATGCTACAGAGTAGGGTGTGGCTGCCACACTACGCTACAGAGTAGGGTGTGGCCGCCACACTATGCTACAGAGCAGGGTGTGACTGAAATTCTACACTACAGAACCCACTTATATTTAACACCCGCAGATTATTATGTTAGTCACTATCTGTGAATATTTACCCCCTGCAGATTATTATGTTAGTCACTATCTGTGAATATTTACCCCTGAGGATTATTATGTTAGTCACCATCTGTGAATATTTACCCCCGCAGATTATTATGTTAGTCACTATCTGTGAATATTTACCCCTGAGGATTATTATGTTAGTCACCATCTGTGAATATTTACCCCCTCGAAAACTCCATATGAATATATATATATATATATATAGTGACTATCAACAACACTATCAAGATGGCCCACCATCCCAGTGAGGGCATGGCATTGTTGTCATGCCCACCCACCAAGGGAAAGCACACCTAGCTGCAACCATTCGACTTCCATTTCTCTGACTTCCATCTCAGATTTCCAGATTTCCATCCCTGACTTTCATCACTTGACTACCATCTCTGCTCATCTGACTTCCATCTAAAACTTGTAATATTCTTACTTCATCTCCGACTTCCACCTGTAACTTCCACCTCTGTGACTTCCACCTCTGACTTCCACCTCTGTGACTTCCACCTATGACTTCCACCTCTGACCTCCATCTCTGTGACTTCCACCTCTCAGTGACTTCACCTCTGACATCCATCTCTGCGACTTCCACCTTTCACTTCCATCTCGGTGACTTCCATCTTTCACTTCTACCTCCGTGACATCCACGTCTGACCTCCATCTCTGTGACTTCCACGTCTGACCTCCATCTCTGTGACTTCCACGTCTGACCTCCATCTCTGTGACTTCCACGTCTGACCTCCATCTCTGTAGCTTCTACCGTTCACTTCCATCTCAGGCTTCTATTTCAGACACCCACCTCTGGCTTTCTGACACAACTCCTTGAAATAGGTGGAGTCATAAGTTCCTATAATAAGAGAAAACTAGCTAGCTGGACTGAGAGGAAGAAATAGATTTTTATCTAATGTGCTGGCATGCCATAATGACCTCCAAGGTGATCTCAGTGTGGTGTAAGACAGCAATGGAAGTGAACAGTGTCTACTTCAAATGTTTGGTGCCCCGGACAATCCACCCACCCACCAACAAGCAGCCTCAACCTCCAGCTTCATGTGGACACACCAACAACTCTCCAAGCAATTAGAAAGTGCCTAGATGGTACACTCTACACAACACATCAAAAGTAAGGGGGGGAGAAGGGGGAACATTGTCCACACATCAAAGGCAGGGGGGAGAAGGGGGAACATTGTCCACACATCAAAGGTAGGGGGGAGAATGGGGAACATTGTCCACACATCAAAGGTAGGGGGGAGAAGGGGGAACACATCTAAGGTAAGGGGGGAGAAGGGGGAACATTGTCCACACATCAAAGGTAGGGGGGGGGGGGGGGAAGGGGGAACATTGTCCAAGGATAGTCCCAACAATTCTTGCAGACCAGTGCAGTCTGTGGGTAGGTAGTGGAAATTCCAGCTGCCTTATCTGCAGCTGCTATTACAGTGGGTCCCTTACCCTCCCCCCAAGCCTCCAGGAACATTGAATAATTAATGTGAGATAGACTTGGATATTACTAGAACCCGTGCAGCTTATGCTGGGGCATAATGGGCTCTGGAAGCATCCAGCATAATATTAGCACACCACATAATCTGTCCAGGGGCACTAGGGCTGCCATCCTACCACAGGCCTCGTTTACACGGCATATCCCAGCCCACTTCAGGATTGTAACGTTGCAATGCACCTACTGACGTGACATTAGCTAGCAGGGCTCTTACCCATGGAGGTGTGGTTACACGAAACTGGGTAAGGTAAACCATGCGTCAGAACTAGAGGCCCTGTAAACCTGGCAGTCGAGGATGTGATCATGGCCGGACCAATACTCCAGGCAGTTAATCAGGGGCCAGAAACCACATAGTTACTGCACACACTAACGGTGGTAAGTGCTAATTATAACATCATTCTATTCTTATTATTAGGAAATTGCAAGTGGATTTTAGCCAATTGTTTTAAACTCATTTGAAATAGCTCCACCCACCTGATTAACAAGCACATGCCAAGCAGCTGCTTGTTTTTTTATGTTTTTTTATAATTTTATTATTTTAGCTGTTTAGAGCTCACTGACAAGTAGGAAGTTTGTAGCTAAAGTAAATTCTTCACCAGTGTAACAATAGCTAACTAACCTAACACAACAGAGAAACTCTCGTATTAGTAGGCAATGCCTTAAATAACGATGAAGCAGAATTGAGCACAATGGATTAGTCGGAGTATACAGGAGATAACTGAATCGTGGGAGGACAGCACAATACCTAGAAACTCACTTGCAGAGGCGTACCTATTAACCTTTACTTGCCTGCAGAGGCGTACCTATTAACCTTTACTTGCCTGCAGAGGCGTACCTATTAACCTTTACTTGCCTGCAGAGGCGTACCTATTAATCTTTACTTGCATGCAGAGGCATAACTATTAACCTTTACTTGCCTGCAGAGGCGTACCTATTAACCTTTACAAGCCAAGAATAAGTTGTCTGCTCTATCAATTATGCACAACCTGCGGCCAGTCAGCCGTGTGGCCACTGTAAGTGTGGCCAGTCAGCCGTGTGGCCGCTGTAAGTGCCTATAACAAACTCGGACATCGTTTGAACACAAAAAATTATATTTTAAAAATGAACCAACTAACTAAATGCTTGCACATGCCCAGTAGATTACTGTACCAATATAAAATAATCATAAAACTTTACTTCAGGCTTGAGGAGGTAAGCCAAAAAAAATGGCCGGTGGTCGCAACTGCTGTCATGAACAGTCCCTTCCTGGCCTTTACTGCTGTTTCTGGAAGCCTTTCTTCTTCAGAAAGCTCCACAGGCATCTGTCTGTCCATGCCTACCTGCAGTCACTCTGATTCTCTTTGCCCTTGAGAAAGAATTTACTCCCAGATGAATTCTTTGCTGTAATGTACACAGAGAGCGATGTAGCGCTGCATATGCTTGCCTCAATGGAGCTAATTCTTAAGAACAAAACTGTATCTTATTATGGCTGAGAATTTTTGGTTATGGATACTAGTAGTAGTGAATGCAAGGCATGAATGGCGAGCAAAGGTGAGGAGAGTTGGGCTGCATTGCTCTAGCCATTGTCCTAGCCCTGGCATAGCTGAAGGCCTAAAGGCGGGTTCACAATATGACGCTCGCCCATCGTAATGTATCGTCCTATCGTATCGTATCGTATCGTTCTATCGTATCGTATTGTTTCTGGTTCACAATATAGCGTTCGATTGGCGAGTTTTGACAAGTTGCTCACGTGATTATTATTATAATTATAATTATTATTATTATGATGATAGTAGTTGTTGACCGATCGCGAAGACGCGTTTCTTCCTCGAGTTCATCTAGTAGCTTTAGCTGTGACAGTTCTTCTTCTTCTTCTTCTAGTAGCGAAGACGATTTGACCATGGTAGCTAAATTGCTAGCTGCGATAGTTCCTCGAGTTCATAGTAGCTCTAGCTGTGACAGTTCTTCTTCTTCTCGAAGACGATTTGACCATGGTAACTAAATTGCATCATCCTAAGGTAACTATCTGATCTTGCTTAACCACTTGAATCCAAGCATTTTCCTTCGGCCTCACTCCTTGTATATCGCAGAAGAGACCTGCCACAAGCAGGGATATTTGCGCACAGCCTCAATCAATCGTTCATAATTCTAGTGAAGGTCAAAGTCTTTCACGTGACCTTCCGCTTGCCAGCATTCTGATTGGTCGGACGCTCGACGCTCGAATAGAACCAGATCCTATTCCATCGTATCGTATCGTATCGTCCTATCGTATCGTATCGTCATGTCGTTGCTGGTTCACAATACGACGATACGTTACGATAGGACGATACGATACGTAACGATGGCTGAGCGTCAAACTGTGAACCAGCCTTAATACAGTACTGATCTGTACACTAGTTTAGTTTGAAATGCTAGCATTGTTATTTATATTGCATTGCTCTAGCCATTGTCTTAGCCCTGGCATAGCTGAAGGCCTAATACAGTACTGATCTGTACACTAGTTTAGTTTGAAATGCTAGCATTGTTATTTATATTGCATTGCTCTAGCCATTGTCTTAGCCCTGGCATAGCTGAAGGCCTAATGCAGTACCGATGTATAGACTAGTTTAGTTTGAAATGCTACCATTGTTAGATTGCATTGCTCTAGCCATTGCTGAAGGTCTAATAGTTAAAAATCTTTGTATTGCATTGCTTTAGCTATTGTCCTAGCCTTAGCAAAACTGAAGGCCTAATACAGTACTGATCTGTACACTAGTTTAGTTTGCTTAGCATTGTTGTATTGCAT
Organism: Cladorhizidae sp. MBARI D1340-BT2; assembly: GCA_028752905.1. Lineage (NCBI taxonomy): Eukaryota > Metazoa > Porifera > Demospongiae > Poecilosclerida > Cladorhizidae > Cladorhizidae sp. MBARI D1340-BT2. The sequence goes on along the minus strand of JAQNBH010000016.1, from coordinate 54,309,990 downwards.
TGCTCTAGCTATTGTCCTAGCCTCAGCATATCTGAAGGCCAAATAAAGATCATGATCTCCACATTATTGATGTCATCACGATGTTGTAAGGCTTGGATTGTTATATGGATATGTGGCAAGAACTGCATGTATTGTTGTGTTCCTTACAGCATCCGAACTGGTGCAAGGCTGATCAACCTCGTGCCCATGGGATTGGAAGTTCTGAAACAGAATATGCATATGGAAGTATGGCCGAGAGAAGTGGATACGGGAAGCACACTGCACTAACAGTGAGGTCATCAGGCAGTGCTTTCTACAGGAATTCTCAAGAGTACTAAAGAGGAAGAACTGATTGTCTTGACACTGTTTAATATGCTTTCCATCATTAGCACATCTCTTCTCTATTGACCAGTTATACTTCCTATATATGGCAACTGTGTACCCAGTTCTCTCTGTCAATAAAGAGGCAGTGGTGTGTGTTTACCTCACCAAGATTCATCATGACAAAAACGGTATATCTCACTTCCATAGCTAGAACACGTTGATGAATTGAGTAGTTTGTCGGAATGAAACTCCATCATCCTTTCCTATCTGCTATTAACTGTGCCACCCACTCTCACTAGACTGTGCAGGCAGTTCAAACCTGCTGCCATTTTCCTGATCTTTCTCTTTCACTATCCCAGTTTACATAATCGTGTTATATTTGAGGGGGGTGACCCATTCATATTATTTTTTATTTTACGGGTGAACATATGGTGAATACATACGTAGATACGCCATGCGCGGCAATACCAAAGTTTTCTGTCCAACTCCCTAGTGGGGGGCTCACTTCACTCGCCAATTAATACAATTGCAAATAACAGCCAAGAAGAGAGCTGTTCAATTCTAAGTTACAGGCAATTCCTGAGATGGACACCCCTTCCCTGGTCTCAAGCTGCCCACCTCTGTGGACGGGGGGGGGGGGGGAATAGACAATGGGGGCTTGCATTATTATATCACATATATTCGGCCACGCCTACTTATGGTATCAATAATTCTAAGCCCCATAATAAATTTGTTATTAATTATTGATGCCTCGACAGATCCCTGGCATTGCACGTGCATTGTTCTTTATAGAAGTAGGACTGGAAAGCTCACAGAATTTTGTGTTCATGCAAGATACAGTTGGACAGTGGAAGTTGAAGTAGCATTAGTGCTGAGCCTACCATTACCAAGTTCAGTGGTTCGTTTCAGAGAAGAAGACATTCCCGAGCATTGAACAGACTGTTTGAACATGTAGTAGAGCTCATGTGCCATTTGTATTGCAGAGGGGCTGCAACGAAGAAGCAGGGTCAAGGTGAGCAGGCTCACTCCATCACACTAGGCTACACGCCCGTTCAGTGATTCTCCAGGAACGTCTTCTTCCCCAAGACAGTGAACTGCGCCTGGCAACGAGTTCTGAGAAGAACTAACAGCAAGCTCACAGGTAACCTCAGCACTAACACTACTTAACTGTCCATTATTTCCCAACCGTAACTTGATAAACACGAAAAATATACCAGGCAAACTTTGTGAGCTTTCCAGTCCATCCGTATATATATGTGTATATATATACAGTATATGTATATATATATATATGATATACTGCATATGTAATGCTCAAGAGTTCACTGAGAAATCACAAACAACTATACATTTTCCGACCATAAGTATGCATGGCTGAACACACTTGTGGTAATAATGAGTCGCCCACTAGAGTAAGCTTGTAAATTAGTTCACACATGGTCACTAATTATATAAGCCACTTGAGCAGCTGCTCATAGCCTCCTTATTGAAACCTTTTCAGCAGCCCAACCTGAGGTAAGTGCTAATTAGTTGGCTTCATGTTTGTGGGTTTTAGGTACTCACACCTGGGCCCTTGACGAAAGTGGGCCTAGGCACTCACCATCTCTACTGAAGAGAAGTGAGCTTATTACTCACCAGCTGGGTTCTGTATAGAAGCGAGCTTATGTACTCATAGCTAGGTTCCTCAACGAAGGTGGGGTCTAGCCACTCACAAGCTGGGCTCTCTACTGAAGATTAGATTATTACTCACAAGCCGGGTTCTGTATAGAAGCGAGCTTATGCACTCATAGCTAGGTTCCTCAACGAAGGTGGGGTCTAGCCACTCACCAGCTGGGCTCTCTACTGAAGATTATTACTCACCAGCTGGGTTCTGTATAGAAGCGAGCTTATGCACTCATAGCTAGGTTCCTCAACGAAGGTGGGGTCTAGCCACTCACAAGCTGGGCTCTCTACTGAAGATTATTACTCACCAGCTGGGTTCTGTATAGAAGCGAGCTTATGCACTCATAGCTAGGTTCCTCAACGAAGGTGGGGTCTAGCCACTGGGCTCTCTACTGAAGATTATTACTCACCAGCTGGGTTCTATATAGAAGCGAGCTTATGCACTCAGAGCTCAACGAAGGTGGGGTCTAGCCACTCACAAGCTGGGCTCTCTACAGAAGAGAAGTGAGCTTATTACTCACCAGCTGGGTTCTGTATAGAAGCGAGCTTATGCACTCATAGCTAGGTTCCTCAACGAAGGTGGGGTCTAGCCACTCACAAGCTGGGCTCTCTACTGAAGATTATTACTCACCAGCTGGGTTCTGTATAGAAGCGAGCTTATGCACTCATAGCTAGGTTCCTCAACGAAGGTGGGGTCTAGCCACTCACAAGCTGGGCTCTCTACTGAAGATTATTACTCACCAGCTGGGTTCTGTATAGATGCGAGCTTATGCACTCATAGCTAGGTTCCTCAACGAAGGTGGGGTCTAGCCACTCACAAGCTGGGCTCTCTACTGAAGATTATTACTCACCAGCTGGGTTCTGTATAGAAGCGAGCTTATGCACTCATAGCTAGGTTCCTCAACGAAGGTGGGGTCTAGCCACTCACAAGCTGGGCTCTCCATTGAAGGTAAGTGAGCTTATGCACTCACCAGCTGGGCTTCCCATGAAGCAGGAACACAGCATAAGCAGGACCTAGACACTCACCACCCAGGAACCTGCAAAGCAGGGCCTATGAACTCACCAGCATGGCTATTTAGTGCCAGGGCCAGGGATAAGGCTAGGGCTAGTACAACCTGAATTGTACACACATGGCTTCTCTGTATATTGGATTCCTATGTGGTTTTGTTTCTGAAAAACTGCTAATAAGTTGCTAGAACCCATTGATATATGTACACATAATATAAATATTTGCCTCTGCTTGCAAGTTTTAATTACTGTGCATTAAGTTAGCATGTGGTGAAGCATATAAAAGCTCTCAACCATGACCTCTCGGCTAAACAGTAGAATGCAATGAGTCACTCCATAAATCCTGACAAAGGCTAGGGCATGGAGCCGAATGGCAAGGAACATTTTTTAAGTCGATTATCGAGAAATTCATTATATTAAAGCAAAGCATTATCACACATCCTTCTTCTCCACTTCTTTTATTCCCCCCACCCCCTCCCCCCACTCTTATTTTGGGAGTGTGGGGGGGGGGGGAATAGCCCTCAAATCAAAATTGTTCCTTTTGTTGCAACTGATGTTGGCCCCTGTCATAATATGTTTGTGTGTGTGTGTTAAGTTCCTTCGCCAGCCATAATAATAAATACTAGAACAAAGCCAATTATTGTATTTACAGGGATGTCACCCTGGCCACACCCCTCCCAAATCTGTCAAAGATATTCTTGACTCTCCTGAATCTGTAGCATGTTACCTGCAACTTCCTGCAACTTCAAGTAATCTTAACAAGCTAGAGTTTGCTTGGTCTTGTTGGAAACTGCAGTGTACAGAGAGAGAGAGAGAGTTTGGAGATGGTGAGAAGCCTAGAGGTAAAATGAAGATGGCTGTTTACATTGCTACACTTCCTTCTCAGCCCTCTGTGGCCATCTTTAGTGTTGCTGGTAAGATAGATACACAGGAAGTAGTGACACCTGTGGTCTTGAAACCAAATGTGCAGCTTATTGGATTACAGGGGGGGGGGGTGCGGGTCGGGGGGCACAATAATAATTCCATTTAGTGCCTCAATGAAAGCCAAAACTGCCATTTATGTAGGCTGATACGAAGCTACCAAAGTGAGTTACAGCTGATACATGATTGAACTTGTTCATTTGTTGTGTTGTTGTTGTTTTGGGGGGCATTTTGGTGTGCGCCATTTTGAAATGTGGGTAAACCAAAGGGACTACCTCACCCTCTGTCTTGACAACACTGATATTTTGTAGTTGTGAGGTAAGTTACAGCCAAAGAGAACTTGCCCCTGGAATTATGACATAATCTCCAGCAAATACATCCTACATTTGCCCCGACACCATATGAAATTATCGTTTCATTCTTAGCACTTCATTAGGTGCAGGCATACTACGATGCAGCAAGAACACCAAAACACTCGCAGAAGGCACAGGCTCTTGGTCAGGCAGGCACCGACTCTGAGAATTCTGGGTAAAAACAAATTTTCTCAAAGCTGCTGCCACCATCTGATGAATGCCTGAGGCCATGATATCAATCTATAATAAATTTAACAAAATGATGAACTCTTAGGTCATCAATGGCAAGCATTTGTAGGCAGGAAAGCAAAAACAACAAATATAATGACCTTCTCGATAATCAACTTGTTCTCAACATTTCGACTAGATGCCCTAGCCTTCATCAGGAATAATGACTAGATGCCCTAGCCTTCATCAGGAATAATGACTAGATACCCTAGCCTTCATCAGGAATAATGACTATATGCTCTAGCCTTCATCAGGAATAATGACTAGATGCCCTAGCCTTCATCAGGAATAATGACTAGATGCCCTAGCCTTCATCAGGAATAATGACTAGATGCCCTAGCCTTCATCAGGAATAATGACTAGATACCCTAGCCTTCATCAGGAATAATGACTAGATGCCCTAGCCTTCATCAGGAATAATGACTAGATGCCCTAGCCTTAATCAACTAGATGCTCTAGCCTTCATCAGGAATAATGACTAGATGCCCTAGCCTTCATCAGGAATAATGACTAGATGCCCTAGCCTTCATCAGGAATAATGACTAGATGCTCTAGCCTTCATCAGGAATATTGGCTAGATGCTCTAGCCTTCATCAGGAATAATGACTAGATACTCTAGCCTTCATCAGGAATAATGACTAGATGCTCTAGCCTTCATCAGGAATAATGACTAGATGCCCTAGCCTTCATCAGGAATAATGACTAGATGCCCTAGCCTTCATCAGGAATAATGACTAGATGCTCTAGCCTTCATCAGGAATAATGACTAGATGCCCTAGCCTTCATCAGGAATAATGACTAGATGCCCTAGCCTTCATCAGGAATAATGACTAGATGCCCCAGCCTTCATCAGGAATAATGACTAGATGCTCTAGCCTTCATCAGGAATAATGACTAGATGCCCTAGCCTTCATCAGGAATAATGACTAGATGCCCTAGCCTTCATCAGGAATATTGGCTAGATGCCCTAGCCTTCATCAGGAATAATTACTAGATGCTCTAGCCTTCATCAGGAATAATGACTAGATGCCCTAGCCTTCATCAGGAATAATGACTAGATGCCCTAGCCTTCATCAGGAATAATGACTAGATGCCCTAGCCTTCATCAGGAATAATGACTAGATGCCCTAGCCTTCATCAGGAATAATAACTAGATGCTCTAACCTTCATCAGGAATGTTGGCTAGATGCCCTAGCCTTCATCAGGAATAATGACTAGATGCTCTAGCCTTCATCAGGAATAATGACTAGATACTCTAGCCTTCATCAGGAATAATGACTAGATGCTCTAGCCTTCATCAGGAATAATGACTAGATGCCCTAGCCTTCATCAGGAATAATGACTAGATGCCCTAGCCTTCATCAGGAATAATGACTAGATGCTCTAACCTTCATCAGGAATATTGGCTAGATGCCCTAGCCTTCATCAGGAATAATGACTAGATGCTCTAGCCTTCATCAGGAATATTGGCTAGATGCTCTAGCCTTCATCAGGAATAATGACTAGATGCTCTAGCCTTCATCAGGAATAATGAGCTCTAGCCTTCATCAGGAATAGTAAATTATTCCTGATGAAGGCTAGAGCATCTAGTCGAAACGTCGAGAGAATTAAATTCAAGTTGATTATTGAGGTCATTGTAATTTTGTTATGTCAACTGAGAGTTTGTTGGGAACAACAAGATTGCCTTCTCAATCAACTTTTATTTTTCTTTGCTAAACATTTCAACTGAATCTTTCGGTCTTCATCAGGACAAATTGGCCAAGACCGAGGAATTCATGTTGGCAAAGGAAAATGGAAAGATAAATCTACAGATTTTGATGATGTCAGCTGGTACTAACAAGACTTTTAACCCCGCTTCAGACATGTGCGACAAGTGGTGACAAGACTTTTAAACCCGCTTCACTCATGTGCGGCATGGGGTGAAAAGACTTTTAACCCCACTTTAGACATGTGGCATGGGACGACAAGACTTTTTAACCCCGCTTCACACATGTGTGCGGCATGTGGTGACAAGAACAGTTCATAAAACACATGCATCCCACACCTGCCATCTGGGTGCCCATGGCTCAGTTGATTTTAAGAGCTTCGATATCATTTTTTTTAAATCTAAGCACACATATATATACATGCTCGCGCACACACGCACACAAACTTCCTCTAATACAATCTTTATGCAGCTGCAATGAATACCTTAGCTACCAACTGACAAAAATCACCCTAATTCACGCATGCATGGAAGAAGAACAAACAGAGACACAATAATATTAAGGCCAACTTGCCTCCATCACGAATCTCTTCCACAGCGAGCTGCTGCTTTAAACTAGTCACTTCCTTCGTCAGCTTTACGTTCTCTGCCTCCAGACTGTCAGCTTCAGCCTGCAAATGTATGCAGTGAAGAGCAGCTGCAGCTATTTATACAACAAAACCAAATACAGTCCAACACTTACAGAATAGGTCGCGTCCACTGCATAAAATAAAAACGGTCAAATGTGAGAATTTCATTTAGCACTCAGTCACTCACTTCCTTTTTTCTTCAGCAGCGACACGTCGTTTCTTATCTTCTGGAGAGCGTTCTCTGCCTCCCTGGCCCTAGATTCCAGCTTATTAACCCTCTCCCTCTCAGTAGCCATGTTGGTGCTGCATTAGGCATGCGCATTATATGAGATAATTATTGAAGACGTGGTTAAATTGCACTAATTTTTGCGCCAGCGGGAATTAAATTATGTTGATTCGCTATAAAACAAGCAACTGTTGCTATTGCTGTTTTTGTTGTGCCATGACTAGATAGCCAGGACTAATAGCTCAGAGTATGGAAAAACTCCTAAAGCTAGAGTCTGCGGATACACTAGCCTCAAGAAGCGTAGCCAACGAGATACATAGTCGGCTGAAGGGGACTCGTGACCCCATTTTACTGGGCGAGTTGGTGGATTTTTACTTCGAAACGTATTCTAAAAGGACGAGAAAGATACTCACCACTCTAGGGGAAGCTCACTCTCAGGTAGGTGAAACTGTTACGATACTATCTAAACGGTATGTGTATCCTGAATGTTATTCAGCACATTCATTACTTACAACTTTACTATATTCAGGATTACTTTGACAAGCTGTGTGAGTGTCTATTGAGTGAGAAGGTACTACCAGTGTTCAAGCTTCTAGCCCACACACTCAATTCTCAGGTACTTGTTAATAAATCAATGCTATGTGAGAGAGAACCCTTTTAGTTGCTTCTCTGATTCCTCATAATTGCACCTGCTAATTTCTCCTCAGATTATCCTTCAATTGCCTGATCACTGGAATAGGCAGAAACCAGAATCTCTTTTGTCCCTTTATAATAACTGTAGTGTAAGGCATGGCTCTAAAATCGCTATGGGCACTATGGGGAGTACGACCCCAGTCCTGTACCAAAGGGCACTGTCAGAAACTGCTACAATTGCGCTTTTTCAATGACACATACCTGTGTGGTTAACACTATGCTGATGCATCTACACGTTGCTGTTGCTCCATCATGAACCATCTGCAGCTCCTTCTGCACCAGCCCTCTCTTCCTTCTAACCACAGTACTCCCACTTCTCTCCTAGAGCCTAACCACAAATGCCCATTCACATATGCTGTGTCAGCAGTCCTTTAATGTCTACCATTGCCCCTTAGTAAACATTAATTAATACTAATATTTGGGCTCTTGTGCAATATCGCTAAAAAGGAAATGGTCATCAGATTCCTTCATCTCCCAAGGCCAGCCCAAGGCCAGCAGTAATCTGTAGCTTTCCTTTTTCTCACGCTCTTTTCCCCTCCACTTTGACTTTAGCTCATTGTCTTGGCCCTCATGGTGCCCTTGCCCTGGGTGAAGTTCTGTGCTGGGCCTAACCTCTGCCCTACTTGGTGCCCTTGTCCTGGGTGAAGTTCTGTGCTGTGCCTAACCTCTGCCCTACTTGTGCCCTGGGTGAAGTTCTGTGCTGGGCCTAACCTCTGCCCTACTTGGTGCCCTTGCCCTGGGTGAAGTTCTGTGCTGGGCCTAACCTCTGCCCTACTTGTGCCCTGGGTGAAGTTCTGTGCTGGGCCTAACCTCTGCCCTACTTGGTGCCCTTGTCCTGGGTGAAGTTCTGTGCTGTGCCTAACCTCTGCCCTACTTGTGCCCTGGGTGAAGTTCTGTGCTGGGCCTAACCTCTGCCCTACTTGGTGCCCTTGCCCTGGGTGAAGTTCTGTGCTGGGCCTCACCACTGCCCTACTTGGTGCCCTTGCCCTGGGTGAAGTTCTGTGCTGGGCCTCACCACTGCCCTACTTGGTGCCCTTGCCCTGGGTGAAGTTCTGTGCTGGGCCTAACCTCTGCCCTACTTGGTGCCCTTGCCCTGGGAAGTTCTGTGCTGGGCCTAGCTTTGCCCTACTTGTGCCCTTGTCCTGGGTGAAGTTCTGTGCTGTGCCTAACCTCTGCCCTACTTGGTGCCCTTGCCCTGGGTGAAGTTCTATGCTGGGCCTCACCACTGCCCTACTTGGTGCCCTTGCCCTGGGTGAAGTTCTGTGCTGGGCCTCACCACTGCCCTACTTGGTGCCCTTGCCCTGGGTGAAGTTCTGTGCTGGGCCTCACCACTGCCCTACTTGATGCCCTTGCCCTGGGTGAAGTTCTGTGCTGGGGCTTACCACTGCCCTACTTGGTGCCCTTGCCCTGGGTGAAGTTCTGTGCTGTGCCTAACCTCTGCCCTACTTGGTGCCCTTGCCCTGGGTGAAGTTCTGTGCTGGGCCTAACCTCTGCCCTACTTGGTGCCCTTGCCCTGGGTGAAGTTCTGTGCTGGGGCTTACCACTGCCCTACTTGGTGCCCTTGCCCTGGGTGAAGTTCTGTGCTGGACCTAACCTCTGCCCTACTTGGTGCCCTTGCCCTGGGTGAAGTTCTATGCTGGGCCTCACCACTGCCCTACTTGGTGCCCTTGCCCTGGGTGAAGTTCTGTGCTGTGCCTAACCTCTGCCCTACTTGGTGCCCTTGCCCTGGGTGAAGTTCTGTGCTGTGCCTAACCTCTGCCCTACTTGGTGCCCTTGCCCTGGGTGAAGTTCTGTGCTGGGCCTCACCACTGCCCTACTTGGTGCCCTTGCCCTGGGTGAAGTTCAGTGCTGGGCCTAACCTTTGTCCTACTTGTGCCCTTGCCCTGGGTGAAGTTCTGTGCTGTGCCTAACCTCTGCCCTACTTGGTGCCCTTGCACTGGGTGAAGTTCTGTGCTGTGCCTAACCTCTGCCCTACTTGGTGCCCTTGCCCTGGGAAGTTCTATGACAACTTGTCACACCGGCCCATTAGGCGTTACAGTCACATTCATGATGGACCACGTGCATGTAAACACAAAAGGAGGCCATTATTTTTTCAGAGAAGCATGTTCAGAGTTCCATGTAGTAGTTGTCACCTCAGGCACTAACTCATTGTCACCTTCTTAGCCTGGGGTGTCCTCTCTTTGTTCCCCCAGCTATTCATTGTGCACTTACACACTTGCCAACCTTGCTTCGTAGAATGTCACTCCTACTTCAACCACCCTGCCCTCTTTTCTCCCTCACACCCATGTGTGTATAAACTAGTAATGATATTCATAGTCTGACTTAGATAACGATATTCATGTTCCTATTTGCTATCCTATTTGCTCTCTTCTTCTCGCATTTTGATGCCTTGGTTCCTCCTTAACATTTCTTCCGTATTCTCCTCTCCCCTGTTCCTCGTTCCTCCATCTCCCCTTTCATACCTTGACCTCCTTTGTACTACCTCTATACACACACACCCACACACATAACCACAGCATGCCAACTGGCTGTACAGGATCGTGGATCACACTCTGTTTGCCTGCATTCTGAAGCAGTTGGAGGTAATCCCCTAATGATTAATACAATGCCCTTCACAGTGAGCACGTGTGAATGCCCAGCTATATATATACATACAGCACATATGGGTCTAGACACATGACCAGGCACACACTATATAGATGGTCTTCCATTGTGCATCTGGTGGAGGCTTATACTCCTTGTAAATATGGCATCCAATGTCAGAGTTCTTGGCGGGGCTGCCATCTTCTGGTTCTGTTATTGTGTGAGGAGGTATTGTGTCTCTGAATTTCACGGGACTTAATTGCTGTTTGTCTGTGCCTCTTGAGAGCTTTTGCTCAAGGGGCCGGATATAGGATTTTCAAAGTGGGGGTGGGGGGTTCTTGCCAGATGCTCGTCAGCTGTTGTTGTCCAAGTTGTATACTAATAATTAAGGCACAGCACAGAGCTCTGTGGTAGCTGCTATAACAACTAGAGAGTTCAGCTCTGTGGTAGCTGCTATAACAACTAAGAGAGTTCAGCTCTGTGGGAGTTCAGCTCTGTAGAGTACAACTTGTGAAGTAGTGAGTTCGTTCACACAGACTTGTCTATGTACAAGATGATGCAACAGTGCCAATGCGTTGAAATTGGTGCCTCTCCCCTTCTGAGGGGGGGGGGATTTCTTGAGATCTCCAAACCCCCCATCCTATATTTGCCCCTGCTGCTAGTTATAGTCCTGCCCCTGTTATAGTCCTGCCCCTGTTATAGTCCTGCCCCTGTTATAGTCTGCCCCTGCTATAGTCCTGCCCCTGTAATAGTCAGCTCAGATCACTGGACTGGTCCAATGGGAAATCTCCCGGATATGTCCCCAAGTTCAAAGTTGTTGCCTATCTAATGCTAGCCCCTGACCTTATACTCCTAACCTTAGCCCTAGCCCTAGCTTGTATTAGGTGGGTAAGAACTTAGGTCGTCCATTGATCCTGTGGTTGTCCACAGCATGTCTGGACAGCTATGGCGATCACAAGTTCTGCCACGCTCTACAGGACCTTACAGTAAGAAATACGAGAGAACTAACAATCTAATTAACACCAGACCCATTGGCTGAAATGTGCCGTTTGGTTGGCATGGAAAAGGCCTGTCGTGCGAACTCGCACATTTGTGGTGTGCGAGAGTGCGTTAGTGTAGGCTTGGTTTATTAATTAAGGGTTTTGATATAATTATGAGAGGGTGAAGATGTTTTGTGCCTGCTGGTGTGTTGTCTGAATCACGCCACAGCTTTGCTAATGTTTAGAGAGGAGGCTCTATTGGTTACGATAATTCACCAACTATTGTATTCACAGACTTGAGGACACCACGAAGTATTGCTACAGACTGGGGAGTTAAAATTGATTAATTGATTTCAAGTTAATTATTGGGAAGGCATTGTAATTCAACTGATGGTTTCTTGAGAGTGATTAATCAAACAAGGGTGGATGGGGGAGTGGCTGTCTATGTATTGACAATGGTGTGCTCATGACCATGTAAAAGTTCTGTTATCCGATTCGTTTGATGGATTTGATTATCTAGGAGAGTGATTAAGAAACAAAACTGGTTATATTACATCATAGATATTAAATTCATGGGGGGAAATTCACTCAAGACAAAGATGAAGATGATAATTATTTTTCCTCGAAAATAATATATTTTGAGGTGCATCGGTTCTCATGTAAAGATGATGTTTTACACATGCTCTTTACCGACAATGAGCTAGCCACAACAAACTGTATCGTGAGTAAGTCACATGCCAGCATAGCTAGAGAGATGGCAGCTGATTAAACTGTTGCCAGGACAACCTGGCTACGTGTCACGTGTGGACATCACGTCTACAAATCTGTCTGCTCCCCAGGAAATCTGGAGAAACGCCAGACTCCCAAGAAGGAGGAGGCATAATCAATATGCGAAGACTAGAATCAACAATGAGAATTAAGTACCTTAAAAATTGATTTAATGACTGAGCTGTTTAACTACAACTAGCTTTTTACCCAAGTCATGCAAACACAAAAGCTTTCGTGGTAGTTAGTACAGTTTTATTGTGAGCTAACATCCATGACATTAAATTGAATTAGCAGCTGTAGTGGTAACCATGTACATACCTCCTAGGTACATGTAACTATGGCTTTGTAAGGGCAGCTGGTAAGCTAGTTAGGTGGGTGCAACTTGCCTTAGAGGTTGTGCTGGACTCTGTATCTGACTGTGAGAGGCAATCTTTTCTCTTTTTTTGGGGGGGGGGGCAGCATAGTTGGGGGGAAATGAAACAAAAAAGATTATTGTTCTACTCACTAATTAATTTGGTTTGATGGTGCAGAGTTGTTGTTGTTGTTCACTGATCAAACTCTGTTGTTTCCTAGGAGAGTGATGACGTGATTGTGTTGGCAATGGGATTGCTGGTGGTGGCCACCATTTTGCCCATGGTTCCAACGTACATTGGCTCATACCTGCAACAACTCTTCTCCATATTCTGCAACCTTGCCACCATCAGATCTACTGACAGATTAGGTAAGTCCCAGTTCTTAATAGTAATCTTGCTCCTATAGCCCAGCCCCTGCTCCTAAAGCCCTACTCCTAATAGCCCTGCTCCTAATAGCTCTGCTCTTATAGCCCTGCTCCTAATAGCCCTGCTCCTAATAGCCCTGCTCCTAATAGCCCTACTCCTAATAGCCCTGCTCCTAATAGCTCTGCTCTTATAGCCCTGCTCTTATAGCCCTGCTCCTAATAGCCCTGCTCTTATAGCCCTACTTCTAATAGCCCTGCTATTATAGCCCTGCTTGCCCTGCACTTATAGCCCACTCCTAATACTCCTGCTCCTAATAGCCCTGCTCCTAATAGCCCTGCTCCTAATAGCCCTGCTCCTAATAGCCTTTACCATAATAGCAACTCTAAATACAGTCCTGGCCATTGGTTAGCTTACACCATATTTAGTAAAGGGTTGCCCTAGTAGCCTTAACGATGGTCCTAGATTGTCCTACTGTAGCATTTGGTCTGTCAGATCCTACAGTAGCTCTGGTCTGGCCTTAACTTTGGTCCCAGCCTAGCTAGCTCTGGTCCCAGCCTAGCTAGCTCTGGTCGCAGCCCTAGCTCTGGTCCTAGCTGTGTAGGTTACTGTGATTCTGAGTCTTCATTTCATCATACTGTGATTCTGAGTCTTCATTTCATCATCGATGATTGTGCAAGCATATCTCCTGACTTGGCCCTTCCCTAGCCATGTGGTGTGCCAATGCTGGACACATGCTAATTTGTGTGGTCAAGTGGTATGTTGAGCCACACATTTCATGGAAATTCGATCAAGTGCAATACAGCATGGTGCATGTACCAACCACCAAGTGGCAGCTGTGTCATGTTCTCATCATCAGGCTTGCAACCCTTGTGGTGTATGTAGTATATATAATACAGCCAACCCACATATGTAACTACATATGTACAATTTACTGGGTAGGTATTCATGTTCCAAGCTTGCATGTGATCAGTAAACTAAAAGACAGTCATAATCTAATACTACTTGTTCTCCTGCTTCCTTGTGTCCTAACTTCCTTATTGTTCTTCTGTCCTGTCTTCTCTTGATCCTTCTCTTCTGTCTCTCTCTTCTCTGTCTGTCTCTCCTCTCCTTTCCCTCCTTCCCCTCTGCTCAGGCCTGACCCCTCATGAACTGGTGCTGCACTTAGATGTGTCGGTCTATTACTTCTTCCTTCAACTTTATGCTCTTTTCCCTCTGAATCTCTTCTCCTTCTTCAAGAGCTACTGTCAGAACTCCACCAGGGCACAGGTCAATGCCTTCCAAGAGTTTGTCACGGTAGGTGATGGAGGAGAGGTGGATGTGGATGTGGAGGGAGGGATGGGAGAGGGTGGGGGAAGGAGAGGAAGCAAGAGATGGGGAAGAGAGGGAGAGGAAGGCGGTTAGGTTGCACACATTCCCCCTCTGACATTGCATGATTTTGTCCAAGATCCCCCACAATAAAAGCAGTTGCTATTTGGCTGTTGAGGGGTCCTTTTGCTGTTATCAGGCAAGCAGTTAGTATGGCAGACACTTGCTTGCCTGCAAGTGCTGCACTGTGGATCTACCAAGCTGTGAGGAGGAAGAACAAGCCTGCGTCCCATTCACTCAAACATCCTCTGACCTGTTTGAAAGATGACTACACTTTTACACCCTCACACTTTACAAGGTAATGCAGCACTGCTGTGGATAGACCCCAAAATATCGAAGGACCCTCACACTTTACAAGGCATTACAGCACTGCCGGGGATAGACCCCAGGATATCGAGGGACCCTCACACTTTACAAGGCATTACAGCACTGCCGGGGATAGACCCCAGGATATCGAGGGACCCTCACACTTTACAAGGTGGTGCAGCACTGCTGTGGATAGGCCCCAGGATATCGAGGGATGTCAAAAGTTCAAAATTGTTGCCCACCCCTTGCCCTATTTCCTCAGGCCTGGCCAATGACAGGATGGCAAGGGAACTTGGGGATGTTCCTAGCTGATCCCTGTATTGTCCACGCATAATTGGACACTACATGCTCACTCAGCACTTCCGCACACCTGCGGTGATGACCTTATTTATTGCCTGGTTGCCTTTTGAATTCCTTTCAAGTAATTTCGAGTGATTTTTGTTGGCATCTCTTGTTTCTGCCAAGTGTGTCAAGCCATGTGACGTGCTGGTGGTGTGCTGGTTAAGGTTTCATGGAGCCCAATCATGCATGCGTGAGGTTGTCTGCAATCTGATCTGCCCAGTGCTGCCTAATCTCCAGTAATGTAATATTAGGGCAAAAGTGCTTTTATGGTAATACACATGTACATACATGTTTATACATACCAGCCATTATAATCCACTGTAGTTCAGAACACATGTACATACAGTCTATGTATACCAGCCAGCTGTAGTTCAGAACACATGTGCATACAGTCTATATATACCAGCCAGCTGTAGTTCAGAACACATGTACATACAGTCTATATATACCAGCCAGCTGTAGTTCAGAACACATGTACTGTACATACAGTCTAAATCTATTCATACCAGCCATTATAATCCACTGTAGTTCAGAACACATGTACATACAGTCTATATATACCAGCCAGCTGTAGTTCAGAACACATGTACATACAGTCTATATATATACCAGCCAGCTGTAGTTCAGAACACATGTACATACAGTCTATATATACCAGCCATTATAATCAGCTGTAGTTCAGAACATAATTCATGATGACCTACAGCCTTACACACTAAATGTGATATATACCTGATCATTCCCTGCCACACAACTGATATTCATAGTTGGTTCTCGACTCATGAAAACTCCCACCCCTTGAGAACTCATCCTTGTCAGCACTACTTGTGTTTGGCCATTGCTTGATAGAAATGCTGATCCTCTTCGACATCCTTCTATCATATCATTTTTTATTTTTCTCCTCTTATCCTACGGACTCTTCAGCCTTCAAATAGATTGATCATGGTGATCTAGTGATGGTGGTCGCGTCTCACATCAGCAAGATCAGTGAATTTGAAGTGTGCTTGGGACTACCTTCAGGAAGTGAGCTTTCACAGTGTCTAGGATCATCCATTGATGTGATCAACCTTCAGCAAGGGTTGAATTACCTTTAAGCCATGGGTGCTATGTAGCTTGATTTGGAACATTTCCTTTGAATAATGGCTGGAGGTTGGTTAGACTCTCAGTCAGCGTTGGTTGCTGGATTGTTATTCCTACATATCTGTTGGCTAGTTTTCCTTCTCATCGTAAGAACATGATGCGTGGCCATGACTCCCCTGCTCCCTTCCTCAGCTTCATGTCTTCCGTCTTTTCATTACGCCCGCCATTTCCCATGCATCCCGTGTGGAGGCTATCCAGCGTGCGCTGTCCGTCCACTGGATCTGGTGAATAAATGACTTGGATCATCAACATTGAAGGGCCAGTGTGGAACCACTTAAGTCAGAAATGAAGTGCATACAAGGGATCGGGGATAGTGAGTCACCTTGCAATACCGCCATATGTAATCAAGTATCGTTGCTCCACCCTGTAGTGGATCGCAGATGAGTCCAAGGGTTTCACATGTGTGAAGTGGGGTTAAAAGTCTTGTCGCACATGTGTGAAGCGGGGTTAAAAGTCTTGTCGTCCCATGCCGCACAAGTGTGAAGCGGGGTTAAAAAGTCTTACCGTCCCATGCCGCACATGTGTGAAGCAGGTTTAAAAGTCTTGTCACCACATGTCGCACATGTGTGAAGTGGGATTAAAAGTGTTGTCTCACATGTGTGAAGCGGGGTTAAAAGTCTTGTTGTCCCATGCCGCACATGTGTGAAGTGGGGTTAAAAGTTTGCCACTCAGCCCGAGGTTCCTCTCCAGTTCCCTCCAGTGCACCCTGTCGATTGGTCAAAAGCCTTGCGCAAACCTTCAAACAGAACATGCAACTCCTCTCCTTTTCTGCCCCCACTCTCCTCGGAAGATTGCAGATGTGTTACGACCCAGGATAAATCCATGCTGGAAGGTGGAGGTGGAAGTCGAGGTTTTTCGTGGGCAGTTTAGAAGATCAGTGCCCTGCTTGGCATCTACTATCTTTGGATTTTCCTCGTCCTTTGTATAAGATTTTCAGAAAACTTTGTTCTGGTATGATGCAGCTTTCTAAGCTTACATGGTGTGTGCAATATGTAAGTTCATATCGCTGTGTGTCGATAAAGACTCCTTATGTAATTCCTTCATGCATGCTGTTGTGATGGAGCATGGGCTCATGGTTATTTTGTTCTTTGACCGTAAGATGACTCTTTTGACTTCCACTTCAGAGAACTCTTCATTTATCCAGCCGCCTTCTCTCTCTGTTTCCTTGTTCTAGCAGTTCTGGAGTGTCAGTGGGCCCATTTGGGTTAGAAAACTTGTGAAGTGTTCTTCCAATGCATCCAAGTCAGTCTTGGCTACGTACTTCACTCTCTCGACCTCTGACCTCTCAACAATGACCATGGCCTCAGCATTTCACCGGAGCCGCATTTGTTCTGTCGTGTTTGATGGCACGGGCATTTGCATCGTCAGTTGCTTCCTTTAATCCTCCTATTGCTAGATCAGGACAGTGGTACAAGTCTATCAGGACAGCACCACCGACCGTCCTGATAGACTTGTACCACCGTCCTGATGGACTTGTATCCACCATACAAAGTTCTCAAACTAGGTGCATGCCTGTTTTGTTATTTTAGTTTTCCCTCTTTCTGTAAGAGGCACACTTGAGATTCCAAACAGTCTTCCATTGTCATGCACAACCGTAGGAGATTAAAGGTTGTACAAGAAGAGAGCATGGCACAGTCATTGCCCGGGCCACTCCTTCCACATGTGGTCCTTGCCCATGCCACTCCTTCCACATGTGGTCCTTGCCTTCCACATGTACAGATGGATGGTCTGTGCAGCTTCTAAGATGTAACTATTGCTAGGCAACAAAGAGGGATGTACTGCCTCCTAGCCTTGTGTCAAGCGTCTGCTGCCTATCTCCTATAGGTCATCATGTAGGTCACGAACTTACATTGTAGTGTCACCCCATCAGAGTCAGGTCACTCAATACCACAGACTTTGTTGTCTGTGTGTGTGTATTGTTGAACTTACCTACTACAGAACAGCTGTGATGCTTGAATGAACTTATCAGCAACATGCTGTTATCACTATGTGCTAACCTCTGAACCTGGTGTTCTCATAGAGGTGTTGATTGATAGAGAGTAGCATGGAGATTCCACTGCATTGGCAGCTGTTAGCAACCTGCTCTCTCTCTCTCCCCCTGAGTGACAGGTAATGATTGGTTTAGTGCTCCACTTTCTTATGGCCTGCTAGTCTTGACAACAGCAACAGTCATCATCGAATAACTCCACACACAAAAATATAGTGGTCCACAGATGCTACTAGTGAGCATTTGGCTGCCTCAGACACAATTGGTGCTTAGAAGCCTGCAATGTTTAGGTATGGCACTGGAATCAACTTCTGTTGTGGTGGACTTTGATGGACGGGTAGGAAGTTAATGGAGTAAATCTCGGATCTCTCTCCATCAGACTGCTTCTCCCTTTACCCACTGTCTGTCTTATTTAACTTCTTTTGATGGTCTTGTCATTAACCCCTTGTTTTCCTTAGTACTAAACCATTTCTTCTCTCTTTCCCTCCTTTCTTGATATGTTCAGCCTCTCTTCTACCAAGTGCAGCTGCATCCTGGCCTTGTTGTGGACAGTTGTGGGGACGAGCTGAGCAAGGTCAAGTGGGGTGCCATGGAGCCCAGTGATATAGCCACCCTCAGCCTCCAGTTCTGCATCGACAAGCTCCTGTCTCCTTCCTGTGAGGACAGCACAGCAGAGGAAAGAGGTGAGGGGAGTGGTGGAAGAGGGGGAGGGAGACAATGTTAGGGGGGGGGGGTGAGGGGAGTGGTGGAAGAGGGGGGGAGGAAGGAGGTGGAATTTCTAACAAAACATTAACATTAACATTTTCATTACACAATCAGCATTTTTATTGTTATTAATCAATTTATTTCAGTACTTTACTGTACATTAGCAAGCAGCTTGGTTGACTGTTTTGTGCAGTATTGTCGGTGCTTTGGAGAGCAGGCAGGACTCCAGAGACCTTGAGTTTAACCAGTTATGGGGGAAAGGAGGAAAAAAGCTGCTGTGCTTGAAGCTCCTTCCTTGCCACACCAAGGGCCTGCAATATATTAATAATAGTGTAGCTCTAATCAGTAACTCCAAAACTGCTAAAATAGGACAGGTTCTATGTAGTTGGCACATGTGCATGCATTGTGGTAAATGTTTGGGTGTGTAATTGAATGATTGCTATTGCATTGTGGTTCCATATCTAATCACCATCACAATCATCCAAAACTTGGAGGGCATGGTTACAGGAGGGCATGGTTACAGGAATTTAGTCAGGCTATTCTTGTTATAACAAAAACTGGTTATGCGGAATTTGAAAGGTTTGAAAGGTCAGCATCTGGTTGAAAGGGACTGCACCCACCTGCCTCTAGTTTAGTCCCTGAGGTTTTTCCTGGACCTGGTGATGCAACCTTCCTTCATGAATGGCCTGGTGTGATGCAACCTTTCTTCATGAGTGATGCAACCCTTCATGAATGACTTGGTGACAAGTCTGCCTACTAAGCTTATCCAGCTGACCTGTGTGGCTGCAGATATTAATTAAGGTTATTATTATTTCCATGAGCTGGCCCAGGTTGTGATAGTGGACCAAGTCTGGTAGTAGTAAGTCTGGGTGGGTGATTGCTTCTCTGGTCTTGCGCTAGACGTTGTTGGCTCTATCAACCATGTATAGTCAACTGAACTTGAGTGTGAATTGTCTTTTCTTCCTGCAGTGAATTATCTTTTCTTCCTGCAGACAGGCCACACTTCCTGTGCTGGTACTGGCAGCTGCTGCTATCCAGACTCAACCCCCCTCCAGTGATAAGTAGGAAGGGGGGAAAAACATAATTCAATCATGCAGGGAATAATAGAAGCCATCTAGACTCAACCCCCTCCAGTGGGAAGTAGGGGGGGAAAACATAATCAATCAGGGAATAATAGTAATACATGAAGCCATCTAGATTCAACCCCCCTCCAGTGGGAAGTAGGGGGGGGACATAATTCAATCAAGGAATAATAGTAATACATGAAGCCATCTAGACTCAACCCCCCTCCCTCCAGTGGGAAGTAGGGGGGAAAACATAATTCAATCAGGGAATAATAGTAATACATGAAGCTCATTATGCATCACCACACACACACACTCTTTCATTAGCTAGCTGGTAAGACATCCTTATTTGGTGTATGACTTGGACGGCACATCGAGACCTTATAACATCCAGCACAGTTCCTGTTATAATGTAGCTAGCTACAGCATACAGCCATGCATGACTATAATGTAGCTAGCTACAGCATACAGCCATGCATGACTATAATGTAGCTAGCTACAGCATACAGCCATGCATGACCATAATGTAGCTAGCTACAGCATACAGCCATGCATGACTATAATGTAGCTAGCTACAGCATACAGCCATGCATGACTATAATGTAGCTAGCTACAGCATACAGCCATGCATGACTATAATGTAGCTAGCTACAGCATACAGCCATGCATGACTATAATGTAGCTAGCTACAGCATACAGCCATGCATGACTATAATGTAGCTAGCTACAGCATACAGCCATGCATGACTATAATGTAGCTAGCTACAGCATACAGCCATGCATGACCATAATGTAGCTAGCTACAGCATACAGCCATGCATGACTATAATGTAGCTAGCTACAGCATACAGCCATGCATGACTATAATGTAGCTAGCTACAGCATACAGCCATGCATGACTATAATGTAGCTAGCTACAGCATACAGCCATGCATGACTATAATGTAGCTAGCTACAGCATACAGCCATGCATGACTATAATGTAGCTAGCTACAGCATACAGCCATGCATGACTATAATGTAGCTAGCTACAGCATACAGCCATGCAGGACTATAATGTAGCTAGCTACAGCATACAGCCATGCATGACTATAATGTAGCTAGCTACAGCATACAGCCATGCATGACTATAATGTAGCTAGCTACAGCATACAGTCATGCATGACTATAATGTAGCTAGCTACAGCATACAGCCATGCAGGACTATAATGTAGCTAGCTACAGCATACAGCCATGCAGGACTATAATGTAGCTAGCTACAGCATACAGCCATGCATGACTATAATGTAGCTAGCTACAGCATACAGCCATGCAGAACAGGATATGAGAAAAGAGACCAACTGCACCAAAATAATTTGAGTTATTGGTATCAGAACAAAGGACAACATGGCAGAGTGGAGCTGGTGAATCCATCCCAAATAGCTGAGGGCGAAGGATTACTTGATACCGAAAATTATGAATTGAAATATTAAACGCAGAAAGGAAGATGAGTACACCGATAGAGACAATCAGGGGTCTAGATCCTATGGTAGTGATTCCTTATGCAGCAGGGATGAGTGAAGATATCAGGAGGGTCTGCAGGAAGTTCAAAATCAAAGTCGTTTTCAGACCGGGAAGAACTCTGAGGACACAATTGAGCAGAGTGAAGGATGTTTTTACCAGCTAATATGCACTCATGCATTGTGTACTGCATCCCTTGTAGCTGTTGGAAATACTACATAGGAGAAACCATCAGAAGACTGGAGACCAGAGTGAAAGAACATCAAAACGCCTGTAGAAAGTGTGATAAAGAGAAGTCTGCAATTGCTGAACATGCATGGGATAATGGACATCCTATTTTGTGGAAGGAAGTCACCATCTTAGAAGACAGAAGGAACTGCTAGTGAAGGAGGCTTGCACATCAGCCTAGTACCAAAGTGTGAGCAGTTCAATCGAGGCTGTGGAATGGACTTGCCTGGCTGCTGGGGGGCCACTCTGAAGAGCCTGAACTTGAAGCCACGACCACCATAATTATTCCTTTTTACTGTGGTGAAGGCTAGAGCATCTTGTCGAGATAATACAATTTCAAGTCGATTATATTGAGAAGGTTATTGTGAATTGAAATAATGTTTTTGAACAGTTGGTCTCCACACGATGACCCTTTTTCTCAGATCCTGTCAGAAATGCTAAGAAGAGTTGTTCGTTCTAGGGAAGGCTGGAGGAAGTTGCATTATGTGTTAGATTGATCCCGGTGGTGTCTCACAGCTGGTGTCTACTTGGGTGGCCATGTGTGCACATGTTGTCATTCATTATCCACGAGGAGTTGGTCTCCAAGTGTGACCTTCAAGCCGTGTACACTGACCACGTTTGCTCTAGGATGAAACCCTCACTGCTGACACATGCTCAACGTCATTTATGGTGGATGTGTGCGTTCTGAAGCATCATTGTCGCATCTGTGACTTAGATTTAGGCACGTTCTCTTCTTGTTCTTGTGGTCAGACTTTCTCAGATGTGAGCTTGCTTCTCTGATGGCGACGATATGACCGATTTTATAATAATAATATATATAATAATATAATAATAATAATATATATATATATAATATGTGTGTATATAAATATGTAAGTGCTGTTGTTGATCTTGATTGTCTTGTGTTTGTGTGAGCTCATCAGGTATACTCTTCAACTGCTCATTATAGCCTCTTTCCTCCCGTTCTCTCTCTCTCCCTCCCCCCAGGTGCTGTATGTAAGACTAGGACACTTCCTATGTGGACTGCCGTGGAGAACCAGACGATACCCAGTCATCGTCAACCCTCCATCAAAATACCCCCACCTCCGTTTGAAAACGGTGTCAGCACGGCCAGTCCAGATGCTCCACCCACTCGTTCTCTCGCATTAAAAATATCCAAATCAGACAATGCACTCCAGAAACATCCTCCCACTCAGTCATCGGATCTGCTTGCAGCGGACAGTACCTCTTACCCGGCACTACTCACAGGACCCTTGAACCCTGCGGGGCTGAAAACAGACGAAGAGCTATGCAAATTCTGGAGCCCTTCAGTGAGTCTTGGTCAGATATCAAGCCACAATGGTCTCCTTTTGAGTGACAGTCAGCGGAGCAGATCTCAGCAACTTCACTTGTCTTCCCTCCATCCACTTCAACCATACTCTGCCATATCAAGCCCAAACTCTGACTCTGCACTTAGCAGCATGCTCCAGACCCCCTCTTTGGTCCCCACAGGGGGGCATAGTAGCAGCAATACTACCAGCTCTGTGCCCCACATCTTTACTTTCAAGAACTACTCCCCTACGGCCTCAGTAGATGGGGAGTCGCTTTTCAGTCGGCAAATAATGTCCCAGTCTGCAGTCCACACCCCTTCTTTACTGGAAGAGTCGTTAAACAGTCGGCAGCAGTTTGACCCTCTACTTACCCAATCTGTCTGTGTTGGTTCGGTCGCTGCTCGGAGTAAAACCCCTTACAGGTCCGGGAAGAAGGGTTCGTTCAAAAACAGGTTAGGCTCATTTTTTGGAAGCATTTTTAAGAAAGAAATGGAGTTGGAGAAGGATGGGCTCGACACAGCCGATACTGAGGATTTTGTCGAGGTTTTTATTAACAGTCACCATGGCCATGGAGAAGAGATGGGCACTGCATCACCAAGTGATGATGTAAAGAAATCTGAAAATCCCGAGAAAAAGGAGGCGGGGGAGATGGGAGTGGCCTGTGCGAGGGACATCAATCAAACCCACTCTTCTTCCTCTGTCCAGAACAGTGGAGAGGTCGTGACCTCCGGTCATTCCGACTCTCCCGTCGACAACCATAGGGGATCGGGTTTTGACGGCGTCGGGCAGCTGATGGAACTGGACATTTCCACCCTTCCCTTTTCTAGAAGGTCCTCTCGTTCAGAGAGCGAGACTTCCCATAGCAGCAGCAGCAACAACAGAGACGACAACGACAGTCCCAACACAGCAGGTACAGGCAGGTTCAACGAGTGCCAGCGATCTCCTCATCAATATAACTTCGTGGGAGCATCCACTGGTTGTCCTGGTGCTGCAGCCGCTGCTATTTGGATGTCGTCTTCCTATCCAAGGACCAGGTGTTCTCACATGGGTGTAGGCCACGCTGGCAGAGTGCATACTTCAAATTCAGAGACGATCTATCACGTGCAAGAGCGTCTTCAGGAGTTGGTTGAAGAGCATTCTACGTCTCCTTCATACAAGTCCTGCGATGGTGGCGGATTGGATGTGGCAGAGGACGAAGCAACCCCATTGGTCCAACAGAGAGTGCGGCATACCTCTCAAGCTCCTCTCTCCCCTCCTCCGACTGCCCATTCCTCCCTCTTGCCTGGCTTGTCTGCCATGTTTCCTGGAAGTGGACGAATTACCATGCGACGAGTGTCTGTGTGCAGTCGCAAGGGTGGCAAGGGGAATGTGAAAGTCTGCAGCGAATCCAGCGATGGCAGCGAGACCGTCATAATGGAGTCACAAGACCAGTTACATGACCAAACAGCACACCCCTTGCCGACCAACCCATCTCCTCTGGTTCTGTTGGATCAGTTCGTGACGTGCGGGGAGGTACTGCACCGTGGGGGTCTGGATACAGTGCTCCTGACGGAACAAGAGGGGATTGACTGGAACCACTTTGGAGGGTGTCCTCACTCGGAGGAGTTTCGCATCATGCAGAGTCAGGTGGTCTTGCTGCACAGTCAGATGCTGTTTGAGCGGCACCAGTGTCTCCAGCACGCACGCAGGAACAGGAGACTGCTGAGCAAGGCACGCTCTGCCACCCATGTGGCACAGGAGCTGATGTCTCTGGTGAGTCTCCTCGGTGTTGCTAGATGCCTCTTCTGTCTCTCTCTCTTTCATCTCTTGTATACAGCACAGCATCTTGTGTTGTTCAATAGTCTCTAAACGTGTGGAGGGACATTTTTGAAGGTTAAGGAAGTACGTGTAACAGACTTTTGGGGGGGGGGGGGGGGGGGGGGTTCTCAAAAAAAAGCAAATATATATTCCTATACCTTCACTGATATGCCTTCACTGATATGCCTTCACTGATATGCTAACTGTGTTTCAACTCACTTCTGTCAACTATTCTTGAGTTATGATACTTTTTATGCTGCCACCTCATTCTTCACTGATATGCCTTCACTGATATGCTAACTGTGTTTCAACTCACTTCTGTCAACTATTCTTGAGTTATGATACTTTTTATGCTGCCACCTCATTATGTACCGGTTGCGAAGTGGATGAGAAGAGCATGAATAACATGGTTGCCCATAGCCGTGCATTGACGACATAAATTTCCAGCTCAGTCTTTTTTTCCTTTTTTTTCCCTTCTTTTTTTTTTATATCCAGTTTTTCAATTTATCTCTTTTATCATGAGATAGAGTCCAGTCTGTGCTTCACATGCTAGTTGGAGAAATAATTGTTTTTTATTTTTGATTGAATATCTGTGGTTTACTCTGCTAGCACCTTAAATGGCGAAGTCTTGATGGCCCACCCTTGAGGTGTAAAGTGATTTTTCAATGACCTCAGTGTTATTGCAAGTAATTAGACCATGATTGATTGAAACACCACTATGCAAATATCTTTTGAGACCAAAATGGATGAAGCATTAATTAAAAAATTGTGGCATGTTTTTGATGTTGTTGATGGTTGGGTGCTGGTTAGCAGAAGAATTTACATGGAGGGTGGTATTCATGGGTGGCAAGCATGTTTGTCATCATATAATCATGGATTAGATTTTAATCTTAACAACCGCGAATATGAACCCTCTCAAAATGTCCCTGTACGAGTTATTCCCTTACCAAGCACCATAGCATGTCACATCTCTTTGTCCTAAGACTAATCCTCTCCTTTATCGTAACCCTCTTTCTGTCCTTTCTCCTTTTTCTTTCTATTATTTTCCTCTTCACTTCTTTTCCCTCGTCCCCTCCCCTCCTTCAGCGTGAACAACTACACCAGCAAGATGCTTTGGTGTCATCTCTTCAGGAGCAGCTGAGAAAAGTATCAGAGAAGCAGGAAGCAAGACAGCCGTCCCATCAAGGCATGGAGGGGCACATCATCCGTGAGTGCGTGTCTCTGAATGAGAACAACGCCCGACTTCAGCAGGAGCTTCAGCACTTGGGGAAGAAAAACTCACAGCTAGAAGAGGTAAAGCTTACATGCCGTATGCGTCCATATTATCCTGAACATAACCTAGGTGTAGATGTGGGGGCAGGGTGGTGCCATGGGCAATCCCAGGGGATCTATGGTGTTCATAATTTCAAACTTGTTGCCCACCTAATACTAGCCCTAGCCAGTATTAGGCGAGAAAGAACTTTAAACCCAGGCATCTTTAGATACCTGTATGCCATACACTGTATGCCATGATTGTTCAAGCATCACTGAACCTAATACTGCATGTGCTGTCAGCCGTCAGGCTACTTGGAGTGTTAATACTAGTATTCAAAGCTGTCAACCATCCCATTCTAAGCGGGACAGACCCAAATTTTGGTGCTATGTCGGTGGATGTTCCACTTTTACTTACCCTTGTCCTGCTTTTGTGACTTTCCTGGCGGTCTGCCGCAGACCTTAACTTGTCCAACAAACATGACCCAAGGCAGCATTTAGATTCAGTCACATGATCTCTCTTAATGCCAACACACATGCCCAGTAGAGGATGGAAGTTTTCGTCCATGGACTTCTTCTTTGGGAGAAACATGGACCTGTGCAGCTGCGATAACTACAGCTGTGGTTTGTGGCAATTCTCAGGTGCAGTGCTGTATAGAATGAGTCACAGACTATCTGGGCACTGAAATGGAACAAAGCAATTCATGTACTCTTGCAGCTTGCAAACTGAGCAGTAATTGAGACTGTTTTGAACTGGACACTCCAAAGGAACGTCGAAAGTGCCACAATGCAGTACAATGGAGCCCATGGTTCAAAACAGAGTCATTAATAGGTCGTGAATTCTACCTTTTTAAATTAATGTCCCGATTTGGGGGGGGGGGGGGGGGGGGGGGGGCAAACTCCTTAGTAGATTGTCCATCTTTGTCTTTTGTCGACACACCTTTGAGGAAAAGTCTCGGCGTTAATCTGCCTCCATGTACATGCGTGCTGCTTGTTTAATTATAACTAGAAACTGTTGCTACTGGAGCACCTTGGATCTTGAGTGTATATATATGCATGCCTAGTACGTATATGATGCATACAATAGCTTCAACAGAAGTGTTGTACACACATCACTCCCATTCCCTCTCTCTATTACCGCTCGTGTAGAGTCTGTGGGAAGCCAACGAGAGGATTTTTGCTCTGGAGAACGAGCGACAGCAGACCAAGCCACACCTCCAGCGAGCTAGTGAGCTCCAGAGAGAAATGACGGGCCTCACTACACAGCTTCACTTGCTCGGAGAACTCTATCAGCAGCAAAGCGATGAGCTGGTCTCTCTGCAGTTCCTCTCCCAGCGCGAGGCTGAGTGGAAGACTAGAATTGCTGCACTCACCAAGGAAAAGGAGGAGGGGTCCCGAGATGCACTGTGTCTTCAACAGCAGTTGGGGGCATGTCAATATCGGCTGAGGGAGCTTGAAGAGGAGAGGAAACGATGGGAAGCAGAACTGGAGAAGATGCGCATGCAACGGGAGGAGGAAGGAGGGAAGGCTTGTACTAGAATAAAGGTGAGGAGGTGTTTATTGCACAGCTAATTGTTATGTGGCCAATATTGTGGCCAGTATTTATCACTTGTGACATTGTTGGCCCACACCATGCCAGTAAAAGAAGTTTGTTGGCATCACACAAGCTATTAATGTCCCCCATTAGTACATCTACTACCATGCGATCCCTTTAGTACATCTACTACCATGCGATCAAAACACCTACAGTCACTTGTATTGATGCTATTTAAAAATATATAGAAGTCTTAAAACTGTTCCTCTTTTGTTGTTGTTGAAATAATAGTGTTGAAGTACTCTTTTCCTTTTTTTCCGTGTCTTTAGGCTCTGGAAGAGAAGTACGGCTCCATGAAAGTCATAGGTCAACAATTAGAATCACATGTGTTGGAACTAAATGGGCGTGACCCTTTTTATCGTAAGAAGGCACACGTCAGGCATCGTCGCAACCATAGCTCCACTTCCCTAGCAAATACACCCTCTCCAAGCAACATGGCGATGATATGATGTCCATATCACGATACATTGCTGCTGCAGTACATACGTTCTCGTCACTCAAGTCCTTCTAGACATGCGATATTACAGACAACTCCACTGGGCTCTTCTTTCTCCCATTTTTGTGTGTTACACTGTTGTATCCCTCACTTAAAATCAACTGAAGCCTTGCTGTATCACTTCATCATAATGTGTATGTACATAGGTGTATGTAATGATATGCTGTCTCTGGTCATCAGCTGTCATCCCACCACCACATGGTACACTTTTTGTTCACTTTTTTTTTTGAGTCGCAAATGGTATCGACGACTGACTTGTACATATATGGAATTGCAGTTTTCACACTGATATTTCACATGATACCAGCAGCTCTGCTGACCCACTGATGCCCTATAGCAACATAAGACCCACTCCAACACCTGTTCACTCCCTCCTCAACCGCTTTTGTTGCACTGGGTATAGATTCGTTGTTCCACTTAGCAACAACCTTGGGTAATTTCGATGTTGTGGCTTGTTCCTCTTCAGTGCACTTAGTCCTCATCTCTTTCAATATCTTTGCAAGTAGTTTAAGTCCTGCTCTGTGCGCTCTTGTATTTTGATGGTCGATATTACAACTGGTATGGTCGACAAGGTATTGTCAGCAATGGATGCTTTACGCTATATGTATGTATGTATAAAGCAGCACTCGTAATAGTGCCGGTTTGCTTTTTCTAATCTGGTATATATATAGGAATATATAGGAAAAGGTTAAATAAAACATGCTTTTTTCTTCTTTTTTAAAGCTTGATGGATTGAAACTCCAAAATGGGCACTATTATTACTTTAATTAACTCAGTTGACATGATATAACATTATTCCTATATAGAACTTGCGAGAGGACAATTTCAAGTTAATTGTTGATCATGACTCCTTGAAATATTCAATTTTAGTGTATTGCAGATAATTGAACACTTGACAACAGTCACGATTTTTGCATCTTGATCTTTTCTTCTTTTTTTTATTTATAGATATGATGCAATTCAATTTGTTTCCACTTATAAGGCGCAATCTTAAGAATTGGGGGGGGATTGGCACCATGGTATAAAAAATAGTGCAGCATGAAGATAGTTTTTTTTAAATTTTATTTATTTTTTTAATTCATATCTTAACTTACAACCGAACGATGACAGAGAACAACATGCCATACCTCAAGTTAAAAAGTTCATGCGATGACGGGAAATGGCTCGTCCCCAACCCTGATGGCAAAGATCCCATTACTGAGGCTGCATTCCCACGCTGCACAGCCACAGAAATCCGTTGAAGAAGATGATGGGAGTCCTCTTCATAAGTCACTGACCTCAGGCGGTGTCCCAACTCCCTGAAGAATGCCTTTGCTTGAGGCCCAAAGGATCCACACGTCTCTACCGCCACAGGTACAAACTTGTATGCCGAGTCCAGGTGGGCGTACTTTTCACCCTTCAAAATCTCCGCCTGGACTGCCACTGCACCAGCCTCAGTGACTGCAGCCAAAAGGTTGAAGATAGTTAACAATTTGTCCAAAAAAATAATGAACATTAATTTACCATAAATATTTACTGGACCTTTTTATATCGAACCAAATATATATAATAGGTAAAGGTCATGTGTCTGAGGACTGGTATTTTGTGCTGAAGGCAGCATAGAACGTTCCTCGGTGAACTTTCAGTTGACCTAGTATAGACCCCCGCAAGCCCTCCAAAACCATCCCTAATAACCCCTGCAAGCCCGCCAAACCCATCCCTAATAACCCCCACAAGCCCTCCAAAACCATCCCTAATAACCCCCGCAAACCATCCAAAACCATCCCTGATAACCCCCACAAGCCCTACAAAACCATCCCTAATAACCTCCTCAAGCCTTCTCGATAATCGACTCAAATTTGCTCCTTCAGTGACGGCTTCACCATAATTTATATATATATATTTTAACTAGAGTAGCCAGGTCTGTCTGCAGATGATGTGTATGCGTGTGTATTTAGAGGCCTCCAGCTTGAAAGCAGTCCCTCAATGGAGTGGTGTCTCGCCTTACTATAATTATATATAAATTTTGTGGATTCGTCCTTTTGTCTGTTCACTTCAGTATTCAAGATCCCCAGTTCGATCCCCAAATGGAATCATTCACTTCCCCTCCACTCCCCTTTTTTCACAGCTCCTGGACTCCTGTTTGCTTGGTACTCCAGGTTGCCAGTTCAATCCAGGATTAATCCCTGCCAAAACTGGGATGTTCTGTGAGATGGCTTTAACAACAAAACAAAAAAAAATTTAATCAATAACTGTTTGTATGTGTTTAGAGGCCATTAGATGCCACACCAGCTTGAAAGAGTGCAGGTCTCTCAGCAGGCATATTTAATATATACACAAGACAAAAAAAATCCGACTACATATATAAGGGTTTACCAACAGGACACCTATTTATATAATGGGACTCCAAATATAATACAGATTTATTAAAGTAAAGGTCCTGGAAATGGTCATGCATTGGTTCATTTCTTCCCCCCCCCCCCCCCTTTTTTTAAATAGTAGTCCAGCCACCTTCAAGAAATTACCAATCATATACTTATATTCACCATGTTTATTACTAAAGTGCTTTTATA
Organism: Cladorhizidae sp. MBARI D1340-BT2; assembly: GCA_028752905.1. NCBI lineage: Eukaryota > Metazoa > Porifera > Demospongiae > Poecilosclerida > Cladorhizidae > Cladorhizidae sp. MBARI D1340-BT2. The sequence continues at coordinate 54,279,575 of JAQNBH010000016.1, read as the reverse complement.
TCAATTATAATATACACATGCATTATAAGAAGTTGCCAGGTAACTTCTGAGGAAACCATTTCTTGGTAAGAAAAGGTGCAGCTGCAGTTCTCCTCACAAGAATATTAATAAGCTAATGAGTAAACTAACTGATACAATAATAATAATAATAATAATAATAATAATAATAATAATAATAATAATAATAATAATAATAATAATAATAATAATAATAATAATAATAATAATAATAATAATAATAATAATAATAATAATAATAATAATAATAATGGTGTGGGAGCTTCTAGCGAGACCCAGTATGGAGCATGCAGCCGAAGTGTGGTGGACAGGAGGACGGAATGCTCGCAAGAAGTTGGAGTCAGCACAGATGAGTGGGTAGGAGACTATTGGGGGCAAGTAATACAGTAGCAGGAGTGGCAATACGGGGAGATATGGGGTGGAGGAAGCTAGAGGAGAGGAGGGAAGAGATGAAGGTTTTGTTTGGCAAGAGATTAGAGGTGTTGGAACAGAGCAGATTGGTAAAAGTTGTTGTAAATAAACTATGAGAGGATGGAGGAATTGGATGGTGGGAAGAATATGAGATCTTGAGGAGAAAGTACAAGATAAACAACGAGGTTGGGTCAGTGCGCAAGTGGAAGGGGAAAGTGGAAGGGGAAAGTGAAGGTGAGAAATGAGAAGGACTGGGAGGAGGAAGTAGACGGGAAAAGTACGCTGAATTATTATAAATCGGCAAAGAATGGTGCAGGGGTGGAGAGGTATGTGAGGTCCATGCATGGTCAGGAAGGTGTGCGGCTACAATTTAGACTGAGGACTGCATCAGCTGGGTTGTTAGAGGATAAGAAGAGATGTGGGATGGTTAGGGATGAGAGGTGTATAATGTGTGATAGTGGAGCAGGGGAGGATGTGGAACATTTCTTGGTGACATGCGGGGAATTTGAGAGGGATCGGCTGGTTCTGATAGATGAGGTACACAGAATTGCAGGGGCAAGACAGTGGATGGATGGACAGTGGATGGATGAATTAAGAAGAGTGAGTAATGGATGATTTTATTAATTAAATACTGTTGACTTCTTTTTAAAATATAGATTGTTATTAGGTTAGTTACTAAATAGTTTCACACTGTGCTGTATTATATATGTGATGGCCTTAACAGGCTCAGCAATACAACATTAAATCATAATAATCATAATAATAATAATAATAATAATAATAATAATAATAATAATAATAATAATAATAATAATAATAATAATAATAATAATAATAATAATAATAATAATAATAATAATAATAATAATAATAATAATAATAATAATAATAATAATAATAATAATAATAATAATAATAATAATAATAATAATAATAACTTCAAGCTCAGAGAGTTGATGATTTAATCTTGATATTGCTGAGCCTGTTAAGGCCATCACATATATATTACAGCACAGTGCGGGGCTATTTAGTAACTAACCTAATAACAATCGATATTAAAAATCAATAATACTTGATTAATAAATTCTCACCCTAAACTAAGCGTCTGATGGTCCATTTCAAGGTCAACAGAACAATTAAATATCTTGATAGACATCCTGTGCGCGTGGCCTCCATACAGCCGGACCCTATAGTGGCCTTAGAGTTAAACGAACACATAACTAAACACAATCACAGATGGCCTGGCAAAGACCATGGCATTTACAAGACAACTGGGCGACTTGCGCATGCGTAGTACTTGATATAACTACCATAAAATCATTGGTCATAGTCACCACCAGTAACCCTTGCAAGACACACCCTGCTGGGGAACCCATGAATTCTGCTTTCTAGGCAACCATTGAACTGGTAGCTTTCCTCCGAACAGGTACTTGAACTCCTCAGCAGCAATCAAGCCGTTCCATCGCTGGTCTTTGGACAGGGGTAAAGGTTCGTATTAGGTATTATAAGCAATTACTGGCGTATTAGGTATTATAAGCAATTACTGGCGTAAGACCCAAGTTTGAACTTTTGATCACATGACACATAGTCTCTTATTTATGCGCTAATACTTTGTCTCGTGGGTTCTTCAACCTAGGTCACTACAATTATCTTTCGACCTGATTGTCTGAACGCTGATTTCCAACTCAAGAAGCCTCCAGAGAATGGCTCCATGATTTAATCTTGATACTGCTGAGACCCTGTTAAGACCACCACATATACTACAGCACAGTGTGAGACTAGGTAACAGTAACTAACACTATATTATCAACAGTACTTAATATCCATAATGCTAATAGTTATGAGTGTCCCGCTGCTCAAGGAGGGGGGAGGTTAGAGGACCAAAGAACATACCTCAGCTCGCCCATACAGCAGTCTTTCTTCTCTGCCACCACTTCCCTACCCAATACATAATACACTCGCCCATCTTCTCCATCACTGCATCACTTACTCTCTCCACACATTTCCCCAACAGCAATGCCACCTTTCCATCCTTACCCACTCGTCCATATTCATCCAGCCCCTACAATTCTGTGCACCTCGTCCACCAGTACTAGCTGACCCCTCTCGAATTCCTCATAATTACCAAGAAATGTCCCACATCTTCCCCTGCTCCACTATCACACATGATACACCTCTCATCACTAATTATCCCACATCTCTTCTTATGCTCTAATAACCCAGTTGACGCAGCCCTCAGTCTAAATTGCAACCGCACAGCTTCCTGACCATGCATGGACCTCACATTCCTGTCCACCCCTGCACCATTCTTTGCCAATTTATAAAACATCAGTGCCGTTTACTTCCTCGCCTCGTCCCAATCCTTCTCATTTCTCACCTTCATTTTCCCCTTCCACTTATTGATCCAACCTCGTTGTTTATCTTGTATTTTCTCCTCAAGATCTCATACTCTTCCCACCATCTGATTCCTCCATCCTCTCTTTGTTTATTTACAACTATTTTTTACCAATCTGATCTGTTTAACACCTCTGATCTCTTACCTTCATCTCTTCCCTCCTCTCTTCCAGCTTTCTCCACCACATATCTTCCTGTATTGCCACCCCTGCTACTGTATTACTTGCCCCCAACAATCTCCTACCCACTCTCATCTGTGTTAACTCCAACTTCTTGCAAGCATCATGTCCTCCTGTCCACCACACTTCGGCACACTTCGGCTGCATGCTCCATACTAGGTCTCATAGAAGCTCCCACACCATTTTTCCTCTGTCTACTTCCACATGCCCATTCACTCTACTCATCCATATTACCTTCCCAACCCATTCTTCTGCCTTCTTTGCCATCATCTCTAACTGAAGATTACCCCTTAGCTTCCTATCAAACCATACTCCAAAGTACTTGACCTCTTCCAATATCTCCTCACCAATCCTCCAATTCACTCCTGCTTCCTTCTTCCCTACCATGATCTTGCTCTTCTTACTATTAAACTTCATCTTCCACCTTAACACATACGCCTGTACCACATCCAACATAGCTTGCTGTTCCACCCCTAAGTCTGCCAGAAGAACAAAATCTCTCAATACATAAGTGCCCCACACCAACAGCCCTCCACTTTGACTCCTAGCTCAGGTCTCTCCAATTCCTCTGCCATTCCCATCAAATAAATATTGGAAAGAAGTGGAGACAAAGGACATCCCTGCCTGAGTGACCGAGTCCATTCTCCACAGCGAACCACCTAGACCTCCTTCCGTTCAATATCACTAATGTCTCCACCCCACTATACTATCCTACACATGTCCTCACAAGTTTCTCTTCTACTCCATACTACCTCAACTTGTGCCACATTCCCTCCTCCCTCCACACGTTGTCATATTCCTTACTTATGTCCAGGAAAGCCAGATATGAACTTTTCTTCTCGCTCTTCCTCACTTCACAAACTCCTCTTAATACCAACAACTGGTCCAAACATCTCCTCTGATTGCTAATCCTCCTTGTGTTTCTGTCAAAATCCTATCTTCCCAATCTCATCACCAACACTCTCACAAACACCTTCACCACACTACAACCTAATGCAACCCCCCTATAATTTCCTACTTGGTCCTAATCGCCATCCTTGTGTAGAGGTACTAGCAAACTCCTCTTCCAGTCCACTGGGCAGCACTCACTCCTCTTCACCACATTCATCACCTGCACCATCACCTCGACTAACCTACCTCCATACATCAGCATCTCATTCAACATCGTGCCTTTCCTCTCTTTCAAACACTTCATTACCTCGGCTACTTCATCCCAACTTCATGCCCACTCACATCTTCTATCTATAATTCTGGTAACTATGGGATCCTCTTTTTTCCTCCCCAGCTCTTTCCAGTGTTGTGCCATCACCTCGAACACCTCATCTTCCTCCTCCACCATTCTACCCTCATCATCTTTCACTCCTTTTATCCTTCCCTCTTTTCTCTTTGCTCTTAAATCATTTTAAATCATTCCAAAACAGCTCACAACTAGTCCCACCCTACTCTCTAATCTTCTTTATAGTTCTCTTCCTCAATTCCTTCTTCTCTTTCCAGAGTAGTCTTTTTCACTTCTTTTCTTGCTATCTATAGTCATCCCTTAGTTGTCTTAATGTAGCCTCTCTCTCCCCTCTCTTCCTCAGCCTCTTACTAACCCACATCCTCTGACCACCATCCCTTTGACCCGTCTAATTTTTCCCCTTCCAATTCCTTTCTCCGCTGCAGCCAAAACTTTCTCCTTCCACCTACCCCACATCTCTTCAACTATGTTTCCTCCCAACTCTTGCCATTTCCTCCACTGTCACATGATACTCTTCCCAGTCAAGCTTATTGTCAACTCTCCATTTATATCGCTCTCTCCTCACTTGTACCTCTCTCCTACCCCACATAATTTCTCCCCATATAATGTTATGGTCCGACCCCACATCCAGCTTGCCCGAGTCCTCAACTAACACCCTAGCTACATCCATGTGTCTTCACTAAACAACATATAATCTATGACTGATTTTCTCTCCCCACATTCCCATGTCTACCAGCCCTCACAGCACTGCAACTCGTTCCCTACAACCTAACCAACTCCAATGACCTCCTTCCATTACTGCTTGGGTTGTCCTCTGCTCCTAATCCAAATCCAATTTTTGCATAGAAGCCCCCCATCATCACAACATCGATTCATACTTCACCACATCGTCCTCAAACAATCTTTCCATCTCTCTCACTCTCACTCCTTCTGGGTCCACATACACTACCCCTACCTAGGTTTTCCTTCTTCCCGCTCGGCTCAACTCCACCCACAACAAACCTTCTCTTGACTTCCTCACCCTAGATTCCAAACTCTAATGCACCAGAACTCCCACACCTCCACTAGCCAGCCCGCCACCCTCTCTATTCCTTACTGTACCACTCATATCCTGCCAGCTCACCTTGTCCTTCTTCTGCAAAAATGTCTCCGTACCTCAGCACATAAAACTTCTTTGTTACCATCACTACCTTCAAATCTACCTCCCTTGAACACCATCCTCTACAATTAATAAATACTAACTCAACCGCCTAGTTTCCTTGTCTTTGGTCCCTCTCCCACCCCCACCCTCCTTACAAACTTTTTGCACCTAGAACTGAAATTTGTCCTTCATGTTTGTGATCTTGGACATATTCTCTTTGGCCAACAGGTGTTCCTTCCTGATGGAGGACTCCCCTCCCGGAGCTCCCCCACCTGATGGTCCTTGCCTCTCTCCAACCCCCTCTGTGTTGTCTGCCAGAGTGTCTACCCCGGCAGCCCTCATATACCAAGCTGCAGTGAGCACGATGTTCCACTTGACTCTTCCTCCTAGCATCCATCCACACTCCCACCTCTCCCCACCATCCTTTTCCGTACCGACTTCTTTCCCCGCATGCCTTCTCCTGATGTTTTACCTGCTGGAGACCCTTCACTTGCCAATCTTGATGCTGCCGAATTGTCCCCTACACCATATACGCACCTCCATTTCCTCACAGGCTCTCTTTTGTTCTCGTATGAATGGCCTCCCAACCAGTTTTCTCAGGACATCCTGAAAATTTTCTTCTTCCCTCTTGAATATTTCCTCATTGCCTCCAACCTTCACCAACTTAGCTTGTCGTATGTCCTTACCGCCTTCTCTGTGTTATCTTCATTATCCTCTGGTTTGACTTCTTCTACAACCCCAAACTGGTTTATCTTTCCACCAAAACTTCAATCCTTCTCTACTTATATTCAACTTGTTTTTCCAACTCCTCCACCCTTAATGGCTCCATTAGAGGAAGATTTTTCAAAACTTTCTCACTGTCCTCATCGGAAAATATCTTGACAAGCTTATAGTACTCACAAACTATCTGTCCCAGAATATCTACAAGTACATCTAAGATACATACGCTACAAGCGCTATGCATGAAGACCATGCTTGAACTCACTATAGCTACAGGCATCAGAAGCCCTCCGGACTCTAGCTGAGAACCTCCAAGTTCTCAAAAGGCTAGCTAGTAGAGATATGTTCATCACCTTTTAATATCTGCACTGATTTGCCAGAGGCTGTTGCAAAGTGTTATACCTTAAGACTATAAGACTATGTTCAATCAAACAAGGTCCTAGAGACACTGCTGGTAGCTATGGTTATATGAAACTCCTCCCCTTCATTCAACTATGCCACTCTTGTAGCTGTACTGTCTTTTGATTTCCAGCCTGCACCTTGGCCTTGAGGGCTAAAGTGCAGCAAGCATCCTCACTCCAAAGCATCCTCACTCCAAGTGCCCTGCCCTTGATGCCTCATAAGAAAAGGTATTATCACAAGGTTTGCCGTCGTAGGAGCACCCCTCCACTGTCTGTAGGGGTGACGTTCACAGCTATGTGGCGACTAATGCTCTTTAACTGTAGATAGTGTAGTGTCACTGCCGCTCGCTAAATCAATGACTATTATAAGAGTTGACAGCGCTTTAAACCTAAGGCTCTCATTGATAGGGACAGCACCGAAAGCTTCATTCATCCTAACTATGGTGAAGTCGGCTGCTCTTCAAATCGACCCTTCCTCTGGAATGATATTCATGCAGCATCCTCGTTGGCAACAAAAGTATGTGGCTTTGGTCTTGTTGACCTTGTATTTGAAGGTAGTACCTACTCTCAAATACACCTATCTTCTGTCCTTCCTCAACTATGTGCTGACATAAACGCTAGGCCTAGATTTTCAAGTGCAAGGGTAGTGTTTGGATTAATTTGGAAATCCTCAGCCTTCACTATCCATATGTAATCTAAGCACCTTGAGTATGAACCCTCCTCGGCTATTTGCCGATGACTTTCACCCGATTGCAACCAAGTATAGCCACGATGATTCTGTCTTCATCTCCTTGGAGATACAAGGCTCCAATGGAAGGAATTGTTGAACACAGCTTAGTCGGCCCAAGTGGTTGTTACAAAAGGCAAACCACAAGAAGGATGATTCCCAAACCAAACCATCAACGCGTTTACACTGCTGGATGCTTTCCCTCTGCCCCTGCATGAATGATGTTGTAAACAACATTGCTCAGTACCGGGTCTTTGGCACTATCGACTTTGAAGTGCTGACCACTAAGTCCCCCTCAGAAAGGAAGAACGACCTTACTCCGCATTTGAGACGAGCACAATGGCTTATATCAAATCGCCCGTGTGTCCCCTTTTATGTCACTAACAGCATCGCTTGCTTTCAACATGAAATAACTGTAGAGAACACTCGTGACTTGTACTGTAAGTATTTGTCATTCTCTTGATTTCATCCATTGGAAGTGGTAAGTTTTGGGTGCGGAGTTTTTCCGTATTTGGACAGCATTACCATATTTGAAAAAAGGTGCCTTCTTGACAAGATGCCTGCACTCCTTGGTTGTATTGTTGAAAAGGGCGAGATTCGCCCCGACCCCTGAATGTTTCAGATCTCTTCTGAGAACTATGTTCCAAACAAGAGGGCTATTCTCTCATTCTCTCACTATATTATATTCACCTGGTGGGTTTTCAGACGGAATGACTGATAAAAAGCTGCCAAATGTTCCTATTGGCTGCTGAAGCTATAGAAGGTTTTGAAAGCTTCAAGAAAAGCATAGCCGAGTCGGCCGTTAATGGAAAAAATAATGGAAACCAACACTTAAGTTCTGAGGTCGCCATAGCGGTTACCTTAAACCAAGCTGTAGTCCACTGCAACGTGTCTTCCCTCTTTAATAAGTTGGATGGAATTGATAGAGCTAGCTTAGCTTCACCCGACAAGGCTGAACCGGAGGTGGCACTAACAATAAGTCAGCATGGTAAAGAGACATGTTATTAGAAGAAGAAGTAAGTACACCTTCTCGATTTGCATTATGGCTGTAGTCTGCAGAAAAAATAGCAACCTAGTTTGGCAATTACAGAGCTTGTATCAAGAGCTGGCGTCCTTCTTCTCAAGAACACTGCAAGGCCCCGAAATCAGATAGTTTCTGTGGAGAAAGAATCTGTCATGGCAGCTGATGAAGTACCTTTTGAAGTGGAAACTGATATTTTCGAGGTCGCGATAGCGGCTACTTAAACAAGCTGTAGTTCACTACACTGTGTCTTCCTTCTTTAATAAGTTTGATAGAGTTGATGGAGCTATATAGCTAGCTCTAGCACATAAGATTGAACTAGAGAAGGTGGCACTAACAATGCCTCAATTTCAGTCCGTCATGGCAGAAGTAAAAAGACCTGTTATTAGAAGAAGAAGTGGGTACATGTTCTCAATTTGTAATAAGGCTTGATCAACTGAAAAGATAGCAAGGAGTTAGTTCACAATTACAGAGCTTATACCAAAAGCTGGTGTCCTGTTACTTTCTTCTCAAGGACCCGGCAAGGCCCCAATATCAGACGCCCTTCAGTAGAGAGGGAGTGTCGATGACAAAGCATGTACCAAAAGTTGGGAATCTGTCTGAGCTTTCTTCTCAAGGACCTCAATGCTTCAAAAGCAGGCACTCATCTGTAGAGAAAAGGGCTTGCTATCATGGTGGTCTATCTGCTAGATAGACCATTACCTCGTGAGAAAACTCTTCAACCTAAAGACTGATCAAAAGTCGATGTCATTCATGTTTGATCAACGGCACAATGGGAAAATCACCACAAAATCATGCACTGACGGGTGTAACTATCCTGCTACAGTTTAGACTGTCGATTTCCCCATAAAAGAGGACATATCTCACGAAGCTATCTCCCAGACGGTGTGCTGTGTCCCATAATGATCAACTACCAGTCGCTTTGCCATCCTAGTATCACGAGATCTCATTTTGTTCGTACCCGAAACTTACATTTTCAATGGATGAAATCAAGAGAATAACAAATTCATGCAGAATCTGTTGCGAGTATATACAAGCCTAAGAACCGTCAGCCTGACAAAGGTCATCTCATCAAAGCAACCCAATTGTCTGTGAGGTTTGACATCGACTTCAAAGGGCCGCTCTCCTCTAATGCACGAACATCTACTTTCTCAATGTAATCAATGAATATTAATGATTTAAACTTGTTTTTCCTTGTCCTAATATGACTGGTAATAATATCATTAAATGCCTAACACTACTGTTCTCAGTTTTGAGGATGCCGTCCTCACTGGGAATGGAGTACAGTGGCTATAAGCCATATGACTGTCAATAATCTCACGGAATGATACCAATACAGCCAAGAGTGCCTACTCGAGTCAGGACTGGACTCTTCCCTATGCCTACTCCCGTACCTGCCGAGACAGCGTGCACTCTCACTCCACCAAGCTCTCCTATAAGAGGTCCTCTGAGATGATTGATGATTGGAACATATCCGTTGCCCTGTGAACCATCTTCCCCTATACCAACAATTCAGAAGAAAAGGATGATTCCGGAAGAACCCAGGACTTTGAGCTTTGTACTTTTAACTGTCGGTATCACTTGAATCAGATGACACTTTGTCACTTATTGATGCTCGCCATTAGCTCATACTGCGGCCCCCCCACTCAAAATGAGACAAGACATGTGAAAGCACTACTGCAGCTACTAATAATTTAATCTCACAGCAGAGGCCTTTGTGGTGTACATTATACATCATTGGCAATAAGATTAAAGTGTAAACCAACATTACACATCTTGTGGTGTACATTACTATACATCATTGGCAATAAGAAGGTTAAAGTGTAAACCAATATTACACATCTTTTGGTGTACATTACTATACATCATTGCTAAAGTGTAAGCTGCTTCATCATCCTGGAAGACTTTGCTGCACTTCTCTTTTGTTCGGTTGTAGCTTGAACTTCATCCTCTTTTTCTTCAAACTGCTTCAACTCTCATCCACAATGTCACAGAAGTATTCGATCTTTTTTCTCTCCAGGTAATTTCTGCATGCTAATAAATGCTCTCCAGACTCCAATTAATGTGATTCCATGTAAAAATGTGAATATTCCACCTTATATAGCTGCAAGTGGTGATGTTAGTCCATCTTTGGAAGGAACAATGACAGAGACCTCCAGGTTTTCGATCACAAATCCAGTTGCCAATGCACCAGTTCAAGATGAAGGCACAGACAGTTCAAATGACTCATTTGCTGACACTGAAGACAGTGCATGTGCCATGGAGAAGTTACCACATCCTAGTAGAGTTAACTCGGTGCCAGCCATTGTTGCAGCCCCTCTGAGTAATTCTTGCATGTGTTTGTGCTGCCAAAATTTTGAGGTTACTAACCGGCCTATGGACTTGGAGAAGTCAAAATGTCAGTCAGGCCAACAAAGCTACTATTGCAGGTCAATTCCAACTAGCTGGTACATGAAGTATCGCTGGATCAGTGTGTGTACATCATCCTTCAAGATATTTTGCCATGTTTGCTGCAATGCAAGGAGTCAGAACTTGATCGCCTCTTCAAAGGAGCATTATAACCTTACATTTGTGGATGGGGGATTTTCCAACTGGAAAAAAGCACTACAGAAATTTACCACTCATGAAAAAAGTAAATGCACCAAGAAGCAATCATGAAGCTAGCTGCCAGTGTAACAGATGTTAGTGTTCAGCTAAGCAAGAGCCACGATGCTGAAACCCAGAACAATCGTGCCATGTTCCTTAAGCTCTTGGAGAGCATACGTTATTTGGCAAGACAGGGCCTACCATTCCGTGGTCATCATGAAGATAGTATTACATTTGAGGGGAATCTTAATCAGCTGCTGCTACTTCAAGCGAAAGATAGCTTACCACTTGCTTCATGGCTAAAGAGGAGGGACTACATCTCTCCAGCAGTTGTTAATGAAGTTATCACTATTTGTGACAACACAATCCTGAGGCAGCTTCTTTGTGAGATCCATGCAGCAGATTGGTTCTCAGTAATTGCTGATGAAGCAACAGACGTTTCACACAATGAGCAGATGTGTATTGCTATTCGTTGGGTGGACTCAAGCTACACCATTCATGAAGATGCAATTGGCTTGGTTGAACTCCCTGATCTGAAGGCCATGACCTTGTTCCATTTCATCAATGACGTGCTGGTAAGATGCTCTTTGCCAATTACCCACTGTGTTGGTCAAGCATATGATGGAGCAGCAAACATGAGTGGTGTACGAAATGGTGTCCAGGCTCTTATGAAAAAAGAGTCAGATCTTTGTCTATATGTACACTGCTTTGCACACAGCTTGAACCTATGCGTTCAGGAGGTGACCAGAAAATGTGAATTACTTCGCAACTGCATGGATTTTATATTCCAACTTGTTCAGCTAATAAGATTTTCACCAAAAAGGCTTCATCTTTTTGATAGCATACGAAAGAGTATTACTCTATCTGAAAATGAATCTGGTTTGTCACCATCACTGAGACCACTCTGTCCTACACGATGGACAGTTCGTCACTCGGCCATTGACAGCATCCTGAAAAATTACAGGGTTGTCATGTCATCACTTCATATCATCCAGCAAGGCCATGATGAATATGCAGCAAAAGGATGGAGTCTTTTAATACATTGTTTATCTTGAAGCTAGCTCATTTAGTCTTTGCAGCTGCTGAGCAATTTTCTATTAACCTTCAGGCAAAGGACACCACAGTTGCTGAAGGAATCAAAGGTGCTAATCTTCTAAAATCTCATTACACATCCTTGCGCACTGATGCAGCTTTTACAGTTATTACCAAGGTGTTTTGAGGTCATCAGATGGTTTGACAGATGGACCAGTCCTCCCTCGCTACAGAAGAATACCCAGAAGAATTGATGACAGGGCTTTACCGCATCAACATTTATCTCCTGAAGACAGGTATCGCCATGCCTACATTGAAGTTCTTGAACAGGCATGTGGGGAAATTGAGAAACGGTTTGATCAATCTGATCTAGCCATTGTCTGTGATGTGGAGTCTTTACTGATGAAGGCTGCTAATCATCAAATTGTGCCTGAAATTTCAGGAGTTATTGCCAGATATTGCCAAAGAAAGATAGATATACCTCGTCTAAAAATCCAGTTGCAGATGTTGCCAGATGCCATCAATACAGCCTTTGCTGGTTCGGTGAAAAAAGTGACAAATGTCAGAACTATTGCTGATGCATTCAACCAGAATAACATTATATAGAATATGCTCAGCGAGGTTGACAAACTTCTCAGAATATATTTAACATTTCCTGTGACGAGTTGACGAGTGCTACTGCTGAGAGATCGTTTTCTTCCCTCCGCCTCATCAAAACATACTTAAGGAGCACAATGTCATCCCAACGCCTCAACAACTTGTTCCTACTATACATTCACAAGCACCTAACTGACTCCCTTGATCTCATTTCTGTTGCAAAAGAATTTGTATTGGCAAATACCCGACGCCAAAATTATTTTGGAAATTTTTAGTTTTATAACTAACTGCTATTTTGTTAAATTTCAATTTGTAATTCTCTCAGAATGCGATCATTTTCCTGGCGAGCAATGCATCTGAGCGAGGTAATCTAGAAATGCCAATGCACACTGAGTAAACCCAATGCATATGAGCTACTGCAGCTGAGCACTTGCCAATTAAACCCACATAGGCTTTTTGATTTGTCAGGCAGTGGATGTATAACTTACTAGTCTACATAGTTCAAACCTCAGGCACAGTTTTACTTTATCTAACACTGAAAGTGCTGCATATTCATTGCATGTATATTATATTAGGAGTAGGCTATAAATGGGTCATTTTTTGTTTTGCTTAGGGCTGAGTTTTTATGTGTTCTATATAACCTATCTCAACATGAAATGGGGAAAAAATTGGCCTGGGGTGTAAAATAAAAGTGTGCAAGGGTTTTTTGTGCCCGGGTGGCCCCAAAATTCAATCAAATTAGGGGAAAAAATTAAAATAGTCATTTTTTTAAAAGCTGCATGGTTAAATATGGTATCAAAAGAAGTAAAATTGCTATGTTTATATTCAAAAGTTTCATTGTTTTTAACCCAGTTCACTTCATTTTCAAAATTTGGCCAAAATTGGCACTTTTGAGCAGATCATGCAGGATTATGAAAACCGAGTCAGATGCTCCCACAATAAGTCATCTTTGCGTGTTCGAAATAAACTATGGATGAATATGGATGTTCCACAGCGGGCCACGGAAATACACCAAGAACTTCTCGCTTTTTGACATTGGAAGGAACATGGATAAACTATCAGGTGATGAAGCCATCTTCTATCAAGATCAGTGCGATGAAAGGAATCATCTCCTGAGCCAGGAGGTAGATTGGGTTCATGATGAAGAAAAGACAGCAACCCTAGAGGAAGAAAGAAGACTGGAAGAGCAGCGACAAGAAGAGATGGAATTCATAAACCAAGATTTGGAGCTTACACCGGTTTCCAAGAGAAGTAGAGCAATTGATGCCCCAATCACCATTGACAAAGAATGCCAAGCTAGCATCAATGTGGCTCCAACCATAAGAAAATCTAGAAACACTACTCATGAGATAAGAGACGCTATTGCAACTGAGCTGTAAGGCAGCAGTTTCTGTTGAGAAAGCTCGTATTGCGCCACAGGTGGTTTGTGAAAAGTTGTACGGACACCAGTATCATCTACAACTGCCATCAGAACCTTCAGATCAACCACCCTGCTCAAAGAAACCACGATCATCGGAAGACTACAAGTTGTATGAAAAGGTGCTGCCTTCAGCTAAATCTATCAACAACTTCAAGCACAAAAAGGCTCTCTGTCAGGAAGTAGCAGCTGCAAAGGCCCTTGTGAACAAGAAGCCCTCAACAAAAGTGACTCTACACTTTGACACTACACAGAGAAGTAGAATACATGTAGATAGTGATTGGCCATGTCTCATCTTGAATTTTTGTGATGGTGACCTGCAGAGTGTAAGATGATCCCTCTACGTCCTCTCTTCTTTGCTTTTGAAGATAGGGACCAGATAGTGGCACTTATTGTTGAGACCCTGAAGAGACTGCAAGTAGCTGCTGATGACCCCAGCAGGACTGTTGTACATCTCTGGGAGCAGATTGATGCCCTGATGACAGATGCTGTGAGCAAAAATCTCAAGATAGAGACAGGTATGGCAGATCAACTTGGCTCTAAGCATGTGCCATACCACTTGCTTTGTAAGTCTCATACATGTGAACGGTTTGATGCAGACAACCTCACGACCATGACTGCCATTGAGGACAAGATTGGCCTTCGCGAAATGATTGTGAAGAGAGAGCCATTGTTGAAGTCATTCCTTCGGCAGAAAAAATCTGTTGTTGAAACAGCTCTGGCAGCTCTTCTAAAGCTTGTAGCACATGAGGGAGACGGGAAGACAACATCTCTAGCAGAACAGTTTGACTTGATTCTAGAGGAGGCTGGAGTACACAAATCCTTTAGCCTCTACAAAGAGAAGCGTTTTACTAGACTTGGATACCAGGCAGGTGCGGTCTACGATCGCATTTCCTACCTCAAACAGCTACTCGTACAGACACCATTAAATAATCTTCTTGTTCGAGCATGTAAGATTTACCTTGATAACGATTTCATAATTGCAGGATTCACTAATTTTACGTACAGGGTGACAATGCCCTTCCTCAACTGCGTCGAGAGAGCAAGCCAGGATTTGCTGGTGAACATCCTTCCCAAGCTCTGCAGTGACCTTGCTGTTAAAAAGACAGACACCCTTATCATATATCATGTAGAGTGGACACACGTGAAAATGGAGCATAATGCTCCACAAAGCGATCTCGATCACTTTCTTCTGGGAGAGATGTGTCTCCAGGCCGCCAGAGGTGTAGAATTGCAGTGCAAGCGTGAGTATTGGAGCAGTGACCCAGATACTGCACGAGCAACTCCTCTCCATACATTGACTGTAGACCAACGGAAGAACCTGCCAACAAACAACCTGAATACGGAGAGGTACTTGGCCAAGTTTGGTTATCTTGCTGCCCAGTCAGCTCTACATTCTAACAGGCTGTTCAAGGCAAAGAGGATCAAAGATGACCTTATGCTCATGGACAAGCATCTCAATGAAGTTGAGAGGTCAACCATTGCTGTCCTAAAACACCTAGACTCCATGGAGGTGACGTGGAGTAATAATCAGAAGGAGAAGAAACAAAGGTTGAGAGAGAACCTGGAAAAGAAAGTGAGGGCCAATGATTTTGTCGATCAACTTCTTGTGAAATGTAAAAAAACATGGAGAACCAGTTACATGTGTCAAAGAACTGAAGGAGCTTGTCAAAAAAAATTTACCAGAGCTAAAGACCTGCTTGAGGCAAGAGATCCAATACCAGTGAGTCACACATCTACATGATTCAGATGTCCACAGGGACCTTTACAAGGTCAACAAACTGTCTGAGAATGAAATGATCGAGAACCTAACTGTGATCCTAGGTGATGACTACCAAGCAGAGGAGGCAGTGGAGTTTCCGTGTGAGGAGGAGATCATGGAAAGACTGACAGGAGCCAAAACCACCGTTCAGGAGGCAGAGATCTCACAGGAAGAACCTGTGTTCCAGCCTAACCAACCACTTGCTGTTATCTGGGATGGAAGCAACAAGAGATGGTATATTGAGTTTTACATTGATGATAATGGGGACGGAACCTTCCGGGTGGATCACCTGATATGCGCAACCTCTGGCAGCGATCACCTGGCACTGATGATATCCAGGACACTATCCAGCAGCAGATTGTGCCTGTGCAAGTTTCTGCCACCTGGGACTTTTCTATGAGGGAAGCCTTGTTTTGTTTTATGTAATGGACCTGAAATACAAGATATGTTTTGTGGAATATGTGGTTAAATATTAGTCCAAAATAAATTTCTTGACCAGTAATTGTACTTCTATGATTTTCTAATTACTTTTATGACTTTCTGTGTCCTAAATAACCCCAGAAAAATGTTTTAGATGAAGTCTCTACCTAAAGCTGAACCTGAGGTATGAGAAAAACTCTAAAATGCACTCACATGCATTAAATGTAAGGTGTGCTAACACAAAAGGGCTCTGCACACTTTTTTCTTAGACCCCAGGTCAATTTTTTCCCCACTTCATGTTGAGATAGGTTATATAGAACAAAAAAACTCAGCCCTAATGAAAATAATAGAAATTTCATTTTGGCTGCCGTATAGCCCACTCCTAATTATATGCATCATTACCTTTGCAAATAAATTTTGTGTGCACTCGACTGTAAAATGAAGTCTGCATGGAGCCCCATCTGAAACCCAAGATTACTACTGCAAAGGTCAGCCCCCCACCAAAAAACATCTTCTTACGCCACTGCTTGATTGTCACATTCATTGTTCTTGAACCCTACCAGGTTCTAGTTGAATAAAGCTTTTTTACTTAACAGCCTTTTTAAGCCTTGGCACGGTTAGATGGTTTCGATGATGGTCTGACTATAAGCTTCTAAGTGATCACTTCCTAGTGGTAACCATGTGCCGCTGCTTGCTGACTCTTGTTTGTTGACTTGATATTGCGTACATCAGGGTTTCATACAGGATTTTTCTGTAGGGGGGGGGGGTGAAACCACAACTAGACTGGGACACGCCCACACCCACTTTCATTCCATGTGCTAATGATGAGCTTACTAGTACCGTAGCTACTCCTCAGTCTGATGACGAACCTATGACTCTAGCTACTCCCCAGTCTAGTGAATCTACCAAAGCTAAGAATAAAAGGTCTACAGATCCAGGCTCGCTTACACATCTCAATGGGAGTCTAAATAGCCTTGGATATATTATTGTGATGGGGTAGAGAAAGGTATGTTTTACCGAATTTGTCAAAACTGTGGAAAACCACCAGCAAATGCCCGTGGAGCTTGGAATCACGAGGAGTACTGGACTGAAACCATGCCACTGAGTTACTCAAGCTACACAATTGTTCCAAATGGCACAAGGATGCAGCTATGACTGCAAGGATGGCAGAACAGCCAAGTGTTGTTGATCTCCAATGTGCTGCAGCTGTAAAGAGTGCCAATGAAAAGCGAGCAAATAACAGGGCAATATCTAAAATTGCTGCGCTCGGTCTACTTCTTGCTCAAACACAGAATTCCACTACTACCACCTTTCAGGATCTCCTTTATAGCTCTTCAAGTTGCTAATGGTGACGAACTTCTTCAGCAGCACATTAATGGGACTCCTGCAAATGCGCACGGTACACCTCTAAATTTTCTGTGACATCCCTCATAGAAGCTTTTGCCACCTGGATCGTAGAAAGCTTTTGGTTAGCTTAAGGTAATCAATCTCCCAGGGAAATTTTTCAAAAAAAACATATTTTTCTTTTTTGTACAATAAAATACTACAATGCATGCAGATTCCAGCTGTCTAGATAAAAACAGTCTAATCTAACCTATATTCATGCTAAACTCATGGCCAAGGCACTGAGATAAAGAAGGAGACGGATCAGAAAGGGGCTTCAAGACAAACATACAGAGAGAGAGGGTGTGGTCTATGGTGCGAGGGGATTTGATGCCAGTGATCCTGGACCTAGTGCTACCCCAAAAATCCAACTGAACCCTAGTGTGAAAGAGTAGTGTCAACTGAACCTATTGTAACAGTATCAAGGGCTATTGACCCTCCATACCTTGTACAAACAATGTTCAAGTTAACGTTATTTTGTATTGCATTTTACCATATACTATCTTGTTTGACCCTAGGACAATTTTTTCATCCCCATACTTTGATTTGATAAGTCATATTGGGTATCTCTGGAGTCCTCTCAATGAGATCTGTGCAATGACATTCTATTTTTAATATAGTCCCTCTGTAATACAATGTAATACAAAGTGTTGTGTTTTAAGTCCCAAACGTGTCAGAAATTTGGTGTTGAAGGGATTTTGAATTTCTAAAATTCATTCCTTCTAGCCAGTGAGAAAATCTCAATGTCAATGCACAATACTACCCTTCTTTTGTTATTATATCAACTGACTAAACCACAACATCAACACAGCACAAGTAACAGCTGTCATTGCTGGAGGGTCCCAAGAATATTTGTCACGCCCATTTCTAATAAGCAAAGCCACACCCACAATTGTGGCTGGGAAAGGTTCAGACATACTGTTAACACCATGTGAAGTTTAGAACTTCTCACCTTAAAACTTGGCAAGTTGTGAGCATTTTAGAAACCCCCTTTTTTTTTCCTGGGAGAAGACCTTGAAGGAGAGCCCGTACTTTTCGATCCTTGCTGATGAGTGTGAGGATATTAGCACACAAGAAGAACTTCCTCTGTGTTGCCTATGGATTGTAAATGGCCAGCAAGAGGAACATTTCCTAACAATCCTACACATTCTCGCTTGTGATGCTGCAACCATCACAGAGTCACTGGAATCCTTATTGACTCAAGACATCTTGATTACCGCAAATTGGTTGGCCAAGGATACGATGGTGCAGCGGTGTTTGTGCAGGAAGTAAAACTGGACTGCTTGTAAGGTTGCAGACTCACTCTGCACATGCCATGTACAGCCATTGCTCTTGCCACAAGCTACAGCTAGCAAGTGTACAAGCAGCTGAGAGTGTTCCTGAGATAACGAAGATTTTTGGCTTGCTGGGAAATTTATGGAAACTCTTCTTCTACTCTCCCCCAAAAAACTCGAGCCTTAAAAGAAGTACAGGCTGCTCTCAGATTTCCTGAATTAAAGATCGTGAAGCCTATTGATACGCGTTGGCTTTCGAATGAGAGGTGTATGGGAATAATTCGAAAGGACCTTCTTATAACCACCCTGCAACAATTTTACGAGACCACAGGTAATGCAGAAGCATTCGGCTCGAGTACACTTCTTGCTATATACCTACACTGCAATAGCCAGTATTGGCTTTCTTTCAGAGGTTCTTGACATTTTGGCAAGAATGAATGCTTCCATGCAAAGGAAAGTGGCTGATTTCAGTCAGTTACAGTTTTTATTGGCATGTAGCTACACTTGATGAATTGAAGTTACTGAAGAATGAAAAAGCAGAATGGTGTTCTTTAACTTGTACAAAGTTAGAGACTGAGTGGCATAGATATTGGAAGACATATTTCTGGATCAGCCCGTTCAAGATTCATGTCCATCATCAATACAAAGGGGAGTGAGTATCTTGATCACATTGCCATCCCATACATTGATGTTTTGATTGACAACATCAAGGGGCGATTTTCTGATAAAGCAGTTCAACTACTAATTGCAACATCCATCTTCAATCCTGCCTTGCTATCCACAGAAGAGTCCTTTCCTATGGCCATGAAGCGATTCAGAATTTGGCTGGGTTCTATGGTAATGAAGCTTCAGTGAAGTACAAGGGTGTAACTTACACATCACTTCCACTACTAGATCCAGAAGAACTTGTGTCTGAATGGAAATTTTTCAGGAGGGCACTTCGCAAAGAAAAGGATGTGATAATGCATTCGCTAGCAAAACCTCCTAGAATGCAAGATGTAATTCAGTCAATGGAAGCTACTGAAGCATTAGCTATATGCTTCATATCATTTTGGCGATCTTTCAGTGACATGAAAATAATGAAGACCAGGCTTAGAAATTGCCTCTCTGATTTGAAGATTGCCATATAGGGACCAGAACTGATGAATGTGAAATTTGAAGAAATTCTTGGCATTTTTTTTTTACAGAAACTGATAGAGTCTTTAATTAGCTGCACTGAGTATATACTGTTATATATACACATAGCTACATGCACAAGCAATATTTTGTTTTCCTCTCCTTATAAATTTTGATCTAAGCCGGGGGGGGGGGGAACTTTGGTTAGGGGGATATCCCCCCGACCCCACCCTGTATGAAAGCATGCATGTCTATTGTATGGATGATCTTTTATCCATTTTTGATCGAATCAAGAAACAATTGGGACCTTTTTGACGATGATGACGTACTAGGCGAGTTACAAAGCTTTTCTACTGAAGTTCATCTACCTTGCAACACATTCTTCAAGACCGACTTATATATCTCCTCTTGTATCCTCCAAATTTATAAAAAACATGTATTGTCAAAGAAAGTATTGAAGAGCATTTCCCCATAACATTCACAAGACTGTTGAATAAAGAGTAATATAATAGCAGTGTATATATATAATAAGTCAAGGATCCTGTAAATGTTAATGGTCTGCATGGAAAATTCTTGTTTCATTTCTTGTCGGTCCAATAAATATTTCTGTTTTTAGTTTAAAAGTCTTGTTTTAGTCGAGTGGTCATCTCGGTATAACAACAGCTCTTACTAGGTTTGTTACTAAAGTATACACCTATTTTTCTGTGCTGCACATAGACCATGCATCATCAGTAGTTAGCTGGTTTTGTCGAAGGTCTGTACTGTTAACTTGTCGGGAGTAAACTTCTGAGTAAACAAATTGGTCAATTTTGGGGAAACGTGCACCTGCTTGCTGACTCAGCTCAGCTAGTAGGATATATACACAAGCACAGAATATTATTGAGTTTTGATTGTTTTGCAGCTCAGCTAGCAGGATACACAAGCATTGTTTATGACTGACCGAATATTATTGAGTTTCGATTGTTTTGCAGCTCAGCTATATATATAGCAGGATACACCAGCATCGTTTATGACTGACAGAATATTATTATTGAGTTTCTAGTGTTGAATAGAGAAATAGAGTTGTTGCAACGCAGTTTGGAATCTTCTAGTATACAATAAAGGCATTGGAAAGTTTGGAATCTTCTGGTATATAGTGAAATGGACGTGTACAAAGATATGTGGGGGGGGAAAGTGGAGAGAGATATAGACGAGACAAAAATGAAGATCAACTAGTCAAAAAAAATGAAATGATACGAGAAGTAGACCATATATTTACCATATATTTAAATGATAATGTAATGAATACCAAATATAATACAGACTCATCTTGGTCCTCATTATGTTACTAGGTAAAGGGTTTTGTGGTCTGCATTGGTGATCCTTTACCTATTAATGTAATGAACGCCAAAATAATTATAATACAGACTCATCTTTGGTCCTCATTATGTTAATAGGTAAAGGGTTATTCTGTAGATATCTGCAATGGTAAGTTCTTGTTTTGACTGCATGTCATCTTTTCTCATAAAGGGGAAATTCTGTGGGTTTGTCAGTTCACTTTGTACTCAAGGTCGCCAGTTGGAACCATTCATTTTTTTCGTGAAGTACTACATTAGTACGTGGCTAAGCATGGCTAAGCATGCGGGTGGAAAAGCGGGTGGAAAATGGAAAATTAATTTTAGGAAATTGATTTTCAACCAACACACATGACCATGTGATGTACTCTTGTTTTAGCCCTTAATTAATAAAAGCACTCGTCGTATAGAGGAGAGCTTCCTCTAGCCACTGGTGCTGATTTCAACTGTGAGCATTTTCCAATTAAGACCTAGAACTGCAGAGAGTTTGGGGTTGCAGGTTTTGAGGCCTTCAATTTTGAGTGCCTGTACCTTGTGGGTATGGTTGACCATAGACAGCCGTTTTTAGCACCAAAAGAGAACACACAGAGTGCTATCTTTTAATTAAGCGTTCATAGAGGGAAGTGTGCAGAGTCTGTGGAGGTCTAAAGTTAGGAACCACAAGCCCTTTTTTAATTAATGGTTGCTGTCCCCTCCCTTAAAGTCAACCTGGATCACTACATGCATTAAGTGGTCCCCTAAAGTCAACCTGGATCACTACATGCATTAAGTGGTCCCCTAAAGTCAACCTGGATCACTACATGCATTAAGTGGTCCCCTAAAGTCAACCTGGATCACTACATGCATTAAGTGGTCCCCTAAAGTCAACCTGGATCACTACATGCATTAAGTGGTCCCCTAAAGTCAACCTGGATCACTACATGCATTAAGTGGTCTCCTAAAGTCAACCTGGATCACTACATGCATTAAGTGGTCTCCTAAAGTCAACCTGGATCACTTTAGTGCTATATAGTGGTCCCCCAAAGTCAACCTGGATCACTATATGCATTAAGTGCTATATAGTGGTCCCCTAAAGTCAACCTGGATCACTACTTGCATTTAGTGGTTAAGTGGTCCCTAAAGTCAACCTGGAACACTACTTGCATTAAGTGGTCCCCTAAAGTTGACGTCGATCACTACATGCATTAAGTGCTATATATATAGTGGTCCCCTAAAGTCAACCTGGATCACTACTTGCATTAAGTGGTCCCCTAAAGTTGACCTCGATCACTACATGCATGCTATATAGTGGTCCCCTAAAGTCAACCTGGATCACTACTTTCTATATAGTGGTCCCCTAAATTCAACCTGGATCACTACATGCATAAAGTGGTCCCCTAAAGTCAACCTGGATAACTTTTTGCGTGGTCCCCTAAAGTTGCCCTCGTTCACTACATGCATTAAGTGCTATATAGTGGTCCCCTAAAGTCAACCCGGATCACTACATGCATTAAGTGTCCCCTAAAGTCAACCTGGAACACTACATGCATTAAGTGCTATATATATAGTGGTCCCCTAAAGTCAACCTGGATCACTATATACATGCATTGAGTGGTCCCCCAAAGTTGACCTCGAACACTACATGCATTAAGTGCTATAATTATAGTGGTCCTAAAGTTGACCTCGATTACTACATGCATTAAGTGGTCCCCCAAAGTTGACCTCAATCACTACATGCATTAAGTATATAGTGGTCCTAAAGTTGACCTCGATCACTATATGCATTAAGTGCTACATAGGTGTCCTAAAGACCTTGATCACACTACATGCATGCTATATAGTGGTCCTAAAGTTGACCTATATAATGGTTCAGAGAGGTGGAGTACTTTTTCCTATGACATTAGATATGTTCAGTATACAAGGTTGCAGTGGAAGAAATGTTTTGCTGAACCTCTTCACAAACTCGCAGTTGACAAAGTAGATTCCTGATGACTAGCCCTAGCCCTAGCGGAAAACGTCGAGCAAGAAAATTTAGGTTGATTATTAAGAAAGGCATTGTATCTGCTTAATTTTTGTTAAGGAGATCTTAGGGATATTCCAAGGGGGGAAATTTCTTTATACGATCTTTGGTTCCACCAGAAATCTTTCACTGTCAATCTTTATTATAGCTATTTTGACCTCCTCGACCTCCTCGACAGTCAACTAGCATGACAGTACAGACTGGTTCATGACAGTAGAGTGCACAACAACCAGCATGCCGCCAAAAATACAATGCTCCCCCAGAATTATTATTTTTTGCTCTAAGATTGAAATTCTTCTACAAAAGAGCAACACCGAAGATTGTATCTCTACTACCCAAAGAGCAACACTGAACACCTACTAGTATTAACAGACAAGTAGAACTGCACACCAATGACTTTCATTGTGAACCTTCCCTCCATTATGTAGTAAATATATAACTGCTCGTGAAGCAGAAAGGAAGAAGGAGCGAGGTGCTCATCTCATACACCTTCAATTGGTATATATATATACCTAGAGTTCCACCCATGCTGCATATATAATTGAAGGTAAATGAGAGGATGAATTCCTGCTGGCACTAATTTTGATATCAATGAAGCTAATAATGGGGAGGGGAGGTGGGGAACTCGCAGAGAAAAAGACTGTGTGATGACAGATGGTGGAAGTTAGAAGGTGGAAAATTTCAAGGTTGTTTTATGAACATATTCTACATGTTTCTTAATAATATATTACATACTGTTACTGTTACTATAAGCAATATCTGCTAAATCATTCCACAACAGCATCTATGACAGTACATGATAGTGTATGGCAAGTGAGTTGTCATTGTTTCTTTGATTGATCGATTGCTTTTATTTAAAGAGACCACTGGAAAAAAAATTTATGGTGATAATATAAATTAAAAATTTATGTTGGCTCTATTAAATCCTTTTGAAATTCAAAAGTGCTCTGTATATAGACCTCAATCCAGAGGATACACAAACCATCATGAATGGAAGAGTTTTATACACAACAATATCTCGCTCGCTTCACTGATGATGAATTATGTCGGATGCAATTGACATGTCCAAGGGTGAAGAGGTCCGAGTATAGGGTTATCTCTGTGAATACCCCCCAAATAAGTTCTAGGGGACCCACTTAGGATGCATGTTGATGGCTCATCACCACTTCATGTATATATATATCACAACACCAGTTTCACCAGCAAGCAGGATGTTCAGCTGCATTCACCAGCTACTTCATGTATATATATATATATATCACAACACCAGTTTCACCAGCAAGCAGGATGTTGAGCTGCATTCACCGGCTATATACTTCATGTATATATCAAAACACCCGTTTCACCAGCAAGCAAGATGTTGAGCTGCATTTCACTATATAGCTAGACTGAACCTTTTTTGTTTGTTATTTCATGGTTTGGATGTAGTAGCTATTCCGAGATTCACCTTGAATTTTTTTTTATCGGCCGACACCTTGGTATGTACCTAAGTACTTGATTTTCACTTATATCAGTTTTAAAAAATTAGAAAATTGATGTTCTAACTTGGGTTTTTTGCCTTCCCTTGTCATTCACATGCCATTGACTAAATAAACTCTCCACACCTCTCTCCCCTTTCATATACTTGACCACTTACTCTAAAAGAGGGGGTTTTTTTTAATAGTAGTGAAGTTCAAACTATTATAAGCTATTATATATAACATTTTATTTTCTGGTAGAAATGTCTCGACAGCAGATATTCTCTCCTCAATTACACCTACTCGAGGCTACCAGAAGAAAGAATCAAAAAGACCTCAAGACTCCTAGTTTGCATCATAGCGCAATTTGCCTATCTCTATTCAGAAAGATGTGCGCTATCTTATGAATCACAATAATAAGCCACTAGCTGGCATTCCTGCCATTATCAGAACAATGAGATGGTGTGACTATAATAAGTATGATGGATTATTGTACTTATTCTGAAGGTCTACTGGCATTAAACTATATAGCAGCCCTGCGCTAAATGTGGTCAAAATCAACAAAGGGAATTCATAGGAAAGAGAGGATTGGAGAAGATGGTGCACTGGAACACTGGAAACAAGGGCAGAGGAAGTGACAGCTACAGGGTTATTAGAAATGAAGTTAGTGATGAAGTGACACCAAAGGTTATATAATGTTTAGACCAAGATCTATTGGAGGTGAAGTGCACCCACAGGAACCTCTTTAATTGCTTAGAGGTTATATAATGTTTAGATCAAGATCTATTGGAGGTGAAGTGTGACCACAGGAACCTCTTTAATTGCTTAGAGGTTATATAATGTTTAGATCAAGATCTATTGGAGGTGAAGTGCACCCACAGGAACCTCTTTAATTGTTATATATGTTTAGATCAAGATCTATTGGAGGTGAAGTGCGCCCACAGGAACCTCTTTAACTTAGAGGTTATATATGTTTAGATCAAGATCTATTGGAGGTGAAGTGACCACAGGAACCTCTTTAATTGCTTAGAGGTTATATATGTTTAGATCAAGATCTATTGGAGGTGAAGTGTGACCACAGGAACCTCTTTAATTGCTTAGAGGTTATATAATGTTTAGACCAAGATCTATTGGAGGTGAAGTGAGACCACAGACCACAGGAACCTCTTTAATTGCTTAGAGGTTATATATGTTTAGATCAAGATCTATTGGAGGTGAAGTGCACCCACAGGAACCTCTTTAATTGCTTAGAGGTTATATAATGTTTAGACCAAGATCTATTGGAGGAGAAGTGAGACCACAGGAACCTCTTTAATTGCTTAGAGGTTATATAATGTTTAGACCAAGATCTATTGGAGGAGAAGTGGGACCACAGGAACCTCTTTAATTGCTTAGAGGTTATATAATGTTTAGATCAAGATCTATTGGAGGTGAAGTGCACCCACAGGAACCTCTTTAATTGTTATATATGTTTAGATCAAGATCTATTGGAGGTGAAGTGCGCCCACAGGAACCTCTTTAACTTAGAGGTTATATATGTTTAGATCAAGATCTATTGGAGGTGAAGTGACCACAGGAACCTCTTTAATTGCTTAGAGGTTATATATGTTTAGATCAAGATCTATTGGAGGTGAAGTGTGACCACAGGAACCTCTTTAATTGCTTAGAGGTTATATAATGTTTAGACCAAGATCTATTGGAGGTGAAGTGAGACCACAGACCACAGGAACCTCTTTAATTGCTTAGAGGTTATATATGTTTAGATCAAGATCTATTGGAGGTGAAGTGCACCCACAGGAACCTCTTTAATTGCTTAGAGGTTATATAATGTTTAGACCAAGATCTATTGGAGGAGAAGTGAGACCACAGGAACCTCTTTAATTGCTTAGAGGTTATATAATGTTTAGACCAAGATCTATTGGAGGAGAAGTGGGACCACAGGAACCTCTTTAATTGCTTAGAGGTTATATAATGTTTAGATCAAGATCTATTGGAGGTGAAGTGCACCCACAGGAACCTCTTTAATTGTTATATATGTTTAGATCAAGATCTATTGGAGGTGAAGTGCGCCCACAGGAACCTCTTTAACTTAGAGGTTATATATGTTTAGATCAAGATCTATTGGAGGTGAAGTGACCACAGGAACCTCTTTAATTGCTTAGAGGTTATATAATGTTTAGACCAAGATCTATTGGAGGTGAAGTGAGACCACAGACCACAGGAACCTCTTTAATTGCTTAGAGGTTATATAATGTTTAGACCAAGATCTATTGGAGGTGAAGTGGGACCACAGGAACCTCTTTAATTGCTTAGAGGTTATATAATGTTTAGACCAAGATCTATTGGAGGAGAAGTGCACTTACAGGAACCTCTTTAATTGCTTAGAGGTTATATAATGTTTAGACCAAGATCTATTGGAGGTGAAGTGGGACCACAGGAACCTCTTTAATTGCTTAGAGGTTATATAATGTTTAGATCAAGATCTATTGGAGGTGAAGTGAGACCACAGGAACCTCTTTAATTGCTTAGAGGTTATATATGTTTAGATCAAGATCTATTGGAGGTGAAGTGAGACCACAGGAACCTGCTTAGAGGTTATATAATGTTTAGGATTTATATACTGTATGGTAAAGGGTGTCAGTGTCAACCACTTTACTTGCCATTGCCAGAGTTTTCTCAACAAAAAAGAAGAGGGGGGGGAGTCACCATCACTGATTCCCACCATTGTGTCTATTTGATGTGTGACAAACTGACCTCGATCACTGCATGCACTAAACCCTCGTGGTATTTACCATACTATTAGTGGTGTTCAGTAAGTTGACTGAACCTGCTAACTATTATTGGGGGGGCGGGGGGGGGGGTCTGGATGGATATTACTTTTTGATTCTCTTTCTCCCCCTCTTCCCTCCCTTCCCTCCCAGAAAACCAGAAAATCACTCTTTATTCTAAACATTGAAATGGGTTGGAAGTCAAGTGGCAGGGTATTTCAGGCCGGGTTACATACCAACTATATAGGTCATGATGGTAGAGGTAGAACTACTCACCAACTAGCAAGCCAATATGCACAGGGATTCCCCCCACACCAACAGCCTTCTTGAGATCCTTTGCTCCATTGTATCGTATATATGGCTGCTTGTGAAGTGGAAGAGGAGGGAGGGTGGCTTCCACTGGCTTCCACTGGCTTCCACTGGCATTCACTGTTCTATTCACTCTTTTTCATATTGAGATTATTATATATATATAATAATTGCTGCTGGTACTAATTTTGATGTAGCTTGATGAAGTTAATGATGAAATTCACAGAGAAAGCAGTGTGAACACAGACAGAAGGGAGAAGAATTATCAGGGTTAAGTTCTATGAACATATTTTTGTTAAAATATATATTTCCTAACGACATACTTATTATGATACTGTTGCCAAATATGCAACATGTGCTAAGATATACACTCCACCACAGCCGGAGTCATGCCCACATTTTGGCTGTCTACCCTGTGTTGGCAGGTGTAGAATATGCTATTAGGTAACTTTGGCATAGGCAACATTTTTAGTATCAAACGAAAGCACACAGGGAAACCTATCTTTTCAGCTAAACATCAAGTTCATACAGTGAAGTGTGCAGAACCTATACAGCTCCAAATTTGTAACCACAAGGTTCTGTTAGTTTATAATTTAGCCTCCCCCCCTTCATAAGAACATAAGTTGACTTGTTTTCAAAAACCAAAACCACCATTCTCTAAAGTTGTGGTGCTCTGCATGGCTCTGATACTGAACTGTAGCAATTGGTGTTTGGAGGTAATTTTACTTCACATTCCAATCTATAGCAAAGCAAAACATGCTGACGAAATAAAGTACTCTATTCAATTGAGCTACATTTATTAGGATCATAGCATAGCAGGTGTAAATTAGGATAATGGCAGGAGTGTGTGCAAAGATATGGCTCTTCATTACGGTTTAAAAAAGTATCTACTAGCAAACACCAGTAGCTCTTCACGGATCACCCAGGATGACCTAAGCAGTTCACTACACCATCTGATGGATTCATCAACATGCTAATGGTAGTGGTACAGAATGACCACTACTAGAGGAAGAGGAGCTATTTGATGGTAGATGAAGAGTCTCTTGCCTCTTGTATTTGAAGATGCAGAAGATTTTGTTATGGTACTTTTCAGCAGACATAATGAGCTGCAGATACTCTCACAGTGCCATTTGTTCCTAAAAAACCCCAACCAAATGTCCTGTCATTTCTAAATCACACATTTGGTAAGCAACACTGCCTTCATACACCACCATGCCTTCATGCACCACCATGCCTTCGTGCACCACCATACCTTCATGCACCACCATGCCTTCATGCATCACCATGCCTTCGTACACCACCATGCCTTCGTGCACCACCATGCCTTCATACACCACCATGCCTTCATGCCACCATGCCTTCATGCACCACCATGCCTTCATGCCACCATGCCTTCATGCCACCATGCCTTCATGCACCACCATGCCTTCATGCACCACCATGCCTTCATG
This sequence comes from Cladorhizidae sp. MBARI D1340-BT2, assembly GCA_028752905.1. Taxonomy (NCBI): domain Eukaryota; kingdom Metazoa; phylum Porifera; class Demospongiae; order Poecilosclerida; family Cladorhizidae; species Cladorhizidae sp. MBARI D1340-BT2. Next base: position 54,250,421 of record JAQNBH010000016.1, on the reverse strand, counting down.
ACCACCATGCCTTCATGCACCACCATGCCTTCATGCACCACCATGCCTTCATGTACCACCATGCCTTCATGCACCACCATGCCTTCATGCACCACCATGCCTTCATGCACCACCATGCCTTCATGCGCCACCATGCCTTCATGCGCCACCATGCCTTCATGCACCACCATGCCTTCATGCACCACCATGCCTTCATGCACCACCATGCCTTCATGCACCACCATGCCTTCATGTACCACCATGCCTTCATGCACCACCATGCCTTCATACACACCACCTGCCTTCATGCCTTCATACACCACCATGCCTGCACCACCATGCCTTCATACACCACCATGCCTTCATGCCACCATGCCTTCATGCCACCATGCCTTCATGCCACCATGCCTTCATGCACCACCATGCCCTCATGCACCACCATGCCTTCATGACCACCATGCCTTCATACACCACCATGCCTTCATGCACCACCATGCCTTCATGCACCACCATGCCTTCATGCACCACCATGCCTTCATGCACCACCATGCCTTCATGCACCATGGTTAATAGAAGGAAAATGTTCTGTTTTATGTTTGCTGAGGAACTAAAATTACAAGGACTGTATTCTCTATGAAGGCTTTTTAGCTGGAAAAATGCTTTATCAAAGTTTGAAAAACACCACTTTTTCTACACATAAAGGCAGTAAGGGACACAAAATGTTTGTAAAATGTTTAGGACTACCCATGCTAAACAGAGAATAGGGAGATGGTGTGCTAGATCATGTGTGCCATTTGCTATTTTGCTGGGCAGAGTATGGCAATACGTCCATGGTAAGTTCAAGAGTGACTATTCAATGGAAGTTAGAGAAGAGTTCCATTCTCCACTTCAAAAACGTTCATGCTGAAGAATAGCATAATTTGATGGAGAAGAATCAGGACACAAGTTTACGAGTCCAAGCATTCAAATTGAAATTATCAGTATAATGGTTCTCACAAGCTTTATCTGGAAAACGGTTTACTATATTGATGGATGAAACGACAGACTTAACAAAACATTAAGTATTATGTTAACAGTATGTAGACAATGATCTACATGTTCATGAAAGGGAATAGGGCTATACAGCATGGATTCAACTTTGGTAGAAAGCATCGTCATGACTATCAAGGATATATGCATGAATCTCATTATTGAATTGCCATGGCCAGTGCTAAGATAGTGGAGCTAGTATGTTGCAGCAAAGATCTCTTCAATTGAGCCACATGCACTATACATGCATTGTTATGGTCATGTGTTGAGTTGCATCATGTGTTGAGTTGCATTGTTATGGTCATGTGTTGAGTTGCATTGTTATGGTCATGTCTTGAGTTGCATTGTTATGGTCATGTGTTGAGTTGCATTGTTATGGTCATGTGTTGAGTTGCATTGCTAGGGTCATGTGTTGAGTTGCATTGTTATGGTCATGTGTTGAGTTGCATTGTTAGGGTCATGTGTCGAGTTGCATTGTTATGGTCACGTGTTGAGTTGCATTGTTATGGTCATGTGTTGAGTTGCATTGTTATGGTCATGTGTCGAGTTGCATTGTTATGGTCACGTGTTGAGTTGCATTGTTATGGTCATGTGTTGACTTGCATTGTTATGGTCATGTGTTGAGTTGCATTGTTATGGTCATGTGTTGAGTTGCATTGTTATGGTCATGTGTTGACTTGCATTGTTATGGTCATGTGTTGAGTTGCATTGTTATGGTCACGTGTTGAGTTGCATTGTTATGGTCATGTGTTGAGTTGCATTGTTATGGTCATGTGTTGAGTTGCATTGTTATGGTCACGTGTTGAGTTGCATTGTTATGGTCATGTGTTGAGTTGCATTGTTATGGTCATGTGTTGATTTGCATTGTTATGGTCACGTGTTGAGTTGCACTGTTATGGTCACGTGTTGAGTTGCATTGTTATGGTCATGTGTTGAGTTGCATTGTTATGGTCATGTGTTGAGTTGCATTGTTATGGTCACGTGTTGAGTTGCATTGTTGTGTGCATTGAATTTGGCTGCACAAGACACATTAAAGGGTATCAAGTTATAGGGTCCACTTGACACTATGTATAAAAGCTTATCCCCAAAGCAAGATGTGATTTTTTAATCGAGGCAGACTTTTGTGGAATCTCCAGGTAGCCATTAGAGGTTTATGTTCAACTTGGTGGACAGTCAGGGTAGAATCAATGGCATCAAGAAGTATGAAGCTTTGCAGCCAATTTGGGAAGTTGCAATGGAGGCAATAAAAGACACATAAGCAAAAGAATTAGTGGTATTGCACAGATAGAGATATTCTGAATTGGGGCGAGGCTTCTGAGTATGGTGATAATATGCCAGTCATTAAAAGCTGGAAAAAATCCTGGCATGTGAAGTCCAAAAACTTATCTTCAGGAAATTCGACAAACTTGCACAGATAAATGTTTTGATCTGTTTTGAAGTTGAAAAGCGACGTTCTTAGCTTGAAGCATCTGCATCTTTGTGCCACACAGAAGGAAAGTGCAAAGTAGGAGAAGCTGCACCTGAATCTCCTCTTACATCAAGAGCACTACGGGAAGAATCTATTTATTTTGAGGCTAATGACCCTATTTTTCTATTCAAGTCCAATTTGAACAATTGTAAATTGGTAATTTAATTAATTTAGTTATAGCTAATTATTTTTCTATTCAAGACCAATTTGAACAAAAAATCTTGTAAATTGGTAATTTAATTAATTTAGATAAAGTGCTTTTTTTAGTTTGTTTTTAATGGAACTAATCCTATGAACCTAGTAGATGCACTACTCCAGGGTAGTTATGCACATTTAAAAAAAGTAATACTAGTATAATAATAAAATTTTTGGACAATAAATTAACAAATATACAGAGTTCATTAACACCTAATTAACACATGCTAGTTAATACACACCAAAAAAATGACAATAACCACGACAAAAGCAACAAAGACAAGCCCAGGGTGCCCAACAGCTGTATCGCCACAGACAGATGTTGAAGGAGGTACCTACTGGAGTTGGGATCTCTGGTAAGATGCACGTAACTTCCTCCCCAATTCCTTCACAAACGATCGTCCTCAGGCCCCAACACACCAGACGTCTCCACCACAAAGGGCACAAAGAAATGGCTGCTCTTGAGGTGTGCGAATTTGGCTATAGTTGATTATTTGATTATTTTTCTATTCGAGACCAATTTGAACAAAAATGCTTGTAAATTGGTAGATTACAGTCGTAGTTTCAGTTGACTTTAGCAACCCAGCTTATCACAGACACAGTTGACCCTCTTTCATGCTAGTAGTTCAACTGAAGAGTCACCACTGGAGGATGTACAGTCAATAATTGTGTTCCTGAAGTATTTGGCTATAAGTCAACAAGCAGAGATTTCTCAGATTATGCAATCTCATATGATTTCATCTGCAACTAGATAATTCATCAGTGAAAGAAGTTTCAGTGTACTATATATATATACCACCAGAAAACATGGCTACATACGACAATGACTCAATGCAGATTTAACTGGTGTATTGTTTTACATATGCACAAAGAAGGAAAAAAGTGTAATCATTAGCTATGAGTTTGTATCACATAGTAATAGTAGAATGCACATATTTGGGCAGTTAAAATAATTGTTGATCTTTATCACATTAACTAGCATATTTGGAACAATTGTTGATCTCTATCATTGATTTTCAAGGGGGGTGGGGGGGGGGGGGGGGGGGGGTACCCATCCACCACACACCCACACCCATTGCCTACAACATATTTTTTATTGTTTATGTTGCTAATAGAGTTATAATTGAAATTTCATGTCAGCTATGTCAACTTTTTTTTCTTGCAAAATTCAAAAGTTATTTTTATAATAGACACTGCATCATGGATATATAGGAAATGAATTTATTTTATTCTATAACCACACCCAGCAACTCACTTGAGTGTGTCAGCTGCTGTGTAATATATACAGTATAAACATTGCAGGTTCAGTGGCATGTCAAAAGTGAAGGTCCTAATATATTGCTTCCGTGTGTATCCCCAAACAAGAGAAATTTTTTCCAGGAGACCCACTTTGATAGCCTATGCCACTTACTGTGTGCAGCTGTCTCAATACGACTGCAAGCTGGGTGGCAAGCAACATCCACCAGCAGTTTGAAGTTAGTTGAATATCTTCGCTCATGACGATTACCGACCAATGTTCAGTGTATAAACAGGTACTCAATTTTCATTTGTAAAGGACTAAAGAAACTGAGGTTTGTTCAACCAATTTAGGGCCTCATCTTTCACACGCCATTGACCTAATCCCCCCCCCCCCCCCCAACCCCTTTTTATATTTATACTTGAGCAATTGCTCCATATATATTTATATATGTGCACATATGCACATAATAGCAAAAGCATTTATATACATGTGTGTAGTTATGTACATAATAGCAAAAGAAGTTTTATAAATACATGTAGTGCGCACATATGTACATAATAGCAAAAGAAAACTAGTATTTATATATACATGTGTAGTTATGTACATAATAGCAAAAGAAAACTAGTATTTATATATACATGTGTGTGTGTAGTTATGTACAGAATAGCAAAATAATAGCAAAAGAAAACTAGTATTTATATATACATGTGTGTGTGTGTAGTTATGTACATAATAGCAAAATAATAGCAAAAGAAAACTAGTATTTATATATACATGTGTGTGTGTGTAGTTATGTACATAACAGCATAGCAAAAGAAAACTAGTATTTATATATACATGTGTGTGTGTGTGTAGTTATGTACATAATAGCAAAATAATAGCAAAAGAAAACTAGTATTTATATATACATGTGTGTGTGTGTGTAGTTATGTACATAATAGCAAAATAATAGCAAAAGAAAACTAGTATTTATATATACATGTGTGTCTGTGTAGTTATGTACATAACAGCAAAATAACAGCAAAATAATAGCAAAAGAGAACTAGTTCAAGCTAATTGTTTCTATTACACGTCGTCCCCCAACGCAGGTGCGAGATGGCCTTCCCAAGAAGATGGAAACCCAGGGTGAGAAACACGCTGCTGGCAAAGAACAGTGCCATGGCCGCAGGTGAGAGCACACTCATGAAGGGGTAGACCCACCAATTAGTGGTGGCAAAGATGTACACTACCCAGCCGATGTAGATAGAGCCATAGACAAGTACTGCGCAGGCAGCTTTGGACATGCTTGGGAACTGGTGGTACACAAAATGTATCTCGCACACGACCCACAGCATGATGGTGGTGTGCCAGAAGTGATTCATATAGCCTGGGACAAACGTGTCAAACACCTCGGGGTAGACGAGGTTTCTGTCAATGGCATAAATCCCCCAGAACGTAAAAGTAACCACAGCAGATATAGGAAAAGCTAGGGTTGTGAAGAGGAAGCTCGATATTTTCTGGATGTCCTTTTTGTACCCGCAAGGTGTGAGGTCATTAAGGAGTTGGAAGCTGAAGAACACAAGCTGAATCCACTGGTTGATATGAGTCAAGAACTTGAACTGCCCCCCCATTGAGGGAATCTTATCTTCGGGATCCAGGATGTGTTTGTTAGAAATTATTAAGTTCCTGCCATGGTACAGGAGGAGGGAGTAAAAGACCACCATGACTGCATGCCAAGGAATTGCCAGCCAAGCCATAGGATTTCTGAGCTCAGGAGAAGACTTATAAAAGGAGCAAAGTTTTTCTTCACTCTTTGAGGGAGACAAGCCTTCACTGGCAGATTCATCTTCTTCGGAATCATCATGGAGAGCCCTTCTGCGAGACATTTCTTCTCTTTCTCTCTACGTCCACAATCGGTTCTTTTTACTTTTTGCACGCCATCATCATTAAATTTTACGCCCACTTCATTTTATTCACGTGATTCCTTAATTGTCATGGCTACGGTTTAATATAAGTTAAGGCGCTAGGTTCCCAGGAAAATCAAAATGCCAGAGAAGATAAAAATGCCCAAGGAAAAATCCATTCTCATGACGCCAGATCCCTACCACACCCCTGGGTAAGATTCCTGGCTATTGTGTCTAATGATGGACGTAATTATCTGTTAGTACTTAACAAGTTTACTTCGTTTCGCTTACACAAATCGCACTGCACGCAGAATCACTATTCGCCCACATACACTGATGAATTACTACGGTGTGTCCATGAGCACAGGCGTAGGTTAGGGCACTGTCTCCTGTGTTGGTGGAGGCACGCACGTACATATTATAGCAACTGTATTACAACTAGTACTAGCTAGGATAGACCAGCACTGACAATCATAATGCTGCATAAATTGATAAAGAGGAATTGGCATATTTTTTTTTAATGTACAGATATGGAGGGTATGTTCCTCAACTCAAATACAAACTCGGCAGGACATTTGGAAGCCACACTCACCATATTCTGACATCCAAAGAGCCGATAGTTGCCTCCTCTGGAAATCTCGTCCTCAGTGAGATTCTTCCAGATTACAGCTCCGTTCCAGAGGACGCGTTTAGTCGTCCCATTTACCATGGTCGGTCTCGCAGCTGGGGCGACCAGAAGTACATCACACAGATGGTTCCCGGATACACAGGTTAGCTGGATGCCAACCAACTATATACCCTTAGGCTCTATTTCAGAATTTTGTAGAAAAACCCGTAAATCACACAGGGGGGAAATTGGTTGTGGATATGTCAATGTCTGACCCCAACCCATTACAGATTAACCAACTAGGCCAAGGAATAGAAAGGGGGGAGGGGCTGATGGGGCATAGTTCCATAGGTAGATCTACCTCTGCACATGTGGACATTATTTGTCTTCCCTCCACTTCTGCAGGCTTCATTCCATCATGGCAGCACCACTTCGGCAACAGATATGCCGAATCCTGTCACAACGCCTTCACCACTTTTGAGAAAGATCAGATCAAGCACCAGTCCAGAATGGCAGAACTGAGGGAAGCAACATTGGGAAAGAACATTACCCCCCTCGCTCCCATCGCTCGCAAAGCCAAGCCGTATTTCTCCACCACCGAAAACTCACACTATTCTATGTCGTCTCACATCACACTTGACGGACGTCCCCAGAAGTACTTTGTCAGTGGCTACACCGGGTTTATTCCCCGGGTACGCAAGTATCTTGGTCAGGGATACCCTATCATCTCCAGCCAAGCCTTCCGGGAGCACATTGAAGAGTGCAAGAGAAGACTGAGGACCCGGAGTGAGCCAATCGTCCTGGATCAACCCAAGGTGACGGTACCAGCACTGGTGGGCATTTACCCCAAGGAGACGGGCTTGATTCCACGCTACACAGGACACGTTCCAGGTTAGAATTAATGCACACCATTTCCAAATATGCTACTCCTCTGAACCTGATCAGTGCTATGGTATTTTCCAAGTGGAACCTTTAAACTCTTGAACTCACTTTCCGCACCGCAACTGTTCAGTGAAAAAATTAACAACTTACAGCTTGAGGCAAATCTTGAGCTAGTCAAAATGGTTGGGCTTATTAAACACCACTATGCTGACATACCGGTATTATGCCTGCCAGGAGTGTCTAGATGACCTGTGGAGCTACTTACAACCAGAAGTTGTAATAAGTTGCTTACAAGTTCACTTGTGTATTTTACATGCACCACTTCATGCAGTTCTTCACTAGAGCCTAAACCATTAGATCTCTCAAACAATCCATGGTACTCTACCTTCATGGCTTTTGTAGTGCCCTTGCTGCATCAGATCACTTCAGCCCTCAATATATTGTGGACTCTGTCTCAGTGCCATCTGGCATGCTGCTAATATGCATCTTTGCATCATTGTAGAGTGTATCCGCTGCCCAAACCCACCATACGGGGACTGAGGTGATCTCTGATGTTAGTCGGGTGTGTAGTGTGTATCCGCTGCCCAAACCCACCATGCACGGGGACTGAGGTGATCTCCGATGTTAATGGGTGTGTAGTGTGTATCCACTGCCCAAACCCACCATGCACGGGGACTGAGGTGATCTCTGATGTTAGTCGGGTGTTGTAGTGTATCCGCTGCCCAAACCCACCATGCATGGGGACTGAGGTGATCTCTGATGTTAGTGGGTGTGTAGTGTGTATCCGCTGCCCAAACCCACCATGCATGGGGACTGAGGTGATCTCTGATGTTAGTGGGTGTGTAATGTGTATCCGCTGCCCAAACCTGCCCTGCACGGGGACTGAGGTGATCTCTGATGTTAGTGGGTGTGTAGTGTGTATCCGCTGCCCAAACCCACCATGCACGGGGACTGAGGTGATCTCCGATGTTAGTGGGTGTTGGTGGCTCCTTCCTTTCAGCGAAGGGTCTGGGAACGCAAATTTGTTCTCCTGTGGAATTAATTGGCCAGTTTCTCCCAGTGGGTTGAGTTTCTGGCAAAAAAAAAATTGGTGACAATACTGGAAAGGTTGAGTAGCTGATGCCATGAGGAGAGATGAGAGAGGATGCTCTCTACATTTCTGTTTGGCCGACCTCTCCTCCACACAAGAGGCAGAGGAAACAAAGACAGGAGCCTTTAGCATCTACTCCTACCACAAGTATGTGCTGATTAACCCTCTACTCCTCGTGAAATGATGTGGAGCACGTCATGAAGACCTTGCATGGCACAGACCACAAGTAGGTGCTGATTAACCCTCTACTCCTTGTGAAATGATGTGGAGCACGTCATGAAGACCTTGCACTGGCACAGACCACAAGTAGGTGCTGGTTAACCCTCTACTCCTCGTGAAATGATGTGGAGCACGTCATGAAGACCTTGCACTTGCACAGACCACAAGTATGTGCTGATTAACCCTCTACCCCTCGTGAAATGATGTGGAGCACGCCATGAAGACCTTGCACAACCAACACATCTGTAGTGGCAGTGAACTAGTGTTCTCAGTTTCTTCCCCATGAAGGAGGTAAACTGGCTAGAGTTGCGCCCCCACCCCCCTCGCTCTGAGGTGTATCATCTCTGGGCAGAGCTTGGAAATACAGAAACCCTCCTCATGTGTCGGCAGCTGTTACTCTGACATGTGTGGGATGTGTAGTGGACTTAAAACTTAATCAAGCATTCCTTAGAACTCCCTGCTTATGAGTTTCACCTTCAGAATGCCTCAGCATGTCAAGCACTCCTTGGAATCTTATGGACACATCCTCTTGTGAGTAATTGACTATGCAACAAAACAGGCCTACAAGAACTAGTACATTGTAGAACTCTCGGCTGAGCCTTATTCTCTCCTTGGTTTGAGTTATTTTCCATTTCTTTGGCACTGGTTCTTCCTCACTCAGAGATTCCACCTCACATTCAGACGCTCCACTATCGTCACTTTCATCCACAGTCTACAGACTTGCGGTAGCAGCTTATAGTAGAGGCACGTGATTTGCTAGTCCTGTCCCCAGACTAGTCTGGTCAAGGTTTCCTGGTTACCATATAAGAATGTGGGTGAGTGATGTCTCACGCAGGTGAGTGACTATCTCACGCAGGTGAGTGATTGTCTCACGCAGGTGAGTGATTGTCTCACGCAGGTGAGTGATTGTCTCACGCAGGTGAGTAACTGTCTCACGCAGATGAGTGACTGTCTCACGCGGGTGAACACCACTGAATCAAGAGTGACACCTACACCAGTTGGGAAGGTCTGAGCCCCAGCCATAGCCCTGTATACATCAAGTTCATACAGTGAAGTGTGCAGAATCTGTGGAGCTCTAAAATCGTAACCACGTGGTTTGGTAAGCATTTGTATTTTGTGTTATCGTCCCATTAATTTCAGCAAAAATAAATAACTAGCTGCCGAAGTGGAGAGCTTGAGCACTTCTTGCTCGTTGAAGTTACATGGACATGCACAACCCGATAGTGAAGGTTCAGGATAATTCCACCGCACGTGTTGAGCCATACCTTCTGTTGGACCTAATATTTGTGGTATAAGCCGCATCCCTCAACTGCTGAGGAAACTTGTAGCTGGTGCCGTGCCTTACCATACTTGCCGGAGTCTAGGTGGCAGTAAGCACATGACCTGGGTGTGGTCACAAGTAAACACATGACCTGGGCATGGTCACAAATAAGCACATAGCCTGGGTGTGGTCACAAGTAAGCACATGATCTGTGTGTGGTCACAAGTAAGCACATGACCTGGGTGTGGTCACAAGTAAGCACATGACCTGGGGGTGGTCACAAGTAAGCACATGACCTGGGTGTGGTCACAAGTAATCACATGACCTGGGCGTGGTCACAAGTAAGCACATGACCTGGGCGTGGTCACAAGTAAGCACATGATCTGTGGGTGGTCACAAGTAAGCACATGACCTGGGTGTGGTCACAAGTAAGCACATGACCTGGGCATGGTCACAAGTAAGCACATGACCTTGCATGGAAGCTAGTTGTATGGTTCTCGATTGTTTGTGAAATGTCTTATAACTAAGTCAATTATTAATCCCCTGAACATTTCAAGTGTGTATTGAATGGTAGTGAACTGGCAGCCCCAAACATCTGTACTTCCCCCAGATATAACTTGTGTACAATGTGTCTACTCTAGTCGTCAAAATTTTACTGCCAGAAGACTCTAAACTTGCATTGCAACAAGTAATCCTTCAGCACTAATCAGCAAAATACTCAGAAATTGGTACAGGGTCAATAATGTCATAAACACGATTGTGTGCATGCAATAGTTGAGCCGTGTTAGCATATCTTCATACCCCTCACTTGGGCAATAGTAGCAGCACAGACCTTCAACAAGACCAGGAAGCTACTTATGATGTATATATATATATATATATATATGTGTGTGTATGCAATCTATGATTGGTCAGTTCTGGTGTTGTACTGCTATAAAAAAAAACTAATTTAATATTGTATATACATGTAGTGCACAGCATTAATTGCCTAGTTACAAGACTTTTCATGCAATATATATTAAATATGTGTATATCAGCAATGAGGGAAAGTCCAAATTGTCTCATACTTGGAGGATGTCTTCAGTGTAGGTGTGACTATTTGTGGGAGGGTCCAAGTTTCATGAATATAATTAATCTTTAACCTGCATGTGTCTGATTGAAATTCCTTTTTATAATAATCTGTTGAAATTCATGTTTGGTAGAATTCATAAAAAGCTCACATTTTTTTTAGTAGGACAGTGAAATTTCAAGAGTCGCAGATCATGTGATTACTCCTCATAATTAGAACAACAACAACTGATAAGTAGGCAGCAGGTGAGGCTTGCAAGGAAATGTTGAGTGCTATATAACCAATGAACAAGCTGGGGGAAGATTTAATTGTTAATGATATTCACGATGAAAGTTCTTGTCACATGACAAGGCAATGACATCATTGCCCAGTATTTTATAACATTTGTGTGGCATTTGTGTGGCATTTTTGTGGCATTTTTGTGTGCAGTTCCAAAATCCAATCATTTTAACAAGTAGTATATAGCCTATTATAGGGGGGACTAAACTAATATATATTTTAAATCTTGTGGTTATGACTTTGGAGCTCCATAGATTCTTCACCCTTGACTGGATGTATAAGCCCAAATGATAGATCTCTCTGTGTGCTCTCTTGTGATACTAAAAATGTTGCATAAGTATAACATGCCAAAGTTAACTCCAACCACGTATAGTACCTCAAAGTCTTGAATTTGCTGCATGTGGTTCCTGATTGGAAAGTACTAGATGTTGATATTGGTATCTGTGGCTAAAGGAAGCTCTACTCTATACGAGTGTTCTCATTAAGCACTAAAACGTGAGTAAGTGGTCAAGCACATGAGAACTTTTTTCCAACCCGGCGCTTGCCCACCTACTCATGTTTTAGCGCTTAATGAGAACACTCGTATAGAGTAGAGCTTCCTCTAGAGTCTAGCTACTAATACCAAATATCAAGTGTCAAGCACTTTTCCAAATAGGAGCTGCACTTACACTGCACGTGACTCTGCCATGATGGTGCCTAGGCTACATGTTTAGCACGTGACTCTGCCATGATGGTGCCTAGGCTATATGTTTAGTACCAAAAGAGAACACACAGAGAGATCTATCTTTTGAGCTATATATCAAGTTCACACCCTAAAGTGTGAAGCATCTACGGAGCTCCAAAGTTCTAACCACAAGGGCTTTTAATTAATATGTTTTATACCCTCCCCCCTCTCCCCCCTCCCCCCCAGCAGATCAAGAGCAGCTGTATATATAGTAGGAGTGAGTTTTCCTATTTCAGAGGGAAATAAAATGTGGAAGGTTATGCTGAATTACACTACAGTAAAAAAAGAAATGAAAAACAGTTTACTATTAAATAAACTCGCAATGAACTCTCAGTTGAGATAATAACATTAAAATCACCTTCTCAATATCAAATTGTATTCATTCGACGTTTCGACTAGATGTTCTAGTCTTCCTGATGAAGACTAGAGCATCTAGTCGAAATGACAATTTGAAGTTGATTATTGAGAAGGTGATTTTAAGGATTTACCAGTTTCCAAAATCATTTTTACAGTACCCTTTACCTATTAATACTGTTAACATTATTGTCTTCTTTAGGGGCAATAGCAGATGTATCTGCATGCATGCATGAAGTTTCACTTTCTGATGATACAAGGGCGTAGGAAGCGGTGCGACCGGTGAGGCCATGGCCTTACCACTTTCTGATAGAACGGCCAAGGGAATTGGTGGCGGAATCCAGAGCACAATAAAAAACCTATGGCGTGGTGAACCCTTTACCTTCCAATGATTGGGAAGGTAAAGGTTTTTTTTTTGTTGTTTTTGTTTTTTTAATAAAATTTTATGCAAATACATGTACAGTGTAATGCAATGGGTACACAATAGCAATATGCTAATCGTGTGTGAACCCATAATTAATGTGGTACAATAAAGTAACAACAACAGTAACAACAACAACAGTAACTACTATGATTTAGACAACAAATCTACGTTTAAAGGAAAAAAGGCTACTAGCACAGGCTTGGCTCTCTTCAAGTCTGTTCCAAGCCACAATACTGCTTGGTACAAATGAGTGATAAAGGTGATTAGTACGAGCAAATGGTTGAAAAATAGTATCAGTTCTTGCAAGCCTTCCTGAGTATGCTGAGTGGAACTCAAAAACATGTTCTGGAAAATAGCAGAGTCCATGTACAATTTTATAAATGGTTGCAAGTTTGAGGTTCAGTCTCCTTTCATTCAGTTTCGGAATATGGACAATGTTTAGAAGTTCCTCATAACTCAAGTCCCACCGACGAGTTACCATCTTAAGTGCAAACTTCTGGACCGATTCCAATTTACTTATATCCTTCTGCATATATGGATCCCACATTTGCGCAGCATACTCAAGGTGAGGACGAACAAGACACACGTACAACTGTTTGAGAGTGCAAGGAGATGAGTTTTTGTAGAATTGTCTATACTACTAGCCTGATCCTAAAGCATGCTCGCTAATAGTTTGTGCAGCTAGCCTCCTGCTGAAAGTCACTTAGTGTTAGCTTTGTTTTCAAAGTCATTATCGAGACGACATGTCACTCTCCAAGGACTTACCCATTCCCTCTATTGGTGAGAAGCCACATCAACCATCTTTCAGTTTTCCAAAGCGTGAGTTTGGAAAAAAGAATCTTGTTAAAAGATCTTTCCAGCCACAATGGTTTACACGCTGGACATGGCTTCATTATGATGAGGGCCATGATTCAGTCTTCTGTTATATTTGTGTGAAGGCTTACAAAAAAAAACTGCTTTTTTCTATTGCAACTATTGAGACTGCATATATGTCAACTGGATATACGAACTGGAAGGATGCCTAAGATTTTCTGCCCATGAAGCTAGCAATTGTCATAAGGATGCTATTTTATTCTCCCCCAGACATGTCCGAAAATTGGTGAGAGTCTTTCCTCCTTTCATGCTCAGGAAATGAAGCAGTGCTTACTCAAATTTCTATCTAATGTTGTGTTCTTGGCTAGACAATCTTTGCCACTGCGTGGTCGTGGCGATGAATCTGACTCCGACTTTATTCAATTGTTTAGGCTTCGTGGATATGATGACAAAAAAGTATTCGAATGGCTAAAGCGCAGAGCAAATAAATACACCTCTGCTGAAATCCAAAACGAGATGCTAAAAGTCATGGCTCTGAAGGTTCTGCGTAAAATAGCAGCCTCCCTGCATGCAGCTCCATTCTACACTATCATGGCAGATGAGACTGCGGATGTGAGCAACCAAGAGCAAGACTTCAATCAGTTATTGAAAACCCAACTTGAAATTGTATCAACAATTTTCTGCTCAGATGAAGTTGTACTATTAAATGACGTCATTGACCATTTAAAGACCGCTGAACGTGAATTGCTATCTGAAGTTTGTAAATTGCTAATGTTACTTTAGTTATGCCTGCATCAAACGCTGTTAGTGAGAGATCCCCTTCAGTGCTTTAAGGAGAATAAAATCGTATTTGAGGTCCACCATGACTGAAGTCTGATTAAATCATCTCATGATTCTGCACATTCATAAAGATGCGACTGATAGGTTGGACTTAATTTCAGTTGCCAATGATTTTGTCTGAAAGTGAACATCGCTTATAAATTTTTGGCACATTCAAACCCAGTGACCTATAGAACTCAATCACTATGAATTAATAATTCTATCAATCTTTTACTGTTCCTAATATTTGGCACTAATTTAATTTTTTAAGAAAAGAAATACCACACACAACTATAAATTATATAATACATTATTATTATACACAGTTGGTAAGAGAGAAAATAATTTCAGTCGACTTGATGCTGATGTGTCCAGGTTGATGGCTCTTTTAAATTGCTGGGTGTGAGGAGTTCTTACACGGTGATATGACACCAGCAATTTATAATAAGAAATGGTAATACTTTTTTTGGTTATGATTATTATATATAATTACACACAATTAAGTACATACAATATATACCTACCTTTACTCACTCCCAAACTGGAACTACAACCATCAGCGTTTGGACCATTGCTTTGAATGGCCTTACCACTTTAAAATTGCTTCCTACGCCCCTGTGATAGCAGATGTATCTGCATGCATGCATGAGGTTTCACTTTCTGATGATAGCAGATGTATCTGCATGCATGCCTGAGGTTTCACTTTCTGATGATAGCAGACGTATCTGCACAAAGATCATACCTTCATTTCCATAAAGCTTTTCTAGAGCTGGCACGGTGACATCTAAACAAAGGCTGCATCTAACCCTACTCTACTAGAATAACACCACCATTGTCGAAATGGCTAGGTCTACAGTGGCAAGCCTCATCGCCTTTGACAAAAAGCAAAAGGCTAAAAAAAAAGTGAGTAATTTCAGTTTATGGCACTCTAACATAATTATGTAACATGGAAGTTCTCTGAGTGAGAATCATCGCCTGCCACACTAGGGCTTGAAGACCGAGGTGCCAGTCAGCCAAGAGCTAAAATGGTCTTTGACCTACACGTTAGTGATAGACAAACATAATATTCCAATGTTTTGTTTTTAATAGTTGCTAGGCTACAGCTAGCATAGCAACAGTGCTCACCTGATAAGCCCTCGAGCCATGAAGAAGGCACCCCTGACTCTTGCTGCTACTACGTCACATGACTTTAATCATCCACACTTGTGTCACATAAATTTAATTGCCCCTAAAGAGTTAACTATCAACACCTCCTTATCCCATTCTTCCCCCCCCCCCCCCCCCCATCTGCTTGAAACACTTGCACTTGTTAGGGGCTTCATGTATAAGCAAACACACTCTGATTATTAATAGTCAAGCCCCAACATTTCACTCATGAATATTTTACAGTTTGGAACTTGCCATAGAGAGATACTACAGAAGATTGAACCTACTGACCTCTCACTTCATTCATGGTGGAAACTACCATGAAAGCTGGTCATCAGGCGGACATGCTTATAACACAAATCGGTAAGAAAACCACCGCCTAACAAGAAGCACGTGCCTAACAAGAAGCATGTGCCTAAGCACGCGCCTAACAAGAAGCAGGCATCTAACAAGAAGTACGCGTCTAACAAGAAGCATGCATCTAATAAGAAGCACGCGCCTAACTGAGAACATGTGCCTGACGAGCTCCTACTCATGAACACGTGAGCAGTGTATGCAAAACTTACCAGCACTTGTTTAGCAAGGCTTGAGAGGTCCGTAGTGCTCGTGATGGGCTCTCAAACCACAGGAGTTTTAAGTGGATTATAATCTAGAAACTGTTGTTGGAGGTCATCACGTTTATAAGACATAGAGGACCTTCAATGGAGAAAGTTACGTGATGAATGATGGAATGACATTCTTTGATAGACATGCTGTTGGCAACTTGCTCGAGACAGACTTCATTGCCATTTCAGAACAGTTCCTCCTCCTGGCCTAGCAACAGCTTGCTTCTCTCCCTCGTGTTCCTCCGCACAGCTTGCTCCTCTCCCTCGTGTTCCTCAGCACAGCTTGCTCCTCTCCCTCGTGTTCCTCAGCACAGCTTGTTCCTCTCCCTCGTGTTCCTCAGCACAGCTTGCTCCTCTCCTCGTGTTCCTCAGCACAGCTTGCTTCTCTCCCTCGTGTTCCTCAGCACAGCTTGCTTCTCTCCTCGTGTTCCTCAGCACAGCTTGCTCTTCTCCTCGTGTTCCTCAGCAATTGAGCCGAGTCAGCAAAAAATATATTTGTGCTTATGGGATAAATGTCTCACTTATGCAATCAACATTAGAATATGCACCTAAAGCATTGGATTAACATTAGAGTATGCACCTAGAGCATTGAAATCAACATTAGAGTATGCACCTAGAACATTGGAATCAACATTAGAGTACGCGCCTAGAGGATTGGAATCAACATTAGAGTACGCGCCTAGAGCATTGGAATCAACATTAGAGTACGCGCCTAGAGGATTGGAATCAACATTAGAGTATGTGCCTAGAGCATTGGAATCAACATTAGAGTATGCGCCTAGAGGATTGTAATCAACATTAGAGTACGCGCCTAGAGCATTGAAATCAACATTAGAGTATGTGCCTAGAGTATTGGAATCAACATTAGAGTATGTGCCTAGAGGATTGTAATCAACATTAGAGTACGCGTCTAGAGCATTGGAATCAACATTAGAGTATGTGCCTAGAACATTGGAATCAACATTAGATTATGCACCTAGAGGATTGGAATCAACATTAGAGTACATGCCTAGAGAATTGGAATTAATATTAGAGTATGTGTCTGGGGCATTGGGATCAACATTAGAGTATGCACCTAAAGCATTGGAATCAACATTAGAATATGCACAAAGAGCATTGGAATCAACATTAGAATATGCGCCAAGAGCATTGGAATCAAAATTCGAGCACGTGCCTAGAACATTGGAATCAACATAAACTTAGGCATTGGAATCAACATTAGAGTACACCCCTAGAGCATTGGAATCAACATTAGAGTACACGCCTAGAGTATTGGAATCAACATTAGAGTACACCCCTAGAGCATTGGAATCAACATTAGAGTACACGCCTAGAGCATTGGAATCAACATTAGAGTACATGCCTAGAACATTGGAATCAACATTAGAGTACACGCCTAGAGCATTGGAATCAGCATTAGAGTACACGCCTAGAGCATTGAAATCAACATTAGACTATACATCTAGAACATTGGAATCAACATTAGAGTATGCGCCTAGAACATTGGAATCAACATTAGAGTACATGCCTAGAGCATTGAAATCAACATTAGAGTATGCACCTAGAACATTGGAATCAACATTAGAGTACATGCCTTGAGTATTGGAATCAACATTAGAGTACACACCTAGAGTATTGGAATCAACATTATAGTACATGCCTAGAGCATTGAAATCAACATTAGAGTATGCATCTAGAACATTGGAATCAACATTAGAGTACATGCCTTGAGTATTGGAATCAACATTAGAGTACACACCTAGAGTATTGGAATCAACATTAGAGTACATGCCTAGAGCATTGGAATCAACATTAGAGTACATGCCTAGAGCATTGAAATCAACATTAGAGTATGCAACTAGAACATTGGAATCAACATTAGAGTACATGCCTAGAGTATTGGAATCAACATTAGCCTAGAACATTGGAATCAGTACACGCCTAGATTTTTGGAATCAATATTAGAGTATTCCCCTAGAACATTGGAATCAACATTAGAGTACACGTCTAGAGTATTGGAATCAACATTAGAGTACATGCCTAGAGTATTGAAATCAACATTAGAGTACACGCCTAGAGTATTGGAATCAACATTAGAGTACATGCCTAGAGTATTGAAATCAACATTAGAGTACACGCCTAGAGTATTGGAATCAACATTAGAGTACATGCCTAGAGTATTGAAATCAACATTAGAGTACACGCCTAGAGTATTGGAATCAACATTAGAGTACACGCCTAGAGCATTGGAATCAACAGAGCATGCGCCTAGAGTATTGGAATCAACATTAGAGTACATGCCTAGAACATTGGAATCAACATTAGAGTACATGCCTAGAACATTGGAATCAACATTAGAGTACACACCTAGAGTATTGGAATCAACATTAGAGTATGCGCCTAGAGCATTGGAATCAACATTAGAGTACGTGCCTAGAACATTGAAATCAACATTAGAGTACATGCCTAGAACATTGGAATCAACATTAAGTACACACCTAGAGTATTGGAATCTACACATTAGAATACATGCCTAGAGTATTGGAATCAACATTAGAGTACATGCCTAGAACATTGAAATCAACATTAGAGTACATGCCTAGAACATTGGAATCAACATTAGAGTACACACCTAGAGTATTGGAATCAACATTAGAGTATGCGCCTAGAGCATTGGAATCAACATTAGAGTACGTGCCTAGAACATTGGAATCATACACACCTAGAGCATTGAAATCAACATTAGAGTACACGCCTAGAGCATTGGAATCAACATTAGAGTACACGCCTACAGCATTGGAATCCACATTAGAGTACACGCCTAGAGTATTGGAATCAACATTAGAGTACATGCCTAGAACATTGGAATCAACATTAGAGTACACGCCTAGAGCATTGGAATCAACATTAGAGTACACGCCTAGAACATTGGAATCAACATTAGAGTACATGCCTAGAGCATTGAAATCAACATCATTAGAGTATGCGCCTAGAACATTGGAATCAACATTAGAGTACATGCCTAGAGCATTGAAATCAACATTAGAGTATGCACCTAGAACATTGGAATCAACATTAGAGTACATGCCTTGAGTATTGGAATCAATATTAGAGTACACACCTAGAGTATTGGAATCAACATTAGAGTACATGCCTAGAGCATTGAAATCAACATTAGAGTATGCATCTAGAACATTGGAATCAACATTAGAGTACATGCCTTGAGTATTGGAATCAACATTAGAGTACACACCTAGAGTATTGGAATCAACATTAGAGTACACGCCTAGAGTATTGGAATCAACATTAGAGTACATGCCTAGAGTATTGAAATCAACATTAGAGTACACGCCTAGAGTATTGGAATCAACATTAGAGTACACGCCTAGAGCATTGGAATCAACATTAGAGTATGCGCCTAGAGTATTGGAATCAACATTAGAGTACATGCCTAGAACATTGGAATCAACATTAGAGTACATGCCTAGAACATTGGAATCAACATTAAGTACACACCTAGAGTATTGGAATCTACACATTAGAATACATGCCTAGAGTATTGGAATCAACATTAGAGTACATGCCTAGAACATTGGAATCAACATTAGAGTACACACCTAGAGTATTGGAATCAACATTAGAGTATGCGCCTAGAGCATTGGAATCAACATTAGAGTACGTGCCTAGAGGATTGGAATCAACATTAGAGTATGCGCCTAGAGTATTGGAATCAACATTAGAGTACATGCCTAGAACATTGGAATCAACATTAGAGTACACACCTAGAGCATTGAAATCAACATTAGAGTACACGCCTAGAGCATTGGAATCAACATTAGAGTACACACCTAGAGTATTGGAATCAACATTAGAGTACATGCCTAGAGCATTGGAATCAACATTAGAGTACATGCCTAGAGCATTGAAATCAACATTAGAGTACACGCCTAGAGTATTGGAATCAACATTAGAGTACATGCCTAGAGTATTGGAATCAACATTAGAGTACACGCCTAGAGTATTGGAATCAACATTAGAGTACACGCCTAGAGTATTGGAATCAACATTAGAGTACACGCCTAGAGCACTGAAATCAACATTAGAGTACACGCCTAGAGTATTGGAATCAACATTAGAGTACATGCCTAGAGTATTGGAATCAACATTAGAGTACACGCCTAGAGTATTGGAATCAACATTAGAGTACACGCCTAGAGCACTGAAATCAACATTAGAGTACACGCCTAGAGTATTGGAATCAACATTAGAGTACATGCCTAGAGTATTGGAATCAACATTAGAGTACACACCTAGAACATTGGAATCAACATTAAAGTACATGCCTAGAGTATTGGAATCAACATTAGAGTACATGCCTATATTTTTGGAATCAACATTAGAGTACATGCCTAGAACATTGGAATCAACATTAGAGTACACGCCTAGAACATTGGAATCAACATTAGAGTACACGCCTAGAACATTGGAATCAACATTAGAGTACACGCCTAGAGCATTGAAATCAACATTAGAGTACACGCCTAGAACATTGGAATCAACATTAGAGTACATGCCTTGAGTATTGGAATCAACATTAGAGTACACACCTAGAGTATTGGAATCAACATTAGAATACACGCCTAGAGTATTGGAATCAACATTAGAGTACATGCCTAGAGTATTGGAATCAACATTAGAGTACATGCCTATATTTTTGGAATCAACATTAGAGTACATGCCTAGAACATTGGAATCAACATTAGAGTACACGCCTAGAACATTGGAATCAACATTAGAGTACACGCCTAGAACATTGGAATCAACATTAGAGTACACGCCTAGAGCATTGAAATCAACATTAGAGTACACGCCTAGAGCATTGGAATCAACATTAGAGTACTCGCCTAGAGTATTGGAATCAACATTAGAGTCTAGAGTATTGGAATCAACATTAGAGTACACGCCTAGAGTATTGGAATCAACATTAGAGTATGCGCCTAGAACATTGGAATCAACATTAGAGTGTGCACCTAGAACATTGGAATCAAAATTAGAGTACACGCCTAGAGCATTGGAATCAACATTAGAGTACACGCCTAGAACATTGGAATCAACATTAGAGTACATGCCTAGAGCATTGAAATCAACATCATTAGAGTATGCGCCTAGAACATTGGAATCAACATTAGAGTACATGCCTAGAGCATTGAAATCAACATTAGAGTATGCACCTAGAACATTGGAATCAACATTAGAGTACATGCCTTGAGTATTGGAATCAATATTAGAGTACACACCTAGAGTATTGGAATCAACATTAGAGTACATGCCTAGAGCATTGAAATCAACATTAGAGTATGCATCTAGAACATTGGAATCAACATTAGAGTACATGCCTTGAGTATTGGAATCAACATTAGAGTACACACCTAGAGTATTGGAATCAACATTAGAGTACACGCCTAGAGTATTGGAATCAACATTAGAGTACATGCCTAGAGTATTGAAATCAACATTAGAGTACACGCCTAGAGTATTGGAATCAACATTAGAGTACACGCCTAGAGCATTGGAATCAACATTAGAGTATGCGCCTAGAGTATTGGAATCAACATTAGAGTACATGCCTAGAACATTGGAATCAACATTAGAGTACATGCCTAGAACATTGGAATCAACATTAAGTACACACCTAGAGTATTGGAATCTACACATTAGAATACATGCCTAGAGTATTGGAATCAACATTAGAGTACATGCCTAGAACATTGGAATCAACATTAGAGTACACACCTAGAGTATTGGAATCAACATTAGAGTATGCGCCTAGAGCATTGGAATCAACATTAGAGTACGTGCCTAGAGGATTGGAATCAACATTAGAGTATGCGCCTAGAGTATTGGAATCAACATTAGAGTACATGCCTAGAACATTGGAATCAACATTAGAGTACACACCTAGAGCATTGAAATCAACATTAGAGTACACGCCTAGAGCATTGGAATCAACATTAGAGTACACACCTAGAGTATTGGAATCAACATTAGAGTACATGCCTAGAGCATTGGAATCAACATTAGAGTACATGCCTAGAGCATTGAAATCAACATTAGAGTATGCATCCTGAACATTGGAATCAACATTAGAGTACATGCCTAGAGTATTGGAATCAACATTAGAGTACACGCCTAGAGTATTGGAATCAACATTAGAGTACACGCCTAGAGCACTGAAATCAACATTAGAGTACACGCCTAGAGTATTGGAATCAACATTAGAGTACATGCCTAGAGTATTGGAATCAACATTAGAGTACACACCTAGAACATTGGAATCAACATTAAAGTACATGCCTAGAGTATTGGAATCAACATTAGAGTACATGCCTATATTTTTGGAATCAACATTAGAGTACATGCCTAGAACATTGGAATCAACATTAGAGTACACGCCTAGAACATTGAAATCAACATTAGAGTACACGCCTAGAACATTGGAATCAACATTAGAGTACATGCCTTGAGTATTGGAATCAACATTAGAGTACACACCTAGAGTATTGGAATCAACATTAGAATACACGCCTAGAGTATTGGAATCAACATTAGAGTACATGCCTAGAGTATTGGAATCAACATTAGAGTACATGCCTATATTTTTGGAATCAACATTAGAGTACATGCCTAGAACATTGGAATCAACATTAGAGTACACGCCTAGAACATTGGAATCAACATTAGAGTACACGCCTAGAACATTGGAATCAACATTAGAGTACACGCCTAGAGCATTGAAATCAACATTAGAGTACACGCCTAGAGCATTGGAATCAACATTAGAGTACTCGCCTAGAGTATTGGAATCAACATTAGAGTCTAGAGTATTGGAATCAACATTAGAGTACACGCCTAGAGTATTGGAATCAACATTAGAGTATGCGCCTAGAACATTGGAATCAACATTAGAGTGTGCACCTAGAACATTGGAATCAAAATTAGAGTACACGCCTAGAGCATTGGAATCAACATTAGAGTACACGCCTAGAACATTGGAATCAACATTAGAGTACATGCCTAGAGCATTGAAATCAACATCATTAGAGTATGCGCCTAGAACATTGGAATCAACATTAGAGTACATGCCTAGAGCATTGAAATCAACATTAGAGTATGCACCTAGAACATTGGAATCAACATTAGAGTACATGCCTTGAGTATTGGAATCAACATTAGAGTACACACCTAGAGTATTGGAATCAACATTAGAGTACATGCCTAGAGCATTGAAATCAACATTAGAGTATGCATCTAGAACATTGGAATCAACATTAGAGTACATGCCTTGGGTATTGGAATCAACATTAGAGTACACACCTAGAGTATTGGAATCAACATTAGAGTACACGCCTAGAGTATTGGAATCAACATTAGAGTACATGCCTAGAGTATTGAAATCAACATTAGAGTACACGCCTAGAGTATTGGAATCAACATTAGAGTACACGCCTAGAGCATTGGAATCAACATTAGAGTATGCGCCTAGAGTATTGGAATCAACATTAGAGTACATGCCTAGAACATTGGAATCAACATTAGAGTACACGCCTAGAACATTGGAATCAACATTAAGTACACGCCTAGAGTATTGGAATCAACATTAGAGTATGCGCCTAGAGCATTGGAATCAACATTAGAGTACGTGCCTAGAGGATTGGAATCAACATTAGAGTATGCGCCTAGAGTATTGGAATCAACATTAGAGTACATGCCTAGAACATTGGAATCAACATTAGAGTACACACCTAGAGCATTGAAATCAACATTAGAGTACACGCCTAGAGCATTGGAATCAACATTAGAGTACACACCTAGAGTATTGGAATCAACATTAGAGTACATGCCTAGAGCATTGGAATCAACATTAGAGTACATGCCTAGAGCATTGAAATCAACATTAGAGTATGCATCCTGAACATTGGAATCAACATTAGAGTACATGCCTAGAGTATTGGAATCAACATTAGAGTACACGCCTAGAGTATTGGAATCAACATTAGAGTACACGCCTAGAGCACTGAAATCAACATTAGAGTACACGCCTAGAGTATTGGAATCAACATTAGAGTACATGCCTAGAGTATTGGAATCAACATTAGAGTACACACCTAGAACATTGGAATCAACATTAAAGTACATGCCTAGAGTATTGGAATCAACATTAGAGTACATGCCTATATTTTTGGAATCAACATTAGAGTACATGCCTAGAACATTGGAATCAACATTAGAGTACACGCCTAGAACATTGGAATCAACATTAGAGTACACGCCTAGAACATTGGAATCAACATTAGAGTACACGCCTAGAGCATTGAAATCAACATTAGAGTACACGCCTAGAACATTGGAATCAACATTAGAGTACATGCCTTGAGTATTGGAATCAACATTAGAGTACACACCTAGAGTATTGGAATCAACATTAGAGTACACGCCTAGAGTATTGGAATCAACATTAGAGTACATGCCTAGAGTTTGGAATCAACATTAGAGTACACACCTAGAACATTGGAATCAACATTAGAGTACATGCCTAGAACATTGGAATCAACATTAGAGTACACGCCTAGAACATTGGAATCAACATTAGAGTACACACCTAGAACATTGGAATCAACATTAGAGTACACGCCTAGAGCATTGAAATCAACATTAGAGTACACGCCTAGAGCATTGGAATCAACATTAGAGTACTCGCCTAGAGTATTGGAATCAACATTAGAGTACATGCCTAGAGTATTGGAATCAACATTAGAG
This sequence comes from Cladorhizidae sp. MBARI D1340-BT2, assembly GCA_028752905.1. Taxonomy (NCBI): domain Eukaryota; kingdom Metazoa; phylum Porifera; class Demospongiae; order Poecilosclerida; family Cladorhizidae; species Cladorhizidae sp. MBARI D1340-BT2. The sequence goes on along the minus strand of JAQNBH010000016.1, from coordinate 54,225,518 downwards.
TACACGCCTAGAGTATTGGAATCAACATTAGAGTATGCGCCTAGAACATTGGAATCAACATTAGAGTATGCACCTAGAACATTGGAATCAAAATTAGAGTACACGCCTAGAACATTGGAATCAGTACACGCCTAGAATCAACATTAGAGTATGCACCTAGAACATTGGAATCAACATTAGAGTACACACCTAGAATATTGGAATCAACATTAGAGTACACGCCTAGAGTATTGGAATCAACATTAGAGTACACGCCTAGAGTATTGGAATCAACATTAGAGTACACGCCTAGAGCATTGAAATCAACAACAGCAGCAAGACCAGTCCTACTACTAACAGCAGTCAAGGCCAGGGAAGAGTTCCTACAAACAGCAGTCAAGGCCAGAGAAGAGCTCCTACAAACAGCAGTCAAGGCCAGGGAAGAGTTCCTACAAACAGCAGTCAAGGCCAGGGAAGAGACTGTTTTTGGCAGTTGCTTTTTTCTTCCAGTTCGATTGCTCTCACTGTAAAATGGATTAGGACTATTTTATAACAGTGCAGCAAATTATGACTTAAAATTTATTTCTTGAAGTTTCAGCTAGATGCTCTAGCCTTCATCTAAGGATAGATACTCTAGCCTTCATCTAAGGATAGATGTTCTAGCCTTCATCTAAGGATAGATACTCTAGCCTTCATCTAAAGATAGATGTTCTAGCCTTCATCTAAGCTAGATGCTCTAGCCTTTATCTAAGGATAGATGCTCTAGCAAGGATAGATGCTCTAGCCTTCATCTAAGGATAGATGCTTTTACCTTCGTCTAAGCTAGATGCTCTAGCCTTCATCTAAGGACAGATGCTCTAGCCTTCATCTAAGGATAGATGCTCTAGCCTTCATCTAAGCTAGATGCTCTAGCCTTCATCTAAGCTAGCCATCTAAGGATAGATGCTCTAGCCTTCATCTAAGCTAGATGCTCTAGCCTTCATCTAAGCTAGATGCTCTAGCCTTCATCTAAGCCTTCATCTAAGCTAGATGCTCTAGCCTTCATCTAAGCTAGATGCTCTAGCCATCTAAGGATAGATGCTCTAGCCTTCATCTAAGCTAGATGCTCTAGCCTTCATCTAAGCTAGATGCTCTAGCCTTCATCTAAGCTAGATGCTCTAGCCTTCATCTAAGTTAGATGCTCTAGCCTTCATCTAAGGATAGATGCTCTAGCCTTCATCTAAGCTAGATGCTCTAGCCTTCATCTAAGCTAGATGCTCTAGCCATCTAAGGATAGATGCTCTAGCCTTCATCTAAGCTAGATGCTCTAGCCTTCATCTAAGCTAGATGCTCTAGCCTTCATCTAAGCTAGATGCTCTAGCCTTCATCTAAGGATAGATGCTCTAGCCTTCATCTAAGGATAGATGCTCTAGCCTTCATCTAAGCTAGATGCTCTAGTCTTCATCTAAGCTAGATGATCTAGCCTTCATCTAATGAGATGCTCCAGCAGGCATGTGCAGGTAACAAATGTTTAGCACATACGGTTCGTTTGTTGTGATTGAAATCTTAGTTTACACCTGCAGGGGTTTAGTTGTCACTTGGGCAAGATGGAATTTGCAGATGGATGACCAACCAAATGATTTGTGGTTTCCCTTCATGCATGTGGGATTGTGCAGAGGCCACACCCTTCTCTTCTCTCTCGATCCTTCCCCCTTCATAGATTGGCTAATTCTACTTGAACGCCCTGTTAAAAACAACCACCCCCTGTGTGGTGTGTCCACGTCCTTACAGACCCACTCACTGCTGGGCTTATATAAGCATGCCATGTGGTGGTGAAGTTGTGACTGGTATCTATGCAAATAAAGTGGGCGTGGCTAAGTCTGCAAATGGCACGTGCCACATTACATACACTATACAGGCTTCAGAAAGATTTCACAGTTTGAGTTTGCCGTGAAGTTGATACTTTTAACACCCTAGCGTTCGGAGCAACTTAGAGAACGTGATTTGATGCTGTAAAGTTTGGACAACATGTAATAGCCAAGAGGCTATGGAGCAGAAGTCGAAGGTGGTCAGTTTGAGGACACGTCCTACACAACACCGATATGCTCTTGAGTTCATGTGTGGGATGAGCGAGTTCCATGCATCAAAATGGGATTTTTCAATGACACATGGAGCTCTCTCATACTGCACCCTGAACCCACGGCACATCGGCACCCCACCCTCGAGCCACCAACTGACCACTCTCGACTTCTGCTCCACACATCATGGCCGCCATGTGTTGTCCAAACTCTACAGCATCAACCCCCACGTCCTTGAGTCCTTGGACTACTTCCTGAAAGAGAGAATGCCGAGGGGTTTAAAATGTCAGCTTGACAGCACAAGCTCAAATTGTGAAACTATTCTGAAAAGCCTTATACAAGAGGATGACTACATCAGGGCAGTCAGCAGGCATGGTGGACAAGAGGATGACTACATCGGGGCAGTCAGCAGGCATGGTGGACAAGAGGATGACTACATCGGGGCAGTCAGCAGGCATGGTGGACAAGAGGATGACTAATCAGGGCCGTCAGCAGGCATGGTGGACCAGAGGATGACTACATCAGGGCAGTCAGCAAGGATGGTGGACAAGAGGATGACTACATCAGGGAAGTCAGCAGGCATGGTGGACAAGAGGATGACTACATCGGGGCAGTCAGCAGGCATGGTGGACAAGAGGATGACTACATCGGGGCAGGCAGCAGGCATGGTGGACAAGAGGATGACTACATCAGGGCAGTCAGCAGGCATGGTGGACAAGAGGATGACTACATCGGGGAAGTCAGCAGGCATGGTGGACAAGAGGATGACTACATCGGGGAAGTCAGCAGGCATGGTGGACAAGAGGATGACTACATCGGGGCAGGCAGCAGGCATGGCGGCTCTCCTTGAATCCCCTTCATGTTGGATCATAGTGCATAAGAGATCGCATGTGTACTAATTAAACGTACCTGTGAGGAGAATCGTTCTAGTTGCCTAGTGTGTGTTTTGTTGTGTGTAGACACACTCCGTTGGGCTGAGTGCTGCACAGGATGCTACTCTTGCTGGTAATTATAGACTTCCTCCGCAAGTGAAAGTACTAAAGGACGGTTCCTCACGAATATTTGAGGCCAATTAGTTATCTAGGATAGTTACTATTCCGAGGGTATTGGTATTCAAGGTGGGCGCTGTTTAAGGGTGGGTACTACTCAAGGATGGGGACTATTCAAGGTGAGCACTGTTCAAGGGTGGTTGTTATTCAAGGTGGGCACCAAGGTGGCACTATTCAAGGGTGACATCATTCAAGGTGGGCACTATTTCACTGTCAGAAGAAACAGGTTAGTCAAGTTTCTGGCAGCAAAAGTGCTGTTATGGGAAAGAAGCTGAAGTTCCAGCCATGCTGGCAAGAGAAATACTCGTGGAATGCACAACTCTGTGGCCAATGGGATGTGCCAGTCCTGTTCCCATATTTACAAGGAGGATAGGGAAGTACTGAAGCGCTTGGATTTCTCACCCAGTGTCCAACTGGGAAAAGGCACGGGATAAAATGAAAGCACACGAAGCTTCAGCATGGCACAAGCTAGCAAAAGCCACAGTAGAGGCAGAGAAACAAAACAAGATGAAGGAACTGGAACCTTTCAGCTCAAGCAGGGGAAAGAGAGGTACGATGAAAAGATGAAGCAACAAAACTGTGTCCTGATAAGAAGTTGTTGAGGATCATGTACTTTTTGTGTAAACACATTTTACCAATTTTGATGATGTGGTGGTGAATGGTGATGATGAAGTGAGGAAACATTTAGATACAGCTCCAAGAAATGCTAACTACTGCTCTCATGTGGCCCTAAGTGAGTATCTTGATGCCATCAGCCTGTGGATCCAACAAGTATCCTCAAATCTCTTTAAACAAGCTGCATTCTGTTCAATACTGGTTGATGAGTCGACAGATATAGCAACAACTGAGGAGCTTTCAATCTGCTTCAGATGGGTTGACAGTCACCAGTGGAGCATTTCCTGGGACTTGTTAGCCTTTCTGCATGTGATGCCTCAATATTTTCTGTACTGAAAGCTTTCCTAGCAGACACTGGCATTGATGCTAGGAAACTGAGAGGACAGGGATATGATGGGGCTGCTACCTTCTCAGGCATGAAGAATGGAGTCCAAATGCATATCCTCACACTGGCACCACGAGCATTGTTTGTGCACTGTAGGGCACATATTCTGCAGCTTTGCTGTGTTTCAGCTGCTAGATGTCTGCCGGGTTTGAAGAAAGTCTTTGCAAAACTGATGTCTGTTTAGAAGATGCTCCACTATTCTCCAAAGAAGTTTTCTGCACTGAAGGAGATGCAGGCACTCAACAACCACCCCCAACTAAAGATGATCAAGTCAAGTGATACCCACTGGCTGGCACAAAACACTGTAAGAGCAATCAGGTGCTCCTTGAGGCCACTGATAGATACGCTTGAGCACATCCACGAGGATACTGGGGAGACAGAAGCACTTGGAATGCTGAAGATTATAAAGACATACAACTTTGAGGCAACCTTGATGATGCCTTCCTGTATTGACTTGTCTTGGTAGAGCCCTGCAGGGCAAGAGAGCAGACTTCACTCTTGTAGCCAGCCAGCTGACTTATGTCCAGCACCACCTACAGCAGATCAAGGAGCAGCCCAATGATCAGGAGTACCTGTCCACAGTTCATGACACAGTAACGGACCTTGCAATTGGTGTTCTAGATCTGGAGGCAGCAAGAGAGAATTTCAATAAGAATGTGCTGCAGCCATACCTGGCAGAGGTCAGCAGGTGTTGTTTCAAGGATGCCTTGAGCCTCTTAACTGCTTTCAGTGCCATTGCATGCCCTAGTCTATATGGACAACAGGAATAAGCCCTGCCTTCATTACCCAGTGCCATGCATGCCATAGTCTATATGGACAACAGGAATAAGCCTTGCCTTCATTACCCAGTGCCATGTATGCCCTAGTCTATATGGACAACAGGAATAAGCCCTGCCTTCATTACCCAGTGCCATGCATGCCCTAGTCTATATGGACAACAGGAATAAGCCCTGCCTTCATTACCCAGTGCCATGCATGCTCTAGTCTATATGGACAACAGGAATAAGCCATGCCTTCATTACCCAGTGCCATGCATGCTCCTAGTCTATATGGACAACAGGAATAAGCCATGCCTTCATTACCCAGTGCCATGCATGCCCTAGTCTATATGGACAACAGGAATAAGCCCTGCCTTCATTACCCAGTGCCCTAGTCTATATGGACAACAGGAATAAGCCCTGCCTTCATTACCCAGTGCCATGCATGCTCCTAGTCTATATGGACAACAGGAATAAGCCCTGCCTTCATTACCCAGTGCCATGCATGCCCTAGTCTATATGGACAACAGGAATAAGCCATGCCTTCATTACCCAGTGCCATGCATGCTCCTAGTCTATATGGACAACAGGAATAAGCCCTGCCTTCATTACCCAGTGCCATGCTCCTAGTCTATATGGACAACAGGAATAAGCCCTGCCTTCATTACCCAGTGCCATGCATGCTCCTAGTCTATATGGACAACAGGAATAAGCCCTGCCTTCATTACCCAGTGCCATGCATGCTCCTAGTCTATATGGACAACAGGAATAAGCCCTGCCTTCATTACCCAGTGCCATGCATGCCCTAGTCTATATGGACAACAGGAATAAGCCCTGCCTTCATTACCCAGTGCCATGCATGCCCTCGTCTATATGGACAACAGGAATAAGCCCTGCCTTCATTACCCAGTGCCATGCATGCCCTAGTCTATATGGACAACAGGAATAAGCCCTGCCTTCATTACCCAGTGCCATGCATGCCCTAGTCTATATGGACAACAGGAATAAGCCCTGCCTTCATTACCCAGTGCCATGCATGCTCCTAGTCTATATGGACACCAGGAATAAGCCCTGCCTTCATTACCCAGTGCCATGCATGCCCTAGTCTATATGGACAACAGGAATAAGCCCTGCCTTCATTACCCAGTGCATGCCCTAGTCTATATGGACAACAGGAATAAGCCCTGCCTTCATTACCCAGTGCCATGCATGCTCCTAGTCTATATGGACAACAGGAATAAGCCCTGCCTTCATTACCCAGTGCCATGCATGCCCTAGTCTATATGGACAACAGGAATAAGCCCTGCCTTCATTACCCAGTGCCATGCATGCTCCTAGTCTATATGGACAACAGGAATAAGCCCTGCCTTCATTACCCAGTGCCATGCATGCACTAGTCTATATGGACAACAGGAATAAGCCCTGCCTTCATTACCCAGTGTCATGCATGCCCTAGTCTATATGGACAACAGGAATAAGCCCTGCCTTCATTACCCAGTGCCATGCATGCCCTAGTCTATATGGACAACAGGAATAAGCCCTGCCTTCATTACCCAGTGCCATGCATGCCCTAGTCTATATGGACAACAGGAATAAGCCCTGCCTTCATTACCCAGTGCCATGCATGCTCCTAGTCTATATGGACACCAGGAATAAGCCCTGCCTTCATTACCCAGTGCCATGCATGCCCTAGTCTATATGGACAACAGGAATAAGCCCTGCCTTCATTACCCAGTGCATGCCCTAGTCTATATGGACAACAGGAATAAGCCCTGCCTTCATTACCCAGTGCCATGCATGCCCTAGTCTATATGGACAACAGGAATAAGCCCTGCCTTCATTACCCAGTGCCATGCTCCTAGTCTATATGGACAACAGGAATAAGCCCTGCCTTCATTACCCAGTGCCATGCATGCCCTAGTCTATATGGACAACAGGAATAAGCCCTGCCTTCATTACCCAGTGCCATGCATGCTCCTAGTCTATATGGACAACAGGAATAAGCCCTGCCTTCATTACCCAGTGCCATGCATGCTCCTAGTCTATATGGACAACAGGAATAAGCCCTGCCTTCATTACCCAGTGCCATGCATGCTCCTAGTCTATATGGACAACAGGAATAAGCCCTGCCTTCATTACCCAGTGCCATGCATGTCCTAGTCTATATGGACAACAGGAATAAGCCCTGCCTTCATTACCCAGTGTCATGCATGCACTAGTCTATATGGACAACAGGAATAAGCCCTGCCTTCATTACCCAGTGCCATGCATGCCCTAGTCTATATGGACAACAGGAATAAGCCCTGCCTTCATTACCCAGTGCCATGCATGCTCCTAGTCTATATGGACAACAGGAATAAGCCCTGCCTTCATTACCCAGTGCCATGCATGCCCTAGTCTATATGGTCAACAGGAATAAGCCCTGCCTTCATTACCCAGTGCCATGCTCCTAGTCTATATGGACAACAGGAATAAGCCCTGCCTTCATTACCCAGTGCCATGCATGCCCTAGTCTATATGGACAACAGGAATAAGCCCTGCCTTCATTACCCAGTGCCATGCATGCCCTAGTCTATATGGACAACAGGAATAAGCCCTGCCTTCATTACCCAGTGCCATGCATGCCCTAGTCTATATGGACAACAGGAATAAGCCCTGCCTTCATTACCCAGTTCCATGCTCCTAGTCTATATGGACAACAGGAATAAGCCCTGCCTTCATTACCCAGTGCCATGCATGCCCTAGTCTATATGGACAACAGGAATAAGCCCTGCCTTCATTACCCAGTTCCATGCTCCTAGTCTATATGGACAACAGGAATAAGCCCTGCCTTCATTACCCAGTGCCATGCATGCCCTAGTCTATATGGACAACAGGAATAAGCCCTGCCTTCATTACCCAGTGCCATGCCCTAGTCTATATGGACAACAGGAATAAGCCCTGCCTTCATTACCCAGTGCCATGCATGCCCTAGTCTATATGGACAACAGGAATAAGCCCTGCCTTCATTACCCAGTGCCATGCATGCCCTAGTCTATATGGACAACAGGAATAAGCCCTGCCTTCATTACCCAGTGCCCTAGTCTATATGGACAACAGGAATAAGCCCTGCCTTCATTACCCAGTGCCATGCTCCTAGTCTATATGGACAACAGGAATAAGCCCTGCCTTCATTACCCAGTGCCATGCATGCTCCTAGTCTATATGGACAACAGGAATAAGCCCTTCCTTCATTACCCAGTGCCATGCATGCCCTAGTCTATATGGACAACAGGAATAAGCCCTGCCTTCATTACCCAGTGCCATGCATGTCCTAGTCTATATGGACAACAGGAATAAGCCCTGCCTTCATTACCCAGTGCCATGCATGCTCCTAGTCTATATGGACAACAGGAATAAGCCCTTCCTTCATTACCCAGTGCCATGCATGCCCTAGTCTATATGGACAACAGGAATAAGCCCTGCCTTCATTACCCAGTGCCATGCATGCCCTAGTCTATATGGACAACAGGAATAAGCCCTGCCTTCATTACCCAGTGCCATGCATGCCCTAGTCTATATGGACAACAGGAATAAGCCCTGCCTTCATTACCCAGTGCCATGCATGCCCTAGTCTATATGGACAACAGGAATAAGCCCTGCCTTCATTACCCAGTGCCATGCATGCTCCTAGTCTATATGGACAACAGGAATAAGCCCTTCCTTCATTACCCAGTGCCATGCATGCCCTAGTCTATATGGACAACAGGAATAAGCCCTGCCTTCATTACCCAGTGCCATGCATGCCCTAGTCTATATGGACAACAGGAATAAGCCCTGCCTTCATTACCCAGTGCCATGCATGCCCTAGTCTATATGGACAACAGGAATAAGCCCTGCCTTCATTACCCAGTGCCATGCATGCTCTAGTCTATATATGGACAACAGGAATAAGCCCTGCCTTCATTACCCAGTGCCATGCATGCTCCTAGTCTATATGGACAACAGGAATAAGCCCTGCCTTCATTACCCAGTGCCATGCATGCCCTAGTCTATATGGACAACAGGAATAAGCCCTGCCTTCATTACCCAGTGCCATGCATGCCCTAGTCTATATGGACAACAGGAATAAGCCCTGCCTTCATTACCCAGTGCCATGCATGCCCTAGTCTATATGGACAACAGGAATAAGCCCTGCCTTCATTATCCAGTGCCATGCATGTCCCTAGTCTATATGGACAACAGGAATAAGCCCTGCCTTCATTACCCAGTACCATGCATGCTCCTAGTCTATATGGACAACAGGAATAAGCCCTGCCTTCATTACCCAGTGCCATGCATGCTCCTAGTCTATATGGACAACAGGAATAAGCCCTGCCTTCATTACCCAGTGCCATGCATGCTCCTAGTCTATATGGACAACAGGAATAAGCCCTGCCTTCATTACCCAGTGCCATGCATGCCCTAGTCTATATGGACAACAGGAATAAGCCCTGCCTTCATTACCCAGTGCCATGCATGCTCCTAGTCTATATGGACAACAGGAATAAGCCCTGCCTTCATTACCCAGTGCCATGCATGCCCTAGTCTATATGGACAACAGGAATAAGCCCTGCCTTCATTACCCAGTGTCATGCATGCCCTAGTCTATATGGACAACAGGAATAAGCCCTGCCTTCATTACCCAGTGCCATGCATGCCCTAGTCTATATGGACAACAGGAATAAGCCCTGCCTCCATTACCCAGTGCCATGCATGCTCCTAGTCTATATGGACAACAGGAATAAGCCCTGCCTTCATTACCCAGTGCCCTAGTCTATATGGACAACAGGAATAAGCCCTGCCTTCATTACCCAGTGCCATGCATGCCCTAGTCTATATGGACAACAGGAATAAGCCCTGCCTTCATTACCCAGTGCCATGCATGCTCCTAGTCTATATGGACAACAGGAATAAGCCCTGCCTTCATTACCCAGTGCCATGCTCCTAGTCTATATGGACAACAGGAATAAGCCCTGCCTTCATTACCCAGTGCCATGCATGCCCTAGTCTATATGGACAACAGGAATAAGCCCTGCCTTCATTACCCAGTGCCATGCATGCCCTAGTCTATATGGACAACAGGAATAAGCCATGCCTTCATTACCCAGTGCCATGCATGCTCCTAGTCTATATGGACAACAGGAATAAGCCCTGCCTTCATTACCCAGTGCCATGTATGCCCTAGTCTATATGGACAACAGGAATAAGCCCTGCCTTCATTACCCAGTGCCATGCATGCTCCTAGTCTATATGGACAACAGGAATAAGCCCTGCCTTCATTACCCAGTGCCATGCATGCTCTAGTCTATATGGACAACAGGAATAAGCCCTGCCTTCATTACCCAGTGCCATGCTCCTAGTCTATATGGACAACAGGAATAAGCCCTGCCTTCATTACCCAGTGCCATGCATGCTCCTAGTCTATATGGACAACAGGAATAAGCCCTGCCTTCATTACCCAGTGCCATGCATGCTCCTAGTCTATATGGACAACAGGAATAAGCCCTGCCTTCATTACCCAGTGCCATGCATGCCCTAGTCTATATGGACAACAGGAATAAGCCCGGCCTTCATTACCCAGTGCCATGCATGCCCTAGTCTATATGGACAACAGGAATAAGCCCTGCCTTCATTACCCAGTGCCCTAGTCTATATGGACAACAGGAATAAGCCCTGCCTTCATTACCCAGTGCCATGCTCCTAGTCTATATGGACAACAGGAATAAGCCCTGCCTTCATTACCCAGTGCCATGCATGCCCTAGTCTATATGGACAACAGGAATAAGCCCTGCCTTCATTACCCAGTGTCATGCATGCCCTAGTCTATATGGACAACAGGAATAAGCCCTGCCTTCATTACCCAGTGTCATGCATCCCCAAAGCAGAGTAAAATAGAGTTAGCTGTCAGTCTATTTTTAGTTACTAGGCGAGGTTTGGTGGGATAGGGATTACTTCTAGTCGAGGACCTCCTACATGGAGAGGCACGCATGCGCTGAGTTGTGTATGAGCTCCTTGCTAGAGGTAATCAACACCCTGCAGTAAACAGAGTAATGATACCCAATTAGAGCATAGTTCTAATACATTTCAAAGTTGCCCAACAAAGCGACATCATATTTCCATGAGAAGGAGACCACCCATGCATGCATAGCACCTAACTAACCAGATATGGATGGAGTCTACGTGATAATTACGATTATCAACTTGAGGCTGATAATTGATGGACTACAGAAATCAAACAAGAATTTAACCACAAACGTTTACAGGACCCTTTACCTATAATATAATGCACTCCAAATATAATATTAACAGTGCAACCTTGCTAATTGGAACAGGGTTAGTGTTAATGAAGGGAGATTAGCAATAAGGCTTGCCAGTTCCGAATGGGTTTTTACATACCTGTATAGTTCCCCAAGCAGCTGTTTGTGGTGTATACAAGTTTTGTGGTGTGTATACAAGTTTTGTGGTGTATACAAGTTGTATACTAGTTTTGTGGTGTGTATACAAGTTTTGTGGTGTGTATACAAGTTTTGTGGTGGGTATACAAGTTTTGTGGTGGGTATACAAGTTTTGTGGTGTGTATACAAGTTTTGTGGTGTGTAATATGCACTACTACAGCCAGCCTACAGGATACTGTACTGGGAGCAAAGAACCAGCTCAGCACCATCAGTTTATTGTAATACACTGATGGTGCATGTGCACATGTAGTGCTGTATAAGTTACTACAACTACACTACAAATTATACAGTTTGAGCAATCCAAACAAGTTCACAGATCACCCCTAGGCACAGGCCCATTGGATTGCTGAATATTTCTTTATTGTAATACACTGAAGTTATATGTGCACATATGGTGCTGTATATAAGTTATTATAACTACACTACAAATTATACAGCTTGAGCAATCCCCCTAGTAGGTACAGGCCCATTGGATGTTGGACTGTATTGGTCTTCATGATAAGTGGTAATGTTGCTGTCTTGTGTTGATAGACAGTTCTTAGTTGACTAGTGAGCCAACTTAAATAAAACATTATTTTGTCTTGTTTCAATTTGTTTTCAATTAATAGTTATATAATTAGGCACTTGTAAGAAGTTACTCAGTTTGTAAGGAGTTACTCAGTTTGTAAGGAGTTACTCAGTGTAACACCATCCATCGTAGAATACCATCGTAGAATACTCATAGACATATGTAGTTACTGGTTTTGTTGAAGGTCTGTGCTGTTAACTATTGTCACAAAAGTATAAACTTCTGAGGAAACCAATTGATCACTTCTTGATCAATCAACATGCAGCTGCTAGCTGACTCAGCTCACTTCTGTGCTGTTAACTATTGTCACGTCTCACAAGAATAAGCTTATGAGGAAACCTCCTGCCACACATGTGTTACAAGTATATGGTTACCTTGGTTTGTTAAAGGTTTGTACTGTCAACTATTGCCAACTGATCGCCTCATTGAAAGCATGCAGACTCAGCTCCACAAAACTCGATATTGCATTTGTGCACCAGCGTGTTTATGACTTTGAAATACTTTACCAATTTTTTCTGAGTAGAGAGTTTTTGCAATGCAGTTTGGAGTCTTCTGGTACTAAAATTATGACGAACGGACATACTGTAACACAATGTGTGGGAAGATAACAAGATAGATAGATGGATGGATAGATAGATGATAGAGGAGTTGGAGAGTGAGTGAGTGCAGTTAGTTGCAATGCCTCCTACTGTTTGCTAAAGTAGAGTTGGTACTAGCAATTATCTGTAGTACTAGTGAAACAACAACTGTTGACTAAGTTTGAGGAAAGTTGCTCTGCCTGATACTGAGAAACTCCAACCTGCAGTTCTTACACCCTAAATAATGAACACCAGTGAGAAACAACTTCCTACCCCAGCTCTCCTCGAGTGTCCCTTCTGTGGAAATCCCTTCTGTGGAAAACAGTTCAAGTCTGTGGGAAATCCCCTCCCCAAGTGCAAGGATAGGAATGGAAGAGACTACAATATCTATTTGTCTTTTTATTTGTCTCAAAAGACTAGGGCCAAGATTGCCAAATCTGATAGTTCTAGGAAGCCTTGCCATAAATGCCACAGAAGCCTTGATACACATTTGAAAAATCCCTTCTGCAAGTCTATCTCATCTATAGTACAGAGACTCCCCCAAGCATCCATTGTTCCAGCAGTCCCCAAGCACATTGTTCCAGCAGTCCCCATACAGGGTGATGACACCGTCTTGCTCTATCTCCATCCACGGGATAACTACCCTGTAGAATCTCTACCTGAAAGAAAACCTCTTCTCAATCTACCCTCCACAGAAGAGGATTGGAAGAAAGATGATTCCTATTTCCTAGAAAACCTTGTCCCACACTGCCACAGTGGAAGAAAAGAATTGTATTCTAGCCGAGGGAATGTACAACTACTTGGCCACACAGTACGGAGTACGACAAGCTGCTCACAGGGCCACCAAGCAGCTTACCAACACAAAGTATCGGAAACATGATAGGGTCCTCAAGAAGGTAACAGAGCTACGGAATAAAGGCAAGGAGAGAGTTCAGGAAGGCCAAGAGAGAAGGCTCACCCAGAGAAATGGTCCAGTCCCTTGCAAGAAACTTCTTCAAACTGGTTTGCCAACAGAATGCTTTGAAGAGAAAGTCGAAATGTAAGAGTGAAACCCGATCTGCAAGGTCAGCTAGACACCACTGCCATAAACATTTCTGCAAGTTTACCCATGAGCTTCTAGGTGACAGTGCTGCCAGCAGGGTCACCAGAGTTTTCGGAAGGTGAAGCTTTCAAATTCTTCAGCAACACATATAAGTCCACCACAAAAGCCTTTGAGAAACCTGAGTGGATGCCGCTCCCACAACTGAATTTGAGGGAAACCTCATTATGCCAGAGGAAGTCATAATGGTCATTCCCTACCGGATCTTCAAGAGATGCCCCTCCCTCACTCGAGCCCTGCTTGTTGACCTTTTCAATTGTTGTTGGACTACATCAACAGTCCCATCAGTTTGGAGGATTACAGGAATCAAACTCGTTGGAACAGTTCAGTATACTGAAGACCCGACCACACCTTCAAACTTCAGGCCAATTGCCCTGCCCTCCTGCATTGGGGAGATGTTGACCACTGTCCTCAAGAACAGATGGCTTCAATACATGCTGGATAATAGCTACCTCGACCGGTCAACCCAGAAGGCTTTCTTGAAACTGAGCACCATTCCAAACTAGCTACTGTCTTGTTTGAGGCCAAAAAACAAACATACATCACTTGCAGTTTCGTGGATTGACCTCGCAAATTCATACGGCAGCGTCCATCACTCGCTCATCCAGTTCTCCTCAAACACTACTATACCCCCCCCCCCCCCCCCCCCCCATAGCTATGCTATCCTAGAATCTCTTCACTCAGACCTCACAGCCATCATTCTAACTTCAAATTGGTCTACCCCAAGCATTCCTCTGAAGATAGGTGTCTATCAGGGTGATGTCCGGGAGGGGGCTTGTGTTTAATACAGTGATTAACACCGTAGTCGACACTTTGCGCAAGTGCAAGAAGATCTTAGATATATATTATCGGACTCCATCCACCACACCACCCTAATATGCAGATGACACTTGCATCATAACCAACAGCCCAGTCGCTGGTCAGCAACAGTTGAACATGCAACAGTTGAACATGGTCGACCAGTGGCTTGTGTGGTCAGGTATGAAGACAAACACACTGGTGCCACTCCAGCTCACCTTGTCTGGAGAGACACTCCCTTTCGTGGGCAGCGGTACCATCAAGTTCCTTGTGTTACCCATTCAGATTCCTCAAAATCCTTCATGGCCCGATCCAACCTGCTCTAAATCGCATGCTACAAGCAGTGGACAGATGTCCAGTTACAAGACAGCAGAAGATGAAACTCTACAAGCTTGGGGTGTGTCCTAGGCTCCACTGGCCTCTATCCATCCATGTCTTCCCATAACTACAAGCTTGGGGTGTGTCCTAGGCTCCACTGGCCTCTATCCATGTCTTCCCCATAACTACAAGCTTGGGGTGTGTCCTAGGCTCCACTGGCCTCCTTCCCCATAACTACAAGCTTGGGGTGTGTCCTAGGCTCCACTGGCATGTCTTCCCCATAACTACAAGCTTGGGGTGTGTCCTAGGCTCTACTGGCCTCCCGCCATCCATGTCTTCCCCATAACTACAAGCTTGGGATGTGTCCTAGGCTCCACTGGCCTCTATCCATGTCTTCCCCATAACTACAAGCTTGGTGTGTGTCCTAGGCTCTACTGGCCTCCCGCCATCCATGTCTTCCCCATAACTACAAGCTTGGGGTGTGTCTTACCTCTATCCATGTCTTCCCCATAACTACAAGCTTGGGGTGTGTCCTAGGCTCCACTGGCCTCTATCCATGTCTTCCCCATAACTACAAGCTTGGGGTGTGTCCTAGCCTCTATCCATGTCTTCACCATAACTACAAGCTTGGCTAGGCTCCACTGGCCTCTATCCATGTCTTCCCCATAACTACAAGTTTTGGGTGTGTCCTAGGCTCCACTGGCCTCTATCCATGTCTTCCCCATAACTACAAGCATGGGGTGTGTCCTAGGCTCCACTGGCCTCTATCCATGTCTTCCCCATAACTACAAGCATGGGGTGTGTCCTAGGCTCCACTGGCCTCCCGCCATCCATGTCTTCCCCATAACTACAAGCTTGGGGTGTGTCCTAGGCCTCCTACCATCCATGTTTTCCCCATAACTTGGATTGAATGTAACCTAGAGACAATAGGTATAAGATTTCTGAAGAAGTGGACAGATCACCAAATTTGCTAGCCCCAACTTGCTCTACCTCCCACAGAGAGATGGAGGTCTTAACCTACCATCACTGTCTTCTCTCTATAAGCGACTCCAAGTCTCAAGACAGTGCCAGATACTCACCTCAGCTGACCCTTGTGTCAGAAATATTGCAGAAAGGGGTTTGCAGAGATTGCCGCTAAACAGCTGAAGTTTCGACCAGCTGTCATTGTTAGAGACACTATGCAATCATGCTCAGGGAAAGCTCTACTTGTAGCAGTCAAGAAGCGGAACAAGCTCACTTGAAAGATCTCTGCAGCCTGCATGATTCATGCCACTACTCTTGATACTGCTACCATCTGAGCTAAAGCGGTGCAGTCTCTCACAGAAGAGGAGTCTTCCAAATTCGTCCTCAATACTGCTCACGATCCCTTACCTCACAATGCAATTCTGCACATGTCTGTGGAAGAAGAACTCTGACAACTGCCCCCTGTGCCACGAGGATCTCCAGAACCTCATCCATGTCCTAGCATGACTCTGTCCTGGCTGTCGTCTATGAAACTATCTCACAACACCTCCCTAACACAGCCTTTAGCACCGCTGACCTGGCCAATGCGTACACTTGCCCCTCCCACATCAGCCCTACCTGACATTGTCTGGTGGGATGAAGAACACAAGTGTATCTGCCTTGTGGAACTAACAGTGTGTGTGTTTCCACACCTTATTCCACGAAGCTGCGACTAGGAAGGTCAAATACCTACCACTACTCTCTGCATGTCAACAATCAGGCTACACAGCCAAGTTGATGACATTGGAAATTGGTTCACGTGATCTGCCCAATCTGTGGTTTCATAAAGCTCCAAGTCGAACTAAACATCTCCACAACCAAGACTTGTATCCTCTTGGTGCAAGCTGCTAGAGAAGCAATAATTGGCTCCTTTAACATCTGGTGCTGCAGAAATAGAAATCGTCCTCACTTAATTACCCCTTAATTATGTCTTACTTTGTTGTTGTTGTTTTTCTGCATGGCATGACATAAAGTCACTTAGTTTGCGGTTCGGAGCAAGTGATTATGGAATGTTTTTTTCAAGAACATTATGACAAGCTGAGCTTGGATGACTCCACCCCTCATTGCTTTGCTTGTACATTACAATTTATATATATGATTGATAGGTAGATAGATAGATAGATGGATTAGATGATAGATAGATAGATAGATGGATAGGTAGAGATAGATAGATAGATAGATGGATGGATGGATAGATAGGTAGATGATAGATAGATAGATAGATGGATAGGTAGATAGATAATAGATAGATAGATGGATAGATAGATAGATAGATGATAGATAGATAGATAGATGATAGATAGATAGATAGATAGATAGATGGATAGGTAGATAGATGATAGATAATAGATAGATAGATAGATAGATGGATAGGTAGATAGATGATAGATAATAGATAGATGGATAGGTAGATAGATAATAGATAGATGGATAGGTAGATAGATGATAGATAGATGGATAGGTAGATAGATGATAGATAGATAGATAGATGGATGGATAGGTAGATAGATGATAGATAGATAGATAGATAGATGGATAGGTAGATAGATGATAGATGGATAGATAGATAGATGATAGATAGATGGATAGGTAGATACGTAGATGATAGATAGATAGGTAGATAGATAGATAGATGGATAGGTAGATAGATGGATAGGTAGATAGATGGATAGGTAGATAGATGATAGATAGATAGATAAAAGATCTCAAAGATGAAAAATTCACGGTTTTGATGGTTTTGGGAGCTGCCAGCTGTTTACTACCTTCACGAAGGATTCAACGGTGTAAAACCACACCCATTTATGATGCTAAGAAGTTGGTGAGTTACGAGTATAAACTTTGTTGTTGTTTGGGCCGTCATTTTAAAACAAGAATATAGAGATTGCTACCCGTCTCCCCAATATATTATCAATCAAAAGAACTGAAACTTCGACTCTCTCCCTTATCTAGGACCTCAAATCTTGCCGCAAAGCACTTGGAAGGTCCCTTAGCAACCAGCGTGGTCTAATTAGAGACATTGTGGCTTCAGCAGCCTTCCATGTGCATGACTCATGCCTTCCCCAGCCCTAGCTGTTGCTGACTCTGTACAAGACCTCACTTCTGAACTGGAACTGGGAACAGCAGCATAATTATGTGGTGTTGGCATAGAAATGCATTAGAAGGACTTTACAAGACTCTGCTCAGAGAGAGAGGGGGGAGGGAGACAGGGAGAGAGGGAGAGAGGGGAGGGAGACAGGGAGAGAAGATAGAGAGGGGAAGGAGACAGGGAGAGAGGATAGAGAGGGAGGGAGACAGGGAGAGAAGATAGAGAGGGGAGGGAGACAGGGAGAGAGGGAGGGAAGGGAACAGGGAGAGAGACAGGTAGAGAGGGAAGGGAGACAGGGGGAGAAGATAGAGAGGGAGGGAGACAGGGAGAGAAGATAGAGAGGGGAGGGAGACAGGGAGAGAGGGAGGGAAGGGAGACAGGGAGAGAGACAGGTAGAGAGGGAAGGGAGACAGGGGGAGAAGATAGAGAGGGAGGGCGACAGGGAGAGAAGATAGAGAGGGGAGGGAGACAGGGAGAGAGAGGGGGGAGGGAGACAGGAGAGAGAGGGAGGGAGACAGGGAGAGAGTGTGGGGGATTACAATGACTTTCTCAATAATAAACTTGAAATTTACTCTCTCGACGTTTCGACTAGTTGCTCTAGCCTTCTTCTTATTCCTGATGAAGGCTAGAGCATCTTGCCTTCTTCTTATTCCTGATGAAAGCTAGTGCATCAGCCGAAATGTCGAGAGTAAATTTCAAGTTTATTATTGGGAAAGTCATGTGTCATTGAGAGTTTGTTGAGAGGGAGAGTTGATGTAAGAGGACTCAGCGTAGTTGTATTTCCTCAAGCATGGGAAAAAACCCCATTAATGCTGGCTAAGTGAAGTGTAACATCTTTCAGGACCGAGTCTGCAAGTACGACCCTCACGCAGCTGAGAGCTGGCGTCAGCTAAGATATTCTCTAGGGGGAGGGGTTTGTGATCTGAGGAGGGCTACAGAATGAAGATATGAGGAGAGCACTCGGCAGCAAGTTGTGGCCCATCTGTGCTACACCTCCTCCTAAAGTAGGGGTTCTATGCCAACCCCATCCTCCCTAAAGTGGGGGTTTAGGCTAACCCCCTCCTTCTAAAGTGGGGGGTCTATGCCAACCCAATCCTCCTAAGGGGGTTCTATGCCAACCCCATCCTCCATAAAGTTGGGGGTCTATGCCTCCCCCTCCCTCCCCCCCATGTCCTTGGTTCATTAGGGTAAACGAGGAGGGTTCTCCATGGTAATTAAGTTATCATGTAGCTAGTAGTAGCAGTAGAACACTCTCAATGAACTCTCTGACTTGACATAATAAAATTACAATGACCTTCTCAATAATCAATTTCAAATTTTTACTCTCCTCGACGTTTCGACTAGATGCTCTAGCCTTCAACAGGAATAATGATATGGGCTGATGAAGGTTAGAGCATGTCGAAACGTCAAGAGTAAAAATTCAAGTGGTTATTGAGGTTTTTGTAAGTAGCAATACAGCAGCAGTTTGGGATTTGGGGGACCAAGTTCTCTACAAGAGATTCAATATCCTTCCAATTAGCACGTGCCTATCACCGTTGGACTATATACATGTTTTCTTGAACTAGTTCAACAACATCTTGTAGGTGCTATTGTCTATGGAAGCTACTGTCGTATAACTGCCATACCATGTCTTCTTCTTGTCTAGCATCTCACATCATGTTGTATACATGGTGTTCCTCTGTTGGAAGCCACCATCACAGGGTCTCATGGCCATTGTGATTACTAGTATGAAGTCACACTTTACACTCACCGTTGAAGTAGCGTAGTACTTTAGAGACAATAAAAATGTTTTCATTAGAAATGAACTCGGCATAATTATGTTCTTCTAATCCTCAGAAATGCAGTTGCCATCACCTATTTATCCTTTGGCTTTCTCCCTAAAAAGGGACTGGCACTCCCACCACCTGACCCTCTGACTTTGTGGAGGCTCTTGGAGATGCTCCTAAACCATTGGAATGTCTCAAAGGATAGCCTAGCCCTTGTCGCATAACCAAGTAACACGATCCAATGTGATGGAATGTCTTCAAGGATAGCCTAGCCCTGGTCGCATAACCTAACCCTGCTGGCATAACCTAGCACCAAGGATAGCCTATCCCTGGTGGCATAGCCTAGCGCACCAAGGGTAGCCTAGCCCTGGAGACATAACCTAGCACCAAGGCCCTGGTCGCATAACCTAGCACCAAGGCCCTGGTCGCATAACCTAGCACCAAGATCCAAAGCCACAAACCAGGATTTGCACTATGCTTTGTATTTGGGTCCTATTGCTAGAGGACTATGCTGCTGGGAGACATTTCATTAGTACCTCCTTATAGGAAAATTTCAAAGTTGTAGCCGTTTACGTGAATCTGGAACCATCTGGAAAATTGCAAGCTTATCTCAGAACGTGTTAGCACTCAAGAGCACAAACTGCAAACACACCAAATTTGTAGTGGATGATGGTCGCCATGTTGTTGGGCGGGGCATGTGTGCATTAACTATTGTGTATCGAGTTAACGTGTCAAAAAGATGGAATATCTTCGGTCACTTTCGAGATCTGCATTTTTAAATCCTGATCAAATGTGATGGGATTTCAAATCTGAGTAACTTTTATCAGGTCAAGCCACTCAGAATTACCTATAGAATGGAACTTGAAACGGCTCGTAGACCCACCACAAACAGAATTATATTTGCTGAAGAGACTAAGCATTAGTACCTCCATAAAGTACACCTAGAAAGCTGTTGCTTCCTGTACAAACAATCCTTTTCTCAGACTAAGTCAAGTAATTACAGAACCATCGCACTCTCTGGTGTATAACGGTTATATTACTTTCCAAATAATACACATCGCTCTCTTTTCTGCAGGACAAAATTTCAGGTTTGGAAGGACCTTTGGAGCCAGCACAAAGAACGTCTTTCCTGAATTGAGTACTACACAATGCAAATAAAGTTTGTTGTTATTTTATAATATTCAGATATAATAATGTTGATTGTATATGAGGTCCTGATCATACTATTACTAGACTACACAGGGAGTATGTCGAAAAGAGTGACTTGTCTAGTCCTATACACATTAGCACATACGCTGACTGACATACACACACAGAGACAGATACACAACTTATAAAAAGTTAACGGTTAAACCTCTGGTTAATCATGCATTTCTTTTGGGAGTATTTCTCCATATGGGTAAAGGGTGTGCCTCTGTGTTGAACACCCACTCATCCAGCGCCAGGAAGCTATCATCCTCTCCAAACAGCAGGAACAAATACTTGAGCGTCTCAGCCATGAAGTAACTGTCCATCTTCTCACCGTACTTCTTGTCTAAATACACAGACAGAAGCGAAGTGTACCCTGACTTTTCCAACTTGGAGTGTTCCTCAAAGGCTTGGAAGATCTGCCACCCCCATTCTTGGTAGATCTTATTCTTAGTGAGCCGGTATAGATAGAATAGTGACTCCACCGTCTCTGGGCGCAGGAAGTTCCCAATATCCTATCCAGAAGAGAGAAAAAGACACGGAACACTCAAGCCAAGCATTGATTGCAGCAAGTAGGTGACTTTTATTAGTGATTGCAACATGCTCAGACCTGCCACACCCTAGGATATACCGGGATGCTTGGGACTATTCCGGGACGTCTAGTGAGGGTGACTGACTGCTTGGCATGGATCCCCAAATTAGCACTGGGGGGCTAGGCTAGAACCCCGGGACTATAAGTTGACAAGTTGACCAAGATGCATGCTATCTAGTCAGTCATCCTCACTAGGGACATCCTAGGATAGTCTGATTCCAAGAATCCCAGGTTATCTCTAAGAAAGGTTGTATATCCCTGGGGGGTGGGGGGATAACCTTAGTGGTCAATGATAGCTGGCCCTTACCAAATAGACCAGCATGTCACACTGCATAGCATGATAAGCTAGGGCAAGCACCATGTAATGTGCCAGACATTGTGTCTGTACGAGTGGCTAGGGCAAGCACCATGTAATGTGCCAGACATTGTGTCTGCACGAGTGGCTAGGGCAAGCACCATGTAATGTGCCAGACATTGTGTCTGCACGAGTGGCTAGGGCAAGCACCATGTAATGTGCCAGACATTGTGTCTGCACGAGTGGCTAGGGCAAGCACCATGTAATGTGCCAGACATTGTGTCTGCACGAGTGGCTAGGGCAAGCACCATGTAATGTGCCAGACATTGTGTCTGCACGAGTGGCTAGGGCAAGCACCATGTAATGTGCCAGACATTGTGTCTGCACGAGTGGCTAGGGCAAGCACCATGTAATGTGCCAGACATTGTGTCTGTACGAGTGGCTAGGGCAAGCACCATGTAATGTGCCAGACATTGTGTCTGTACGAGTGGCTAGGGCAAGCACCATGTAATGTGCCAGACATTGTGTCTGTACGAGTGGCTAGGGCAAGCACCATGTAATGTGCCAGACATTGTGTCTGTACGAGTGGCTAGGGCAAGCACCATGTAATGTGCCAGACATTGTGTCTGTACGAGTGGCTAGGGCAAGCACCATGTAATGTGCCAGACATTGTGTCTGTACGAGTGGCTAGGGCAAGCACCATGTAATGTGCCAGACATTGTGTCTGCACGAGTGGCTAGGGCAAGCACCATGTAATGTGCCAGACATTGTGTCTGCACGAGTGGCTAGGGCAAGCACCATGTAATGTGCTAGACATTGTGTCTGCACGAGTGGCTAGGGCAAGCACCATGTAATGTGCCAGACATTGTGTCTGCACGAGTGGCTAGGGCAAGCACCATGTAATGTGCCAGACATTGTGTCTGCACGAGTGGCTAGGGCAAGCACCATGTAATGTGCCAGACATTGTGTCTGCACGAGTGGCTAGGGCAAGCACCATGTAATGTGCCAGACATTGTGTCTGCACGAGTGGCTAGGGCAAGCACCATGTAATGTGCCAGACATTGTGTCTGCACGAGTGGCTAGGGCAAGCACCATGTAATGTGCCAGACATTGTGTCTGTACGAGTGGCTAGGGCAAGCACCATGTAATGTGCCAGACATTGTGTCTGTACGAGTGGTGTGTGTAGCAAAGAAATCTTGGGCACATCTACAGAAACAGTAAACTCACGGAAGAGACGGTAGCAACGTCTTGGGTAGAAGTAGGCTGGGTGTTGAAGTGGAACATTTCGGGTGCCAGGTGAGTGGGCTCTGTGGAGCTGTACATGTAGTAACATGTGTGCGTCAGATTCTCGGCCAGCTTGGTCACCTCTGGAACGAGTTGGTGTATGGCTCCTAATGCCAGCATACCAGGGTAGAAGCAGGAGAGATGGTCCATTGTTGAGGAAAGAGGTGACTTATCAAGGTTCAGCCTACTGCCCAAGAAGGCCATATTTGATGGCTTGGAATATCCCACCAGTTTGTTCAAGACTTGCTTGACGGAAGCCAAGTACGCATCGCGAAATCTAAAAGATTAAGAATCCACAATAAACCACAAGATTGGTAGACACAAAGTGAGTCTACTTGTGGGCACCATTTGTTATGTACTGTATGTGGTGGGTGATGGACTTCTCTTCCTTCACATCTTCTCCAACATACCACTCTCTCTTTCCTTCACTTTCTCTCTACAAAAGGTCTTTGCGTCCACCCTTCCCGCCATTCCTTCTGTCTCCCCCCCCCCATCCCCTCCCCTCCTCACTTGGTCTCTGTCTTCCCGCTCTGCAGCCACTGTTTGAGTAGGTATTCGTAATAACTATCAGTACCCGCTCCAACGGTATACAATCCACGGGAAAAGCGTCCTGAATTAACGTCCAATTCCTGCGGCACTAAGCCTTCGCCTTGGGTCATAATCTGCTCCATGGCGGCATCACATGCCTGCTTGAAAATGGGGTTACCACTGGCCCGGGAAAGATCACGGAACTCCAGCTGCAGACTCCCAGCTTCGGCCACTGAAGTGGTTGTCCTCTCGTGCTTGCCTGAGATAAGAGTGATTTTTCGAGATGGAATGTCGGAGGTGGTTTGGAAGGCTGGAAGAAGCCGATGTCCTAACTGCACCTGCACGATGATGTGTGCACACATGACATGGAAGATGTTTAAAAGTGGGCTCGCAACATTCTAGACGAGCTGTACCATGAACAGCAGCAGTCCAAGATCATAGCTCGACACAAGCAAGGCCTATGCATCAGTTTTATGTGTTCATCATAACTCGGACAACCCCACACATGCTTCATTAAAGAAGAGAAAAGCAATTGTGTGGCCTGTCAGTACATGTTGGTCTAATCAAAAGGTTAATTTTCCACACACACCATTAAATCCTCTTAATGCGCTCGTTGCCTCGAAAGACACGGAGTTATCTTTATTAAATTTATTGACAGCTTTCTTTATATAGTGCACACCGCCAGCCTCAGCAGCAGTTAGAAAAAGATGGTAGCTGATGAGTAGCATAGTCTGGTCATCTATTTCTATCTGTGCACTCTTCCCTCTCACATAAACTACATATGTAGATACATATATACACAAGTTGTCCTGATGAAGGCCACAACAGCCGAAACATCGAGTGAGATAAATAAGTCGATTATTCGAGAAAGTCTATCTATATTACGTCGACTGACGAGAGTTCGTTGACAAGTTTGTATATGGTAATGTTGGGAATGACTCGTGCACACCAATGATGTGCTGTTCACATCTAGCTGGGAAGCTGGAGGAGCCTGCTCCACACAGCCAAACTCTGAGAACGTTAAAATGAAAGGCAGAAAGTTGCTCGTACCCGAGTAACCAAGGACCCGAGTAACCAAGGACCCGAGTAACCAAGGACCCGAGTAACCAAGGACCCGAGTAACCAAGGACTCGAGTAACCAAGGACTCGAGTAACCAAGGACCCGAGTAACCAAGGACCCGAGTAACCAAGGACTCGAGTAACCAAGAACCCGAGTAACCAAGGACTCGAGTAACCAAGGACCCAAGTAACCAAGGACCCGAGTAACCAAGGACCCGAGTAACCAAGGACCCGAGTAACCAAGGACCCGAGTAACCAAGGCTGAGAGCCAGGTCAACATCACCACCTACGTAGTGGAAGCCCTGAACAGTGACAAGGTGGGTACATGGAATCTCTGAGCGGCAGCTGTGTGGACAGTGCACGTGGCAAGGGGAGAGAGGGAAAGTTGAACAGCAACACCTAGAGAGGCTGATGAGACAAAGCAACATGTCGAGATTAACCATGCAAGCAACAGATACTGCGAGACCAGTCTTTTATAAGGCCTTCCTTTTGCCACTACCTTCCTTTTGCCACTAAAATATGTACACCTATTCCAAACTTGGACAATGATTTTCAGCTGACATCATCAAATACTTTGCAGTAAGTACGCAGCACTATGTTGCTATATGTCTACTTACGACAAGAAATCCACCCGGGAGCACTCCTCGCTCAAGGGGAGGACTCCAGATACTCAGGAAGAGACCATCCACAAAGACAGTTGGATCATCAACATTAAATAAAATTCTTTAATTTTCCTCGCTCACCCTGTCCAACCAGAACTTAAAAAAAATTAAATCAGTCTTTTGGGAATGTGCATACCATGAATGGATGCGTATTAATACAAATTAAATATATTTTTCTCCCCGATGATGTCTGAGTTGGCGCTTATGGCATTTAATCAGTTAATTAATAATATCTTAATTTTTGTGGTTATTGGCAGCCTGCAGGTATAGCAGAGGGAAAAGATCCAGCTCTATGGTACATGTCATTAATGTCAAGAGCTGTCACAAACACAAGAGTGGCAATTAATAATCTATATAGCTATCAGGAGTAGTCAGAAAGTAATCGAGGGATTATTTTTGAGGGGTTCAATATTGAATCTTGAAGGGCATCACATTTACAAGTTTGTCTGGTATTTACGTGGGGGAAGGGTTGGGTTGGAGGGGATATCGTCGCAGACCTTGTAGCCATGCTCTGTTGCTTTTCATCGTATCTAAACTACGAAGATAAAAAAAACTCGAAAACTACGAAGATAAAAATCCTCGAAAACTACGAAGATAAAAAACCTCAAAAACTACGAATATAAAACCCCTTGAAAACTGCTAATTAAAAACCCTCGAAAACTGCGGATATAAAACCCTCGAAAACTGCTAATATAAAAACCCTCGAAAACTGCGGATATAAACCCCCTCAAAAACTGCAATATAAACCCCCTCGAAAACTGCTGATATAAAAACCCTCGAAAACTGCGGATATAAACCCCCTCGAAAACTGCTGATATAAAAACCCTTGAAAACTGCGGATATAAACCCCCTCGAAAACTGCGAAAACTGCGAATATAACCCCCTCAAAAACACTCTGCTGTAAGGTAAGTGTTTTCACAGATGCCAACCGAGTTGAATCACATTCCAAGATACACATAGATTACGCTGCATGTGTGGGATGAAGACAACAAGAAATGGAAGTTGGAATACAAAAGAAGGTTCCATGAACCCCCCCTCCTTTTCTACTGGTTAACATTAACAAATAGGGGGGAGGGGGAAGACAGGGGATATTCCCTTCTCTCCCCCCCCCCCCGCTACTTTTCCCCCACAATCACAAACAATCAGCAACAGTAACTTGAAATACTCATCATCAGATTTTCTACTTTCAATATCTTCCACAATTAAATGATCTCAACAGTCTGCAACAGTAACTTGAAATACTCATCATCAGATTTCTACTACATCAGCATGCACTCGCTTGCTGCGGGGGAAAGTTCTGAGGTCAAAATTAAGTTTGTATCTCTCTGGTTCAGTTGCACAGTGCTACTAGCCCACCAGTTTGTTCTTGATTTACTGACTTTTAGAATGTTCCATGGTCATGTGCTATCCTAACTACTCAGGAATGTTGCACTAATTACTCGATAATGTTCTTGCATGTGCTAATTACAATAATTACAATGGCTAGAATTACTTTTCCTTTATTTTTGGACATGCTCAAGAAAGCCCTCCACACCAATGCCAAACTTTGATTGAAGTTCCTCCCTCCCACAAACTCAAAATCTCTGTATGAACCTTAATAGTCACATGCCCCACCCCCGCCTCCATTGACACATGAAACACTTCTTATTGCTTACAGCTTTATCCAGGAAGAGTTCGTCTTCCGACAAGTGGTAGGCGCTGAGCAGTCCTCCCATGACACGAATGGTGGTCTCAAACACATTGACAGTATTCTGGTTCTTGTCCAGATTGAAATTTTTGGCCACCCATTCACGAGCTTCATTAAACTCTTCCTTCAAACCCATCAACCACATGGTGTCAAGAGAGTCCACGAGCGTCATCCCCAAACCAAACAACGGTTTGCACGCATCTTCTCCCGCAGGGTTGACTTCATCCATGCCCCAAGCATAAGTTTTGTAAGCCTTCCAGGCGTGCTTAAAGGCCTGCACCACTGCCTCCTGATGTTCCGTGAGTCTGGTGGACAAAGGGGATCCAGTGAGAGTGCTAGACGTCACATAGAGTCGATTCCTAGAAGTCACCTGGCTTCTTTGTTGCTTCTGGTTGCTGCCCAGTGAGAGGTCTTCCTGGCCACCCAAGTTATCGCTGACTGCTCCAACAACAGGACGATTTCCTCCATTCAGGCCACCACTGGGGTCTACACCCATGTTGCGACGATTTCCTCCATTCAGGCCACCACTGGGGTTTACACCCATGTTGCGACCATTTCCTCCATTCAGGCCACCACTGGGGTTTACACCCATGTTGCGACGATTTCCTCCATTCAGGCCACCACTGGGGTCTACACCCATGTTGCGACGATTTCCTCCATTCAGGCCACCACTGGGGTTTACACCCATGTTGCGACGATTTCCTCCATTCAGGCCACCACTGGGGTTTACACCCATGTTGCGACCATTTCCTCCATTCAGGCCACCACTGGGGTTTACACCCATGTTGTGACGATTTCCTCCATTCAGGCCACCACTGGGGTTTACACCCATGTTGCGACCATTTCCTCCATTCAGGCCACCACTGGGGTTTACACCCATGTTGCGACGATTTCCTCCATTCAGGCCACCACTGGGGTTTACACCCATGTTGCGACCATTTCCTCCATTCAGGCCACCACTGGGGTTTACACCCATATTGCGACGATTTCCTCCATTCAGGCCACCACTGGGGTTTACACCCATGTTGCGACGATTTCCTCCATTCAGGCCACCACTGGGGTTTACACCCATGTTGCGACGATTTCCTCCATTCAGGCCACCACTTGGGTTTACACCCATGTTGCGACCATTTCCTCCATTCAGGCCACCACTGGGGTTTACACCCATGTTGCGACCATTTCCTCCATTCAGGCCACCACTGGGGTTTACACCCATGTCGCGAAGATTTCCTCCCTTGAGGTCAACACCACCATCATCTGCTGGCACTCCACTGTCCTTTTGATTCACCATGTTGAGGACCAGCTGAGTTTTATTGCCATTAGGCGACTTCTCATTGGGTATTGGTTTAAGGCCCTGGTTTCTATTGAGTTGACTTCCTAACTCTTGCTCCACTTCCCCCCCATTTATCCCTTGCTTCTGCTCGCCTTGTCTTAGAATTCCTTGCCTCTGCCCTCCTTCAGGTTTATAAGCGTTGCCCTGACGATTTTTTTTAGGGGATATATCCAAGCCAAGTTTTTCTTTCGTGCTACCATCCACTTTCACAACTTTCTTGCTATCATCAACGTTATTATCTTTGCGCTCAGTTAGCACATCCATTCCTGCTGCCAATCCTTTTCCCTGTTTCTCCAGTGCACCCATACCACCAGCCTCTACAACATTTCCTTGGCCCAGCTTCTTCTTGACAAACATTCCATTGTTAATAAACGGTCCTGGCGCCTTGACACGGCCTTTAGCCTTCCCTTGACCCTTACCAAAACCACCATGCAATGTTTGGTGTCCGGTTTCTAACTTTGTGTCTAGTTTTGACGATATCTTACTCCCCTTCTTCAATGGTCTCACTCGCAGGTGAACGAATACTACTAAAGTACATAGCACTAAAAAACCCAAAATTATCGTCAGTTTGCGGCGCCTCCAAAGATCCTAGAACAACAAGTTGTGATAAACTCAGCCATAAACTACTATATGCCACACTTACGCTTAAGCTTGCAGTCACCATTGGCCTCGTTATTACCGCGCAACAGTTCCCAGGGACGAAATTTGGAATTCTGGGAGTTGAAATAGGCGTATGCTTGTGACACGCATGGCATCGCACCCTGCGAGCCTTTTCTTATTCTGGCAGACGACCTTTACCTATTTAAGCCGAAAGGCAAAAAATATTTTTGGCAGTACGTACCGTACGGTACCAGAACTCTAAAACTAGGTAATGTTTATCACCAAGCTTCCATTTTCTCCTTCTACACTAACTCTCTATGCAGCCGATATCCTCCTCTCCTAAGTATCCCCTTCTCTTCCACTTCCTCTGCAACGTGACATTGTCATGATTGAAGTGATATCATTCTGGTTATCTTCCTGTTTCCTCATGACCAACCCAATTAAGAGAAGAACATGATCATTACTCGCAAATCCCTTGCCTTCTCGTCCTCTCCTAAACTAGTTCTCAATAACTCTCAACATTTCTTCTTTAATCGACTTCCTTGGCTATGGAACACTCTTCCTCCATTTGATCTTGATCTTAGTTTATCCACCACCACTGCAAAACAAAAACTAAAACATTTTCTGAACATTTCACAAAAAAACTTTGACTCTTCCAATCCATGCTCTTTCCATTTCCTTGTCCTTGTTCTAAATTTTCGTGCCTTCCACCTTCACCCATTTTTTATGTTCAGGCTGCTAGTATTATCTAGTATGGCCTTCAGTATACACCATATCTAGAATACTAGCATTAATGTGCATGTTCACCACATGCACCCAATCCTGTGTATATTGTAAAGCATTATTTTAAATTAAAAATAAAATAAATTAAAAAAATAATCCACTCCACTTGAATTCGTTCATTCACGTATTTAGGAGTTACTCTCTCACCTTGAACCTTTCCTGGATCTCACATCAAGAAAGTTAGTATAATTATACTAAATCCAGGAAAATAATAGGTGCAATCTCAATCACCACATATCTATTTGTGCACTTAGACTTTACACTGCTTGACTACTTCCTCATCTCTTGTGTGGGCCCTGTTCCTGCACCTTAAAGTTCTAGAATGCATCCAGCACTTTGCACTCTCTGCACTCACCAATGGACTTCTGATTGTGCCTCCCTCCTCTCCACTCCTCTTCAACTGCCTACTCTCTCATACAGACCTGATGAGGCCAAGCTCCTTTTATATACTAATTAACAACCTTATCCTCTTTCCTCCAGACTCCATCCAATCAGCTCCAACTCCTCACATGACCTCTCGTCATTACCATCCATCTAACATCCTCTCCCACACCTTGGATATATATGGTCTTCTTTTGTTCCCTCTGCCATCACACTTTGAAACTCACTCCCACCCTCCATAGATCCTCTCATCCTTATAGATCATGACTTTTTAATTATTTTGTGTATGTCTGTCAAGCTCATGATTAGCTTCAGCTAATGAGCTCATTTTCCTTTATATTTAAGGTTATATTTAAGGTGTGTGGCAATGTTTGGGTGGAAGTTAAAAATGTGGGGTGGGAGGGGGGGGGGGGCAAAATGGCAAATTTCCCATTTTTTCATAGGTTGGTGTGGTATCTTAGGTATTGGTGTGATAGCTTACCATGCAATGATAAACCTTTGATGACTCCCTCATTAATTAAAGGTTGTGAGCATCACTGGATTCTAGCCAGCTGGCACATGGCCAACTGTATGCTTGAGTAATGCATATATACCCATAAAGCATCATCTTTGAAACCTTTTGGATTGAGTATTATGATATTGCCAGCTTTCCTAGGCAGTCGAACGATGTTCAATCCAAAACAGGATCCTAGCAACATCCTTAGCATCCTTATAACTGTAAGAAACTTAAAGGAGGCCATTCAATGGTGAATGAGTTTCCCTTTCTAGCATATTTGTATTGCTAGCTGTCTCGTTCCAGTTAAAAGCCCATGTTGTCAGTTATTAAGAATTTCACCCTTCCAAAATTGAAAGATGCTCTTGTTGACTTTCGAAATATTAAGGGGTTGATGCTGCATGCATTTTTGCAAGGTAAACAAAGGAAGTAACAAAGGCTTGCATATCCACTTCAGCAGCAAGCACAATCGGATTTTCTGAAAAATAAATGCTTGCAATTTTGTGGTTGACAAGGTATTGCTACCTCCGATTCCCCTAATCATTTAAAGCTCTTCAGAGTTGATGCTGGAGATATTGCATCGGATAATGTAATTGTGCTGCACAAAAGGAGGTGCTAGACTAAAAATAAAAACTATTGTTAATAACAGCATCGATCCAAAGTGTCCTTGAGCTATATACTTCAATTTAGTGGCAGATGAGGTAACTGACACTTCAAACATTGAGCAGCTGTGAGTAATAATGTTATCTGAAGAATCATAGTCCCATAGAAAAGTTGGTGGAATTTATTGCCGGAAGCTCTTGCAGAAAAAACTCGGTGAAATATAATCTATTCTCCTTATCAAAATAATAATATAATCCATTTCCTTACCCATGTCAAATGGACATATTTAGTGCTTATGAGGAAATTAGCGCTCTTCATGCTACAAATATTATCCGGACACTAATGCAATTGCACAAAACTTCCCTTCCAGTTTTGACTGGGTATGTTGTATTACCTATGCAACAGTTTTTAGTATTAAAAAAAAAAGCACAGAAATTTGAGCCATAGAGCGAAGTCTGCAGAATTTATGGAGCTCCAAAGTGTTTTTAACACTTTGTAAAAATAATTGGCAACCCATGTGATTTTAGTCTTGTATTTACTGATTTACCAACGAAAGTGTCAATATCAGTCAAATTTTATCCTTAGTAAATATAATCTGAAAGCTCTTGCATTTCTCTGTATTTTGAATTGATAGTTTCCCAGCAAAAATGAAATTGGGATAATGGGAGAAATAAAATTGTTTAATATAATATATCTGTAGGTACTCTGATATCACCATAAATGACAAGTGTTGAACACCTATGGTTGGGGGCAAGAGCGTTTATATTTAATGACCTTTGTGGTTTTGCCCATATTCCAGTCATAGTTTATTGCAACACCACTATTGTAAACATCATTGGAAAGACGACCTTTTGAGACCAAAATCTTTGAAAGTATCAAAAAAATTATAATAAATTTTTTAATGAGAAATAGTCGATTCCCTCACTATGTATAAGATGGGTAGAGATGCATACCTCAATGGAGGACTTAGACATATTGTATTCTGTTCTCACCCAATGCCTGGATGACATTGTTTGCAACCATAAGCATATTTGTAATGGAAAGACCATAGCAGAGATAATCTCCTGGACAGCACTACTATTACAACATTCAAGGTGTTCACATATTTGGATATAGAGGCCACTCAGTGTACGCATCAACAACAGCCGAGTGAATAAAATTTGAAGTTGATTATTGAGAAGGTGATTTTAACAATGAGGTAATTTGAACCAAGGAATGGGCCAGCAAAGTCCACATGACATGATGCCATGGTCAGGATGGCCATATCTACGGATGTAACAGTGCCACAGCAGGAACCTGTTTGACCTGCTGACATGCCCAATTTCGACATCTTCTCAATATCACAAATTTATGCCAGGCCACCATACAGGACTACAAGCCAGGCATTTCATCCATTGAGTCCCAGTGTGGCTGAAGTGGAGTTCTTGCAAAGCAGTGTGTGGCAGCTTCTGGAGGATCCTGTACTCACCAGCAATTGTAGTGTTCAGAGTTCCCAAACACTGCATGCACATTAGCTAATACACTTATACAAGCATGCACAATCATAGTGTTTGGGAACTCGAACACTGCATGAACAATTTTTGACTCCTAACCATTTTCATGTTCTTTTATTACTGTGTGTTAAAAAATCATCAGGCGAAAGCGAGACACTCGGAATGGGAAATAGCTGTACATGCGCACTGCTGTGAGATCAGGTCACGTGATTGTTCAAATTGGGTCAAAATGACATATTATGTGCTGCAACAGAGTGCACAATTAGGGCTAGGGAAAGCAAACAGTTTGAAAATCACGGAGAAATCAGGGGTTTTGTGTCATTATTGTCAGCACTATTGCCATGGTGAAATACATAGCAATAGATATAAAGACACGAGCCTCAGCACACCTGGTAAGGGAAACCTAATCAGAGAGATGCGCGACTATCTCAGTGTCAATAGCAATGTAATCAAAGAGGGGCTGGATGGTAACTGGATGAATATGTAAGAGTGGCTAAGGATGGAAAGATGGCATTGCTGTTGGGGAAAGATGCTGAGGGAGTAAATAATGTAGTGAGATTGAAGAAGGAACTATATGGCAAGCTGATGGGCGAACCTTGGACAATGGTAGTGATGCCTTGACAGAGACTCCCTCCCCCCCCCCCACATGTTTGGTCTGACCTCCCTCTCAGCTCCGGGAGGGGCACTCCGGCACCCACCCCCTCCCCCCACCACTGCTTTGGTCCCCTCCCCTCCCCCATCTTTGAACAGCTGGCTATTATCTCTATATGTCTGTGAGCAGGATTACTCAAATGGATTTTCATGAAAATTTATGGGCAGGTTATGCATGGGTCGAGGTCCAATTCATTAAATTTTGATGGCGATTCACCTTGCTAGTAGCCACCATCGCCCATTGCCAGAAACGGTACGGTACTTACTTATCAAGCAATCCAAGACAGTCAAGTCACCTTTTCGAAAAGAAATAGACCTGTTTATTGGGAGGACATCCACAGACACGTGCCCTGTGACTGCCCTATTAAGCTACTCATCAGTAAGAGGCCTAAGAGATGGCCCCCTCTTCAAGTTAGACGTAAGGTTCCTGACGTGACAGTGGTTGGTGGAGGTATTTCGAAAAGGACTCAAGGAAGTAGGGCTTGACTAGACCTTGTTATGTGGTCTTAGCTTCCTGATCAGGGCAGCCACAACAGCAGCGGAATGGAGGACTCGATGCTGGGAAGTTGGAGGAGCTTGGCATACCTGGACTAATGTGCAGATTCTAAGAAGTAAGCTGGCTGGCTACTCGAGACTGTTGGCTAGCCAAGAATGCAAAACTGGACATCTAGGGAGGCCAGTGCAGTGCAGACACAAATTGAAAGGGGGGGGGGGGGGGGCAAAGGATTATAGCATGGGGCAGGGTAGGATGACAGGAGGCTGGTCCTATCCCACCAATTTTGTTTGAAAAAGGACCCCCTTTGCCCAATTATCCCCCGTTCATCCCAATTTGCACCAATCAAGGGGGCAAAGCTCTTCCGGCCAACATCCCTTGATACTCTTACCTGCCTGGGCAGTGGGCAGATTCAAGGCAAGTGAGGCAGGCAAGGTGAGGAAGCATAATTAGCAGGAAGTAAGCAGTCCGACATTAACACACTGCGGTCTGCCTTTCAAACACTTATTAAACCTTTTATCACAACGCATTACGCAACATGGGACGAAGAACTGCACCAGATATGTTTGCTAGTGTAGCTGAAACCACTTTTCATTACGTCGGATTTATATTCCTCGGATTTATATTCCAAAGAAAAATGGTAAGCTTCGTCCTTAAGTATTTACTTTTGAAATAGTAGAAGATTATGATGGAGACACCTCACCGATCTGTTTATGTGGTGAAATTAAAAGATGCTATATATGTTTTGCATTGTTTTTAAAAAAAATCAAAGGAATCAGCACACCAAGGTCAGATATTCATTTACTACAAAATAAAACGACTTAATTAAAGACGTCCTAAGTTAGCAGGAGAAATAAAATCAGATATAGTTTTGTTGAGCGTGTTAAGGACATCACATGCTATAAATAAAAGAAATTAATGCTAATGAAATTACACTGACCTCAATAATCAACTTGAAATTTACTCTCTCAAAGTTTCGATGGTCTATCCTTCAACAATTCCTGATGGACGCTAGAGCATCTAGTCAAAACATCGAGAATAAATTTCAAGTTGATTAATTGGAGTCATTGTAATTTGATTATGTCAACTGAGAATACTAGCCTATAAAAACAGGTGCTATTGACAAGAACTACAGCATTTAATAAAATAATTGCCATAAGCTAAGAGTGTCCTACTGTTCAAAGAGTGGGGAGGGGAGCGGACCAAAGGTCATTCATCAGCTCACCATACAACAGTTCCTTGCTCATTTGATCACTTCCCTACCCAATACATAACACACTCGCCCACCTCCTCCCATTACTGCATCACTTACTCCCCCACCTTTCCCCAACAGCAATGTCACCTTTCCATTCTTGCCCACTCTTCCATATTCATCCAGCCACTGCCTGGCCCATACATTTCTGCTCACTTCATCTACTAGTATCAGCCGGTCCCGCTCAAATTCCACACACATCACCAAGAAATATCCTATGTCTTCTTCCCCTGCTCCACTATCACACATTATACACCTCTCATCCCACATCTCTTCTAACCCTCTAACAACTCAGCTGACACAGTCCTCACTCTAAATTGCAACCTCATATCTTCCTGACCCTGTACAACATCACGTGCCTCACCCCCTGCACCTTTCTTTGCCAGTTTGTACAACTTCAGCATACTCAGTATATTACTTCCTCCTCCGAATCCTTCTCATTTCTAACCTTCATCTTTTCCTTCCACTTACATTTCCTTCCACTTACATACTGACCTGACCTCATCATCTAGCTCACACTTCCTCCTTAAGGTCCCATACTCTTCCCACCATACGATTCCACCATCCTCTCATTTTGGTGAACCAAGAAATTAAGTCAGTCTTTCTTTCTTTCCTGTCAGCCATGCATCTTGTTCTCACCTGCCTGTGCAGCTAATTTCAATATAATTATATATATATTATATTTGGGGGGGGGGGGGGGGGGGGGGGTATGAGGACCTGTGGGGGGAGGTGATTTTGTTGTTGTTGGTCCTATTTCAGGCTGGCTTCTGTAAAGGGTTCAATGTCATGTCCATGCAGCCTGTTCTCGCTTGCACAGCACAGCTAGGCCAGTCTAGCTTTGTATCTGCTGCTGGGGGTTGACCATAGCCAATTTACGTAAGCCTGCCTTGTTAGTCGAGTCCATTCACTCTTTTTTACTGGTGAAGGTATGGTGCATAAATTGACCATGGCTACACCATGTGGGGCAATAACTCCCCATTGAGGGCTTGCTTCACTCACCAATAATAGAGTAATAATAATAAGAAAATAAATGAAGAGAGAAGAAATGATATAGCAATTACTTGTGCGATATGGTGAGAAGACAGCAAGCATTTAAAACTTTAGTTAGTTCCCGAGCACTAACAATAGTTAAATTAACGACTGATGCAAAAGTGTTCAATCAAAGAGAGAATGTTCTGGGATTGGAGTATACAATGGAGGTGGGTAGAATGGAGGGGTGGGGGGTTGAAATAGGAGGAGCATGAACTTCAGTCTCTTCCGACATGGAAGAAAAACAGAGGGTGTCGAGTTGATTCTCATTACCAGACCAGCTCATAGAACAATCCTCGTTGCAAAGCAGTGAACTGTTTCCAATTATCTCAAGTGTGACAGCAGAAGGATCCCAGACTCCATACAATATTCTAAGATCGAGAGAACAAGTCTTGTAGAGGTGACCGGACTCTACAGTCAGAATAGAAGCAATGTGCCTCCTGCTCTACTGCAGGTTTCATCAATATGCAAATTCCATTCGAGATCATTAGTAGCTAATGGTAATTCCAGGAACAGATGATATCCACCAAACTACATGCTGATGATCTAGAGTCTCATCTCTAACCTAGTGACCTCAACAATGCCCTCCAAACTAAATATTTTCAGGCTGTTTTTTAATTTTATTTTGTTGTGGTTCAATCGTTAATATTTCCAAGACTAACCTTGTGATTCTTTCCCATAAACAATCTCCACTCAGGTTTCAATCTTTATTTCTATAACTAGTTTGGACTCTGGTGACAAAGCTAACTTTGCAAAAGCTGTTTGTGAAAACTATTTTTTATTTTTATGAGAGGTCCTAGAATAGATAACAAGGAAGAAACTCTTTTAGAGTGTCCATTCATTTCAGTCATGGTGGTCAGTTAAGCAACTCCTAAACCATTTCATGGTGGTCAGATAAGCAACTCCTAAACCATTTCGGGAGAGACCCAGAAAGGCAAGATACTCTTGAAAGAGAGTACAGAACCTTGCCAAAGGGTCGAAGAAGACAGAAACCTCATAAATGGAACCACCAACCACATCAGAGTGATCCTAATTTCTCTTTCATATTATACACATAGGGCGCTGTTTCTACAAAACTTTAATAGAGCGTGGGAGATAGTTGCTTATGTAATTGAAAACTGCAACTTCCTTGTAGTCAGGTCTTGACATTCAAGCAGATATTAGCTACATGAGATTTAACTCGAGTTAAACCTAGTAACTCGAGTTAAACCTAGTTGATCATGAGGACCACACCAAAAAGGTGGTGTTAGGTCACCACGGCAGCCACATGCCAAAGGGCGACCTTGTGAACAGGGAAGCCACACAAGCCTCACATCCACCAGGGTGACCAGCTACAAAAAAGTCAAGCCTTTGCGAGAAGATGCCCCAGCAAAAACTAACCAAGAGGCAATGGAAGAGACAGATGTGGGTACAGCAGTTCAGCAATGGATCAAGAGCTTTTAGAGATCTTCAATGAGTCTCCACATCCAGGGCGGTCTCCAATAGGGTTGCAATAATAGGTCTGGAGAGATCGCTATGGAGGGAACAATGTCAGAATACAGAGCCCACTAAGTAACAAAAAAAATTTTTTTAAATGTAATGGCCACAAGAGACTAGTAACCTTTAACTTTGTATAAGGAGATCAGGAAGGATGCCCAAGTTGGCACAGGATCAAAAGTGACAATGGGAGCCGGACAAAAAGGACGGTCACAGGGATCATTTTATCATGAGTGGGCTCCACGGATGACCAGGAGAAGTGGTGGTCGGGGTGGAACCACAAGTTGGGGGCAATGGTGGGTGGATATAGGGAGGTGGGGTCTAGGGCATATGAGGAATGTGGTTGAACTACAAATGGGAGTCCACGTAGGACCATGTCAGGTAGTGTGGGACAGTAGTAAGTGGGGTTTGGCAGCAAATGGGTCAGACTGAGGGTTGGGTCTCATACCAGGAGAAGTAGTGGTTGGAGAAACAACCACAAGGTGGGTACCATGTGGGGTTATGGAAAGTGCGTAGAGATTGAAAGTAAGTGTGGGCCCATCAGGGACAAAACACAGAGGGAGGGGTTGGTATGAGGTTACTTTCCTAGTCTGTTCACATCGTACCCACTGTACAGGAGAGTATCGTACCCACTGTACAGGAGAGTCTTGGCAGAGGAAGTGAAGTAGTGATGGGGCTACACCTGCCAACATTCCCAGACCAAACAGCTCAACACAGGGCAGAGGGAGTAGAGACAACATTTTCAGGGAAACAGCAATGGAGGAAGCATCCTTCATTCTCAACGAGGCTGTACCTGATGCCTTACCTGAGGTCCTACCTGTGGTACACCGAAACTGGTGAGGAAAGTCCAAAAACCAAGAGTACATTGATATGGCCGAGCTCCTTTAAGGACAACATGTAGGTGGATAAAAGGTGGAGGAGGAAGGAAGAGGGCAGGGTATTCTCATGAGCCAGAGACCCAGAAGAGAGCTACTGGATATCCTCAGTTGGCTGCAGTGTTTCATACTGTATGTGGAGGTGGTCTGCCCAAGCACCGCAACTAACTGGAAGTTGTTGGCTATCAGTCCATGGAGGCCGGGCAGTGTAGGGGTCACGGCTGGCTACTCTACGACACTGCCTTTCAGCAGCAGATGACATCATTCGAGTTGGCAGACTTCTTATTCCTGAATGAGTGTGGGTGTGCACGGTGCCTTGGGGACGAGGGGGAGAGACGAAGGTAGTCGGATTCTGGACCAGGAGAGCCAGGTCAAGGAGGTCCGCAATGAGGAGTGGTCATGATGAACAGATTTAGACGTAACATTCATGTCTTGGGTTACGATCGTGTTGTGCACCACATCCATAATGTGTGGAGTACAAATGTACTTCCTCCCCCCAACGTCAAGTGTCTCAAAGTTTTAGAGCGCAAAAGGGTAGCAGAAATGATATCAAGACGATGGTTAACGATGTTTGCGGGATGCCAGGAAGTGAGGGAGGAACGGTATCTCTACATGGGCTGTCTGAGAACCCTCGGTCTGAGAACCCTCGGTCTGAGAACCCTCGGTGGGTGAAGACTGGGGGTTGGGTCATCTTAACATCCTGGCCACTGAAGAGCATCCAGTCACACACTTCACCCTTCACCTGGACAGGGAATATATACAAGGAATGCATACTGAAGGCCATCTAGCGAGGCTTCAGGGACTAGCTTCCACACGACTCCTTCTACACATGAAAACAAATTTTTTATTTTTTTTTTAAAGACCAAACATGAAAAAAAATCAGCAGTGGACAACCAGGAAGCTATTAACCGTATTTAGCCGCTGAAGTAACAGCTCCCTGAAGGCTACATGTTCCCAGAGGTTCCCATCAATCAGTTCAGGGCAGTACCCAAGAAAACTAACCGGTGAAATGAAGGCACTGGTCATGGATTTGTCGCGTGAAAAGGGGCTTCGGTGAACAATAGCATCGAGTTTGAGCTATATATGCTCGTCAACATACACTTCTGTGGACAAGGTGATTCAGGGCATCATAGAATGGTGGCAAAGTTTGACACAGAAAATTCCTATAGACTCATACCGCTGCACCCGAATGATAGGCCGTTGCTTGGCATGGAGGGTCTGGATATTGATAAAGTGCTCTCACTCGTGCTGAGATCGGCCCCCCATAATTTTCAATGCAGTGACAGACGCACCTCAGAATATCTTGATGTAGAAAAGGGAAGGTACTACTTGAACTATATATTCATCTTCAGTGAGCAGGTCTTACGAGTGTCGATAGTCTCTAAGAACATTGCTGGAAACATGTGGGCAGCTAGTGGCTCCATCACAACACACAAGACTGAAGCCGCATCAACACTGGAAACATGTGGACAGCTAGTGGCTCCATCAAGGCACACAAGACTGAAGGCACATCAACACTGGAAACATGTTGGCAGCTAGTGGCTCCATCACAGCACAAGACTGAAGGTGCATCGATGACATCATATTTCTGGGCATAGAGCTAGATCCACAGAAGATGGAGACCAGTGACAGGAAGAAAAATTACAATGCCTGAAATGAGAGATCATAGATGGCGGCACTCTTGTACAACAAGAGAGCTGCTCTCTCTAGTTGGGCAGGCGTGCTGCGCTATGTAAAACCTGGGAGATTGTTTCTACGCTGGATGGCTGACCAATCAGAAACAGTCGGAGTGAGATACACTTCAGGACCAGGCTCAAGAAAGAACTGTGATTCAATTTGCAAATTGCGGGGCCCACTTCCTTCCCACCATGGGGGCACAAGAGTGATGGCTGGTATAGCTCCAGCGAGGTACACAGGATTGGTCACATCGGATGCTTTTGGCACCTGTGGACGTGGAGCTTTTATGTCGCTGGAGAATAGAACCAACTGAAACCTCCTCTGCATTAATCTAATAACCTGCTCCCAATTGTGGTATGCACAGCCTGCTGGGCTAAGCAGTGGAGTGGCAGTACAATCTTGTGCTAATGCTATAACGCTGCAGTGGTGGCAATCCTCAAGTCAAGGCGAAGCAAGGACGACCAATCATGCACCACACGAGGAGCAAGTTTATCTTCCTAGCTACCTATAGCAGGGGAACACATCCCTGGGGCAAAGATGACTGATGCTTCACTTGGCATTTCTTATCCATCAGCCAAGTCCCAACCGACATATCTCCGGAGCAACTGGCGCTCGTAATCCAACAACCAAAATGGACGTCTCAAAGCTGGTCAAGGCCAGAAAGTTTTTCGTCAAGGACTAAGCAGTCTCTACATAGCAGAGTGGCCAGAGAAGGTTCTTGTCATTTTGTGCAAGGCAGAGCGAGCTTCATGGTCCATTCCAGGATCAGACTCTATATGACATTGTTTAGTGGCTTTCTTAACAGAATCTGACCTAAAATGTGCATAATTAAGTGTACTTATCAGCAATACATTTCTTACAAATCACATAAGGGAATAACGAGTCCTTCCTGCCCCCAGTTTGCACCTCCTGCGATACATTCTGCAGGGGATCAAGCGGACAGAGGCAGAGAAATTGTCAACGATGTTCATCAAAGTACGCTATCCCTTCCAATTGATATTTTGTTTGGTTGCTATGCTAGCTGCTTTTCTCTAATTAGAGCACAGGGAAGAGATTGGAATACCAGATGATCTCATTCAGCACATATATAGTCCAGGAAAAAAAGAACTAAGGGGAGGGTAAAGGCTGGTTCACAACACGACGCAAACAGCAAGCGTCGTGTCGCGTCAACCATGTGACGCGCGACGCGTTCCGGTTTTAGGACGCGACGCGTTGATAGTCGAGTTCTATTTCTGCGTCCAGTGTGAAGCGTCCTCATCCGTCCAGCCAATCAGATTGCTTCATTATTCATCGTGCGATTTGTCATACTACTGCGCACTATTAAGAAAACAAAGCGGAGTCAATGGAAGAAATGGACATTGAAAGTTTGGTTGAAGCTGTGCGGGAATTCCGATGTTTATGGGATGTAACTTATTCAGGATACAAGGACAGAAGGAAGCGGGAGAATGCCTGGAAAGAAGTTGCTAGTGAGGTAAGATTGAGCAAGATTGAGCATTTAGGGTCTGTAGTGATGTTTATGGGATGTAACTTATTCAGGATACAAGGACAGAAGGAAGCGGGAGAATGCCTGGAAAGAAGTTGCTAGTGAGGTAAGATTGAGCAAGATTGAGCATTTAGGGTCTGTAGTATATCCGTATATCCAGGGTATATAAACGTCATAATTATTTTCGTGGGAATGAAATTGGTTACCTTTTGTAGGTTGGAGTGGAGGCTGAACTCTGTGCTTCCAAATGGAAAAGACTGAGGGATAAATTTGTGAGGGAAATAAAGAAGGTCAAAGGGGGCAAGAGTGGGGATGCAGGGCCGAAGTACATACCAACTTGGCCGTACTTCAAAATAATGGAATTTATGACGGACAGTATCAAGCACAGGAAGTAAGTTATATTATTATTGTATAGTGCAGGAAGTCATAGATGTCCATAAAAGTTGGTCTTGTTTAAGGGGGACCGTCTGTGCATTTTAATATTTTTTTTTTACCTGTGGTTACAACTTTGTCGCCTTGTCAACGCCTTCAATTTTCCAACCGCGCGCTTGACCAGGTAATAAATTTTTCACGCCTACTCAATATACTCCTTGTGTACCCTAGAGCTTCCTCTAGCCACTCGTACCATTTTTAATTTTTTTGCACTTCGCAACTCAGAGTGGTTTCTATGGAGGTTGGAGCGATTCAGGTTTTTGTGGTCCCTCCGCTTTAGGGTCTAGTAACTTGCCTATAGTTATACCTATGAAACATATTTTAGTATCAAAAGAGAGCACACAGAGAGACCTATCTTTTGAGCTATATATCAAGTCCATACCATGAAGTTTGCAGAATCTACTGAGCTCTAAAGTTGTAACCACAGGTTAAAAAAAAAAATATTTAAAAAAAGTGCAGATGTCCCCCCTTAAAAATAAATCACCTGAAACAGATTTTTGTGATATCAAAATTAAAGTTTAAGTTTATTATGTTCTGAGGTATGTGGACAATGAAAATATTATTGCCATGGTAACCAGTTCATTAACCAGTTCATTAGTTACTAAGGGCTTGATTAATTAATCTTTGATGTATAAAAATAGCTATAACTTGCTGTTAGTTTGAGCTAGGGATTTGTAATTTGGTGTGTGGTTTAATGACTTGGGGAGCTAAAATACTGTTAACCAAAAATTTGGTTGAAAGTCTTATTTTAAAAATATGATGAAAAATCTTATTTTCGTGGGCCTTTTTTTTTGAGGTCTATGAAATTGAGTAGAAAATTTTCTTGCTATTGAGCTTATTGTTATGTATGGTCATTTAATTAATGACCAGTAAAACTGTTAAAACAGATTATTATTATAATTTTTTTTAACAGAGTAAATGGACGTTAATTTAGTTCAGTTTCAGGGACATGATAACTTTTGTACTTTTTTTAACAGTGTCCTTTGGCTGGCAATCCGTCCACTCACAATATGCCTCTTATGCATCATCTTCTGAGAAAGGAGATTCATTCTCTGGCTCAGACTCATCTCCAGATGATGTTAATATCCCAGGGACAGCATCAAGCTAACCAAGACCTCTTGAATGTAAGTCAACTCCCTCTCTCTGCTGTTTAGCAGCTCTTGCTACAGATGCTTTGTCAGCCTGGTGCTTCCTGCTGGACCATCTGGACTTCTTTGATCCATCTTCATTCATAGTCCACCCACAAAAGCTTGCTATGCAGAGGGAAAAAACGTTGTCATGGAAACATGCCACGCCCACTTATTGTAGTACTAAAGTCACATAGAGTTTCTAATGCACCATGTGCAACTAAACTTGGTATCATTTTAAAGGAAATTTTGAGCTGAGCATTATGATGCAAGTAATTTTGGGCAAAAAGTAAGTCGTAGTAAGTTACAGTACAAAGTTCGCGTGGACATTAATGCCTTCCTGCACTATATGCTATATTAAAAATTCTTTTACTGTGTTATATACATAAATAAATACAGAAGCCAAACCAACCTCACAGCACGAGTGTCATCAGAGACACAAGACGAGACATCGCCACCACCAGCAGTGTCGGATGAGGAGAGTGAACATGGAGA
This sequence comes from Cladorhizidae sp. MBARI D1340-BT2, assembly GCA_028752905.1. Taxonomy (NCBI): domain Eukaryota; kingdom Metazoa; phylum Porifera; class Demospongiae; order Poecilosclerida; family Cladorhizidae; species Cladorhizidae sp. MBARI D1340-BT2. The sequence continues at coordinate 54,182,013 of JAQNBH010000016.1, read as the reverse complement.
CATGGTTTTGGGAATCCAAGAGAGGTATACCAAAGTTATTTATAATAATAATGCTGCCAACCAATGTTTTATACTACAAATTGTAGTATCCCATGTCATCATAGTTACTCCAGAATTTTTTTCTTTCTATAGATCTCCTTCCCCAAGTGATGTCTCGCTCAGTGAGCCTCCAAGGTCACAGAGTACATCATCATATTGTACACCACAGCCACCAGCAAAGAGGAAAGGAAGAGGCAGCAGAGGTGATGATGATGCAGTATTCGTTAGGGAGATGGCAAGGCTGGACGATAGGCGTAGTGAGAGGGAGGAGAATCGAGTCGAGAGGAGGAGGCGCACAAGTTTCGATGAGGATATAAATTTTTGGACAACAAGTAGCTACTATAATGAAACGCTTTACCACTACACAAAAATCTAATGCACGCATTCAGGTGTTACAACTTTTACATGATATAGAATTTCCACACACACAAGAATTCCCACATTCCCAAGATTTTTCTCACCCCTATTCATCTCCTTATTAATCTGTAATGCAACTGCTAATTAAATTTTCCTTTTAATTACTAAATATTAATGTTATTAATTTGTTAAGTTCGGTGAACATGAGTGTACTGCCAGCTGACTTCTCCAGCTTGACTGTTGAAGTAAGCTCTGTGTAAGCATCACGCATATCAGCAGCAGATCTTGAGTGTCTACAAGAAAGATCTATAATTTTATTACATTACATTAACATTATAGTGTTTACCTATTGCCACCAACTTGACCAAGAGATGTCAAGCCAGTACATGGGTCCTGATCAGTTCGCCAATTGCCTCGTATTTGGTTCCCTGTTAAGTTTATGCTTATTTTGGCCAAATAATTATGACGTTTATATACCCTGGATATACGGATATACTACAGACCCTAAATGCTCAATCTTGCTCAATCTTACCTCACTAGCAACTTCTTTCCAGGCATTCTCCCGCTTCCTTCTGTCCTTGTATCCTGAATAAGTTACATCCCATAAACATCGGAATTCCCGCACAGGTTCAACCAAACTTTCAATGTCCATTTCTTCCATTGACTCCGCTTTGTTTTCTTAATAGTGCGCAGTAGTATGACAAATCGCACGATGAATAATGAAGCAATCTGATTGGCTGGACGGATGAGGACGCTTCACACTGGACGCAGAAATAGAACTCGACTCTATCAACGCGTCGCGTCCTAAAACCGGAACGCGTCGCACGTCACATGGTTCACACGACGCGTCGCTTGCTGTTTGCGTCGTGTTGTGAACCAGCCTTTAATAAGGCTACCCTTCTACCCCAGCATTCTCAGAAGAGTAAAAACAGCATAGGATTCAGTCCTGGATACAATCTTGATGTGGGCGGCCAGGCCAGCTGTCTAGGCTTCTTCGGTTTTCTATGACTGCGATCACTGCACACAACAGGGGAGGATATGACCTCGCTCTGAAGGATTAAGACGGACCCCTTTAGATGATTTTTTACGCAGGAAGACTTATCAGACATGCATCATGGCCTGGTAAAAGCAGCATCACTACAAAAGTAGCCCAAGGGCAAGGAATCTTCCATAATCAAAATACTTGGAAGGTGGAGCCTGACATAGCTCGAGTCGAGTTCAATAGCCCCCTCCATGAATAATTACTACACTATATGCTTTAGTCCTAATTTGACCAAACATGATACCAGTCAACCACACATCACTCAAGGCCACAACTGCATACCACTAAGTCATCATTGCAGGCAAGGTAATCACCCTCATTTCTCACCCCCCTCCTGAGTTCCAGTCCGACATCACATCAACCACATGACATGTGTCCCCCGTCAGGATGGGTGGACCATAGGAAACCACACAAGACTCGCGGACCAAGATGGATCGACCTTTCCCAGCACCCTTCTCCATCACTCACAAGTAATATACACGAAGAGCCTTCTTATAACAGCAAGTCAGGTAAGGGTCAACATATCTACAGCACGACATTCTTATTAACGCCCTTGCCAGAATTACATAATAACTACAGTCTATTGAAGAAGCTCCACACAGCATCACATCAAGTGGGTACCAAGCATCATCGCGCATGTTTTTGTGAAACCAATGGCACTGCCCCCCCCCCCCCCCCCCCCCCCCCCCTCACCCAAGTAGAACATCATCTTCCACTGAACATAAATAATGGCATATTCAGGTTCAATCAGTCTCCTGCTTCCAAAGAGCGGAGAAAAGCTGCTTTTTTCTGTCGCACACGGTCCTTGCGTTGCTGCAAAGTCATCTTTATCCGGTTCCACCTGCATGCAAGAAGATCAATATCACACGCAGCATAGCAAGAGAAATTTTTGTCACCAACCTCTTCACCTTCATGTCTTTCTTTCTGGGTGTCTTTACAGCCAATGGGCTTTCTCTAATCTTCATGTGAGCATTACGATACATATCTTCCAACTACAAAATAGGAAAGTGATGGCGAGGTCAACATATTGAGCTATTTTATTTGGCAGCAGCTACACTGAATGACAGTGCTCACCGAATCAGCATTCACTCCTTCCTTGATGAAGCGGGAGAAGTGACTCTTGTACTTCTGTTCATCATTATCCATGAGGTAACGCATGTAGTCAGCCACATGGCCTCCAACCAGGTAACGCCGCAACTTGTCGGAATCCAATTCCTCAGTCTCTGTGTTGAACCCAACCAAGCGCTTCAAGCTACATCGATAAGCATACAAAAAATAATAACAATAAATAATAAATAATAATAATAATAACAATAACAATAACAACAATAACAATAATAACAATAACAATAATAACAATAACAATAATAACAATAACAATAATACGTACACACAAAAAATGTTGAAGATTGTGTCGCTCTAGGGGGGACAGTTGCATTTTTATTATTTTTATTATTTTTTTTAAAACTTATTGTTACAACTTTATAGCTCCGTAGATTCTGCAAACTTCGTGGTATGGACTTGATATATAGCTCAAAAGATAGATCTCTCTGTGTGCTCTCTTTTGATACTAAAATATGTTTCATAGGTATAAACTATAGGCAAGTTACTAGACCCTAAAGTGGAGGGACCTCAAAACCTGAATGCCCGCATAAATAACTCCACCTCCGCATAAATAACTCCAGACTGCTCAAGTGCTAAAGATTTGAATTGGTACCAGTGGCTAGAGGAAGCCCTAGGCTATTCAACGACTGTTTTCATTAGGCGTTAAAATGTAAGTACGCTGTCAAGCGCGCGGGTGGAAAATTGAATACGTTGAAAATCAACGTAATCAATTTTCCACACGCGCGCTCGACCACGTACTAAAATTTTAGCACCCAATGAAAAAGGTGATTGAATAGCCTAGGGCTTCCTCTAGCCACTGGTACTTACATTTAGCAATCTGGAGTTATTTATGTGGAGGTTTCAGGCATTCAGGTTTTGAGGTCCCTCCACTTTAGGTCTAGTAACTTGCTATGAAACATATTTTAGTATCAAAAGAGAGCTCACAAGAGAGACCTATCTTTTGAGCTATATATCAAGTCCATACCATGAAGTTTGCAGAATCTATGGAGCTAGTTGTAACCATAAGTAAAAATAAGTAAAAATAAATAAAAAAATTAAAAATGCAACTGTCCCCCCTAAGGGGGACCTTCTGCAAACTTTAATTTTAATTTTTTTACCTGTGGTTACAACTTTAGAGCTCAGTAGATTCTGCAAATTTCATGGTATGGACTTGATATATAGCTAGGTCTCTCTCTTTTGATACTAAAATATGTTTCATAGGTATAACTATAGGCAAGTTACTAGACCTAAAGCGGAGGGACCTCAAAAACCTGCACCCGAAAATCGCCGGAAGAAACCACTCCGAGTTGCGAAGTGCAAAAAAATTAAAAATGGTACGAGTGGCTAGAGGAAGCTCTAGAGCATACAAGGACCATTTTGAGTAGGCGTTAAAAATTGATTACCTGGTCAAGCGGCGGTTGGAAAATTGAAGGCGTCGACAAATCAACACCTTCAATTTTCTACCCGCGCTTGATCAGGTAATAAATTTTTAACGCCTACTCAAAATGGTCCTTGTATGCTCTAGAGCTTCCTCTAGCCACTCGTACCATTTTTAATTTTTTTGCACTTCGCAACTCGGAGTGGTTTCTTCCGGCGATTTTCGGGTGCAGGTTTTTGAGGTCCCTCCGCTTTAGGTCTAGTAACTTGCCTACAGTTATACCTATGAAACATATTTTAGTATCAAAAGAGAGACCTATCTTTTGAGCTATATATCAAGTCCATACCATGAAATTTGCAGAATCTACTGAGCTCTAAAGTTGTAACCACAGGTAAAAAAATTAAAAATTGAAGTTTGCAAAAGGCCCCCTTTAAAACCTTTCAACTTGAAAAGAGCACTTGCTATAGCGCATGCAGCTGAAAATGGCGGAATTTTAAACATTATCTGGTTTCACGAGAGCATTTGCAATAAAGTTCGAAAGTTACAGCTAGCTACCTCTACTAGGTGAGGATTTCCTAGACGCTTCAATGTCCAGCTAGTACCAGTGCTTAGCTTTGTTGTTCTTAGCCCTTGGCTTCCAGCAAAACTCAAAATTGTCTACTTCCGTGCTACAACCAACTTTAAAAATGGACCTCCATCCCTATCCTCGGCCTCACATAGGAGTATTTCAACCGGGAACTATTACGTATATCCCCAGCCCTGTGAAAACAGCACAGTGGGCACTAGCTACATCGATGGGCTCTTCGGTCAAATCATAATCATTGTGGCGGCACTTACTACGTATTGAACAGACAACAGATCAACCACACACACAGGCAACCATACTTGATCCTCCTACATACCTAGTAGGCAGCTGTGTCATAATTGGAAAACTTGTACTAGAGCTTGACAGGATAATATTATAACAATGGCTGAACGTTCATGTGGCGAGTTTACCGCAAGCTCTTTCTCTGAGGAAGGTTGTTAAGGTACTTGTGATTACCAGGAACCACTTTGAATCTCTTCCTTCTTGAGAATGGAAATGTTCCTCGATGGATTTCATTACCGAAAGTTAATTACAGACAGCACAGCCTTTTTTGTTTGTTTGCTTGCCTCAATGGAACTGATTCTTGTACCGAATTGCAGCTGTTGTTTGCATTCTAACGAACTCAAATAGCCCGCAGAAAAAGTTACAGCCATAAACAAAACTAAGTCGAGGAATAATAAGTGTAAGATCAAAGTGTAAGATCAAGAGCAACATTTAGCACTATATGATTCAGGGAGCTCACCTATGAGGCATATCAACGCCTCCATCCACGGCGCCCTTCATCACAGCAAACACCTTGTTGCCCGTTGTGGTGCGGGCAAGTCCAACGTCCAAAAAGGCACGAAAAGGTCGCGACCCTTCTCCGCCATACTCCACATTAAACTCCTCCCCGTTCACCTCCTCCTTACCCTCGTACTTGCTCGCCAGATTCAGATGAGTTAGCACCTATAGAGAGCCATCTATATAAATACCGCAACTTGACATCCCCATGGTAAAAATATTTTGCAATTGGAAAAGACAGTACAATGAACATGTGCAACCATTAAAAAAAATGCAAATATTTCTGAAAGTTCAGCTAAACCGCTCCCCTCTAGTCATGACATAAACATTCATCAACAACCTTTAAAAAAAATTGTGTTCACTTCTCCAGCTTAGCACATGATCTTGACAAAATTTCCATAGCAGGCGCTTGCTACACACACCCTGCCAAATCCTAATCACTGAAAAGTGTCTAGTATGCACTTCCTACGTGGAGGTGTGATAATTATATATAGCAAACCCATCAGTCTGTGTGTGCTCTTCTTTCAGTCAAAGGAACATACTCACACGTGTATAAAGGCCTAGCAGATCCCCGAGAGATTCTCCTTCGAACCATTAGCTTATGTCTTCATTATAGTAGGCTCTCTCTCACATATTGGTCCCCCCCCCCAAGTACAAGTTGAAAATTCAAGACAAAACTTGACGTGGCTGAGGGGGAGGCTGCATTTCCTTTAGTCATATTGTGAACGGATTGCATTACAAAACACTGTAATGGCGCGATCAAGTAGGAAAAAGTTCTCTTCAGCAATGCTGCGTCGGCTCAATCAGAACACTTGAATCCAGCATGTGACAACCACTCCCATCAGTTGTTTAGACCCAAGTAAAAAATTATGACATTTGTAAACGAGAAGCTCGTTGGAACCCTGAACTGAACCCCCCCCCCTTGCTTGTGGCATTTATGTGCTAAATCATAAGAGATACGAGAGCAAAGGACAATCAGTTAGTATGAAGATGAAGTGTTATGGTGCTATTGGTTTTGTACCTGATAAATAATTAGTAGTTTTGTACTGGATAACTAGGAGTTTTGGTAGCTTGTAACTTGCTGTAGTGTTGATAACTATTTGCGGTTAAGCTTGTTTAGTAGCAATAGTTTTGAAGCTTGTTTAGTAGCAATAGTTTTGAAGCTTGTTTAGTAGCAATAGTTTTGAAGCTTGTTTAGTAGCAATAGTTTTGAAGCTTGTTTAGTAGCAATAGTTTTGAAGCTATAACTTCTCGTCCACTCCTGCCACAATATACACTAGTAGCGCTTGTCCATTGAAAGTGAAGTGGAGGACAGCCTCATATGTCCGTCATCATTTTATGAACCAGCCTTTATATTCCACATGCAAAAAAAAGAAGGAATTCATGAGACACTTAACCAGTGTGAAATGAGGCTGAGTCTGACAATGATAATAGAAAGTGCTGTGCCCTAGATGATAAAGCCAAAATTCAACAAAACAGGTGGCCTAGAGCCTCAGCATTCAAGCTATAAGTTGTGCTGCTCTAGATCAGCACGAGTGAGTCTGGATCGGCACGTGTGAGTCTGGATCGGCACGTGTGAGTCTGGATCGGCACGTGTGAGTCTGGATCGGCACGTGTGAGTCTGGATCGGCACGTGTGAGTCTGGATCGGCACGTGTGAGTCTGGATCGGCACGTGTGAGTCTGGATCGGCACGTGTGAGTCTGGATCGGCACGTGTGAGTCTGGATCGGCACGTGTGAGTCTGGATCGGCACGTGTGAGTCTGGATCGGCACGTGTGAGTCTGGATCGGCACGTGTGAGTCTGGATCGGCACGTGTGAGTCTGGATCGGCACGTGTGAGTCTGGATCGGCACGTGTGAGTCTGGATCAGCACGTGTGAGTCTGGATCAGCACGTGTGAGTCTGGATAACATGGGTCTGGATCAGCACGAGTCTGGATCAGCACGTGTCTGGATAGCATGAGTCTGGATAGCATGAGTCTGGATCAGCACGAGTCTGGATCAGCACGAGTCTGGATCAGCACGAGTCTGGATCAGCACGAGTCTGGATCAGCACGTGTCTGGATCAGCACGTGTCTGGATCAGCACGTGTCTGGATCAGCACGTGTCTGGATCAGCACGTGTTGGATTTACGTAAAAATAAAACCACAACACTAAATGTCATACCTTTCCACAGACTTTACTCGGAAATATATGGTAGCCCCTCCCAAGACTCAACCAAGGGAAGAACACTGTTCCAATTACAGTTTATAGCAAGCATAACCTCAAATCCAATAATCCAACCATTCGCCGTGTCAACACCATCAATGTTTTGTCATGTCACATGATTGATATACTCGGCTCACCCTTCTGGCCAAGAGGAGTCCAGTGCAGTAGGCAGCAGCATAGTTAGTGAGGCCCACTTTAATCCCGTAGCGTGGAAGCTCATGCGCATATGATGAACTCACCACTTTATCCCCTTCTATTTTGGCATAAACAACCTGTGAAGAAGGGAAGGGAGATCAGAGTCAAATGTTAGGGGGAGAATGTTGGGGGGAGATCATGGTCAAATGTTGGGGGGAGATAATAGTTAAATGTTGGGGGTTGGGGGGAAACAAACAGCAGCAGCTGGGACAAAAATGGCTTATTTAGGAGCCTCAGAAGATTTTGGTGATATATCGTCATTGATCAACTCAAGAGTAGCAAATACACCATCACCGACTCCCAACCACTAGGTAGATAGAAACTCCTGACATTATTATGGCTCACCTGAGCAATTATGTCGGTGTTGGTGAATCGAACAACTACACGGTATTTGGGAGTGTTGTATTTGTTCTTGTCTTGAGTGACCAGCCTTTTGCGAGCACGATAATCTGTCTTTCCCTCTGAGGTGTGAAAATGCAATAAAATATAACACTTTTTCTTTCCCAACCTGCCTACCTCTGCGCCTCCTGAATTTAACTTGATAGCGCTTGAAGTAAGCTTTGTTTTTTATTACTTTTACAAAAGGCTACAGAGCAAACGTACATAGAGCGAAATTGCAGTTTGAAAAAGTAAAGATAGAACGTCGGCTCACCATCTTGATAGCTAAAGATTGCTCGATGGAGACAGATCTGCACACACCCTATAACCGTCCTTTTTCAACCATGCGACCACCTTAAAATCGAGATAATTGTGCGCATGCTCTTTAACCATTGAAAGTACGTAGTCTAGCGATGACCATCCTTTACCTTCCTTATCTTAGTAAGGAGGTAAAGGGTTAGCCACGCCTGGCGGACAGAAGGAAGATGATCATTTTCAACCTTTATATCTTTGATAAGGACTGCACTTGTCTCTATTACAGAGAATGGGTGCGCAACAAAGAAGCAGGAATATCTCGGGACGAGGAGTTGAAGCTAATGTATGGCATGATCTTCTCCATAAAATCTCTCATCTCAAGACTGTCCCACAAGACCTCAAAGGAAGGGTTTGTCAGTTACACCACATCCAAGTACAAGCTGCACTACTTTGAGAGTGCCACTGGACTTCTGTTCGTTCTTAATACAGATGCTAATGTAGGGAGCTTGTCTGATGATCTGTGGCATCTGTACAGCAAGGTGTACGTTGAATATGTGACAAAGAACCCTCTTCTGCAACCAGGAAAAGAGATTACAAGTGACCTGTTCACCTCCAACATTGACTCCCATATTGAGTCATTACGCAAGAGTTAGTGCTGTCCCCATCTAGTTGTTGCCACTAGTCACCATGATGATTATTAATTTCTCTGTGGGTAGGCAAAGCGTAGTTTGACGTTACCATTTACACAGCGAAGGGGGGGGGGGGGGGGGGGGGGCGTCGCGTCCATGCCAGCTGGTTGACGACCAGATACCAAAATCAACCGCACTTCAATTTTGACGATGTTGCCTCTATACCAAGATCTACTGAAAATGGTGTTAGAGGAACTCTGCGAGAAGATGAATCCGGAGAAAGTGACGAGAGGGCTTCTAAAGCCTCGCTTCTTTAACAAGAGTGACTTGGAATTAGTAATGCACCCTCCAACCACCGTGATGAAGAACGAGAAATTAGTGCTCATCCTTCAGCGAAGGGAGTTTGATACGTTTTCTGAGTTCATTCGCAGTCTCAGTTCCATTGACAAAGAGCACCTAACTTTAGCTGAGGCAATCCAGCCCGTGAGATTTCGAATCTTGTGGTTTTCAATAAGCCCCACCCAAGCCGCTGCTGTGGTTCACACACTAGAAGAGTATGCTAAGGCATCTTTTTCCAAGATGGAGAGGATAGGAAAGAGCAATTCACTTATACTGAGGCGTGCGAGGGTTTTCAAGACGGAATATTCAAGAGAGGAGCTAAGTAAGGATGCGGATGCCAAAGAATCGGTCAAGTATTCACATGAGGTTGAGGTGTGCTTGGTTTTTCCATCATCCAACAGTGGTCCTATCACCTCTTTGGAGACTTGCTTCAAAGAGTGTCTGATTTCTAAACCGAACCTGCTAGTGATGGGAGGGATTTGTGAAGTAAGTGGACAAGGTGGACATAGTTTTGTTATCTCCCAGGCAACAGATGTGCAAGGGGTATGTGTTAAACCCACCAGCTATGATCTTGCACTCTCAGACTTTCCTCAAATCCGCGATGCCAAATCAATCTGTTGCGATCAAGCAACTGACCGTTTATGCCATCATCTTGGATGCTTACAGATCGAATCGTGCCTCATGCAAGACTTATCAGATCAAGCAACTGGCAATAGTAGCTCAAACTCGAGTCCAGAATTCGATTCCACCACATTCAAGTTCTACAGTCTTTGCCAACAGTATTTTCCCGAGACAAGAAGCTTGGTGTGTCTAGGAAATGTACCCAGCCTGGCTGGTGCTAGCAAACTAGCTCAAGGGGTAGAGCCAACAGGTGAATGTGACCAAGGGGTGGAGCCAACGGGTGAATGTGACCAAGGGGTGGAGCCAATGGGTGAATGTGACCAAGGGGTGGAGCCAACGGGTGAATGTGACCAAGGGGTGGAGTCAGCTGCAATGACAAGTGCCCATGCATTGATGAATATCATTAAGTATTATTACAAGCATACCAAGAATGAGTAACTAACGCTAACTATGCTGTGTGTGTGTGTGTGAGTTTGTGCTTATATAATAATAATATGTAACAGTGGATTTGGTTTTTATTGGTGTGTGTATAATTTTTATAGTGTATGTTTATATATATATATATATCCAGAAGCTGGGCTCCATTTCTCCACCTTTCTCCCTAAAAATTGAAACGCAAATAACGACTCCAATGTCAGGCGATGAGGACTGCTATATAAGTGTGTGCTGTTGGGTTGAAATTTCTGCTCCTTCCACTAGAGCTGAACCTTCAGAAATATGTAAAATTCTCATCTTGGCTCACTCGCCAAGTAAGTGGGCCACGAGTTCAAACCTGTCCCCACCAAAGAAAGTTTCTTTCCTGCCGTCCTCCACAATAAAAGGAGCACCAAAGCACTGGACAACACAGAGTCAACTACTATCACAACAAGATGCTGTCACACACACCAAATAAAATTTAAAGCATGTCAACACACGACCTCAAAGGATGCAGTCACTCACAGATGTTCATGATGATCCTCCTACCAGGTCATCGAGGTATGCTCCTGCATATTCCTCCATTCCACAGAGCATCTTGTCCATCAACCTAAGATTGCAGGCACCCTTCATTACCCAAATAGTGTGACTGTGAAGGTGGGTACAGACCAAATGGAAAGGTAAAAGCCATTTCTCATTAGCCCAACAAGCCAGCATCCCTGAGTGAGGACAAAGGTTGAATAACTTCGCCTCTTAAATCAATTATAATTAGGTCATCCAAACATGGCATTATTAGGGAGGCATGTGATTTTGTCACACCATTCAGGCACCTCTAGTCCACACACAGTCTTAAGGGTGCCCAGCCAAGCATGGTGGGCCACACAGTCTTAAGGGTGCCCAGCCAAGCATGGTGGGCCACACAGTCTTAAGGGTGCCCAGCCAAGCATGGTGGGCCACGCAGTCTTAAGGGTGCCCAGCCAAGCATGGTGGGCCACGCAGTCTTAAGGGTGCCCAGCCAAGCATGGTGGGCCACACAGTTTTAAGGGTGCCCAGCCAAGCATGGTGGGCCACACAGTCTTAAGGGTGCCCAGCCAAGCATGGTGGGCCACACAGTCTTAAGGGTGCCCAGCCAAGCATGGTGGGCCACGCAGTCTTAAGGGTGCCCAGCCAAGCATGGTGGGCCACACAGTCTTAAGGGTGCCCAGCCAAGCATGGTGGGCCACACAGTCTTAAGGGTGCCCAGCCAAGCATGGTGGGCCACACAGTCTTAAGGGTGCCCAGCCAAGCATGGTGGGCCACGCAGTCTTAAGGGTGCCCAGCCAAGCATGGTGGGCCACACAGTCTTAAGGGTGCCCAGCCAAGCATGGTGGGCCACACAGTCTTAAGGGTGCCCAGCCAAGCATGGTGGGCCACACAGTCTTAAGGGTGCCCAGCCAAGCATGGTGGGCCACACAGTCTTAAGGGTGCCCAGCCAAGCATGGTGGGCCACACAGTCTTAATGACTCATCATTTCTCTTGCTGACTGTGGGCACTGCAGTGGGTATATAGAGTAGGGGTTCTGGAACACCCCACAAACTAGCCCAGCTTGCCCTACAGCCCAGCTGGACCCATCAACCTCTCAACTGACCCCATCGTTCCTATGGGTCCAACCCAATGGGTCATACGTCTAGCTGGTCCAGGTGGCTCCTGCACCTCAACAGGACCCATTAGCCACCAACCAAATCCCACGACACCTAAGAGTGATACAGACTTGTAAACTATAGAAAAGAATTGAATAGATGTCACTGCATCGCAAGAGTATAATATCTTCTACTCTGTACTGACTGGTCCAGTTCTGGGAGGCTCTGTGAGAATAACCCAATAAGAGTTGGCCAGTGCCTCAGTCAAATATGTTGAAGTTGGTTCAGTGACTTCCACTTTCAGTATCTCTTGTAGTTGTTCCAAACCAAATATTCAGAATGCTGATCTTACCACTCCAAATTTTTACTTTTTACTCTTGGGAAAGGCGAGTAAGGAAGTGTCTTTCCTGAAGGAATATGGGTACATCCCCATATGCCTGTTAAGGTCGGCTATGGACCTAGCCCCCCCCCCCCCTCCCCATCACATTAATAGGATCACAGATTTCTGCAACCTGTATGGACTGGATTAACCACCGAATCTGGCAGTCCAACCAGGCTAGTGGGCCCAATCAATCCAAGATCCAGAGTACCCATCAGACCACTGTAAATCAACAGGCCATGCAGACCCACCAGACTGGGTGGTCCGATGGGCCAAATAGCTCCCCGTCACCCACAAGAATCATGTTCTCCCACCCTCAAGCACATGGTTGGAAAATTAATTTCCTAAATTAATTTCCTAAATTAATTTTCCAACCCTCCGCTTGATCAAGTTTTAGAAAACTCATGTATGCAGTAGGGCTTTTTCTAGCCACTGGTGCTGTCTAGCACAGGCAATCTGGAGTCAGGCACTCCGGTTTTGAGCTTTGGTGCTATGAAAAATGTTTTATTATCAAAAGAGAGCACACAGAGATGCCTATCTTTTGAGCTACATATCAAGACCCATACCATGAAGCTTGCAGAATCTATGGGGCTATAGGTGGTACAAGGTTGCATCTGTGGTATCGGCTCCTCCCCCCATGATCTGGATTTATCTACTAAATGGAATGCTTTCATTCCTAAAAGCACCCTTGTTCTTCTTGGACCGGCACTGGCACAACTCATACTGAAATATCATGCTGTCTGAGGGCGGGCGCTTGATCGGTGATCCTAAGCCAGCATCATTCCAGCCGTCGGGGAGATTTGGTCCCAATTTGAGTGATGTGAATCATGCAGTATAATTTTGAGGTGCTTGCAGCATTCTCCTTAGAGAGGATAGAGTATGTCATTGGGGCTGTAGATGGAATGCCTTACCTTTGTGTGTAATATTCGTGTTTATGGTACAGCTTATGTTTGTTTGTGGTTAGTATAGCTTTAGGCTATAGGTTTGTCACCAGGATTACTTCAGCAGCCTGGCAGGAGCTTTCTTGCAGGCCTACACTCTTTGATGTGTTTTAGTGGTCTGTGCAGGTTTCAGAGTCAGTGGAGGAGGACATGTTCTCTACATAGTTCACATGTCGTCTGCATCTCCGGACTGGTCGGGAGGGGATGGACTTGTCTGAGCCACTGGGTCCTGAGTGGGGAAGAAGAGAGAATAATTCAAGCTGTGTGAATATTGTTCTGGGCCTGTTCAATAGTTGCGTACTGCCATCATTGACAAATAATTTAACTACACTACAGTGGATCTCTGTGCTATATACATCTGAAACATGAGCTACGATAGATTATCTCATATGAAATGATTTTTCTATATACTAACTTTGAGTTATTATTCTTTGCTAACCCTACGTGCACGTAACCAGAGTGATTTTTGAAGAGAGAGAGTTTTTGAGTTGAGTCGTATATACCTGTTCAGGACGTGTGCATTTCATTGCTCTATTTAACTCATAAATCTACTCTTGGCCAATTTATGATATATGAGGAAGAGAGAGAGGGGGTGGGGGTGGAAAAATGGACCTCCAATAATTTCACTTTTAACTGGCAAGTGTGAGTAGTATCATCGCTGGTTTCTGCCGGATGTCACTATCTCATTGTGGGTCCAAAGGCATGGGTTGGGCAAGACTAACCTGCTTATCATGTACTGGTTAGATCACACAAATCTGATGATCTATAGCTCGTCAAGATATATACTAGGGAAAATATGCCCACTCTTATCGGCATGGAGGACATCCTAGCCATCAAACCCGAAAAGATTTCTCAGTAGGGAGATACAGAATGTTGCTGCAATTTAATTAGCACGGAGCTATATATTGTTTCCAAATATATACATCTGTATCCTCCTTCTCTCTCCGAGGCCTCTGGTAGGCAGTCTCCAAGGAACAGTGATTAATCATGCAGATGGAGTCACTCGAGAAGAGCTTGCGGTGACCTACCATGAAGCCATGACAGAAAGATACAGCTTTGTGATGATTGACCGCACAGCAGAGCACGTGCCATTGAGGTACAGGCAGGGATTTGACTGGATACCCATTGGTCTCTCCACCAATGGAGAAATATATTGTTAGCTTTTCTCCAATTGCTTCTGGATGGGCTACGATGGCGAGCATCTTCTTCTTTTCTCGGCCTGTGTTCTCGGCCTGTGTGAACTACACAGCCAAGAACTGTATGCTTGAAACTTGTAAATGCATCCGCAAGGAGCTTATAGTGTGGGCAATCCACCAAGATGTTCAGCTTGGCCAACAACTTTCTGAGATAGCTATTATATCAACATCAAACCTTCTCCTGAATGGTTGTGGATGCGACTCGGAGTCTGACTAAGAGTCTGACTCGTGACTCAATGTATTGCTCACCATTCTTACAACCCTACCTTCCAAACTCGGATGGTTTGGTATTTACCCTGCATGATTGATCAATATTCCATGCTCTATATATATATAAGGGCTCAGTATGTATCCACTTCTTTTAGATATTTATTTGATGGGAATAGCAGAGGAGTTGGAAAGAGCTGAGCTAGGAGTTAAGGTGGAAGGCTGTTGGTGTGGGTCCCTTATGTATGCAGATGATGTTATTCTTTTAGCGGACTCGGGGGGAAGGAGCTGCAAGCTATGTTGGATGTGGTAGAGGCTTATGTGTTAAAGGTGGAATATGAAGTTTAATAAGGTCATGGTAAGGGAAGAAGGAAACAGGAATGAATTGGAGGATTGGTGAGGAGATATTGGAAGAGGTCGAAGAATTCAAGTACTTGGGAGTATGGTTTGATAGGAAGCTAAGGGGTAATGAGAAGATTGCAAAGAAGGCAGAAGAGTTGGTTGGGAAGGTGACATGGATGAGTCGAGTGAATGGGCAGGTGAAAGTAGACAGAGGAAGAATCGTGTAGGAGCTTCTAGTGAGACCTAGTATGGAGTATGCAGCCAATGGTGGACAGGAGGACATAATGCTTGCAAGAAGTTGGTGTCAGCACAGATGAAAGTGGGTAGGAGATTGTTGGGGGCAAGTAATATAGTAGCACGAGTGGCAATATGGGGAGATATGGAGGAAGCTGGAGGAGAGAGAGAAGAGATGAAGGTTTTGTTTGGTAAGGGATTGAAGGTGTTGGAACAGAGCAAGCAGATTGGTGAAAATAGTTGTCAATAAACTAAGAGAGGATGGAAGAATTGGATGGTGATAATAATACGAGATCTTGAGGAAATATGAGCTAAACAATGAGGTTGGATCAGTATGCAAGTGGAAGGGAAAAGTGAAGGCGAGAAAGAAGGATTGGGAGGAGGAAGTAAACGGCAAGAGTATGCTGAGCTATATAAATTGGCAAAGAATGGTGGGGGCTGTTGGAGAGGTATATATGTGAGGTCGATGCACTGTCAGGAAGGTGTGAGGTTGTAATTTAGACTGAGGACTGCATCAGTTGGGTTCTTAGAGGATAAGAAGAGATGTGGGATAGTTAGGGATGCGAGGTGTATCATGTGTGATAGTAGAGCAGGGGAAGATGTGGGACATTTCTTGGTGATGTGCGGAGAATTTGAGAGGATCAGCTGCTACTGATGGATGCGGTGCACAGAATTGTAGGGGCTGGACAATGGCTGGATGAATATAGATGAGTGAGTAACAATGGAAAGGTGACATTGCTGTTGGGGAAATGTGTCGAGGGAGTAAGTGATGCAGTGATGGAGGAGGTGGGCGAGTGTGTTATGTATTGGGTAGGGAAGTGGTGGCAGAGGAGAAAGGAACTGTTGTATGGTGAGCTGATTGATGATCTTTGGTCTCCACCCCTCTCCCCTCCTTGAACAGCGGGACATTGGTAGCTATTGACTGTTGATAATGTTAGTTACTTGAATATAGTTTCACACTGTGCTGTGTATGTGGTGGCCTTAACAGACACAGCAATATCAAGATTAAATTATCAGCTTGAAATTTACTCTCTCTCTCCATGTTTCAAAGCCTTCATCAGAGATGCCATGACTCACGTGAGCTTGTTATATACTGGTAGCTATTGATCCACCACATGATAAACACAGGAAGAAGCGCTTGCTTTGGGTCTTAACTTTGTCCCTGCTCCAAAGAGTCTACCTTTATGGACACCATAGCAGCAGTTGAAGAGATGGCCAGGAAGCTGGAGGATAACAAGGCACATGAGCTTCAAGGAGGAATTTTGAGAAGAAGAGTAAGGAAACCAAGGGATGACCTGAC
Organism: Cladorhizidae sp. MBARI D1340-BT2; assembly: GCA_028752905.1. NCBI lineage: Eukaryota > Metazoa > Porifera > Demospongiae > Poecilosclerida > Cladorhizidae > Cladorhizidae sp. MBARI D1340-BT2. The sequence goes on along the minus strand of JAQNBH010000016.1, from coordinate 54,165,472 downwards.
GAAGGAACAGAGAAAGGCCCTGGGAGAGCTGAGGAGGATGGAAGAGATCACGATCCTATCGGCAGACAAGGGAAAGACAACAGTCCTGATGGTTACATTTCTAAGCTGACAGGAATGGTGAAGTCCAAGACCTACAAGATGCAGGAAAGCAAGGAGAGTCGTGTACTAAAGAATTTGGAGAGGACGGGAGAATAATAACTGCCTTATACAATAGAATTAGGCCCACTGGAAGTAGACCACCACTGATTTATGGGCTCCCTGAACCTGAGGTGCCCATTGTGTCTGGTATATATACGTGCGCACCGTCGTATAATCGTTCCACCTCTACCTGGCAACACAAGTACATGTCAATGATTCTGGGCATTTTATCAAGCGTATCCAAGGTAAATGTTTGGCATGGGATGAGGGTCTTGTAAACTTTTTATGTTTCCTCTCTTTTTACCATAGATGAGGTGATGGAAGTCATTTTTGGAATGTTGACGAAAGACGAGAGCTTGCGTGAGAGGACTGCACTAGTGCAGGATTTCTTAACTGTTGGAGTTGTGCCTAAAATCCACCTACTTCAAGTACCAAGGAAAATACTACCAGTAGAAAGAGGGTGCAGCAATGGGCTCTCCAGTGTCTGCAGTAGTAGCCAATCTTTACATGGAATTCTTTGACTGCTCCCCCTGTGCAGATGATATATACCTTCTGGGGAAAGAGCAGGAGTTGTTGGACCATCTGAACAACATCAGGCCACCCATAAAGTTCACCATGGAGCTTGAAGTGGGTGGATTGTTGGATGGCCACCTACACAGACAGGAAGACGGAACTGCAACAGTTCACAGAAAACCCATGCAAACCAATTTGATTATAGATCACATCATTCTATATATCCGGGTCAGAATATATATTCTCCAGCAGCTCTCGTCTATTATAACCTGTTTGGTCACTTATAACCTGTTTGGTCACTAGTTTCCCCACCGCAGTGAAGAAAATAATCAATTTAAAAAAACACAACAAATAATGAAGGCTATTAAGTTGTGTTGTTATGAAGAAATTTCTGGTCCTTTCAACTAGAGCCGAGCCTTCAACTCATTAAGAGGACCTTCCCACTTGCTGGTCCTTCCAACTAGAGCCGAGCCTTCAACTCATTAAGAGGACCTTCCCACTTCTCACCTGAAATATGAATACAAAAATCACATTTAATAATTAAATTCTCATCTTGGCTCGCTCACCAATTAAGTGGGCCATGAGTTCAAACCTGTCCCCACCAAAGAAAGTTTCTTTCCTGCCGTCTTCCATGAAGGCCACAATAAAAGGAGCTCCAAAGCACTGGACAACACCGAGTGATAACAGTCAACTAACTAATCACTACCACAACAATAGTGATCCAACAAATGCAATGAACACAAAAATGCTGATAAATTAGACCACCTCTTTATGTCACAATCCCAACTTTATATCACCATTATGACATCATGTGACATCATATGTAAGAGTCTGATGTAATCAGGTGCATCGGTCAAGTAGTAGTCTGACATCTTTGCAAGAAAAGAGTCTTCAACTCTTAAAAAAAATTAAAAAATTGTGAGCTAAACTATCTTTAACCTGTAGCAGGTGTCTATACTTCTATTGATCGTCTCCATTCCCCCGCCAACATTAATAGCATCATAAAATGTGTTAAGCACATTTATGTAACAAGCCACACTCCTCTGAATCCTTGGATTAAGTTGTGTGCTGTAGCAAGCAGTTAGTGATGTGGTTTTGTACCAAGACTGAGCAAAGACGAGAAGAAAAGTGATGTTATTCTCAGGCATGAGCACAAGCTGGAGGCAGCGACTTGGAAGGTTTGTGAAGCTGAAGATTGAGAAGAGCCCTACATGCTTAGGAGGATATAACTAAATATGGTAATGCTACTGAAAACACATGATCAGCAGCAGTGCACACCAGCCATGGGAGTTCAAGGTTTAAAAAGGTTTAAAAGAAGTGTCCATCTATTCCAAACCCGCCCCTCTATCTCCACCTCTACCTCTCTAACTCCTGCCCTGTAAACACCCACACACCTCCTCTACCAAACCTCCACCTCCCCCAGACTACCCTCCTCATCTCCGTGTACCTCCCACCTCCCAACCCTCTCCCCCCAAAAATAACTAAGTAAGGGAAAACGATACAGAATATGCTAATGTGTGGTTACGACTTTGGAGCTCCATAGATTCTGCACACTTCACCCCGAGAACACGATATAGAGCTCAAAAGATGCTCTCTCTCTCTGTGCTCTCTTTTGATAGTAAAACTGTTGCATAGGTGTAACCATGCCAAAGTTACAGGCAGTCAAAGTAGTGTGGATGCCTCAAAACCTGCACGCTTCTCTGCAGTTCTGGCTCCAATTGGAAAGTGCTAGACAGTTGATTAGTACCGGTGGCCAGAGGAAGCCATACTGTACTAAATGAGTGTTTTCATGGTGCTAAAAAACGAATATGTTGTCAAGAGCTCAAGTTACACTTTCCAATAAGAAGCCAGAACTACAGAAGATTCAGACATGCATGGTCCTCTGGCTGCATATAACTCTGGCATGGTCAAACCTAACAGGCAATGTTCAAAAGGGAACACAGAGAGATATGCACATAGAGACAGAGTGAAGTGGGCAGAGGCTATGGAGCTCCAAAGTCATTACCACGAGTTTATTTTGTTTTGTTTTAAAGAATTAGTAATAAATGGTTTGTCCTCCCCTTAAATTAAATAATAATTATGCCCCAATAAAGAAGACGGATAATCCAGCCCTATTGATGTTTCTGTGCAGCTTCCAGACAGTGCCTCACTCCTAAGTCCAGAGCTTCTTGCGTCCGTTGCTTCAGTTTTTCCTTGATGGCTTCTGTCTGGATCATGTCCACCATCTGGTCCATCACCTCCTGGCTAATGCCCGCCATCTCTCCCGCCAGTCGCAAGCTGGAAACCTCAGTGATGTCCTCATCCTAATTAGAGCAAACGAAAGAGGCTGACATAACCGTCAAGTTCACAGACCAAAAGTCATGGTAAATAACATTATTGAACACGGTTTTGTTCAGATCATTGGACTTATCCAAACACTTCTCTCCCCGACTCCCTCTTCCCCCTCCTCCCCCATTTCCAAACCCCTTCTCTCTTCCCCAAGCCCCTCCTCCCTTCCAACATCCCCTCCACCCACCCCCCCACCCCCTTCATGTAATTTCCAACTGGTGGTACGTGAGTTTAAGGTGTACTCGATTCTCGGAGATTACGCTTATTCACTAGAGAAATTGCATTCACACAGCAGTACCAAATGCTGGAACAGTGACAACAATTATAATAATTGAGACTTACTCGTGACCACACCCTCATCCAGAGCTGGCGAGAGAGACCCTCAACTTTACTGGGACATGCTGACTCGGCTGCCACTAGGAAACGCTGGGCTTGAAGGGAACCTTTCTGGAACAACACTTCCACAATGTTCTACACATAAAGCATTCCATATAATGACCACTATGATTGCTGATAATTAGAGCGAACCACTCTTCAGACTTATCCTGCTAGATTTGAGAGGACTTAATTACTGTCCAGTTATTGCAATGATGGGTGCTAAATTCCATAATGATGTCAAAGGGTTGTCGTCATTTTTTCTATTTAGTGATATTAATAGCATTTATATTAAAGGTAAAAAGTGATTGGACAAATATGTGTATATACGTGCTTATATGTATATACCTGTCAACATAATACTTTTCCCTATTTTGTGCATGTGTGACGAGAGTAAACAACAACAACAACAACACCTGTCAGGGTTTCATTTAGAAAATTGTCCAAGGGGGGGGGGGGCAACTGGAGGAATCTGGATATTAAGGAGGGGCATTATTTAAAGATGTGACAACGTTTCTAATGAATTTTAATAACACAATTTCCAAAGGGGGGGGGGGGGGCAAAAAGGTTCCAAGTGGGGGCAGCCCCCCTCCCCCCTGCCCCCCCCCCCTCTCATAAATGAACCCCTGCTTGTGGTTTATACATGTCCTGCACAGGGAGTAGGGGATTGCACGGCCACACCCCGCCAAGTCTTGTTTCCTGTCTTTGCTTGTTGGATATGAACTCCTAGCATCGTCGGATTACACTACCTACTGTGCAAGCCGTAGAGACCTGTACATCAGAGTTGATGTTATTATGGTGATGTGTATTGTGATTATCACATGCATCCTGATAACTATTAGTTATTAGGCGAGGTTGGGTGGGATATTGGATTTCTCTTTTCTGACGAGCTCGAACATGGTTGAGAACACATGAGCTGATCCATATTCAAGCTGTGAGACTCCAGATAATCCATATCCCACCTTAAACTGAGTCTAATAACTAATTTATCATACCATCACAATTACTACAAATACATATTTCAGTTACGCCAGGTCATGTCAAAGTGGGCCTGACAAAGGAATGCCATAATGTTTCCATGACAATCAGATAACTTGTGCATTGCGTAGGACCTGATACAGATGAATTTTACGCACAGAGGGAGGATACTAGATATTAACTTTCCAATCAAATCACAAGAATTGATAGCATGATAAATATACATTAGATCATCTAGCCAAAATGTCAACTAAGAAAATCAAAGTTGATTAGCCAGAAGTCGTTGTATAGTATTCGATTCCCACCTGGTGCACAATTGCACGCCTTGCAAGCAGAACCTGATGCAGAGACTTACCTGGGGAAGTGTGGCTGAGAGAGATGCGGGTTTTGCTAACAGACTCTGAACCATCTTCCCCTAAGCACACCAGGTGCGAGGCCATCAGCCAGTGCTTGCTGGCTGACAGATGATCAGAGCACTGAAGGGAAGGCCATGCAGAAGCTGAGAGAACTTCAGAGATCGTATAGTTTGCACTCTTGATACTGTTCATATGTTCAGCATGCCCTCTACCATCAGTATATCTACTCTACCATTAGTATATCTACTCTACCATTAGTATATCTACTCTACCATTAGTATATCTACTCTACCATTAGTATATCTACTCTACCAATAGTATATCTACTCGACCATTAGTATATCTACTCTACCATTAGTATATCTACTCTACCATTAGTATATCTACTCTAACAATGGTATATCTACTCTACCATTAGTATATCTACTCTACCATTAGTATATCTACTCTACCATTAGTATATCTACTCTACCAATAGTATATCTACTCGACCATTAGTATATCTACTCTACAATTAGTATATGTACTCTACCATTAGTATATCTACTCTACCATTAGTATATCTACTCTACCATTAGTATATCTACTCTACCATTAGTATATCTACTCTACCATTAGTATATCTACTCTACCATTAGTATATCTACTCTACCATTAGTATATCTACTCTACCATTAGTATATCTACTCTACCATTAGTATATCTACTCTACCATTAGTATATCTACTCTACCATTAGTATATCTACTCTACCATTACTATATCTACTCTACCATTACTATATCTACTCTACCATTAGTATATCTACTCTACCATTAGTATATCTACTCTACCATTAGTATATCTACTCTACCATTAGTATATCTACTCTACCATTAGTATATCTACTCTACCATTAGTATATCTACTCTACCATTAGTATATCTACTCTACCATTAGTATATCTACTCTACCATTAGTATATCTACTCTACCATTACTATATCTACTCTACCATTAGTATATCTACTCTACCATTAGTATATCTACTCTACCATTACTATATCTACTCTACCATTAGTATATCTACTCTACCATTAGTATATCTACTCACCATTAGTATATCTACTCTACCATTAGTATATCTACTCTACCATTAGTATATCTACTCTACCATTAGTATATCTACTCTACCATTAGTATATCTACTCTACCATTACTATATCTACTCTACCATTAGTATATCTACTCTACCATTAGTATATCTACTCTACCATTAGTATATCTACTGTACCATTAGTATATCTACTCTACCATTAGTATATCTACTCTACCATTAGTATATCTACTCTACCATTAGTATATCTACTCTACCATTAGTATATCTACTCTACCATTAGTATATCTACTCTACCATTAGTATATCTACTCTACCATTAGTATATCTACTCTACCATTAGTATATCTACTCTACCATTAGTATATCTACTCTACCATTAGTATATCTACTCTACCATTAGTATATCTACTCTACCATTAGTATATCTACTCTACCATTAGTATATCTACTCTACCATTAGCATATCTACTCACCATTAGTATATCTACTCTACCATTAGTATATCTACTCTACCATTAGTATATCTACTCTATCATTACTATATCTACTCTACCATTAGTATATCTACTCTACCATTAGTATATCTACTCTACCATTAGTATATCTACTCTACCATTAGTATATCTACTCTACCATTAGTATATCTACTCTACTATTAGTATATCTACTCTACCATTAGTATATCTACTCTACCATTAGTATATCTACTCTACCATTAGTATATCTACTCTACCATTACTATATCTACTCTACCATTAGTATATCTACTCTAACAATGGTATATCTACTCTACCATTAGTATATCTACTCTACCATTAGTATATCTACTCTATCATTAGTATATCTACTCTACCAATAGTATATCTACTCGACCATTAGTATATCTCTCTCCTCCATTGTCTCAGTTATCTTTATACAAACTACGTAGCCAATTCTCTCTTGTGCTGTTGAGGGAGCGGAAGTAAGAAGTGGCAGCACATGCAAGCAATTCTCAAGACAAAATTTACCTTCACGTGGTGAAATTAAGTAGCTGTGTCATATTGAAACTCTAGCATCATTTCCCAGACAGCTATTAAGGGGGGGGGGGGGGGGGCTTGAATGCTTTTTAATTTTATTTTATTATCAATTTTATTTTTTAACTTACTCTTAATAGTTAAATGCAACCCGACCCAATTTCTGTGCAGTCAATTATCTTTTATCTGGTCTGTTTTCATGACAAACATTTCCAGTTTATGTAAGTTATGTAAGTTTAGTTTATGTAAGTTTACGTAAGTTTATGTAAGTGTGTGTAAGTTTATGTAAGTTTATGTAAGTTTGTGTCAAGTTTATGTAAGTTATGTAAGTTTATGTAAGCCAGGTTTACTTAAGGTAGGTGTGACCCTTTCATATTGTTTAAGGTAAGCATAGAATCAGATAGTTAGATAGCAGATACAGTCAAGCACAACAACAGAAATCCAGTTCATAAAACAATGAACCTTAAGGTGTGTATAAATTAGAATCTCTATCCTTGCCTTATAATACAGGGGCCTGTGTCATAATGCAGGGGGCTTGCGGAATTATGCAGGGAGTTTGTGTGTCATCATGCAGGGGGACTTGTGTCATGATGCAGGGGGCTTGTGTCATGATCGAGGTGGCACATCACAATGCAGGGAGATTACATTGATACAGGCGGATTCAAGATGTATGAGGCTTGTGTCATGATGCAGGAGGCCTGTGTCATGAAGCAGGAGGCTTGTGTCATGATGCAGGGGGCTTGTGTCATGATGCAGGGGGCTTGTGTCATGATGCAGGGGGCTTGTGTCATGATGCAGGGGGCTTGTGTCATGATGCAGGGGGCTTGTGTCATGATGCAGGGGGCTTGTGTCATGATGCAGGGGGCTTGTGTCATGAAGCAGGAGACTTGAGTCATGATGCAGGGGGCTTGTGTCATGATGCAGGAGGCTTGTGTCATGATGCAGGAGGCTTCTGTCATGATCGAGGTGGCACATCACAATGCAGGGAGATTACATCATGATGGAGGGGGCTTGTTGTGATGCAGGGGGCTTGTCATGATGCAGGGGGCTTGTGTCATGATCCGGGTTACCCTGCAGGTGGGTTGTTTCATGCAGGGGCTTAAGGGGGGAAGAGGGCTGAAAACACATATTTTTTCTATTTTTTTTTTATGGGCCCAAAAGGGTTCATAATATGTCTGGAGTTTGAGTTTCAAGTTTCAGAGCAAGTGAATACTTGCATCAGAAGATATAGCCATTTTTATACAGTGCATTATTATTCCATTTCATTTCATTTCACTTCACATTGGAAGAGGTTCTCTCCCAGTCTTACCTGGCTACAATCGGGCGGGCGGCGATGATCGCCTACCCAAAATACAGTTTTTATATATCAAAATGTTGCCAATTTCATGGAGACCCTTACCAGTCGTTTGCGCAATGAATTGGCCAGGTGGGGGGGTAGTGCGCAACCGCTAAGATGAGCACGTTTTTTTAGGTCAAGGTTCACTTGAAACTTTTACACTGTTGAGTTATGGGGAAGAGAACAGAGAAGCATTTTAAACAGAAAGGCCAAGGATTCAAGAAGAGTGAAGACAAGAAGAAGAAAGCCCTACAGGCGGCTGTTGTTGAGCCTGTCACAGTAGCCGCGCAAGGCAAGTTTTAATGTTTATCTCCATACTAAAAAGTTACTAGCTGTTTCCTTTCCTTTGTTAGTGAGTCTCTTGGATCCTGTGGGTGGGGTAGCGCCTTCTGTGAACCTTCACTTACCTTGCAATCAATTGCAAATGTCTGAAGAGAGGCCAGTTCCATTGGTGACTATGACAAGTGACTATGACCAGGAAGAAGTTGGCTCTCATGGATAGTTCAGCTGCTTCTGTGGCTGTTGCTACTGGATCTACTGGCTCTACCTCTTTGGACTCGGGTGGTGTTGGAGAACTAGGTAAGGGTAATCGTATAATAAACTTAGATAAGCTTAGAGAGGTCATAGAAAGGTGTAATAAGTTGGTAACTGAGCTCCCTTGCAACTGAAGCCCGTAGGGCAGGCATGGTTTACTTTTTGTTCAAATTGTAGTAACACTCGAGACATCTCAAACCCTGTATCTGTAGAAGCATTCTTTGAACATCCAGTCAGTACTGGGTGCTCGCATTGCTGGAATTAGTCATTCTGGTCTGGAAGACATCATTGCAGTCATGGATATGTTGCCCCCTCTTAGTTCCACTTGTTTTTTTAAAATATACTAGGTCAATAGGGAGTGACGCAAATGCAGTAACAGAGTATTATGTTGGATGCCGCTCATAGGTTACATGATTTTTATAGGGTTAGGCATGAAGACATCATTGATGTTAGTATTACTGTTGACGGCACATGGCTTAGACAGGGCCACAAATCAAATTATGGCATGGTTGCGGTGATGTCTTGGGACACTGGAGAGGTTTTAGATTATTATCTTATGTCTAATTTCAAGCTTGTGCGCGAAGACCTGAAGATGAAACAGAAGCAAGTTACACAGAATGGTTTGAGGGTCACAAGGTAAATTGTGAAGCCAATTTTGAAGGCTCTTCGGTTTCTATGGAAGTTGTAGGAACACAAAAACTTTTTTAGCGTTCAGTGGAGAGACTGAAGCTTAGGTACACAAACATTAATTAGTGATGGGTATACAAATGCACATAAACGGGAGTGCAACAAGTGTCGGGCTTGCCATCGAGAGGCAGCAGAGTTTCAATGGAGGGCGGAGCATTGTATGGTCCTGGCAAGGGGGACCTGTAACATTTTTATTTTGTTTGTGTCTTGCTTTCTATTGTCAAACAGAGATTTCAAACAAAGATTACTTGAAGATACTTTTGTTTATGTGTATTTTTGTCAAGCTTAGAAATTACTGGAGGATGACTTTTGTTTGTGTTCTATTGTTTTTCAGGGATTACTGGAGGGTGTCGGAAGACATGTGTGGAGGGCGACGATGGATGGACCTGGGCATGGGAGCCCTGCAAATGATGACGTGTTTATGTTTGCTAATTCAATATTAGCAAAGCAACGTAACAAGTCTGATGCGTCTTTAATTTATGTGTATGTATATATATATAATTATTGTTGGTTTTGAAGTTGTAGTTAGGATGTAGGATACTGCTGTTGTTGAAAAAATAAAGGACTGTGAAAGTCAATTGGTTGCTTTCAACATTTTGTTTGTACACACACAATTCTAGTTAATGAGGGGATGTATTCTAGTGAAGCAGGGGCAGCTGGGATGTGATTACAAACTGCTTGGACTTCAAGGCTCAATATCTCTGAAGTGATTTTTGAAAAACCGTTCAAATGATAACTTGAATATTTTTTATCCTTTCATAAAAAAAATTATTTCATTTGAAAGCAATTTTTATATTCTACAACTTGCGCGAGAGTTTTTGTTTGATAGGATTACTAAAAAATACCTATAGATGGAAATTTAACGTGATGTCATAAATCTATGTTCAGAAAATGCAACAAAAAAACTTTTTTTCGAAATTTCAAGACGCACAGTTTGTAGTGCTCATTATGATTGACTAATAGACCGAATAAGAGCCTCTCAAAGGTCGTTACTGCAACGTGGTTTACTTAACGGCTTACGGTCCGCACTGGAAGAGCCTATAATGAGCCAGGAAAAATTTATGGCGAAACTAAATGACAAAAGAGACTTACCATTAGAAAGCACAGACTGCAAGCTATAATTTGATATATAAATTGGGAAACTAGAGTGAATGCGAGCAAAGATATGGTACTTTATATGAGACTACGCGATACGCAGCCTTCTTTCCCCCTTAAGTTAATATGTTTATATATTTATGTTTATATATTTATGTTTATATATTTATGTTTATATATTTATATCTTTAAATATTTATATGTTTATATATTTATATCTTTAATTGTTTATATATTTATGTTTATATATTTATATCTTTAAATATTTATATGTTTATAATTATATTTATATCTTTAAATATTTATATATTAAATCCTCAATACATTGTTCCCTAATTAAACCACACCCTCCAACCGTGACCATATTACAAAGCAGTTATCCAGCTCAAGGCTTCACCGGATAAAGGCTAAACCACCAGCACACACTCATAACACACACACAAGAACACACCTCCGGTTGTCTGATAGGAATCTGGAAATATTCACTGAGTCGCCTGAGGTCAGTCTGCATATAGCTGCCTTTAGCTCGGACCATCCCTGGGGGTCTATTGTCTATAGCAACAATACAGTGATTTATGAAATCAAAACACATACACGCACACATACATACATGCACACGCACACACACACATATAATTAAAACAAACTAACCGCTTCCTTTCATTATTGCAGACAAGAAGAAAGGGCAAAGGTCAAGCTTGATGTTCCATTGTTTTTGGTAGCGGCAGAGAATCTACTAACAGTTGAATAACATTTTAATTGTGCACATGTACACAAGTGGAAAATATAATTTTAATTACACAAGTGGAAAATATAATTTTAACTATTAATATGTACACAAGTGGAAAATATAATTTTAATTATGCATATGTACACAAGTGGAAAATATAATTTTAATTATGCATATGTACACAAGTGGAAAATATAATTTTAATTATGCATATGTGCACAAGTGCATATGTACACAAGTGGAAAATTTTGCACATGTATATACACAAGTGGAAAATATAATTTTAACTATGCATATGTACACAAGTGGAAAATATAATTTTAATTATGCATATGTACACAAGTGGAAAATATAATTTTAATTATGCACATGTACACAAGTGGAAAATATAATTTTAATTATGCATATGTACACAAGTGGAAAATATAATTTTAACTATACACATGTAGCTAGAGTCCACATGGACAGATATTTAAGGTTTCTCTTTCAAAAAGTTGATGGAAAGAAAAACCATAAAAATGATTGCACTAGTGTGCACATACATACAAGCTATGTTCAATATAAGTAGAGAGAGGGCAATAGAGAGAGGGCAAATTTCAAGTTGATGATTGAGGTCATTGTAATTTGGTTGTCAACTAAGATTTCAATTGAGAGTTCCTCTAGTATTGTAGTACAATATGGCATGGTTAATATATAATATGACAAACGGCTCTTTGGAACACAGTTATCCCATGATCATTGATGTAGTGGTCACATGATGTAGTGGTCACATGATGCAGTGGTCACATGATGCAGTGGTCACATGATGCAGTGGTCACATGATGCAGTGGTCACATGATGCAGTGGTCACATGATGCAGTGGTCACATGATGCAGTGGTCACATGATGCAGTGGTATGATGTTAATAGTCACAAGATGCTTATGGTCGCAAGATGCTTATGGTCGCAAGATGCTTATGGTCACATGACACTTATGGTTACATGATGAAGTGGTCATATGATGATGTCAAAGACTCAGATTAACAAAAACTGAGGTATTGTGAATGGCTGGCACTCCAGATTAGTTCACAAAAACCTGGCATGTTTGACAAGACCTTTGTTGGGAAATGCAAAAAAAGAATTAAGGCTCTGGTTTGTGTGGTTAGAAAATATGGTAGTCTGCTGCACATCCATTATGCCAGGACTACCACATGTAAAACAAGCTCGTGCACACCTGCACGCATGTATGTGCGGATATTAATGCACTTACCTCAAACCCGATCCAAGAATAAGGGGATAAAACATCATAGAATAATTGGATTCTCTTAGCTGCTCCGGCCATTCTTCTTAACTTAGGTTGTCAGGACTAACGATCATTACCAAGAAATCGGCATCTGACCAGCTGGAAAAGGAAAGGATCGATAACTCCACTGGACAAAGACATAACCAAGATGACTGCTTACCAGAATAGCAAAGAATCTATTATCAGGCTCTACCCGCTCTCTAATTACACTTTCGGAACTAAAGACCCGATGTACGAGAAAGATAGGACGGTGGAAGCCCGCTTCAACAGGATGAGAGAGGATTACGAGAGACAGGGGATCAGACACTCCGTGGAAGCTGTTCTATTAGTGCACGAGCATAACCTCCCCCATGTACTGTTGCTGCAATTGGGTGAGTCTGAACAATGAGCTTTGGATTGTGGGTCTTGACAATGACTACTATGGTGTGCTTTATATAGAGTTCCCCTCTAGAACGTTGTTATTCATAAATCGTAGACAAGTGAAAAGAAAAAATGATGTTTTTATACTTCTGAGATACTTCTGTGGCAATAATTAAATAGTTGGTACACTAAATAAGTTCTATTGAGCTTCTGTGCACAGGAACGACCTTTTTCAAGCTTCCTTGTGGGGAGCTGACTTCAGGAGAGGCAGAAGAAGATGGAGTGATCCGGATCATCAACACGACCCTCGGGCGCGAAGATGGTATCAAATCTGATTGGGTAGTCTCTGTAAGCACCGTGTGTAACATTAGTTCTTATGTACAAGTGCATATCTCAGTTTGCTGTTTTGTTTACCAGCAAACAGTGTATGAAAATGAATATATGTATAAACTTTTTAACCGATTGGCCGTCGACTTAATCATGTGTTTTTAGCAATAACTTTCCAGGGAGATCTTTCCAAGCCTATAGTTTATATCAGTGGAATGTGAATGCAATAAGATGTAGTTTGGTGTGAAAGTTAGCTCCTTTGACTAAAGCTATGTTGCGCTACATCTACAACAAATCTTACAGCAAGGAAATCCACCCAGGAACACTCCTTTCTCGTGGAGGGATTCAGTTGGTTCTTGGTAAGCGTATATAACACTTGAGTAGCCTCCTCAGCAGAAGAGCTTCCAGAAATAGTAGTCAAGACCTAGATAAGGTCAGTTGCCATTTTTAAACTAATTATTATTATTATTACTATGTAGCAGATACCTGCAGAGATTCTGTGGGCATTTTTCCTTCATAACCATGCTAGAAGTCACTGACTTTACACATGTAGCACTTATGATAACTTAATATACCGATATTAGCTATTACATGTATTAAAATAAAATAAATCTCAAAAAAATACATTAATTAAAAGTAAAAAAAATCAATGCTGCTCCTTGATGCTGGGCTGAGTGCACTTACACCCTCACATTATTAAGAGCTCTAGCCCTGGAGAAGGACACAGTCGACCATGTGTTCATGCATATGTACCACCTATGCCTATATTAGATGTGAAGGAGAAGGCTGTGTTAATTGTTTGCTTTGCTGATTGTTTCCACAAATAGTTCTTGCAGTGTTTGTGGCTACTCAGACAGTGCTGGTCTTGCATCCATATTAAACCTTAGAGCCTGACAATGCTGGTCCGGTGTGGACACTGGCCCGAGGTAGAAGTTTGTGTTGTTTAGATCTCACTTGTGCTTCTTCTCGCTCGTCTCTGCCTTTCTTTGTTTAGCTCTCTCCCAACATTTCTTTTCTCACCTGCTCATGCTGCTCTAAATATGTTTCTTTCCTCGTGTGCTCGTTTCTCTCTTTCCAGTTCCCTATTGGGTGCAATGACACCTACTCTTACAAAATCAGCTCTTCTCCGCCTCTATCTCTCTGCTGTAGTAGCTATATCTCAGACTTGCGGCATTTCTGGCAGTTGCTACGTGTTTCCCTGTGCATGCTCAGTAGTGTGATACACATGAACCAGCCTACTATTTTATATATTTTTCATAATAATTATATTAAAAATCAGTATATATATATATGTATATAGAAATATAGAAATAAAAACAATATTCAGTTACGAAAAATTTATGGTGTTATAATTGAGGTCATTAAGGTCATTAACGTCTAATTAACACATGCTAGTTATGAAAATATATTTAGATAATTGAAAATTAATAAAAGGGAAAGAAAACAAAACACAACAAAAAAAATAAAGAACTATTATAGTCAATTGGGGTAAAAAAAAGCCGGGGGGTAAGTTGGGGTAAAAAAAGACCAGGGGTCTGGGGAAGACACAGCTGCTTTAAGAATTTAAACAATCCTTGATCTGTCAAGTACTTTTAATGGGCTTTTCATTAATGTGTGTTTTTGTATAAAAATATTGACATGGAGGACATGACAAAATAAAGAACCTAAACATGTAGAAAATACCCGAAATTAACTTTTTTCTGACTCACCTGAACTTTTGGGTAGATTAATCAAACTAGTTAGTAAATTATGAATGCTAGCCAAAAGAAAATAGTTACTAAATGGTTTATTCATTGACAAAAAAAAAGTTCAATTTTTGTTGATATTTTAGGGTTTTTTGGACCGGCTTTTTTTTACCCCAGATATTTTTGGTCACTCGGGGTAAAAAAAAGCCAGGTGTTTTTTTTTGGCAATTTTTTTCTGGTCTTTTTTCGATACTATATTTTCATTTTTTCTTCTCCAGTCATGCTAATTTGTGAGTTAAAGCATAATTGTGAGTAATATGAATTATTTGAATATAAATAAACCACCTAGTCAATGGTACATGGACTATTGCATCATTCTGATGGACAGAATGATACAATAGTATATATATATATATAATGTGAGTAACTGAATATGAATAAACCAACTTTAGTCATTGATTATCAATGGTACATGGACTATTTCATCATAACAAAAGTTTTCAGTGATGACGAAGATGCTGATCCCACATCAGCTGAATTTACCTTCCATCACAAAAAAAGAGCGAAGCACAGACTCAACACGCATTTTCTACGATTGGCCAAAGCAGGAAGATGTGGAGATAGTAGCAGTGGATCATTGCATGTATGGCCCTGGCCCTGTTCAGCCAGTAGTGGAAACAGTTAGTCGAGGGAAGGCACTGCTGAAGTTCGAGTGTGAAGCAAAAGTGATAAACATTTTCAAGTATTTTTCTTAAAGAAAATGCAATAAAACCCAACTGTTAACCATTACTGTACTATTTATTGTAGTATTTGAACAAATTTTAATGAAAAAATATTCAATTGATAAAATATTGAAGGATTTAAATTTGATTTTACTGTTTAGGATATTTTTAAAGGGGTGGGGTTTTTTTACCCCGAACCGGCTTTTTTTTACCCCTTTCATGGGGTAAAAAAAAGCCACCATATTTTTATTAATATTTCATTATAGGACATAGGATAATTTTTTTAAATTTATGTAGTCATCATTTGATAGTAAAGTACTAGAGGATGGCACATGTGTTTTTAGTAAATCCTTTACTCTGGCTCTTAACCCTTTCACTGGCAGATTTACGGAGGACATTTTACAAAAATTGACACAATTTCACATAATTTTTTTTATAGAGGACCTTATGAAGACAAGTACCCAACAACTATATATCAGGTGATAGCTGATGCATGAAGGGACGTTATGTTAAATTTTTGTTGCTTAGCAACAAACTACAGAAATGTGAATATTGTTATAAGAGACAGGAAGTAAAATAAAAGGGTTTATATCGGGTTTATATCATCTCAATTTCATATTACACATGAAACCAGCAATGTTAGCTGGTCAACTTTTGGTCAACAACAACAACTGTTTGTAAAATAACCTCTCCTCCAACCCTGTCTTCTCCTCTGCTGCTTCCTCATCCTCCTCCTCCAGCTCCATGAGTGAAACTACCTTCCCAGGAGAAATAGTTCTTATTATTATGCTAGTTACTAGGCTTTACTATACAACCTCTTATCTTCCTCAACCTCCTCCTACAGCTCCATGAGTGAAACTACCTTCCAAGGAGAAATAGTTCTTATTATTATGCTAGTTACTAGGCTTTACTATACAACTCTTATCTATTCTTACCTTGGGGGAAGTCTTCATGACCATCGCTATCGTCTGAAGCTTCGCTTGGCAGAGTAGGGCGATCTATACTTTGAAAACTTGCTTCGTGGTCGGTGCCAACAGCTTTGTTATAGCTACCATAGCATCACTGTCAACTACGCCACTTCCCAGGTAAGCACAGGCACTTTCTTCCTCTCCTTCACTAACGTCAATCTCGGACAGGCCGAAGTCATCCTCAAATAGGAAGTCTAACGCTTCGTCTCTACTCTAAAGCAAGTCGCCATTTCTTCTTCGAGACCGGGAATTAACCGGAAGTGATGTTTTCTGGCATGTTTACTTCCCTTTCCTCATTCCGTATTTTCATGATATTCAGGGGTATATTAGAGGCATGCTTTGGGCATATTCGTACAATTTTTGAAGTTAATACCGCGAACGGTTAATTTTTTATGAATTGTTTCGTCGCGGTTAATCCGTTTACGCGACTTAAGTCGCTTGTGCCAGTGAGAGGGTTAAAAGTTAAAGTTAAGGGAAACGGCTTTTTTTACCCCAATTGACTATATTTGTGAATTAAAATATCATACAATAGGGTCATTCCATGTCAAATCAACTGAAAATCTGCCTTCATCTCTCAGATTTTTGTAAAATTTTGGGGAATGATTGGGATCCATGAGTAACGAGCAGAGCAAAAATATTTTTGGTCACACCCACTTAATTAATGAGATACGTGCCGACGAACTTTGGGCTAATTAGCACTACCTTGGAAATTCAAATGCCCGTATCTTTGGAAGTATAGCTCCTGTAGAGCTGGTTCTGGGGTCATTTTGAAGCTCTTTTCAAGGCCTATAATTTGTCTCAGGCAACCTTTCTCTTCAAATCAACCAGAAAAAAGGTATCACAATTTATAAACTTCAAACTTGAACCCCCCCAAAATATATCCTTCAAATTTCTCCAAATTTTTGCCAAAGGTACATCATAATGTAAAAAAAGCTTCCCTGTAAGTTTTGTGATGGGCACTCTGACAGTTTTTGAGCAATAAGCAATTATATACAGCATAACCATACGAAAATGTACTCATAGTGCTTAGGGACACCCATTATATAGCTATTGATGCTCTCCAGGCCTTAATAATAGGTATATAAGTGCATCATCGTAATTTGCACCTGATCGCAGGTGACAGATCTAACAATCCCTGACATCTATTGGGGAGAATGTTCCCAAGAGCTGGCAGGCAATATTCAGGTCTTAGAGGAATCCCATGAAAAATCCCAGGGGGTAATTCCAGGTTGGTTGGCTATATAATGTTAAGTTGGTACAGTCACTTCTAAATTCACTTGAACCTGGAGAGTTCTTGGTCATTGCAGACTTCGCGGAGAACTACAGTTTCATAATTCAGGATGCAGCTCAGTCATTCCACTGGAACAATCTCCAGGCAACAATCCACCCTTTCGTGTGTTATTATCGGCGTGACATATTATCGGCGTGACAAATCGGCGTGACAAGCAAGATAAAATACCTGAACACACAAATTTTCGTCATCATATCAGAATGTAACATTCATGATACTGCGGCAGTTCATCTGTTTCAAAAACTGCTGCTTCAGTTCCTCACTAAGAAACTTGGTCAGGACGCTAAAATTGACTATTTCCCTGGTGGTTGCGCTGCCCAATACAAGAATCGGAAGAATTTTATCAATTTGTACTTCCATAAAGATGATTTTAGTGTCCAAGCTAAATGGCACATTTTTGTTACATCACATGGGAAAGGACCATCCGATGGAATTGGTGGGACAATAAATAGGTTAGCCGCTAGAGCCAGTCTCCAACGACCATATGATCAACAGATCACCACTCCTCGCCAACTTTTTGAATTCACAGATTCAGAGATAGAGAATATCAACTGTCAGTTTACAACAACGGAACAGTATGAACAAGAAGCCAAACTACTCAAAGTGAGATTTGAAGAGGCACGCACAATCCCGGGCACACAAAAGTTGCAATGCTTCATTCCAATCTCTTAGGAAACGGTCACAGTTTGAACCTTTTCATCCTCACCTCAGGAACGACAGGAACTTGTGAATCTCACTCCCGAGATGATTGATCACAGTGTTTCAGCCATAAATGGTTATGTGACAGTGGCTTATGATGGCTACTGGTGGGTTGCATGTGTCAAGGAATGCACACCAGAGAAGCATGAGGTGGAGGTTACCTTCCTCTATCCCCATGGACCGTCCCCATCATACATATATCCGGACCCATCAGACCAACTGACAGTTCACTGCCAAGATGTGCTAACAACTGTTGAACCAATCACTGCGACGGAAGAACATATTCCATTTCCAACAGAGATGCTATTGCTGCGTTGAAAAAGAAAATGAAAAACTAACAGTTATAGATATGTGTGAAGATGAACTCGATACAAGTTGACTATCTTAGTATGTACCATACCATACTGTGCCACACAATTTAGATAATTCTGGTAGTCCATTAATTCGTGATTTTTGAATTGACATGCCATAAATAATTCTTCATAACTCAAAAACTGTCAGAGTGCCCATCACAAAATTTACAGGGAAGCTTGTTTACATCATAAGGTACCTTTAGCAAAAAATTGAAGAAATTTGAAGGATATAATTTTTGGGGGTTCAAGTTTAAAGTTTATAAATTGTGATATCTTTCTTCTGGTTGATTTGAAAAGAAAGATTATCAGACACAAATTATAGGCCTTGAAAAGAGCTTCAAAATGACCCCAGAACCAGCTCTACAGGACCAAAGATATGGGCATTTGAATTTCCGAGGTAGTGCTAATTAACCCAAAGTTCATCGGCACGTATCTCACTAATTAAGTGGGTGTGACCAAAAATATTTTTGCTCTGGCCGTTACTCATGGATCCCAATCATTCCTCAAATCTGAGAAATGAAGGCAGATTTTCAGTTGATTTGACATGGAATGACCCAATATCATATAGGCATCACTAGCAGACTGACTGGTTACTGAGCACTATATTATTATTATTAGGGTTGTTGTTTTTTTGCATGCTAAACCATCAGACTGATTTCTAATTATTTTATGATAAAGCGAGTTTACTGGGCATGTGCAGTAAAATAATTTAATCAATCAATGTGTGCAGTTCCTTTTTTTTAATACTTTTTTGGTGGCAATGGCACCTAGGGTCACTTTTGGTGGTCAATCGGTTAAAAGATGTGAACAGCATCCAAAGCCATGTATGTTTAAATCAAATGTTTTTGTTGACGTTCAGGAGGTGGTGGCAAACTGGTGGAGACCTAACTTTGAGGCTCCCCAGTATCCCTACAGACCTGCTCACATCTCCAACCCCAAGGAGCACAAACGACTCTTCCTCGTCTCCTTGCCTGAGAAGGCTCTCTTCTCTGTGCCAAGAAACTACAAGCTAGTGGCTGCTCCACTATTTGAACTCTATGACAATGCAGCTGGGTATGGACCAGTGATCGCTAGTTTGCCACAAGTACTGAGTAGATTTCAGTTCATTTATACTTGACTTCCCACATCATGACTGTGCTTGTCAAGTACACATTTTCATCTGGATTTTTGTTTGTTTGTTGAACTGCATACTGATAGAATGTAGTGATGTTACAAATTATCAAAGTTAAAGATTTTCATGGCACTGGCATTGTTTCTCTTGTCCCCACCCATTTGTGATTTTGTCAATAAAAGAGGGGAGGGGGAGAAGAGAGATCCATGGATGTTAAATAGTGGTTATGCCTAATCAAACTCTTACCTTGCCTTGAAGCTGGTGGGGGCAGTAACTCTTTTGTTTCAGTTACATATATAGCCACATACACAAAAACGTTATTGCTGGCTCACCAAGTCGAATATTTTCAACTCCTTGGACAAGTACTTTCTGAAATCAAACAGTTCCCTGAACTATTGGACAAAATTGTGAAAAAGGTGGAGTTAAGAAAGGATCGATCATGTGAGAAATTATGCAGTCAATGGAGTGGTCTAGTAGTTCAGGGAACTGCTTGATTTCAGAAAGTATTTGACTTGTCCAGGAGTTCAGGGAAGCAATTGGCTTGTCCAGTTCAGGGAAGCACTTGTCTTGTCCAGGAGTTGAGGGAAGCAATTGGCTTGTCCAGTTCAGGGAAGCACTTGGCTTGTCCAGGAGTTCAAGGAAGCACCAGGAGTTCAGGAAAGCATTTGGCTTGTCCAAGAGTTCAGGGAAGCACTTGTCCAGGAGTTCAGGGGAGCACTTGGCTTGTCCAGGAGTTCAGGGAAGCACTTGACTTGTCCAGGAGCTTGTCCAGGAGTTGAGGGAAGCACTTGTCCAGGAGTTCAGGGAAGCACTTGGCTTGTCCAGGAGTTCAGGGAAGCACCAGGAGTTCACTTGGCTTGTCCAGGAGTTCAGGGAAGCACTTGACTTGTCCAGGAGTTGAGGGAAGCACTTGGCTTGTCCAGGAGTTCAAGGAAGCACCAGGAGTTCAGGGCAGCACTTGGCTTGTCCAGGAGTTCAAGGAAGCACTTGGCTTGTCCAGGAGTTGAGGGAAGCACTTGGCTTGTCCAGGAGTTCAAGGAAGCACCAGGAGTTCAGGGAAGCACTTGGCTTGTCCAAGAGTTCAGGGAAGCACTTGTCCAGGAGTTCAGGGGAGCACTTGGCTTGCCCAGGAGTTCAGGGAAGCACTTGACTTGTCCAGGAGTTGAGGGAAGCACTTGGCTTGTCCAGGAGTTCAAAGAAGCACCAGGAGTTCAGGGAAGCACTTGGCTTGTCCAGGAGTTCAGGGAAGTACTTGACTTGTCCAGGAGTTGAGGGAAGCACTTGGCTTGTCCAGGAGTTCAGGGAAGCACTTGGCTTGTCCAGGAGTTCAGGGAAGCACTTGGCTTGTCCAGGAGTTCAGGGAAGCACTTGACTTGTCCAGGAGTTCAGGGAAGCACTTGGCTTCAGGCTTGTCCAGGAGTTCAGGGAAGCACTTGGCTTGTCCAGGAGTTCAGGGAAGCACTTGGCTTCAGCCTTGTCCAGGAATTCGGAAAGTACTCAACTTCTCCAGGGATCTATATATATAGATCATAAGCTACACAGATGCTCACAGGGTATTTATCATGCTGAATCAGCAGCTTGTCAACCTGCAGACACTTCCTCGCAATCCACTTCAAATTCCACAGATCAATTTCACAAATAGCAATGGACCCTTGATGGCACCCAACAACCTTTTAAAAGCATTATCAGACTGTTGCAAGTAACATAGCTCAGCCATATCCAATTATGCATGGAGGTTAGGATGTTCAGGGAATCGAGCAAAATAGGAAATTTCCTGGGATTTGACTGTCATATATACTCATACTGTTACAAGTGTATGACATTTTATTCAACTGCCCAAACTCTTCAAGTGTCCAGTGTTCTTGTCAAACTTTCATAACAGCATGTTTGATGTTGAAGTCGCTGTTAAGTTTACCCAGACTCATGGGATATATAGACCCTTTTACCAGCTAATATACTTGTAACAGAGGTGTGTGTCTCTTGCCAGGTTTTCATTTCAGTCATATATATATGTGATCTGCAGGGATTGACCTACAATTTCTCCCTGAGGACAAGTATATAGTGTGACTGGTAAAGGTTCTGGCTATGCAAGACCAGGTGGAAAGGAAGGGATGGGGTGGGGAAGAGGGGGGAAATATCTTAACTAACTCTTAGTTGACAATTATACAACTTTCTTGATATTTTTACTCTTCAGGAATAATTATTCAATGTCAGAATCATCAAGCCTTTTTGACAATCTGCATTTCCATCTCTAGAGATTCATATCAAAGCCATCTCTAGAGATTCACATCAAAGATTTTTTTTCATGTCTACAATCTTTAAGACTTAAATCAAAATGATTGAACTACTGAATGACAATTCTGAAGTGGCTGAACTCTCTCCCCCTTAGGACAGACATAATATTATGTGATGGCCTTAACAGGCTCAGCAATAGCAACATTAAATCATTTGAGTACGATATTGTTACAGCAGCTCATGAAAGAATTTTATGAGCTGCTGCAACATACTCATGTGTAAAAATAACAAACATCTAGGTACTTGTAAGTCTCTGGGGGACACTTATCCAACAGCAATAACAATTATTATTACTAAGCGAAAATGAGGCGGAGAGAAAAAGAAGTAATTTTTGTTCAGCCAGAGGGACAACTTTGCTGGTCGTTGTCTCTCTTCCTTCTGTAACATAGGAGCATTCTCGCGTTGGCACTCTTCCCAGCTCTGCTTCTTCTCGTGCCGCTTTCTTCTCATGCCGTCTCCGATTATTGCGGAGCATGCGCACTAATCCGTACTAGGCCCGTACTAGGCCCAGTGTTCAGGTCATTAATACTTCCGCTATACTACGTGGACCCAGAAACAATATATATAAACAACAATGGTGGAGGTGAATGACAAGGAATATTGATAAGTATTGTTGACACACTATCACCAATGATTGGATACAATTTTTCTTCCTCTACCTACTCTATTCCTCTACCTTCTCTATTAACAAATGGTATCCAACCCAGTTCTCCATCTTTAGAATACTTTATTCCCACTTGACAACCCTTCACTTCCACAACTGACCTTATCACACTCGAGTAATTATCAGTATAGGAGCAATGCTGCCACATATTGTATACATTATTTATGATGCTCACAAGATGATTCATTATCATTCATTTACAGCAATGAATATATAAATTCCACAATTCGTGAATACAAAAAATATATGAAAAAGGATAATGTTTGATGCGAGGTCTGGTGCTGAATTTTAAGTCAAGCTTGATGCTTCCCCTACACACAGGTTAAAAGTTGTCTCCCCAGTCTTCACCTTCCCAGTCTCCACTCGTGGCATCCTAAGAAAAATAGACTCAAGTTAATATACATATTTAACTAAACATTTTTGGCAGATAATAGTAAAAATACGTCTGGCTGAAAACTCTGCTTGGAGTTTGATCTGTATCAGTATTTAGTGTTTCTGATGAGTGCGAGCAGTGGAATTATTAACGCAGTTCTGACAATTTGTTGCCATTGAGCTGGTTGCTGCAGAGTGTAGGGAAGTTGCAGAACTTCAGGTAATTCACAACATTGACACTGGATCTGACCTAGGATGCACCGACATGGAGTTGTCAGAGAAAAGCATAGTGATGTCAGGAAGACTCCAGCCACTCTTGCATGCTAAGTCTCATGAGCCAGACTCCTTACTGATTCTCTACGACAATGCAAATAGGTAAAGGGGTCAAGCTTGCAAACTACATCTGCCCTGGGCATTTGTTCATGAAGACAGCAAAGGAAAGGTGGATAGGAAACTTGTAGTTGGGTGACATTGGAATCCATGGAAGAAAGACACGTCTCCTTGCCAGTCCTGCTGGGTTGGCTGCCACAACCACCTGAGGGAGCAGCTACAACCTTTGCAGATGTCACCAATAAAATGGTGGACAATTGTGACTATTATTTTGGACATCTCTTCCTGGTTCCATAGAGCTACCTCCTGTACAAATTTGTCCCGGCTTTTGGACGTGCATAGCATACAAACATTTATACAACTTGTGTGCAGATACAAACATGCACACACAATGGACAACGCAATTAATTTGCCTCGCTTCGTGCTTGCTCAAGGGGGACACAGTGTGTGGGTGTGCACTCACACACACGACACACACATCAATGACATAGACATGTGCCACATACGAGCTTGCTACGGCTGGTTTTTGTGCCCCATCTCACGCCATATTTTATAATGCCATTATCATCATCACCGGCAGATTGCATTTCTAGATGCTCTAGCAATTGCCCTAGCCTCTGCCCTAGCCTTAACCCTAGCAACTGCCCTGGCCCTACTACTAGCCACTGCCCTAGCCCTAACCCTAGCCACTGCCCTGACCCTAACCACTGCCATGGTCCTAATCCTAGCCACTGCCCTAGCCTACCCTAGCCCTAACCATTGCTCTGGCTCTAACCCTAGCCACTGCCCTGACCCTAGCCACTGCCATGGCCCTGATCCTAGCCACTGCCATGGCCCTAATCCTAGCCACTGCCCTAGCCCTAACCCTAACCATTGCCCTGGCTCTAACCCCAGCCACTGTCCTAGCCTACCCTAGCCCTAACCCTAGCCACTGTCCTGGCCCTAACCCTAGCCACTGCCCTGGTCCTAACCCTAGCCACTGCCCTGGCCCTAATCCTAGCCACTGCCCTAGCCCATCCTAGCCCTAACCATTGCCCTGGCCCTAACCCTAGCCAGAGAGGAGGTGAGGGGAAGGAAGAAGAGAGGGGAGGGGAAGGAAGAGGAGAGGGGAAGGAAGAGGAGAGGTGAGTGGAAGGAAGAGGAGAGGTGAGGGGAAGGAAGAGAGTAGGAGAGGGGAAGGAAGAGGAGAGGTGAGTGGAAGGCCACTGCCCTAGCCCTAACCCTAGCCACTGCCCTGGCCCTAATCCTAGCCACTGCCCTAGCCTACCCTAACCACTGCCATGGTCCTAATCCTAGCCACTGCCCTAGCCTACCCTAGCCCTAACCCTAACCATTGCCCTGGCTCTAACCCTAGCCACTGTCCTAGCCTACCCTAGCCCTAACCCTAGCCACTGCCCTGGTTCTAACCCTAGCCATTGTCCTGGCCCTAACCCTAGCCACTGTCCTAGCCCTAGCCACTGCCCTGGCTCTAACCCTAGCCACTACCCTGGCCCTAACCCTAACCATTGCCCTGGCCTAACCCTAGCTGAAGTCCTAATCCACTATTACTGTTGATCATGTTATGCTAGGATTGGAGAGGTACATAGATAGCCACAGCCACACACAAACAAGATAGCTTTCTTACCCGTTGTTGAGGCTGATAGACAAAGGCACTATTGCTACTGCGCATATCACCCGATGCTGGTTTGGTCAAGGTTGCGTTTTCTCTCTCCATATGAAGGGAAGAGGGCTCATGCAAGAGAGCAGTAGAGTTGCTGGTAATCTTGGGGGCCATATCTGCAAAGAGGTCCGGTTCCTCCTTGGCCGAAGATGTCAATTGTTTCTCATTTCCCTCGTCCTCCCTCGCACCCATGTCCTTCCAGTCACCTTTCTTCTTCCTACTGCCCTTTCTCCCCGAGTGTCTTCCTCTGTGAGCCATAGCTTCACGGTCACCCTTGCTCCATCTCTCCTCCTCCTGGCCTTGCGTCCCGCTGCTTTTTTTTGACTTGAGAACAATTTTTGAGGACCTGTTGTTACCAGTCTGCGTGTGATGTCGGGTTGATTCTGGCTCCAGAACTGAACTACTCTGCATATGATGTTGGGTTGATTTTGGAACTGAACCGGGGATGCTGTCCAGAACACTTAGCGAACTGAAGACTTCTTCCTCTTTGTCACTCGCGATACCCGACCAGTTCTCACCCGAACCTTTCTTGTCCTCTTCCTCCTCAAGCTCGTCCGTCTCTGACTCGCTCTCATCATCTTTCTCGTCGTACTCATCTCCCTGTGACCCAGCCCACCCTCCAGCTGTCTGCTCGTGTGTGGGTGTAAACACTAAACTTTGGCTCGACACTTCCAAGCCCTCAGTTGAAGTGCCACTCCCTCCTGCAGGCTCAGACTCCACCTCATCATGACTTATACTCGGAGAATACTGGTGGGAGGATGTGGTCTCCACGTCTGATCCCCCCTGTAATGTGGCGGAAGGAACAATTTGACCGAGTTTTCTATGGCTCATCCTCTTCAGTCTCTGCTGTTCATGCTTCTCTTTCATTTTTTCCCGGGAGGACTGTGGACGGACTTTGGCTTCATTCAACCTCTCAGAGCTGTTGATATCCAGAGGATTCAGCTACATGATAGCATAGATAAAAGCTGGAAGTCAAATTACTCCCACACTCGCCTCTCTTTACCATCACCTTCTCCCCTTTATCTCCTCTTCCTTCCCCTCACCTCCACTCTCCCTTCTCCCCCTCCTCTCTTCCTTCTCTTCACCTCCTCTCTTCCTTCCCCTCCCCTACTCTCTCCCTTCCCCTCACCTCACCTCTCCTTTCCCCTCACCTCCTCTCTTCCTTCCCCTCCCCTCTCCTCTTCCTTCCCCTCCCCTACTCTCTTCATTCCCCTCACCTCTTGTCTTCCTTTCCCACTCACTCTGGGCTGAGCATCAGTAAATAATCGCTTCCTTGGTGTCCCCAATACAACATCTGCTCCAGTGTACGGCACGAGGTCCCCCAAAGCATGAAATGTAGCTTGCACAAGATCATCATTCAAGTCCTTTAACCCCACCAGCACCTCAGGAAGAACCACACCCACCAAATCATCGTGATTACATAGTGAAACGAATGAACTCAGGTTATGGAGGAGAGTCAAGCGCACATGATACTCCCTACTCTCCAGAAGGTTCAGCAACAGCGGAAGCAAGTGTGCTCTATATGGAGGAACATCAGTAGACAAATCAGTCAACTAGAAATGTTTTTATCTCTCCTTGTGGGAGCAAGCCAGTGCAGTACACTGCTTGCATAACTGACACAGACTTTCAAAGCTTGCCTCACTGGTCCATTTTGCATTGTTCTACACCTCTGAGATAAAATTACGGGGGAAAAACAAACGGACCCTCTTCAGATTTCGGAATTAAAAAATTACATTACCAACTACATTAAGTCATGCTGGGGAGGATATTAAACAAATTACACTGCATAGCTATATGTAACTCCATGTAACTCCATGCTATAAAAAGATTAAATAAATAGCACTATAGCTATGCACATGTAACTCCATGCTATAAAAAGATTAAATAAATAGCACTGTAGTTATGCACATGTAACTCCATGCTAGAACAAATAACACTAGTTATGCACATGTAACTCAATGCTAGAAAAAGATTAAACAAAACACTATAGTTAACTTATGCACATGTAACTCCATGCTAGAAAAAGATTTAAAAAATAACACTATAGTTAACTTATGCACATGTAACTCAATGCTAGAAAAAGATTTAACAAAACACTATAGTTAACTTATGCACATGTAACTCCATGCTAGAAAAAGATAGAACAAAACACTATAGTTAACTTATGCACATGTAACTCAATGCTAGAAAAAGATTTAAAAAATAACACTATAGTTAACTTATGCACATGTAACTCCATGCTAAAATAACACTATAGTTATGCACATGAAACTCCATGCTAAAAAAATAACACTATAGTTAACTTATGCACATGTAACTCAATGCTAGAAAAAGATTAAACAAATAACACTATAGTTATGCACATGAAACTCCATGCTAGAAAGAGATTAAACAAACAGCACTATAGTTATGCACATGTAACTCCATGCTAGAAAGAGATTAAAGAAATAGCATTATAGTTATGCACATGTAACTTCATGCTAGAAAGAGATTAAACAAATAGCACTATAGTTATGCACATGTAACTCCATGCTAGAAAGAGATTAAACAAATAGCACTATAGTTATGCACATGTAACTCCATGCTAGAAAGAGATTAAACAAATAGCACTATAGTTATGCACTTGTAACTCCATGCTAGAAAAAGATTAAACAAATAACACTATAGTTATGCACATGTAACTCCATGCTAGAAAGAGATTAAATAAATAACACTATAGTTATGCACATGTAACTCCATGCTAGAAAGAGATTAAACAAATAGCACTATAGTTATGCACATGTAACTCCATGCTAGAAAGATATTAAAAAAATAGCACTATAGTTATGCACATGTAACTCAATGCTGGAAAGGCATTGAACTAACTGCTAGAAAGAGATTTCTCTGATCACAGCATGGGTGCAGTTTATGGGTATACTTACTTAAACAAATCTTGCTCGAGGAGAGGGCAAGGGGTGACAGATTTGAAGACCTCCGTGCGTGGGTTTTGAGGAGAGGCAGGAAGCAAGAGATGCTTCCACAGCAAGTCACGGACAAGAGGCTCAGCCAAAACCAGAGGGTTCATGAGTAAGGGCACCACATTCTCAGCGAGGACGGACGGAGGCAAGGAGTGCAGTTGCTGCGGTAAGGAACAGAAGAACTTGTCCTTCTCGCGTCTGTCTTTGAGGGTGAGGTTGCCGAGGAAGTCTGTCAGGTAACTGGTCAGATTACTGCAGAATATAAGGGGTTAAAATACCATCAATGGTCATAAGAGGTTAAAGTAGCATGTTTGTTACTGCAAGTTATAAGTAGGCTAAGAGTGTCACCACCAAGAGAGATATTTATGCTAGTTTAAAAAGAGTACTATATAAGCTGACATGATACCTGATAACCTTTCTCTTTAACAGATTAAAACCGATAATAGAACGGACATTTCAGCCAAACATGCTTGGGGCTTCTTCAGGAGGGCAATGGAATAACAACACAAGATGAGTAGCATTAAGTAGACATGCATGGGTCTTCTTCAGGAGGGCAATGGAATAACAAAATGAGGTGAGTTGATTAAGTAGACATGCTTGGGGCTTCTTCAGGAGGGCAATGGAATAATAAAATGAGGTGAGTTGCTTAAGTAGACGTGCTTGGGGTTTCTTCAGGTCAGAGTGGGACAGAAAACTTGATATTGCCCACACGGCATATGTATGTATGTTTGTATATATGTACAGGGCTGGGTGAGTGGGTGTGGTGATTAACCAAGGGAGTGGTGACGAAGTTCTGCTTGCGTCTTGCTCTACAAAACTTGCTCTACAAAACAGAGCCACCGTGGAAGGCAGGACAATCTAGCTGTTTAGTGTCTAGGTAGCAAACTGATCAAACAAAATCTTTGACTATCAAGTGCCCTAACTATTATAAGAAGCCCAGACTGGGGGTCCCAAGTTACTGTGTCTTTCGTGAGAAGTCATGGTTACAAGCTAGCTACCTAGTTAGCTCTAATAGAATGCTGGCTATTAATTTTACTTGTGTTGATATGATACGGCTAACCTCTCTTGGTCTGGCCTGCAACCTACATAGCATATCAACCCACACATTGTCATGTGGTCATGTAAAGTTTGTAATAAGGTAATTCTGTAGTATACTATGCCAGACCACATAGATTAATTAAGCTACAGTATATTCCAGAGGTTTGTCCACACCCTAAGTGTTTCTACACCCCATAAGCATGTCTACAGCCTTTAGCACTAGGTAAAAACCGTTTAGCTGTACAGGAAAGAAATTGCTATATAGCTAGAGATTGATGTGCTTCTAAGCTTCTGCTGCTTGCCCTAGCTGAGATGTGGTAGTTTTTTTTAAATAAGTGAACAGCAAATCTAGGCTGTGCAGGTGACAAATACTGCAGGCAACTTAGAGCATATTAGAGTCACACCCATTTTTCTGAGAAAAATTTATAATTAGTGCCCAGATGAGAGTGGTAACCAGCACAATCTTCTTGTTACATCCTGCTTTCTAAAGAAGCAGAGTCATCACACAAGGTAAGATGATCTATCGTTCAGTGTTAGGTAGCCAACTTAAAAGCTAGGTTATCAACTGCCCAACAATTCCTTCTAGAAGCTATGATTGCGAGACCTGTTACTTTGTTCTTCATGACAATTTTGACCATGAGCTAGGTAATCTTTTTAAGCAGAACAGCTAGCTGTTTGATTTGCCAGAATGGATAAGAAAATAGATTTCAGAAAAGGAGAGAGAGAAAAGTGAAAGCTGCTTCTGAAACTGTAGAACAAAGATCTGGAGTGGAAAGAGCAAGTGATTAAAAAAAAGAATCGTGGGAGAAGACAACAGCCCACGATGGATGCTTTCATTTCTAGTTAGTGTTTCAAGTATGCTGCAAGATATGAGGGGTTAAAAGAATCACCATTACAGAGCAATGCTGCAGGTTGTTAAAACTATCATCATTATAAAGTGATGCTGCAGGTCATAAAGGTCATTCCAATATAAAATGATGCTGTAGGTAATAACAGGTTAAAAGTACATTAGCACATTATCGAGTTCTCAAGACGGCAAGTATTGCGCAGTTAATCCTTGCCCCAAAATAATGGATGTCACTTTGTCCTAGAAACAAATGATCTGTACACTAGTTTAGTCTGCATTGTTTGATTGCATTGCTCTGGCCCTTGTCCTAACCCTAGCATAACTGAAGGCCTAATGCACTACTGATTTCTACATTATTGATGCCATCACAGTTGTAATGCTTGGATTGCGATATGGAGAAGTAGCCAAAGATGTGTGTACATGTACTTATGACTCTCACAGATTCCGAAGTGGTGCAAAGATGAACAAACAACCAGATGTCCTGCAACATAATGGGATGGGAATGGAAACATGGAAGCATGGCTGTGAGGGGAGTTTTCTAAGGGTGTGCTTGGAAGCAGCTTCCCTTGACGAGGGAAGCCCACTATACTAAGAGTGAGCTCATCAGGCAGTGCTTCCTTGCAGGAACACTCAGCATATTAGCTAAAGGGAAGACTATGCATAAGCTGAGCAAGAACTTGTGACTTGTACAGTGCTAGTTTGCCTTCCTGACACTGTTCAGTCTGTTCAATATGCTCTCCATCATTAGCACATCTCTCCTCTATTGACCAGTTATCCTTTCTAATGTGCCAACCATATAGCCATTTCTTTCTGTCCATACAAAACAGCAGTACATCTGTTTGACTCACTAAAGATGACAAGAGTTTCTGCATCATGACGAATCCCACCTCCATAGCTAGAGCATGTTGATGAATTGAGTGGCTATGTGTCAGAATGAAACTTATACATCTTTAACTATGCAGTCACTAGTCTGTGTAGTCAGTTCATATTCCTCTATCTTCAAATCTGCTGCCATTTTCTCAATCTTTCTCCTCACCTTGAAGACTATTTCCAGTTTAAATGACCCCATTTAACTCTTTAGGGCTGGAAAAAAGGGGGGGGGGGGGGGGGGAGGAGGAAAAAAGCGTATGCCTGAATTTTTTTATAAAGTCATGTGACGAAGTAAGAGCAAGAGTCAAGGATGCCTTTTTCATGGCTTGAGGGCTCCATCAATAATCAGGTGAGCATCGTTGATATGCTAGCTAACCCAGGCACTATTAAAGTAAACAAAACACAGAATACTTTTATGTTCCTCTAGTTTGCTAGCATTTAGGCCAATGACCATAGAAGTCATTGTGTCTTCAAGCTCGAGTACAGCAGGCAATGAGTCTCACTCAGAGCATTTCAACGTTTTATATGAAATCATTTGTTGTCTTCAGCTAGAGCTGGCCATACACCGAGACCACTGACTTATTTTAGCCGTTTGCTTTTTGTCGAAGACGATGCTTAACCACTGTAGACCTCGCCATTTCAACGATGACGCTTACCACTGTAAACCTTGTCATTTCAATGGCGAGGCTTGCCACTGGAAGGCTCACCATTTCAGCAACTCAGTGTTATTCTAGTAGAGCAGTGTTAGATACAGCCTTGCTAGCTAATAATTAGATTTCACCATACCAGCTTTGCAACCAAGTTGCGATCTTTGTGCAGATATATACACTCTTCTCAACGATCTCTCAGTTGACATAATAAAATTACAATGACCTTCTCAATAATCAAATTGAATTTTTTACTCTCTCGACGTTTCGACTAGATCCTCTAGCCTGACGTTTCGACTAGATGCTCTAGCCTTCATCAGAAGCTCTAGCCTGACATTTCGACTAGATGCTCTAGCCTTCATCAGATGCTCTAGCCTTCATCAGGCTAGAGCATCTAGTCGAAACTTTGAGAGAGAGTAAAAAATTCAAGTTGATTATTGAGAAGGTCATTGTATACTATGATCCCTAAAGAGTTAATTTAAAGTTGGTGACTTCATATTATTTTTAACAGGTGAACCTCTGGTGAATACAAACACACACACATACGATGCACAGCACAGCAATCCAACTCCCCAGTGAGGGCTCGCTTCATCTGCCAATGAACATGCCAGCTTGCACTTACATAAATGGAAATGATCATGGCCAACTAAGTGATTGTATCTGATGAAACATCCATTAATTACAAAGATAATTGACTCTTCTATCACTGGAAATATATTTGTACCTGTAGCTCACCTACACGCTATACACAAATGCTCCAGGTTAGCAACAGTGATGTTACACTATACTTCCCCTAGCAGCCTACTCCAGGTTAGCAACAGTGATGTTACACTATACTTCCCCTAGCAGCCTGCTCCAGGTTAGCAACAGTGATGTTGCACTATACTTCCCCTAGCAGCCTGCTCCAGGTTAGCAACAGTGATGTGGCACTATACTTTGCCTAGCAGCCTGCTCCAGGTTAGCAACAGTGATGTTGCACTATACTTCCCCTAGCAGCCTGTTCCAGGTTAGCAACAGTGATGTGGCACTATACTTCATCTAGCAGCCTGCTCTAGGCTAGCAACAGAGATGTGGCACTATACTTCACCTAGCAGCCTGCTCCAGGCTAGCAACAGTGATGTGGCACTATACTTCACCTAGCAGCCTGCTCCAGGCTAGCATGAGTGATGTGGCACTATACTTCACCTAGCAGCCTGCTCCAGGCTAGCAACAGTGATGTGGCACTATACTTCACCTAGCAGCCTGCTCCAGGCTAGCAACAGTGATGTGGCACTATACTTCACCTAGCAGCCTGCTCCAGGCTAGCAACAGTGATGTGGCACTATACTTCCCCTAGCAGCCTGCTCCAGGCTAGCAACAGTGATGTGGCACTATACTTCACCTAGCAGCCTGCTCCAGGCTAGCAACAGTGATGTGGCACTATACTTCACCTAGCAGCCTGCTCCAGGCTAGCATGAGTGATGTGGCACTATACTTCACCTAGCAGCCTGCTCCAGGTTAGCAACAGTGATGTGGCACTATACTTCCCCTAGCAGCCTGCTCCAGGCTAGCAACAGTGATGTGGCACTATACTTCACCTAGCAGCCTGCTCCAGGCTAGCAACAGTGATGTGGCACTATACTTCACCTAGCAGCAGGCTAGCAACAGTGATGTGGCACTATACTTCCCCTAGCAGCCTGCTCCAGGTTAGCAACAGTGATGTGTGATGTTGCACTATACTTCCCCTAGCAGCCTGCTCCAGGTTAGCAAGTTCAGTGATGTGGCACTATACTTTGCCTAGCAGCCTGCTCCAGGTTAGCAACAGTGATGTGGCACTATACTTCCCCTAGCAGCCTGTTCCAGGTTAGCAACAGTATAATGTGGCACTATACTTCCCCTAGCAGCCTGTTCCAGGTTAGCAACAGTAATGTGGCACTATACTTCCCCTAGCAGGTTAGCAACAGTGATGTGGCACTATATTTCCCCTAGCAGCCTGCTCCAGGTTAGCAACAGTGATGTGGCACTATACTTCCCCTAGCAGCCTGCTCCAGACTAGCAAGAGTGATGTGTGATGTGTGATGTGGCACTATAGGCTTACATTAAGGCTTACTCAAGACAGCCTAAATCTACCCAGATTTTGTTCCATTCCCTGGACATACTCGTCGATGGAATCTCCCTTCCCACACACACACACCCATGCACGTTCACTCTTCTCGGATATGGCTAAACAGAGCTGAAAAGCTGTATTTGCAGTCCTACCACATAAAAACAAATGGCCACACTGGATTGACCTGTTAAGGAAACAAGACTCATGGGGGGGAGGTTGAACTCAGGATCTGTGGGGGATATCCCCCCATTAATTTTCACTGATACCAAAGTTCAAATGCGAGTTGACTATGTAGAACTTATATTTTACAGCCGTGGACATTAACAATATCAGGGTGAGATCTGCTTAACACTATTCAACTAGCCATTAATTTTCACTGATACCAAAGTTCAAATGCGAGTTGACTATGTAGAACTTATATTTTACAGTCAGCCATGGACATTAACAATATCAGGGTTAGATCTACTTATCACTATTCCACTAGCCTGGGACTAACTAGTGTGAATGATGAAGGACTAGTAGTGCAGCATTATTGTAACTAGTTACATTTATATATAGAAAAGACAAATGGTTTGTTACACAGTAAGTTTACAGCAACACAGTAAACAGCAGTTATTGTTTAAAACTATTTTTCAGTTCACCACAATGAAGGGCATTTCTTCGTGAATTGTTAATTACAAATTACCTTCAACACACATGGAAACATTTAAAATAATACTATTAGAAAGCATATTGAATGGGCTACATATTGGCATATGAATCAGAACCATAGCATAACCATGTAGTCAGACCCTTTCACATCATCCTATAGAATAGAGAGAGTACTATCTTAATAGCTATATATCAAGTCTATTCAGTGAAGTGTGGAGAATCTATGAAGCTAACATGTTTAGCTCAAGATAGAGAACACTGAGAGAGACCTATCTTGTGAGTTTATCAAGTCCATTATTATAGTGAAGTGTGCTGAATATATGGATGTTTGGTATCAAGTCAGCACTGGCATAATACACCCCAATCGTGTAATGTGGGGGGCTGCACAGTAGCACTGACTGCATACCGTTCCTGCTGATCCCCCCCCCCCCCCCCCCCAGTTGAAAAATCCTGGATGAAACCCTTACTCATGCACAACAGTTAGATGACCATTTACCATTTAAAAGCATGTTTGTATATAGGAGCAGAGTGATCACTATCTACCATGGTAGTGACAGGGGCAGAGTGATCACTATCTACTATGGTAGTGACAGGGGTAGAGTAATCACTATCTACTATGGTAGTGATAAGGGCAGAGTGATCACTATTTACTATGGTAGTGACAGGGGCAGAGTAATCACTATCTACTATGGTAGTGATAAGGGCAGAGTGATCACTATTTACTTTGTTAATGACGAAATTACCTCATCCATGGCTGACTGAGAATTGTTGAAATTAGTGGCCGTTGATTAGGTTCAGGATTCAAAAGATTATCATTGATGTATTGAAAGGCAGAGTCCTGAACTTCAGCTGCAAAAGAGAAGATAATGTAAAATCTACAAGGTGCTGCAAAAGAGAAGATAGTGTAAAATCTACAAGGTGCCCATTTGAAAAGAGAGACAGACCAGAACATAAAATTATCACAGAATCAGTTGTAAATCCACCCTAAGCAAAATACATGGAAGTCTGAGGACAAAGTCTAAGCATTAGTAGACACTACTGTAAAAGCTCCATTTATGTGTCACAGGGAACGTGGAAATAATTGTTCTACTGAATTCGTGAAGCAACCAATTCACGTTCTTTTACAACACGCTGACTGGATGAGTCTGAAAAACTACTCGGCTGTGCCATCCAATTTACCTCACTAGAATAAGCTACACTATACCAGTCATGAGGATTCTCGCATGCCAAACCAGTTCTGGCTTCACCTATTCCTGAAGTCCACGTACTCCAGTATACATGCTAGCCTCTAACCGTCAATGGAAAGGAGAAGCAAGTTCGAGTAGAAGCAGCCGGAATGGAAAGGGACGCAAGTCACGTGACAATGCAGAAAAAGAAGTCTCAGAGGTCAGCAATGACACATCACTAGCATAGGAAAAAATTATTTTGATGCATAATTTGAACGACACATATATGGAGTCTTATGGCACTGAAAAGTAACTCTTGACAGATCATTTTTGAAAGTGCTTTAAGGACTGCACATTGCATATGACACAGCCAGCAGCTGGTGAAATTCATGGGCTAATGGTCCTTGTTAGTCTAACATTGACCTTCACACTGACGATAATTTTAGGTAGTTGTGTTCAACACCAGAGAAGGAATATTTATGACACTTGAAAAATAACACCGCAGTATCCAGTAGTCCGGTTAACCTTCTAATCCTGCCTCTTCCAACACTGCAAGCATGAAGTTGCCCCAGGCCCACACGTCTCTAGCATGGACAGCAACAGAAGCAGATGGTGATGTGCCAGCCTACACCACACACACACACACACACACACACACACACATTTACAACAGAGAGAGCTTTGATATACTGCAGATTGGCAAACTATAAATACGAATTGTTTGCGGGAATAAATTTCATACACAATGCCAAATTCTAGCTGTTGTATTTATCACCAGCAAGCCTCACTACCCGCAGAGTAGATAAAGGTGCACTAACCTGTTCCATGACAAACACTGTTTGGGGGGGGGACTTTCAGTTTTACTCGCAACTAGTGCTACATCCTGTGAGAGAAGTAGTGCTAATAAGAGGCTTCTGGGAACAGCTCTGACAGTGCCAGCTCCAGGAGAAACTAACTACACACGTTGAGGGATAACTACTTATTATCCATTTTAAATATGTTTTGTGACATATTTGTGGTTAACTGGTTAACTCCACCCATGAAAATCATTTAACAATGAAATGTCAAATCACAGTACATTTTTAGAGTGAAACATAAATGTTCTCAATTAAAGACCTGTGGGTTGTCACACCCAATTAACTACTTTGTTTCCTAGCAGTAGTCGACAAGCAACAAACACTCCTTTAAAATAAAATAAACGTCCTCACATAACAATGAGTGGATGGCTATGTGTGCAGTACATTGTAGCAATTACTGTACCCACCGAGCTTAAAGGTAGCATGAGGGAACACCTGGACAGAGTTAAAGTCGACAACTTCGTTCTAGTAACTTTTAGGGACAGGAAGAGCAATAAGTCAAGCAAAAGCACTGTCTGGACAACCAGTTCTCCCCAAAGTGTACATGTGGTACTAGTTCTAAAGATAGCTTCATCGCAATCACATGACCATTGTCTAGACCACATCGATACCAAAAAAACACAGAATGTGCATCATTTAGAATTGTTGGTTCCAGATTCATACGGCAAGTGCCTGGAATATTAGCCAACTCCAATCGGTGTTCCTTTTTTAAGATTGTACGTAAGGAGGAAGTGGGTGGGAAGCAAATCAGGATGTGTGAAATTATGTGGGAGGACGTACATAGATTTATCAACCAACTCTTATTATGCAATTTTCAAGGGGGGAGGGGCAAAACCAGGTATCCAACCCTAAAAGAAACATGATTAAAAATTAATCTCTTTAGTGTCGATAGCAGAGTAGAGAGTGTTACATACTGTACTTGACTCAGCTAATCTAATTGGCCAATTGGTAAAATGGCCAAACTGAAAAGAGAAAAAAACAGTCCACAATCGTCACTTACCTTGTCTTCTGGTGGTACAGCACTGGCATGTCGGATGTCACATATCGCCGACAAAAACTAAGGCAAGACACAGAACAGGAAAAATCAAATACCAACATCATCTCTTTATTCATCTTCTTGCTAACTGTAACAAGATCCTCTCCTTACTAACACAGAATCATCTCTTTACAAACAGAGGATCAAACACAAGGATCAAACACAAGTTCATAAAATCATCTCCTTACTAACACAAGGTCATTTATTTACTAATATAAGATCATCTCCTTACTAACACAAGGTCATC
Organism: Cladorhizidae sp. MBARI D1340-BT2; assembly: GCA_028752905.1. NCBI lineage: Eukaryota > Metazoa > Porifera > Demospongiae > Poecilosclerida > Cladorhizidae > Cladorhizidae sp. MBARI D1340-BT2. The sequence goes on along the minus strand of JAQNBH010000016.1, from coordinate 54,127,772 downwards.
TCTTTACTAATACAAGATCATCTCCTTACTAAGACAAGGTCATCTCTTTACTAATACAAGATCATCTCCTTACTAAGACAAGGTCATCTCTTAAGATCATCTCCTTACTAACACAAGGTCATCTCTTTACTAATACAAGATCATCTCCTTACTAACACAAGGTCATCTCTTTACTAATACAAGATCATCTCCTTATTAAGACAAGGTCATCTCTTTACTAATACAAGATCATCTCCTTACTAACACAAGGTCATCTCTTTTCTAATTCAAGATCTTCATAAGATCATCTCCTCATAACACGCAATCCCTTAAGGGGGGGACTATACCTGAAACTGGGGGGGGAAACGTCTGTTGATTTAGACTGCCCATAACTTTTTTTTATAATTACTCTGTCCAAATAATATTATGCCCATATTGTTCCTTGATCTATGTGCTTTCCAATGATATAAAAGATTAGTCTATAGGCATATTTTCTCCGAAGATACATGCAGAAATATCAAGGCATTCCAAAAAACTAAACACTTCTGCCCAACACTTCCCCGTCACCCATACTTACAAACCAAAAGCTGTAAATTGGTCTGTGGTTTGCCTAAGCTAATACCTATTATATGGGCGAGACAAAAATTCAATAACTAAACTGGGGGAGTAGCGCATCCTGCCGTATTAGTGAATACGCACGCAAAGGTCACCTCTTCTAATCACCATAACTTGACAACACATCAAGTTTTAAAAAAATCGTCTCGCCCATATAATAGGTATTAGCTTAGGCAAACCACAGACCAATTTACAGCTTTTGGTTTGTAATATGGGTGGGGGGGAAGTGTTGGGCAGAAGTGTTTAGTTTTTTGGAATGCCTTGATATTTCTGCATGTATCTTCGGATAAAATATGCCTATAGACTAATCTTTTATATCATTGGAAAGCACATAGATCAAGGAACAATATGGGCATAATATTATTTGGACAGAGTAATTATAAAAAAAGTTATGGGCAGTCTAAATCAAAGACGTTTCCCCCCCCAGTTTCAGGTATAGTCCCCCCTTAACAATCAAGAATCAAGAGCTCTACAATGAACACTTCATCGACACACCTGCTATTGCCGCTAACGATTGTGGGAAATGAAAGGGGGGAGGGGCAGCAATAAACTGTGGTTTCTGGGATCAGTCACCTTGAGCGTAAGATAAGTTTCGGCTAAAGTCACTAATTAAATCCAGTGCCCCACTAGTCCCTCGTCCCTCTCATAGCACTTTTCCCACCTTTTGTTCCCAAATGCACCTCAACCTCTCAAGGTGATGAACAAGGGACATTCCTATATATGCTGTATGTTATGTCATTTCAACGTCCTTGTGTCCCCACACTCTCTTTGTCAACCTACCTCAACCTAGTGAGTGTAGTGTTGGTCCAGTGTGTGTCCCCATAGAGCTATTGTCAACCTACTTCAACCTGCTCAACCCAGTGTGGTGTTGGTCCAGTGTGTGTTGTCCCCATAGAGCTATTGTCAACCTACTTCACCTGCCTCAACCTAGTGTAGTGTTAATCCAGTGTGGGTCCCCATAGAGCTATTGTCAACCTACTTCAACCTGCCTCAACCCAGTGTGGTGTTGGTCCAGTGTGTGTCCCCATAGAGCTATTGTCAACCTACTTCACCTGCCTCAACCTAGTGTAGTGTTAGTCCAGTGTGGGTCCCCATAGAGCTATTGTCAACCTATTTCAACCTGCCTCAACCCAGTGTGGTGTAGGTCGAGGCAGTGTGTGTCCCCATAGAGCTATTGTCAACCTACTTCAACCTGCCTCAACCCACTGTGATGTCAATCATGTGATGTTCTTGAATGAGCACATGTCCTGATTATATTCTAATGACAACCTCACCCACATGACTACATGAGGATGTCTTTGTGTATAACTATGGTAAAGTACAACTTATATAGTGCAGAGGACACTACCTATGAACATGTCATAAATAAGTAAATTAATTAGAAAAAGCCATACACCAAAAGATCCTCGCATATCCAAACCCTATGGGACCCAAACCTGTCTGGATGAGTGAAATTTCTGGATATGTGAAGCAGATGTTACATGTGGAACTAAACATGATTGTGTTCAAGAAATGGGAAGCTCTTTTAAAGTTTGCATGCCTCTAACAATAGCTAAAGTGGACAGAAGGAAGGTTAATTAGGCAAGTCTTGATCTGAAGCAGATTGCTGACAGCTGTTTAATGACTGAGAGTGTAATTAGCTGATTGCTGCAAGGTCAAGTACTTACATACATCAATGTACATATTCTGTACTAGTGGGCTTGAATTAACGACACTACAGTACCTTGGCGTTGATGTCGGTGTGCTTGGCTGCTGCCTCCATGCCGCCAACCTTCCACAAGCTGTCCAGCGTGTTAACGTACACGCAGCTCACACTAAGGTTGTTGTGAGAGAGACCAGCCTTGTCGTGAAGGAAGCTGAGCCCTGAGCCCACACCACGCCAGCCCATTACCACGACCTCCATGCTCGTCTCCTTCAGTACGTATAGCAGTGGGAGCACAGGTTCAGTGACCAGCCAAATGCACTCACGTGATATCTCACTGTTCAGGAACTTCAGCAGGTTGGGATGCCTCAGAACACGTAAGTGCTTGGAGAAGAAGTGTGTGTTGTGTGTGTGTAGATGGGGGAGGAGCACAACTGTCATAACCCCTAAAGAACCAGCTGAATTTGTTAGCCTCCCACTTCCTGTATGGTATCTAGTCGATGTGCATTGTTCACAACCTTTCCTAGGACATATCGGGATTCCCGGGATACTTGGGACTGTCCTGGAATTGGAGGTGACCCACTATACATGGATCCCAGAATCACATGTTCTAGGGCTAGGGCAAGTGCTATGGCATTCCCAAGGGCATTTATGAACTTTAGAACCAGATAAGGGTATTCTAGGACTATATGGCTAGGGTCCGAGTTTGGGGTATACTAGGACTAGGGTTAGGCATGGTTTTATCAGGTTGGGGGGGACTGCACCCCCTTGGATCAGGTTTGCTCCCACCCCCTTGAGAAATGACATTACAAAATTAAAAATAATTTTTTTTAAAGTTGAATGATAAATTTCGCACATCAGCACACACCCTTATAATTTCACAAACTCTAATTTGCCCCCTTATCCACCCCTTACATAAAGTCCTACAAGAAACACTGGTAAGGTTAGGGCCAGGACTCCTTGGGATCCATGCTGCATCTAAGAAAGGTTGTTGTGGCAGCCCCATCTACTCGTAGGAAACCACCTGGTCAATGGTATATGTAATTAACACCACCACGATGCTATCAACTACCCAGCACCAACATTATCGTGCGAGTAATGCCATGTGATGTCATGTGATGTCAATCTTTCTGATTAGCATGCCAAGATCCCAGCACTACCAGCACTACAAAAAATCTTACACGAGTTGATGGCCAAAACATCATGGAACATAAAATAGCAAGCAATCCACACTCTCCTATTGAGACTAGATACATGAATAACAATACACGCTATTTTCTGTGACGACACAGAAAATAGCGTGCCTCAGTTTTTAAAATAGCAATAGTGATTCATTAAGTGTCTTGGCCATGGGCTAAACCAGTAGAGTTTACTGTCTTGAAAGCCGGACTTCTTTTTTTCACATTAAGTGTCTTGGCCATGGGCTAAACCAGTAGAGTTTACTGTCTTGAAAGCCAGACTTCTTTTTTTCACATATTAAATGGGGAGGGAGAACGAAGATGTGTCCTATGGTGACTTCAGCCACATATCTGTATTTCAGATCATTACATCGACAACGCAACTCATTAGCTAACATCATGCACAAGTCACATGACCTTGCATAAAACAAACATAAGGCAATCGTCTGGTTGACTGTGCCCCATTCACTTTACCATGAAGTTTCTGGTTCTCCTGACACTTCCCATTTACTTTATTACACACCAGAGCATCAGAAATTCTTCCTGTAACATGAATATTTCAGTCTTCTTGCTTACTTCTATGGCAAAACAACAAAGGTCTGCTTCAGTCCCTTCCCCAGGAGTTCGGGTGAACACACACACACCCTCGCACTTTCCTTCTTTCGGTCCATCCAGTAACACAGACCATAGGTCCTTCTCCCCTTGGGACTGCACTTCCACTCCTTCATCTTCCATCTCGACACTTGTTCCAGTCCCCATTCCTTCACTGCGTAACTATATGATGGGTGTGGCTACTTGCCGAGATAGTCCTGGTAGCCGCGCAAGGCGTAGTCTATAGAAAATCTTACTTTACCCACTTTCTAAAATGGTGGACAGAAAAGCCGAAAGTGAAAACTCTCCCTCATATCTCGGCTAACTGACCCTAGCACATTCAAAGGGGCTTCAAATAACAGGGTTATGGAACACATCTAGAGTGTTAATGTTCTGCTCCAGAATGCCAAGGCTTTTGTTGCCATGAGACCTTAAATGCATTTGGTTCCATCTCACATTCACTCCTTATGGACATGTTGTATATCAAGTCATGCCAAATTTGGAGGATCATTACCATCTAGAGAATTCTGCCTCGCTCTTGGGTGCCTGGGTCATTGGGTCTGACACCAGTAGGTACCCACTTAGCTATATATTGAGTGGCCAAATTTGAACTCTCCAGACCCTCCTGGTTGGATGGTACCTGTATCTTGCAGTCCTTTATGTGTGACGGTAGGGCCAAAACTGTTTATAGGGGATTCATAACAGTGAAGTGGCCACCAATGACAAAAAGTATTACTTGCCATTGAGTGCCTGTCTATTGGTATTCTCATTAAAGAAAGTCCGAGCAATGGTGAACAAGGAAAAATTTGCAAGATCCCCTGAAACACAAAGTAAAGGCCTTTGCCAATGATTTGACTTACATCTCTAACTCAAGCGAAGAGCATCAATTGGATCTAGCTGAGATTGATTTGAAATGCATTGAGAGATTAGGCTGGACAAATGTTTGTCTGTATGCTCAAGAATGGGAAACCAGTCAGGAAGTGTTTTTCCATGCATAGTGGATCTACAACCTGCATCAAAGACTAACCTAAGGTTAGATTGTGAATGTCTTTTCCATTGCAACTAAACGACTGAATTACTTTAAGAGTAGTTTTGGTTCCACCCCTAGCTGTGGGCATTCAAAGTATGGGTTTTTCAAAACTACATTGGTCTAATCTTTGTTCTTTTATTTGGTTGTAAATCACTTCAGTACCTCAGCCATCTCACCACTTCAAGCCAGAGTGACTAGATTTCTAAAGAAGTGACATTGCTGTGCCACTAGTATCTCAACACTCTTTCATCCAGAAGTCCTAAATTTGCCATACCTTCCACACAGTCTTGTAAAAGCAAAGCTCAAGTGTTTGGTCATCGTCTCCTCTCTCAACCCACGCTGTCCAACTGTTTGGATATAGCCTTTCAGTTCAAGACTCTATTCAGAAGTGGTGAAGTCGGTAGCAGAGGACACACCTCATAAGGGTGGAGTCATCAAGCAGAGGTGTGAGTTGGAGCTTGAAATTTTTCACTTGCAGTCAATGGAATGACAAGTTGGATTTTCTCACTGGGCAAAGAAAGTTTATAAAGACATTGTGGAGCTTGAGCCAAAGAGTAGTCTAGAACATGGTAATAGCTGGTTTATTACCACACCAGTTGTGCTTCTTGTTGAAGGCAGGTGCTGACTGTTTACAGACCCCCTTGAACTTACATCACTGGAATTATAGAATGAACTCATTCTCAATTCAGTTTCCCACCACCCAGCATATCTTTAGCTGTTGTAATACTGCCCTGGAGTGTTAGTTTACTTGGCAACATGACACTCTGTGTAGCTTGTCTCAAGCCGGGAAGGCTTCCTGTCTGAAGGCCATTGCCTCTACGCTGACCTTCCAGACATAAGAGCCACTGCCTCACCTCCTGCTACTCTCCCTTCCAACATCTCGCTCTTCAGATAGGCCAGATATAGTTATTGTTTGCACTAGGTGCCATCTTGATCTTGGAATTGACAAATTGTTTCGAGAATTTTGTTTCTGCCAGGAGGAAAATGGACAATTATGCCCCCCCCCCCCCTCATATTAGACTTCGAGGAGAGGGGGCTGAAACTCACACTTGTGACGCTCGAGATGGGCATTTTAGGTCATTACACTGTAGGAGAGAGCCATCCAAACCTTTTTCCCAGATTAAGACAGACATTCTATTTCAAGTCTGCTGTTGAAGTTATCATCAGCTGCTCAAGGATTATTTTTAACGCATGCAGTCACTCGTTGCCATCTTCAAAATTCCCCTTCACACTGTTCCTTGCTTACTCCCAGCACAATTGTTCTCTTCAGGGGTTGACCCTAGTCCCCCCCCCCCCCCCGCTTTGTTGTTGTTTGCTATCCTCGGCCTTGCCAGGTTCCTGCTGTCATAACACCATTTATGTCTACCAACTAGGTTAGTAGCCTGTGTCCAAAGGTATTTGTCACTTGCTATTGCTCTCTAACCAGCAGCACAATGGACTGTTGAAGGTGTGGAACAACATCTTGGAGTACAATCTGGGATTCTGCTGTCACACTCACAAGGAAACTGAAAGCAGTTCACCATTTTGGAGCAAGACTGTGCTGTCTGGTAACAAGAATAAACTCTACACCATACTAAATGGTTCTCTCTTCTTTCTTGTCAGGAAAGACAAAAGTTGATGCCATGTTGTTGAATTCTCCCTGGCTCATCCATCATTCCCTCTTATTTCAACCCCATCCATTTCAACCCCATCCTTATCTTTCTTAACCCCAGAACTCACCTATATACCCCTTCCATTAATTCAAACATTTTCTTCTGCACTTTTCGTCAAGGCTATGCGAGAATAACCCCTTACTAGCCTAATATTGCAACTATATCGCGTGGTTGATAGGTTCAAGGACAGTAATCCAGTAGTGCAGGGGTGCAACCACCTAATTACTTTAGTCAGGCCACTTAGACTGAGTGTAATTGGTTAATTATGCATTGAGAATAGTCTAACATACTGTTTTGTGTCACATTTTCTAATATTGAATGGCAGATGATAAAAAATTTACAGATGGAAAATAGATCACTTATGTTAACAAAGACAATCATATAGTTCACTATGTTTGAAAGCATCTAAAAGTGTCCAAACAAAGAAAAACGTTTTTCATATCCGGACACAAAATCTTTGGCAACATCTTCGAGGGACACTTTGTCTGTCCTTTCTTTGTGGCTGTAAATAATCATCAAGTGATTCAAATGAGATTGAGTCATAGATGAACGGAGGTAAGACTTCAGCCTTCATAGTGAACTAAATGATCGCTCACTAGTTGCATTTGCAGTTGGTATTACAAGTGTCAGTTTCACTAGAATAACCACATCTGATATGTGTACATGGTGCTGTAGGGACTTGACATAATCAACCACTGACTGAAATGTAATGTCAATCGTTGGAACATCACTGAACTGAGTTCCAAGGAGCTCAACCTGTACCTCAAGGCGAGCAGGAGTAATGTCATCTTTATAAAAAGAACATACAAATACTCATCCTCCTAATTCTGATATCTTGCAGCTTTGATGAGAAGCTCTTGCAGATTAGAATATGTTTTAAACCCTGGTTGATTAAATCTGCCAGTAATTGAAGTGACAATCAAGTCCAATGCTTCAAAATATGATGCACGGTAGTATTCTTTTGGGGAATCAGGTTCAGCATAGCCTATCTCGTACCTTCTTGGTCTTTTTCGGGCTCGTGGCAAGCAAAGTTCATCTATATTCAAGTCTTCACCCATTTTTTTAACCTTCTGCCCCAAAAGGGCATACATTTCATCATTTTGAAGAGATTGTAGGGTCTTGACAGGCTTTGTTTGTTCTTGGCCCTCTGCAGCTGTGAGAGTCTCGAGTTGAAGTGACCTGCTGAGGTTATCGGTATGACGCAATATCAATTCACCCAAAATGACTCCAAAGTGAAAGGCTCCATGTAGGCAGAGACTCCATTAATACGTCCAATAGTGTCAATATCATGTACTACTTGCTTTGCTTCATCCCAAGTTTAAACAACACTTCATAATTGGACAAAATGCTAGCTAATGTTTCTGCTCTCACTGTCCACCATGTTGGACAAAGGACTCTAATACTAATACTATCAGTTGCTTCAAATTTTGAAAGATTGCATCACAATGGGAAGAATACTTCACCAACTTTGTTATTTTGTGGGTAACTTCAAGCGCACTCTTCATCAAAGCACTTCCCTTCATGGCATCATTAGCAGCTAGGTTTAATGAATGGGCATAGCAGTGTATGTATAAACTGCACGTGGTTCTTCATCCATAAGCAATTTGGCTAAACCACTTTTTCTACCAGCCATTGCAGCAGCACCGTCATAACACTACCCTCGTACATTACTTAGTGAAAGATTTGAACTCAGGAGGACATTTTTGACAACTTTTGCAAGCATTGAAGCCCGTGTTGTCTCTACAGCATGTAAGCCTATGAAATCTGCTAAATCTTGAGCGACCCACTTGAACTTGCTCAGTTGGCGACATCATTTGTTTCATCACCATAATAGTGAAGAACTGAACACTTCAAATCTCACTTAGGATTGAACGCAACACTCGCAGGGCCATTAGCTCAATGAATTCATTTTGAATCTTTGGAGACATAAAACTGTTCATTCTCTTCGCCATCCAGGGAGCTACTCTTTCATCATCAATACTACGAAGTTGAAGGAGCTGTGTGAAGTTGTCTTCTCCAACTGAACCACGAAATGGTAGGCCTTGACGTGCAAGAAAACGAATAGTTTGTAAGATTTTCATAAGCATAGCACGGTTGTTAGCCTTTTCTTCTTTCATCTTCATTGAAAGTAACTCACCCACATTGGATACTTGAGATGGAAGTTTAATAGTCAACTCAGTAGCAACTCGATGGCATTCACTAGTTTCATGTTTTCTGAAAGGGGTTGTAGCATCCTTCCAGTTCCTGTAACCAGTTAAAACAAATGCTCACTCATTTTGCTGGCTACTGAAGACATTAATGTCTTTTGTTTCGTAGCTGCTTGAACACAGGTGTGGCAAAAAAACTGAGCTGAGCCTTCCCTTCCTCATAATGGAGCCATGGCCAAGTACCAAACCAAGAAGCTTGGAATGGACGAAGTATTACATTCTTTTTAACAAAGTTTCTCATTGGAAGTTAAAAGATAGTGGCTGATGTGGCTTCTCCATTCTAATCAACACATTCACTAGAAGCAGTCACTGAATTACAATCTGCTGGATGGTATATAGTCAAGTGTTAAAAATGATTAGAATAAACTAATATATGCAGGTTACATAATAATTAAGTGACAATTAACACATTAATGTGTCAGTTACTATGTACAAAACACATTTGCCCAAAAAGTAGCCATAATTATTGGTAAGGCCAAAGCCTGCCCTGCCCCACTGGTGTTATGCCTATGCAGTGTACTGCAAGGCTTGGTGCTGTATCCTCTACTTTTCCTGGTTTACTTTTTTTAGCAGGTGCAAAGTGGATGCCTCATCTCGCTCTTCGCAGATGATATAATCTTGCTTGAAGTCTTGAACAGTGTGTGGATTTGACATGTGCTAACGGGAGAAAGACATAATTCCATCACTGAAAATTTCCCACAACTTTGAGCGAAATAAATCTGTAGGTCAAAATAAGTCTGTAGGTTGAAAGAGAGAAGATTGATAGGCTATGTGGTGTGTATTGTACCCGAGTCATTCTGGTGAGCTTCCTGACTCCATGTTTTGGGGTTAGTTGGAAAGAATCATCTATGGCCTAGCCTGGGAGGAGACCTCTCTGGCCAGGGCTCAGCCAAACTCAGGTTTCCTTTAATATTTAAAAATATATCAACAAAATAAGACTTTGTTGTATATTACCAGTTGAAGGAAAAATAGTATCAGATATATATAGCATTCCCACTACACAATGCTTTTGTTCACATGGAATAGACCTGGGGGGAGGGGGAGAATATTTTATGTGGAGGAGTGAATTCTTTTTTAAATCTTTGATGTGTACTGTTAAGACCATCACATCACAACATTATCATGACACTAGAAGGACTAACTGATTCTAATAGCAGTCTAAAAATTATTGACAAAAATGACAGACAACAGTACTTAAATAGCTAAGAGTGTGCAATTGTTCAGAAGGTGGGAGCGGAGGGGACCAAAAAATCATTTACTCGCCGTATAGCAGTTCCTTCCACCACTTTCCTACACATTGCACAATGCACTCTCCCACCTCCTCTATCACTGCATCTCTTACTCTCCCCACAACAGCAACGCCACCTACCCTTCCCCACTCTTCCATATTCTTCCTATATACAAATCTCTGCATTTCATCCACCATTAATATAATAATAACTCCATGTTATAATAAGGAGAAGTATATTCATATGCTACTATGTTATGTATTGTTGCATTCACAACAAGTTGCATCAAATGTTAAAGCTGTTTCTATTTTTAGTTCTTCAATCATCTTTTGTCTTAGCTGATATATAATTAGAGGGAAAAGGTATTGATGAAGAGATAAAATGTTTTAACAATGTTAGTATACAAGTGTGACAAAACTTGAATTCCGAGTCCAATGCTTGAACTGTGCTTACTGTAAAGAGTAAAATAATGGTCAAGTCAATATAGGGAGCATTATATATGTAGTGCAGTCCTGGATGATGATGGCTTGCACAAAAAGACTCTGCAATCATAGCTGTTTGTCTGCTCTGATATATCCTTAATAAACATAGTGATGTAAGAAATTGTCACTTCAAAACAGTTATGTGACTTGTTTTACAAATTTTGGCAGCAAACATGAATGTATGGATCAATGCATGGCGATGTTTTAGCACATACCATCTTCCACGAAGAAAAATTAAAGCTGGGCTTAACTACCTGTAGACAATTGCTATTCCATAAACATACAGAGTTAGCATTTTAGTTTGACAATTATCTTGATTGTTATTGCCATTGCATGATTGGTACTGTTTTACAATCTTGCTAGTGTTCGGAAATGAAATCTTGCTTACTATACTTGTTGGATATTGTTCAAGCAATTAATACCAATTGTCTGTGGCGGTACAGAGAGGCAATGCTCTTGCAGTCATGGGGGCAATGGGAGGCTCGGGTGTGGACAGTCTTGTAATTGTTATTGTTGTTGTTGGTGTTGTTTGGAGGGGAAAAAAGGGGGGGAAAGGGAAAAAATTAATACCATTGTTTTAAAGAATTATAGTATTACAAGAATTCCTGATGAAGGTTAAAGGAAACATTGAGAGATTAAATTTCAAGTTGATTATTGAGAGGGTCATGATAATATCATTATGCCAACCGAGAGTTTGCTGAGAGAATCATAGTATCTTAGTTCCTTCACATCAAAGATCACTATAGCTAATTACCAATGAGAATGCTGGATTAATATGTTTTCTAAATGAAAAGCAGTCGACCTGCATTGGTAAACATTAGAATCAGGAGTATATTTATTCTTTATGTCTATATCCAATCTGTTGTGATATTGCCACAATCAGCTCTGCAGAGCCCAGTATAAATGCTGTGTACTGTTTATGTAATATGTACACATCACTGTCCTCATTCATCACTCTGAATGTGCAGCACTCCTTCAGTGTTCCTTTGTCACCAAAACTTGGCATGTCCAAACAGTGAATGCACTGCCAAATTTTTTGGTGACACACCCCTCACATGTGCCACATCTTCTTACTGCACACAAAAGTGAGCATACCAAGATCTTAGATCATAATACATTTTTCAATTGTAGAGAGACCTGCTTGACATCTTGAGTAGATATATATACTCATCTCAGGTGTCCTATATTTTGTTCATGTATAATGTATAAGCAAGCTAAGCATGAAATTTGCACAAACTTTATCCACTTGCTGCTGAAAGAAATGGCATCGTCAGGATATTTCTTTTTACCCTCCAAGTCTTTCATGTAAGTGATGAATTGTTGACACACAAGTAGTCATTTAAATCTCTATATAGGGCACGTTACTGTAAGCCAGACAAAATTTCTCTTTCTCTTGACTGGATTATAATGATCTGTTTGGATTCATGTCTATAGGTTATAAACACTACACCCATGGCCAACTAGGAAGTCAAATGCAATCAATCCCACTTTTTCCCTTCATCTGTGAAGGTTTCCGAGACATATTGATGGAAGGGAATGGTAAATGATGTTGGGGAATATAGCAAGAGGTGTGATATATGTCAGAGAGCAAATAACCAGCTAGGAGTGGCCAAGGCCGAGTTACATCTGATCCCTGTGAATTCAGTTTGGAACAAACGGATGTAACTCAGCCTTGGACATTAATAATTATGTTGATTCATCTGACAAACATACAAACAGACCAAACAAACAAACAAACGAATACCCACAAGGGATTCCACGGGTTAAATTGCAGGAAGTTTCAGAATTGCCATTCCAGCTAATCATCGGTGTCAATCTGCAAAAATCACCTCATACTTTGAAATTTGGATCATAATGATGGCAAATGTCTTAATGGAGTGACCTTGATGCCATGGAAGCCAGAGAAGATTTCGTATGAGATCCACCTGTGTAGACACTTTTGTCCCATTGTAATTCAGAAAAAGCTTTGTCATTTTCTATTAAAGGATGCAGCATACATGCACACACACACACATACACATATAAACATACTTTAATGAAGAACATATAAAGTTTAAAATAATCTGTGGAAGCGATGCATATTTTTGAGCCATCACATGGCTTGTCAAAGATATAGCTGTGTACATATATACAATACACACACATATATATACACACACATGTACAGCTATATCTACATTTTCACCAGAACTTTCTCTTGAATAGACTGTTTCAATAACATTGAAAACCGAAAACAGCCATCTTGTTACTCTGCCCACGTGATGTTGAGTGGCAAGGCATTGTCTTAGTTTATGCATCTGTTAGTGTGTGCAAGTGTGCATGTGTGTGTTTTTCAATAATAATGGCTTGACAAATTTTTACCAAACTTTTACTAGCAGTTCCTTCCGTCTTTTGGCCTGGTTTAAGATGGAGGCTTCTCCCACAAAATAGGATGTCCATTATCCCATGCATGTTCAGCAATTAATAATAACAACAACAACAACAACAACAATAAAAAGAATGATGATAGTAATAAAAATACCTTTGCAGTATTTCATGTAGCACAATATAATTATATATATGGCACAGTTTCTTCTTTTCATCTGTTGTTTAGTGGGTAGATCAAGAAACCATAATGAAGATTCTGGACATTTTGCAGCCTGGATGCAATGGAGTTACACATGTATCACCAACTATGCACGAATACCAAATCAAAGGATGGAGGAGGTAACAATTTCTTGAATCTTTTGAAAGAGCTTAGAGGAGATCATTAAGTATTTAAGTGAGGGGGAGGAGTTTGGAGGAGAGGAAGATGGAGAAGGGAAGGATGGAAGAGAGGATGATGGAAGAGAGGGGATGGAGGAGAGGGAATGGAGAGTAGGAGGAGAGACTTCCAGGTGATCATATGACAAATTTGCAAAGAGGAACTGATCACAATGAACTTTAAATAATACTTCATCTCATTGTAGTAGAAGCAATAAGTAATATTTATTGATATATTTTTCTGGTATTGTGTGTGTGTATATTAACGAATGTACAATAGCAATGCCTGTGCCATTAGTGAGGGTTGAGGAGAGAGACAGGGACCAGCAGTGGAGGAGCAGGATGAAAAACCAGTGGATAGGCAGAGAGGAGGGAGAAGTGAGAGGAGAGAGCACTCTAGTAGAAAAGTGGCAGACAAATTAAGAATGGAAGGGGTGGGGATATTTGGTGGAGTGACATTGATGAGGAAGTATATCGTGGAAATGAGCACACTTCAATGGGTGAGCCAGGACAATTTGGAGGTGGGAGTTTGCCACTCCATTGGATTCAACAGTACAATTTGGGTTTGTTATCGGGGAGTTCAGTAGCTCTCCCTACATGGGTTTGACTGATTTTTTTAATGGCAGATGACAAAAATACCCCCCAAAACCCAAAGCTCATATTGTTAATCAGCTAAGACACACCTTAGCGCTTCTTATATACCATTTGATGTCATTTCAGCCAAAGTTAACTTTTCTAAGTATGCCTTGAATCCCTCGTATATAGTAAAATGGCAGCACACACAAAAAAAAACATATTGAGAGTGTGAAAACCCCCTTGAAATTCATCCATTTTGTTTCTATCTCTATTTTCTACTCGCATTACTTCTGTACAATAGATCCATTCATGCAAGAACACTTCAAATTTTTCAACACACATAATGACTACTGTTTCTTACTTGTGTGCTATCTCATCAAATGCTGTACTATAAGATGAATGACCTGCACTCAGTTCCACTGTTCAGTTTGCGGGGTTCTCACTCCTGGGAAACTGTTAGCAAGTCCAAAGGAGACTGTAGTCGTTCCTCTCTAGCAAAATATTTGCTGTTTGGTTGGTGGAATTCTCTTATGCAAATGCTACAAAGTCCTTGGAGGAGTCTGTAGTTGATCTTACATAGGTTACATAGAGATCATTATTGACCAGGAAGAATCTTTCTGGGCTATGACTGTATCAAGGAAGGAGAAACCTAGGCTGAGCTTGTATGTAAAGGAAGGGAGTGATGCTGCAGTCTTGAAAAACAACATATTGCAAAGTGATCCTTTCGGTTACACCTGACCTGTGGCAGATAGCACTGATGCCATGGCATTTGTCCTGTCAGCGCCAGTCTGCCCCCCTCCTCCCCCCTTTTAATTGACAACAACAGTAAAACACAATTTCAGCTGCAGTGATCCAATCTGTCTTTTCTCTATTTGTGGAATCTTAGGAAAGTCTGAAGTGATAATGGTCTGAAGTATTTCTTCTGTGGAATTTGATCAGTTTGCAAGCTCATATGAGTTTAGTGACATCACTAGTATCCACAGAGCAATGGACAAGTGGAATAGTTCCTAGCCCTAGCCCTAGCCCTAGCCCTAGCCTTAGCCTTGGTCCATGAAGGAAATCCTAACGAGTTGAGGTGATTCATTGAGCTACCGGGCTTTGCTTCGGGTGATATCAAAATCCACTAAAAGTTGCTATCTGGAAAAAAAGGATTTGAATGCCAATTCTTCACCTAGCAGCTGGTCCAGAAGATTTACATTCCATGAGAAAAACAAAGCTTCAGGGACACAAAAACCTTTCTTAACGGTTCTCATCATAGCAGAGAGCTAGGCCCATTCAGGTGACACAGATGTCTAGATTACCTCAGAGAACAAACCTTTCCTAGTAAGAGTAGTCTCCCTTGCCAGATCACCAAGATCTTTGTCTCCCTTGCCAGATCACCAAGATCTTTGTTCTTGAAACACCAACAGGACAGGTTCACAGAAGTCAGAGTCATCTCAATGTTGCATGTTGTTCCTGAAACAGACATTGGGGAAATGGTGATGTAAAAGCCATCCAAACTAGATGACATACTGGAACTGAAACTCATTAGCCAAACCAGTATAGTCAGCGACTAAAGGTCAAATGTCTTTTTTAAAAAACAATGTTGTGTGCTTTCCAAGACCTTTTTTCTTCATACAACCATTGATATACACTTTACAAGGGTTGGGTGAATGACAGGCAAATAGTTGAGGTCGTTCATTTTTGTGAAGAGCGGCACATCAATAGGGTTAAGACTTGTTTTGTTGGTAGCTCAAGTAGCTAACTAGAACTCCAACCGAAGTGATATCTGTAATTGAATATCAATTTCCTAATGTGACTCCTTTGAAGAGGTCACCCACTTCAAAGTCATGGAACATTCCTGCATTTTGCTGAATTCAAAAGTTTGGATTTTTGTTTTAAGTTGATGGAGTTATCTTAGCAGGGAACAAGTACAAAAAAGTACTTTTTCTGCCCAAGAAGATAATTGTGTGTGTTTTTTTTTCCATATAAAAGCTCTTTCTTTGATCTATAAAATAAATCACTTTTCAGAAAATACAGGATGTTGACTTTGAAGAGGGACACTTCTTCAAAGGAGTCATAGCACATTAATTCTTAACATACTTGAGCTACCTACAAAACAAGTTTTAGCCCTCTGCTCTCGGAGCTTAGTAGAGATTGAATGACCTCCTGTCATTCACCCAATGCATATACGTCCCAAATACAATTATAAACACATAAAAAACTCTATTTTTGCTTACAAAATAGGTTGTGTGGAAAAGGTCTTGGAAAACACCGTTTATAAGTCATTTGACCTATACTCCTTTAAAAGTGAGGCTGTTGTATTATAACTTACTAGTACTATATTCTATGGTTATTCTATAGCCAGTATATTTATGCCATCACCTAATGCACTGTCTTCAAATGAAAAGTTGCTGGACATCAATCTGTTATCACAGCCAGCCCACTATTCTGCACCAAGTGTTGGAGAAGGAAATGCCTGGAGAGCTGTTTCAGGAGCTTGTGCATGTTGGACTGTTGACAGTTAGTATTTGCTTGTATATTATCTCTACTTACAGTAATCGGTTCTTTGCTTGCTCACTTGGCTGGTGGAAGACCTTGTTATTCTAAACACAAGACTGTGTTATACAGGACATGACTTATGTTTCCCATACCAGTTTTTCTTCTTTGAGCCCAAATTTGTTATCAGTCACTGCCTAATCAAAGCTGGGGCTTTAGCTTTAAATAAAAAAATATATTCCAAACAAACCATGCCCAATTATAACGAGAATAACAACAGAAAATTCGCTTACAGTTATACATGTATTATCAAATTGTGTCATTTTTAAATCTCCACGAACATTATCTTAACGGTCCCCCTTTAGTGCGAGGAGCTAGCCGGATGTGCCGAAAGGGTGTGTCCTCATCGTTTACAGTTTGCACAGACCGACGGAACACGGAAGGCACTGTCGACTCTGCTTAGGTTTCTAACTGTGAAAGACCGCCACGAGATTTTAGAAAACAGCTTCTTGATGATACCTTGATGCACGTCCTTCCATTCCTTTTCCTCCTCCTTCAGCTGAGTTCTGCTGATAAACATGACTCAGAACTTCCAGGTCACATGAAGCCCCTTGGCTCTCACATGGACCCCTTGCCAGTACATAGGATCAGCTACCTTCCATCTCCTAGGGAATTTCACAAGAAGTATGTGATGCCAAAACTCCCTCTGATTGTGGAGGGGGCTCTGAACAATGCCTCGGTGTGGAGAAATTGGCAGGACGATGACTACCTCAGGTAGCTACATAATTATGATTTAATGTTGCTATTGCTGAGCCTGTTAAGGCCATCACATATATAATACAGCACAGTGTGAAACTATTTAGTAACTAACCTAATAACAATCTATATTTTTAAAAAGAAGTCAACAGTTACTTAATTAATAAAATTATCATTATTAGGCGGTTAGTTACAGCTGCTTCATACTTCAATTACATAGCATGAAACTCGGAGTTTGTGCAGCTCACCCAAGACTTTATTAAAACCATATTCTCTTCATTATTATTGTTGTTATTTATTATTGTTGTTATTGTTATATTTTTTATTTGCTTTAAAAATAGCTTATAGAAAAATAATTTCAGGGTCAGTCATTTGCCCGTATATGATGCATTAATTTTATTTTATTTTAAATAATTAGACATGTTGGTACTCTTCCTCAGTCGATGATCACCACCAACGATGGTTCATCTCTCTTCTGTTTGTTCCCCCCTTAAAAAAATCCGATCAATAGACTTGTTTGAGCTTACATTTGAGAGCAGTGCATGCATAACTATTGATAGTGACTGCAGTTGTTCTTCTTAAATATAAACAGGGAACATTTTGGTAATGAAGAAGTCGCAGTTGAGCAAGGAAAGAAAGAAAACCGTTCGGATCCTTCATATGTCATCTCCTTCAAAGAATTTCTAGATGTACGTTCGGTTGTAAGTTACTTTGAGAGAAGATTTTACTCAACACACCAACTACCTTCAATTAGCTTGTGTGGCTTCATCCCATAGCATGCATACGAACATGAGCAGTGTTCAATATTGAATTGCCCACACATCGCATGCTAGTGAAATGAGCTGAAGTTGGGGTCTCAAATATGCTGGGACTCCATGCTTATGGCTGCCATTATTTGCTAGTGTTTTGTGTTTGTAAGACTTCTTAATTGTGAGGAGCTTCTCTTCACATTTTATAAGTAATGCATGGCATTGAGTGGGAGCTGAAGCACTTGAATGCATGGCATTGAGTGGGGAGCTGAAGTACTTGAATGCACGGCATTGAGTGGGGCTGAAGGACTTGAATGCACGGCATTGAGTGGGGAGCTGAAGCACTTGAATGCACGGCATTGAGTGGGGACCTGAAGGACTTGAATGCACAGCATTGAGTGGGGAGCTGAATGCACGGCATTGAGTGGGGAGCTGAAGCACTTGAATGCACGGCATTGAGTGGGAGTTGAAACATTTGAATGCACGGCATTGAGTGGGGCACTTGAATGCACGGCATTGAGTGGGGAGCTGAAGTACTTGAATGCACGGCATTGAGTGGGGCTGAAGGACTTGAATGCACGGCATTGAGTGGGCACTTGAATGCATGGCATTGAGTGGGGAACTGAAGCACTTGAATGCACGCCATTGAGTGGGGAGTTGAAGGACTTGAATGCATGGCATTGAGTGGGGAGCTGAAGGACTTGAATGCACGGCAATGAGTGGAGAGCTGAAGCACTTGAATGCACGGCATTGAGTGGGGAGCTGAAGGACTTGAATGCACGCCATTGAGTGGGGAGCTGAAGCACTTGAATGCACGGCATTGAGTGGGGCTGAAGCACTTGAATGCACGGCATTGAGTGGGGGAGTTGAAGGACTTGAATGCATGGCATTGAGTGGGGGGCTGAAGCACTTGAATACATGGCATTGAGTGGGGAGCTGAAGTACTTGAATGCACGGCATTGAGTGGGGAGCTGAAGCACTTGAATGCATGGCATTGAGTGGGGAGCTGAAGGACTTGAATGCACGGCATTGAGTGGGGAGCTGAAGTACTTGAATGCACGGCATTGAGTGGGCACTTGAATGCACGGCATTGAGTGGGGAGCTGTAGCACTTGAATGCACGGCAATGAGTGGAGAGCTGAAGCACTTGAATGCACGGCATTGAGTGGGGAGCTGAAGGACTTGAATGCACGGCATTGAGTGGGCACTTGAATGCACGGCATTGAGTGGGGAGCTGTAGCACTTGAATGCACGGCATTGAGTGGGAGCTGAAGGACTTGAATGCACGGCATTGAGTGGGGAGCTGAAGCACTTGAATGCACGGCATTGAGTGGGGAGCTAAAGCACTTGAATGCACGGCATTGAGTGGGAGTTGAAGCACTTGAATGCACGGCATTGAGTGGGGAGCTGAAGGACTTGAATGCACGGCATTGAGTGGGCACTTGAATGCATGGCATTGAGTGGGGAGCTGAAGCACTTGAATGCACGGCATTGAGTGGGGAGCTGAAGGACTTGAATGCACGGCATTGAGTGGGAGCTGAAGGACTTGAATGCATGGCATTGAGTGGAGCTGAAGTACTTGAATGCACGGCATTGAGTGGGGCTGAAGCACTTGTCAAGACTTTTGGTTTCCAGTAGGGAACGCAGCATCTCTGGTGGGACTAGACTTGTTCAATTACTAGAAAACCAATATAATATAATATAGTTGTTTTGAAATTATTATTGTTGTTATAATAATCTAATAACAGGAAAAAATAATATAATTAAACTGAAGTAGATACATATGTTCCCTTCTTTTTATGAATTTTTGTCATGATGATGCAGGGACTATTGTCAGTCTTGGTAAGGTAAGCACATAATTCGTCAGTGAGTACAAGGGAGAACTGACTGCATTACTTGTCCTATGTAGGGAAAGATATAATAATGAAGGAGAGCATACATGAACTGTGTCAAGAGTGCGCTTAAAAGTTCTTGCCAGCTTCTGCATGACCTTCTCTTTAGTATCTGAGAGTTCCTGTAGAAAGCACTGCCTGTTAAGCTCACTCTTAGTGCAGTGTGCTTCCCATCTTCATGGGAAGTTGCTTCCAAGAACTCGCCTCCTCCCACAGCCTCACTTCCACGCTCATGAAGACTTCCTTTTCAGAACCTGCCAGCCCATTCTATTTCCGGGCACCAACTCCTCAACTTTTAACTTGCTCGATGAAACTGCTTGATAATGATGGCTACATGATCAGCTATTAATAGTTACTCAACACCATTACCTCTAGTAGGACTAGTCTTACAAAGGCTGTACATGGTTACTCCTTGCCTGACTAAGCAATTGAAAACCCCATAGAATGCATAGGTTTCTCCCTTGCTGCTGGGCTTCATGGCTACTTGTGTAAGACCACTCAGGCCATCCACGTGGCATTGAATCTCCTGGACTACCAGGAGTGCTGCTGTCACTGGTTGAAGCTACACTGATATTGGAAGGTGCCATTTTAATTAGAACTTTTTGGTGTGTGGTAGAGCCTGTCTACACTGCACTTAAACCAATGCGCATTAATGCACATCGGGTCAGAGGAAAATGCTGATGCACATTCGTCGCATCCACACTAGCACCAAAATATACCGTATGAAGCAAAAATAATCATCCTACCAAAGTCAGTCAAAATCATATACTGTAGCTGTAGTTGAGATGGAGTTTGTTTTTGCATCCTTTTCTTGCTGATCAGCTACCTACAGATGTGCCAAAGTCAGTCAAAATCATATACTGTAGCTGTAGTTGAGATGGAGTTTGTTTTTGCATCCTTTTCTTGCTGATCAGCTACCTACAGATGTGCAGGAAACATTTTCTGCAGAGAAGAAAGGAGAGAGCTGGAGGGTAAGGCAGAACTGGTTGCGACTGTATGAATTTCAGAAGTCCCGATGCAGGGCATATAAACATAGCAACAGTTCTCTAGCTATGCAGTTGGTCTTGCTAGCTAGTTTGGCTGCAGACCACAGATGGTATACTGCTAGCTCCAAAGTTCTCAACTACAGCATCAGGAAGATGCGACTGAATGAAATTATTTTCAAAGCACACTCGCATAGTTATTTGAATACTTTAATTTGTTGCTCTGATTCGCATCAAACCACCTATTGAGGTGGACCAGAATAATGCACATAATTTCAATTCAAATTCAGTGTGGATGTGGCCACATTAATGTGCAGCATTGGCTTGTGCAGTGTGGAAAGGCCTTAGACTCAACTTCCAAAAAGCTGGGGATTTCATGGTTTTCCACGGGATGTTGCCAGGAAAACAATGGCTTGGTACAAACAGGATGGTTGGGAGGTATGCAAAAGAGAGGCATGTCCAATTTCCACCCCCAAGCCTTCCGGGAGTGCTGCACAGGACCACCGCTGGCGGTAACTCTCTTCATTAATGTCATACCTCCACAAGAATCGCTTGCTTCAACTTCAACTGGTATAATCTCCAGCTGCATATGAATCCAGTGCTGCATATGCCTGTTGGGCCCTGCCCACAAGCTCTGGTGCAGCTTGAAGGCCCACTAGCTGTGGTGCAAGCTTGAAGGCCCACTAGCTGTGGTGCAAGCTTGAAGGCCCACTAGCTGTGGTGAAAGCTTGAAGGCCCACTAGCTGTGGTGCAAGCTTGAAGGCCCAGCAAGTGCTGGTACTTCATGGCCACCATTAGCCTAGCAAAGGTCATGAGGTATGCCTCAATCTCATCCTCTGCTGTGTCTTCACATGATCATCATGTCTCCTGCCCTCAGGACAAGACCCTGCAATAGTTCCATCTCTTTCTGCACTTCTTGTCTCTACGTGCAAGATTCCTCATCTTCTCGGATCTCTTCTTATCTTTGTTCGTGTTCCTCTGCATGAACTCTTCTCTCTTCCATGAAATCCACTTCTCGACGCTGATGTCTTCCACTAACACCATACATCTGAATAAGGTTTTCCATTCCTATATACACATTTCCAGACCTTGATGTCATGAAACAGGAATGAATTCAATCTCAGTTAATATCCCACCCACCCACCGCTGTAACCCAATGTGAGAATAAAAACAATTACTTGGTAAACAACCTACTTGAATAAAAACATTTTGTAAATACATACAATTCTCAATCAAAATCCAATCATTAAAACATCACTATGCATTATTATATATATATATATATATATATGTGTGTGTGTGTGTATATATATATATATATATATATAAAATATATATGCAGATCAGTGCAGGTCTTTGTCTTGGCTATGGCCTAGGTGATAGCTATATGAAGCAATGAACAGGTATAATATAATAATACTGAGATGGTGAGACACAGAGTTTTCGTTCCTTAAGACATCAGGCTACAAGACTGTTGTTGTTGTTGTTGTTGTTGTTTTGTTGTTGTTTTGTTGTTGTTTCCCCCTCCAACATTTGCTCGCTCGCCACACAATGCCTTGCATTCGTTTCTAGAATTTTATTTTTTGCAGGTGGATAGACACATGCGTGACATGCATGCACTCAACAACAAGAACTAACAGGTGGATAGACACATGTGTGACATGCATGTACTCAACAAGAACTAACAGGTGGATAGACACATGTGACATGCATGCACTCAACAAGAACTAACAGGTGGATAGACACATGTGTGACATGCATGCACTCAACAAGAACTAACAGGTGGATAGACACATGTGACATGCATGCACTCAACAAGAACTAACAGGTGGATAGACACATGCGTGACATGCATGCACTCAACAAGAACTAACAGGTGGATAGACACATGTGTGACATGCATGCACTCAACAAGAACTAACAGGTGGATAGACACATGTGTGACATGCATGCACTCAACAAGAACTAACAGGTGGATAGACACATGTGTGACATGCATGCACTCAACAAGAACTAACAGGTGGATAGACACATGCGTGACATGCATGCACTCAACAAGAGCTAACAGGTGGATAGACACATGCGTGACATGCATGCACTCAACAAGAACTAACAGGTGGATAGACACATGTGTGACATGCATGCACTCAACAAGAACTAACAGGTGGATAGACACATGTGTGACATGCATGCACTCAACAAGAACTAACAGGTGGATAGACACATGTGTGACATGCATGCACTCAACAAGAACTAACAGGTGGATAGACACATGTGTGACATGCATGCACTCAACAAGAACTAACAGGTGGATAGACACATGTGTGACATGCATGCAATCAACAAGAACTAACAGGTGGATAGACACATGCGTGACATGCATGCACTCAACAAGAACTAACAGGTGGATAGACACATGCGTGACATGCATGCACTCAACAAGAACTAACAATAGACACGTGTGTGACATGCATGCACTCAACAAGAACTAACAGGTAGATAGACACATGCGTGACATGCATGCACTCAACAAGAACTAACAGGTGAATAGACACATGTGTGACATGCATGCACTCAACAAGAACTAACAGGTGGATAGACACATGTGTGACATGCATGCACTCAAACAAGAACTAACAGGTGGATAGACACATGCGTGACATGCATGCACTCAACAAGAACTAACAGGTGGATAGAGACATGCATGCACTCAACAAGAACTAACAGGTGGATAGACACATGTGTGACATGCATGCACTCAACAAGAACTAACAGGCATGTGTGACATGCATGCACTCAACAAGAACTAACAGGTGGATAGACACATGCGTGACATGCATGCACTCAACAAGAGCTAACAGGTGGATAGACACATGTGACATGCATGCACTCAACAAGAACTAACAGGTGGATAGACACATGCGTGACATGCATGCACTCAAGAACTAACAGGTGGATAGACACATGTGTGACATGCATGCACTCAACAAGAACTAACAGGTGGATAGACACATGTGACATGCATGCACTCAACAAGAACTAACAGGTGGATAGACACATGTGTGACATGCATGCACTCAACAAGAACTAACAGGTAGATAGACACATGCGTGACATGCATGCACTCAACAAGAACTAACAGGTGAATAGACACATGTGTGACATGCATGCACTCAACAATAACTAACAGGCATGTGTGACATGCATGCACTCAACAAGAACTAACAGGTGGATAGACACATGCGTGACATGCATGCACTCAACAAGAACTAACAGGTGGATAGACACATGCGTGACATGCATGCACTCAACAAGAACTAACAGGTGGATAGAGACATGCATGCACTCAACAAGAACTAACAGGTGGATAGACACATGTGTGACATGCATGCACTCAACAAGAACTAACAGGTGGATAGACACATGCGTGACATGCATGCACTCAACAAGAACTAACAGGTAGATAGACACATGCGTGACATGCATGCACTCAACAAGAACTAACAGGTGGATAGACACATGTGTGACATGCATGCACTCAACAAGAACTAACAGGCATGTGTGACATGCATGCACTCAACAAGAACTAACAGGTGGATAGACACATGTGTGACATGCATGCACTTAACAAGAACTAACAGGTGGATAGACACATGTGTGACATGCATGCACTCAACAAGAACTAACAGGTGGATAGACACATGCGTGACATGCATGCACTCAACAAGAACTAACAGGTGGATAGACACATGTGTGACATGCATGCAATCAACAAGAACTAACAGGTGGATAGACACATGCGTGACATGCATGCACTCAACAAGAACTAACAGGTGGATAGACACATGTGTGACATGCATGCACTCAACAAGAACTAACAGGTGGATAGACACATGTGTGACATGCATGCACTCAACAAGAACTAACAGGTGGATAGACACATGTGTGACATGCATGCACTCAACAAGAACTAACAGGTGGATAGACACATGTGTGACATGCATGCACTCAACAAGAACTAACAGGTGGATAGACACATGTGACATACATGCACTCAACAAGAACTAACAGGTGGATAGACACATGCGTGACATGCATGCACTCAACAAGAACTAACAGGTGGATAGACACATGTGTGACATGCATGCACTCAACAAGAACTAACAGGTGGATATACACATGTGTGACATGCATGCACTCAACAAGAACTAACAGGTGGA
The DNA here is from genome assembly GCA_028752905.1 of Cladorhizidae sp. MBARI D1340-BT2. NCBI lineage: Eukaryota > Metazoa > Porifera > Demospongiae > Poecilosclerida > Cladorhizidae > Cladorhizidae sp. MBARI D1340-BT2. The sequence continues at coordinate 54,102,772 of JAQNBH010000016.1, read as the reverse complement.
TAGACACATGCGTGACATGCATGCACTCAACAAGAACTAACAGGTGGATAGACACATGTGTGATATGCATGTACTCAACAAGAACTAACAGGTGCATAGACACATGCGTGACATGCATGCACTCAACAAGAACTAACAGGTGGATAGACACATGCGTGACATGCATGCACTCAACAAGAACTAACAGATGGATAGACACATGTGACATGCATGCACTCAACAAGAACTAACAGGTGGATAGACACATGCGTGACATGCATGCACTCAACAAGAACTAACAGGTGAATAGACACATGCGTGACATGCATGCACTCAACAAGAACTAACAGGTGGATAGACACATGTGTGACATGCATGCACTCAACAAGAACTAACAGGTGGATAGACACATGTGTGACATGCATGCACTCAACAAGAACTAACAGGTGGATAGACACATGCGTGACATGCATGCACTCAACAAGAACTAACAGGTGGATAGACACATGTGTGACATGCATGCACTCAACAAGAACTAACAGGTGGATAGACACATGTGTGACATGCATGCACTCAACAAGAGCTAACAGGTGGATAGACACATGCGTGACATGCATGCACTCAACAAGAACTAACAGGTGTATAGACACATGCGTGACATGCATGCACTCAACAAGAACTAACAGGTGGATAGACACATGCATGACATGCATGCACTCAACAAGAACTAACAGGTGGATAGACACATGTGTGACATGCATGCACTCAACAAGAACTAACAGGTGGATAGACACATGTGTGACATGCATGCACTCAACAAGAACTAACAGGTGGATATACACATGTGTGACATGCATGCACTCAACAACAAGAACTAACAGGTGGATAGACACATGTGTGACATGCATGTACTCAACAAGAACTAACAGGTGGATAGACACATGTGTGACATGCATGCACTCAACAAGAACTAACAGGTGGATAGACACATGTGTGACATGCATGCACTCAACAAGAACTAACAGGTGGATAGACACATGTGTGACATGCATGCACTCAACAAGAACTAACAGGTGGATAGACACATGTGTGACATGCATGCACTCAACAAGAACTAACAGGTGGATAGACACATGTGTGACATGCATGCACTCAACAAGAACTAACAGGTGGATAGACACACATGTGACATGCATGCACTCAACAAGAACTAACAGGTGGATAGACACATGTGTGACATGCATGCACTCAACAAGAACTAACAGGTGGATAGACACATGTGTGACATGCATGCACTCAACAAGAACTAACAGGTGGATAGACACATGCGTGACATGCATGCACTCAACAAGAACTAACAGGTGGATAGACACATGCGTGACATGCATGCACTCAACAAGAACTAACAGGTGGATAGACACATGCGTGACATGCATGCACCATGTGACATGTGACATGCATGCACTCAACAAGAACTAACAGGTGGATAGACACATGCGTGACATGCATGCACTCAACAAGAACTAACAGGTGGATAGACACATGTGTGACATGCATGCACTCAACAAGAACTAACAGGTGGATCGACACATGTGTGACATGCATGTACTCAACAAGAACTAACAGGTGGATAGACACATGTGTGACATGTGACATGCATGCACTCAACAAGAACTAACAGGTGGATAGACACATGCGTGACATGCATGCACTCAACAAGAACTAACAGGTGGATAGACACATGTGTGACATGCATGCACTCAACAAGAACTAACAGGTGGATAGACACATGCGTGACATGCATGCACCCAACAAGAACTAACAGGTGGATAGACACATGTGTGACATGCATGCACTCAACAAGAACTAACAGGTGGATAGACACATGCGTGACATGCATGCACTCAACAATAACTAACAGGTGGATAGACACATGCGTGACATGCATGCACTCAACAAGAACTAACAGGTGGATAGACACATGTGTGACATGCATGCACTCAACAAGAACTAACAGGTGGATAGACACATGCGTGACATGCATGCACTCAACAAGAACTTACAGGTGGATAGACACATGCGTGACATGCATGCACTCAACAAGAACTAACAGGTGGATAGACACATGTGTGACATGCATGCACTCAACAAGAACTAACAGGTGGATAGACACATGCGTGACATGCATGCACTCAACAAGAACTAACAGGTGGATAGACACATGCGTGACATGCATGCACTCAACAAGAACTAACAGGTGGATAGACACATGCGTGACATGCATGCACTCAACACGAACTAACAGGTGGATAGACACATGTGTGACATGCATGCACTCAACAAGAACTAACAGGTGGATAGACACAAGCGTGACATGCATGCACTCAACAAGAACTAACAGGTGGATAGACACATGTGTGACATGCATGCACTCAACAAGAACTAACAGGTGGATAGACACATGTGTGACATGCATGCACTCAACAAGAACTAACAGGTGGATAGACACATGTGTGACATGCATGCACTCAACAAGAACTAACAGGTGGATAGACACATGTGTGACATGCATGCACTCAACAAGAACTAACAGGTGGATAGACACATGCGTGACATGCATGCACTCAAGAACTAACAGGTGGATAGACACATGTGTGACATGCATGCACTCAACAAGAACTAACAGGTGCATAGACACATGTGTGACATGCATGCACTCAACAAGAACTAACAGGTGGATAGACACATGTGTGACATGCATGCACTCAACAAGAACTAACAGGTGCATAGACACATGTGTGACATGCATGCACTCAACAAGAACTAACAGGTGGATAGACACATGTGTGACATGCATGCACTCAACAAGAACTAACAGGTGGATAGACACATGTGTGACATGCATGCACTCAACAAGAACTAACAGGTGGATAGACACATGCGTGACATGCATGCACTCAAGAACTAACAGGTGGATAGACACATGTGTGACATGCATGCACTCAACAAGAACTAACAGGTGCATAGACACATGTGTGACATGCATGCACTCAACAAGAACTAACAGGTGGATAGACACATGTGTGACATGCATGCACTCAACAAGAACTAACAGGTGCATAGACACATGTGTGACATGCATGCACTCAACAAGAACTAACAGGTGCATAGACACATGTGACATGCATGCACTCAACAACAAGAACTAACAAGTAGCCTCTGAAAAGAAGATGAATTTGGCTGAATTTTGTGATGCATATTGACTTCACATATTTAGTGACCTTGCTGATGAATCAGTGAATTGGCTACTACGGCTTCAGAGCGTGACAATCTCATAGTCATAATAGGTGTAGTGTACACTGTATTCATGGGGTAGATTCTGTACTGCAACATTTTGTGGCGCTACTGCTTATTGATGGTAACTGCTGGTCTCATTAAGCAGACTCAAGCAGACTCAAGACTCGTTCAGTACATGCACTGGCTCACTTGCAGCCAAGATTCAGGGAAAAGTCCAGTTCTTCTAGTTTATTCTCTTGGAGTGTATTTATTTTATTGGAGGAGAAATAACTGTGGGAGTGGCATGGATGGTGTAAATACGCACCAGATTACTGGCCTGCAATATATGCACTAGATTACTGGCCTGCAATATATGCGCTAGATTACTGGCCTGCAATATATGCGCTAGATTACCAATATATGCGCTAGATTACTGGCCTGCAATATATGCGCTAGATTACTGGCCTGCAATATATGCACTAGATTACTGACCTGCTATATAGGTACCAGATTACTGACCTGTAATATATGCACTAGATTACTAACTTGTAATACATGCACTAGATTACTGAGATGTATCTGATAATAGCATGCTATATTTAGCACAGTTTAATGGTATGGTGCCCCCTGGATGGTGCCCCCTAGTGGTGGATGATGAAGCTGACGCCTCCACACATTTTTTTCTTTCTGCTAGTTTACTACTTTCTAAAGGATTCAAAGTGGCGTGATGCGAGTCCTTTTGAAGCTAACATCAGTTGAAACCACCATTATGGGAGTCTTCTTGAAGCTAACATCAGTTGAAACCACCATTATGGGAGTCTTCTTGAAGCTAACATCAGTTGAAACCACCATTATGGGAGTCTTCTTGAAGCTAACATCAGTTGAAACCACCATTATGGGAGTCTTCTTGAAGCTAACATCAGTTGAAACCACCATTATGGGAGTCTTCTTGAAGCTAACATCAGTTGAAACCACCATTATGGGAGTCTTCTTGAAGCTAACATCAGTTGAAACCACCATTATGGGAGTCTTCTTGAAGCTAACATCAGTTGAAACCACCATTATGGGAGTCTTCTTGAAGCTAACATCAGTTGAAACCACCATTATGGGAGTCTTCTTGAAGCTAACATCAGTTGAAACCACCATTATGGGAGTCTTCTTGAAGTTAACATCAGTTGAACCCACCATTATGGGAGTCTTCTTGAAGTTAACATCAGTTGAAACCACCATTATGGGAGTCTTCTTGAAGCTAACATCAGTTGAAACCACCATTATGGGAGTCTTCTTGAAGCTAACATCAGTTGAAACCACCATTATGGGAGTCTTCTTGAAGCTAACATCAGTTGAAACCACCATTATGGGAGTCTTCTTGAAGCTAACATCACTTGAACCTACCATTATGGGAGTCTTCTTGAAGTTAACATCAGTTGAAACCACCATTATGGGAGTCTTCTTGAAGCTAACATCAGTTGAAACCTACCACCATTATGGGAGTCTTCTTGAAGTTAACATCAGTTGAAACCACCATTATGGGAGTCTTCTTGAAGTTAACATCAGTTGAAACCACCATTATGGGAGTCTTCTTGAAGCTAACATCAGTTGAAACCACCATTATGGGAGTCTTCTTGAAGCTAACATCAGTTGAAACCACCATTATGGAGTCTTCTTGAAGTTAACATCAGTTGAAATCCACCATTATGGGAGCTTCTTGAAGTTAACATCAGTTGAAACCCACCATTATGGGAGTCTTCATGAAGCTAACATCAGTTGAAACCACCATTATGGGAGTCTTCTTGAAACTAACATCAGTTGAAACCACCATTATGGGAGTCTTCTTGAAGTTAACATCAGTTGAAACCACCCTTATGAGAGTCTTCTTGAAGCTAACATCAGTTGAAACTGCCATTATGGGAGTCTTCTTGAAGCTAACATCAGTTGAAACCGACCATTATGGGAGTCTTCTTGAAGTTAACATCAGTTGAAATCACCATTATTGGAGTCTTCTTCAAAGCTAACATCAGTTGAAACCACCATTATGGGAGTCTTCTTGAAGTTAACATCAGTTGAAACCACCATTATGGGAGTCTTCTTGAAGCTAACATCAGTTGAAACCGACCATTATGGGAGTCTTCTTGAAGTTAACATCAGTTGAAATCCACCATTATGGGAGTCTTCGTGAAGCTAACATCAGTTGAAACCACCATTATGGGAGTCTTCTTGAAGCTAACATCAGTTGAAACCACCATTATGGGAGTCTTCTTGGAGCTAGCATCAGTTGAAACCACCATTATGAAGTCTTCTTCGAGCTAACATCTGTTGAAACCACCATTATGGGAGTCTTCTTGAAGTTAACATCAGTTGAAACCACCATTATGGGAGTCTTCTTGAAGTTAACATCAGTTGAAACCACCATTATGGGAGTCTTCTTGGAGCCAACATCAGTTGAAAACACCATTATGGGAGTCTTCTTGAAGCTGACATCAGTTGAAACCACCATTATGGGAGTCTTCTTGGAGCTGACATCAGTTGAAACCACCATTATGGGAGTCTTCTTGGAGCTAGCATCAGTTGAAACCACCACTATGGGAGTCTTCTTGGAGCTAGCATCAGTAGTTGAAACCACCATTATGGGAGTCTTCTTGGAGCCAACATCAGTTAAAACCACTATTATGGGAGTCTTCTTGGAGCCAACATCAGTTGAAACCACCATTATGGGAGTCTTCTTTGAGCCAACATCAGTTAAAACCACTATTATGGGAGTCTTCTTTGAGCCAACATCAGTTAAAACCACTATTATGGGAGTCTTCTTGGAGCCAACATCAGTTGAAACCACCATTATGGGAGTCTTCTTTGAGCCAACATCAGTTAAAACCACCATTATGGGAGTCTTCTTGGAGCCAACATCAGTTGAAACCACCATTATGGGAAGTCTTCCGATGTGAGTTTTAGCTGAGATAAGAGCTCTTTGTTTGGGGGGGGGGGGGGGGGGGGGGGGGTTGTGTCCGCCATTTAAAAAAGAAGGCCAAACCAATTTTGTTTGCAATGGATTTGTGAGCTGATTAAAATCCATTTAATTGATAATTATGTAGATAATTATCTTATGATGCTAAATCGATTAGTTCTGCATAATTGGCCCATTTTCTCATATCCTATTATCAGGGAGCACTAATAGGGCCCTGGTTTGACCCACTTTTTAAATGGTAGCCAGCAAAAACCTATCTCCCCCCCCCCCCCAAAAAAAAACACACACACACACAACAAAGCTCATATCTCAGCTAAAACTCACTTTATCTCTTTAGCATCCTGAAGGTTTTCATCTGCTACAGCTCGGCGAACTCTTCCAGCCTGCCTTGAATCACTCACTGAGCCAGAAACCAACAGACCTAAGAATTGTTAAAATATCCATCTTCAAGGATCTGTGTCTTTACTTCCATCTTATCTATAATGATCGATGTGGGTGTTTAAATGGTAAAGGGTCATCAACCACATGGTCTACAGTACATGTTACAGTTAGTTAAATTTTGTCCTTGTACTTGTAATAATTATATTCATTTGTTGTTTGATTTGTTGTTTGCTAGTTGTGAGTTAGTTTATCACCTCCCTCAAAATTGCACTACGTTGCACCCCCACTCGAACCACGCTGCAGCGATACAAGGAAGAGGATATCTATCTGGTGCAAGAACTACCTCCTCCAATGTACCAAGTGTGGGAGTTGCCACGCCCATTACTCTGTGGGGGTTTCCTCGACAACCTGAGCGCAGCAGTGATCTGGTTCAGCAGTGGGGGGACAAACTCAGTCCTCCACTCGGACTCTAACGAGAACCTTCACTGCCTGTTGAGTGGGAAGAAGAGATTTGTCATGATTGAACCGCACCACTCCAAAGTCATTGGTCCCGAGCACCAGGAGAAAGGATTCTACAACCTTGACGTGGACAAGTGAGGGTCACTCTGTTGTTGGTGATGAAGTGAGGGTTAATGTGTTGTTGGTGGAGAAGTGAAGGTCATAGTGTTGTTGGTGGAGAAGTGAGGGTTATTGTGTTGTTGGTGGAGAAGTGAGGGTTAATGTGTTGTTGGTGGAGAAGTGAAGGTCATAGTGTTGTTGGTGGAGAAGTGAGGGTTATTGTGTTGTTGGTGGAGAAGTGAGGGTTAATGTGTTGTTGGTGGAAAAGTGAAGGTCACAGTGTTGTTGGTGGAGAAGTGAGGGTCATAGTGTTGTTGTTGGAGAACTGTTGTTGGTGGAGAAGTGAGGGTCATAGTGTTGTTGGTGGAGAAGTGAGGGTTATTGTGTTATTGGTGGAGAAGTGATGGTTAATGTGTTGTTGGTGGAGAAGTGAGGGTTAATGTGTTGTTGGTGGAGAAGTGAAGGTCATAGTGTTGTTGGTGGAGAAGTGAGGGTTATTGTGTTGTTGGTGGAGAAGTGAGGGTTAATGTGTTGTTGGTGGAGAAGTGAGGGTTAATGTGTTATTGGTGGAAAAGTGAAGGCCACAGTGTTGTGGGTGGAGAACTGGCCCTGGTCCTAACCCTCTATCCCTAGCCCTGGTCCTAACCTATCCCTAGTCTGGTCCTAACCCTCTATCCCTGGTCCTAACCTACCCCTAGCTCTGGTCCTAACCCTCTATCCCTAGTCCTGGTCCTAACCTACCCCTAGTCCTGGTCCTAACCTAGCCCTGGGCCTAACCCTCTATCCCTAGCCCTGGTCCTAACCCTCTATCCCTAGCCCTGGTCCTAACCTATCCCTAGTCCTGGTCCTAACCCTCTATCCCTAGCCCTGGTCCTAACCTACCCCTAGCCCTGGTCCTAACCCTCTATCCCTAGCCCTGGTCCTAACCTACCCCTAGTCCTGGTCCTAACCCTCTATCCCTAGCCCTGATCCTAACCCTCTATCCCTAGCCCTGGTCCTAACCCTCTATCCCTAGCCCTGGTCCTAACCCTCTATCCCTAGCCCTGGTCCTAACCCTCTATCCCTAGCCCTGGTCCTAACCCTCTATCCCTAGCCCTGGTCCTAACCTACCCCTAGCCCTGGTCCTAACCCTCTACCCCTAGCCCTGGTCCTAACCCTCAACCCCTAGTCCTGGTCCTAACCCTCTATCCCTAGCCCTGGTCCTAACCCTCTATCCCTAGCCCTGGTCCTAACCTACCCCTAGCCCTGGTCCTAACCCTCTACCCCTAGCCCTGGTCCTAACCCTCTACCCCTAGCCCTGGTCCTAACCTACCCCTAGCCCTGGTCCTAACCCTCTACCCCTAGCCCTGGTCCTAACCTACCCCTAGCCCTGGTCCTAACCCTCTACCCCTAGCCCTGGTCCTAACCTACCCCTAGTCCTGGTCCTAACCCTCTACCCCTAGCCCTGGTCCTAACCCTCTACCCCTAGCCCTGGTCCTAACCCTCTACCCCTAGCCCTGGTCCTAACCCTCTACCCCTAGCCCTGGTCCTAACCTACCCCTAGTCCTGGTCCTAACCCTCTACCCCTAGCCTTGGTCCTAACCCTCTACCCCTAGCCCTGGTCCTAACCCTCTACCCCTAGTCCTGGTCCTGGTCCTAACCCTCTACCCCTAGCCCTGGTCCTAACCCTCTATCCCTAGTCTGGTCCTAACCCTCTATCCCTAGCCCTGGTCCTAACCCTCTACCCCTAGTCCTGGTCCTAACCCTCTATCCCTAGCCCTGGTCCTAACCCTCTACCCCTAGTCCTGGTCCTAACCCTCTACCCCTAGTCCTGGTCCTAACCCTCTATCCCTAGTCCTGGTCCTAACCCTCTATCCCTAGTCCTGGTCCTAACCTACCCTTAGCCCTGGCCTAACCCTTTATCCCTAGCCCTGGTCCTAACCTAACCCTAGTCCTGGTCCTAACCCTCTATCCCTAGCCCTGGTCCTAACCCTCTATCCCTAGTCCTGGTCCTAACCCTCTATCCCTAGTCCTGGTCCTAACCTACCCTTAGCCCTGGCCTAACCCTTTATCCCTAGCCCTGGTCCTAACCTAACCCTAGTCCTGGTCCTAACCCTATATCTCTAGCCTTGGCCTAACCCTTTATCCCTAGCCCTTGTCCTAACCCTTTATCCCTAGCCCTTGTCCTAACCTACCCCTAGCTCTTGTCCTAACCCTCTACCCCTACCAGTAGTCCTAGATCCCTGCTCCTAACCCTCTAACCCTCTACCCCTTCTCTATCCTTCTACCCCTAGTTCTAAGTATTCGCTCTGCAAGAACTTTGAACATCCATAGATAACACTTGTATTGTCCATATCATTATCACTGGATGGACAAATATGGAATTGGTCCGCCGTCCTAACTATCAAGGAACTGCATGTTCACATGTTCATTAGGAGGAAATGGCGATCATATGTGCTCATTTGCATGGCACACAGTTAAGGTTGAATGTAGACTTTTGGCATACCTTTCAAAGTGCTTTACTGCACAAGACATTCTAGTGTAATACCTGCGTACAGGGTTCTGGGAACACATCATTAGAGCAGACAGACGCACACTAGAGCAGACAGGGCTGTAGGAACACACCCAAGAGCAGACAGGGCTCTAGGAACACACATACTAGAGCAGACAGGGCTCTAGGAACACACACTAGAGCAGTCAGGGCTGTAGGAACACACACACTAGAGCAGAAGGGCTGTAGGAACACTCACACTAGAGCAGACAGGGCTCTAGGAACACACTAGAGCAGTCAGGGCTCTAGGAACACTCACACTAGAGCAGACAGGGCTCTAGGAACACTCACACTAGAGCAGTCAGTAGAGCAGACAGGGCTCTAGGAACACTCACACTAGAGCAGTCAGGGCTCTAGGAACACACACTAGAGCAGTCAGGGCTGTAGGAACACACACACTAGAGCAGTCAGGGCTCTAGGAACACACACTAGAGCAGTCAGTGCTCTAGGAACACTCACACTAGAGCAGAAGGGCTGTAGGAACACACACACTAGAGCAGACAGGGCTCTAGGAACACACACACTAGAGCAGTCAGGGCTCTAGGAACACTCACACTAGAGCAGAAGGGCTGTAGGAACACACACACTAGAGCAGTCAGGGCTCTAGGAACACACTAGAGCAGTCAGGGCTCTAGGAACACTCACACTAGAGCAGACAGGGCTCTAGGAACACACACTAGAGCAGTCAGTGCTCTAGGAACACTCACACTAGAGCAGTCAGGGCTCTAGGAACACACACTAGAGCAGTCAGGGCTGTAGGAACACACACACTAGAGCAGTCAGGGCTCTAGGAACACTCACACTAGAGCAGACAGGGCTCTAGGAACACACACTAGAGCAGTCAGTGCTCTAGGAACACTCACACTAGAGCAGAAGGGCTGTAGGAACACACACACTAGAGCAGACAGGGCTCTAGGAACACACACTAGAGCAGTCAGTGCTCTAGGAACACTCACACTAGAGCAGAAGGGCTGTAGGAACACACACACTAGAGCAAGCAGGGCTCAAGGAACACACTAGAGCAGACAGGGCTCTAGGAACACTCACACTAGAGCAGTCAGGGCTCTAGGAACACTCACACTAGCAGAAGGGCTGTAGGAACACACACACTAGAGCAGACAGGGCTCTAGGAACACACTAGAGCAGTCAGGGCTCTAGGAACACACACACTAGAGCAGACAGGGCTCTAGGAACACACACTAGAGCAGTCAGGGCTCTAGGAACACTCACACTAGAGCAGACAGGGCTCTAGGAACACACACTAGAGCAGTCAGTGCTCTAGGAACACTCACACTAGAGCAGAAGGGCTGTAGGAACACACACACTAGAGCAGACAGGGCTCTAGGAACACACACTAGAGCAGTCAGTGCTCTAGGAACACACACTAGAGCAGTCAGTGCTCTAGGAACACTCACACTAGAGCAGAAGGGCTGTAGGAACACACTAGAGCAGACAGGGCTCTAGGAACACTCACACTAGAGCAGTCAGTAGAGCAGACAGGGCTCTAGGAACACACACACTAGAGCAGTCAGTGCTCTAGGAACACTCACACTAGAGCAGAAGGGCTGTAGGAACACACACACTAGAGCAGTCAGTGCTCTAGGAACACACACACTAGAGCAGTCAGTAGAGCAGACAGGGCTCTAGGAACACACACTAGAGCAGTCAGTGCTCTAGGAACACTCACACTAGAGCAGAAGGGCTGTAGGAACACACTAGAGCAGACAGGGCTCTAGGAACACTCACACTAGAGCAGTCAGTAGAGCAGACAGGGCTCTAGGAACACACACACTAGAGCAGTCAGTGCTCTAGGAACACTCACACTAGAGCAGAAGGGCTGTAGGAACACACACACTAGAGCAGTCAGTGCTCTAGGAACACTCACACTAGAGCAGAAGGGCTGTAGGAACACACACACTAGAGCAGTCAGGGCTCTAGGAACACTCACACTAGAGCTGACAGGGCTCTAGGAACACACACACTAGAGCAGACAGGGCTCTAGGAACACTCACACTAGAGCAGACAGGGCTCTAGGAACACACACACTAGAGTGCATAATGGAGCTAACTCTGTGGAAGTGACAAGATATAATGTTTGTTGTCACTTTAGAAGATGCTCTTGAAGCTCGGCAATCACACAATATACTAGTGCCACGGTAGGTTACAAAGATACTTGCTTGGTGTAACTTTAGGGTGGACATGACGAAATATCCGGAGCTGTCCCGGATCCCGTGGTACTTGGCCGAGTTGCAGAAGGGGGACTGCCTCTATATCCCCTACTTGTGGTTACACAATGTACGTAATTACTAACCCCAAATCTCATCTAAAAACATTATAATACATTACATGCCTGCACGCGATGAAGTCGACTCGTGATAGTCCTTGTGTGTGTGTTACATTATATATAAATTATATATATGTAATGTAGTAGCAAGTAAGTTCTCTGAACTTCATTTATCCGAGTACGTTGGTCAACCCAACATTACAAGCAGCCCTGCCCACGTGAGTGCTAGCCGCATCCCCAGACAATGCTGGCTACATTCAGGGTACACCTACATACATGCGCATATCTACGCATGCTATAGCAGTCACCCAACTATGAATCTCTGCCGGCAGCTTCATTCGATTCTTCTTGCTCCGTGTCAAGCAGTCAGAATTGCCGGCCATGCCTACTCAAAAGAGAAAAAGGTTGTCCTTAATGTCGAGGATGAGCTCAAGATCTGGTATTACGGGAATGGGAGGAGTTTAGCTAGAGGAGTGGTGGAGTGCAATGTTGGAAAGTGGATGTCCAGAATTTGGTTGACACTGAAGTTCAGTTATCCGAACATTCCATTCATCTGAAGACCCTCTGGTTAAACGTGTTTGGCTGGCTAGTACTTCCACCTGCAGACTTAGTGTGGCACTATATGGAATAGTTTGTGTTTAAAGTATCTCAAGCCATTGTTTTTCATGGACTAGAAGTCCACCACAAGTTCTTGTTCACAGTCTGTCCATTCTGACTGCGGATTTCTCAGCATGGGTGCGTCAGTTCCAAAAGAAACCAGTCAAGCTAGTACATTCACCAGGTTCACTTCCCACAGCTAGCTCCCTCCTCTGCCACCTCCAGAGTGTGTGCATGATCAAGCAATAGCTCATGTTATCTCTTTTCCCTCCTTTGTTAATTGTTTTTAGCTGTTGAGATTTTTTTCCTGTTAAAAAAAAAACTTTTGTAGTTTAGGAAACTATTAAACTTCTAATAGTACAAACAGTTACATATTTACAATATGTTGTAGTAAGTATGTGGAGGCACTTAAGATTGACTTGTGAAAATAGCAAGGAAACAGGAGTATATGTACACTGTCCATGTATGCCATCATAATGGCCTTTACCAGTAGAATCGAATCACCTTCACAAAGATTGTAGAGATTTAAAAACCACAATTATTAGTATACTGACTATAGGAAGGGACAGGTGACAGACAGATACTTTGGGTTCATAGTCCTTTCAGGACAAGTGACAGTTTTAATTTGGCTTGGCGGCTGATGTGTTTTACAGATGTGTTGTTAATATATAGTCTCTTGAATCTTGTGATTTGTGTAGGCTGCATGTGAGTTGGTGTCCTTAGCTCTTATGCCACTGGCAGCTGCTTAGATATTATCAGGTGCACTGTCCATATGTGATATGTACGTACACCAACCACAAAAGATTTACCAACAACTGAAGCCATGATCCAGCTGAAAACTCAGCAAGCTCTAATGGCCTCCCTAAAAGCAGGAGAAAACTGGTTACTTGTAAACACTTCCGTCAACAAAGCTAGCAGTCCCTAGTAGTCTCTCAGCTCTAGTGGTCTCCAAGACACGTCCATGAAGTCACGATGTGCAATGTTCTTCCCAGCTTTCATAACAGCAAACAGCAGCAAAAAGAAGAGGTGAGAAGGGAATTTATTTAATTTTATTTATTTTATTTATTATTATTTAAACTAATTAATCTATTTTTTAAATTTATTTTTTTGTTATTTTTTTATTTATTTTTTTATTGTTTTTTTAATTTGTTATTTTTGAATTTTTTTAAAACTTTTTTGAATTTTTTAAATTCTATTTTTTAATTAAAATATTTTTTTAATTTAAATGCTGTATTTGTTGCTAGCTTATAATTCCTTTAGACACTTAATGGAACAATTCTAGCAGCCTCACAGGTGCCCAACTAGCACCAGAACAATGCCAGCAGCCTCACAGGTGCCCAACTAGGCCAGAACAATGCTAGCAGCCTCACAGGTGCCCAACTAGCACCAGAACAATGCCAGCAGCCTCACAGGTGCCCAACTAGGCCAGAACAATGCCAGCAGCCTCACAGGTGCCCAACTAGCACCAGAACAATGCCAGCACCTCATAGGTGCCCAACTAGGCCAGAACAATGCTAGCAGCCTCACAGGTGCCCAACTAGCACCAGAACAATGCCAGCAGCCTCATAGGTGCCCAACTAGGCCAGAACAATGCCAGCAGCCTCACAGGTGCCCAACTAGCACCAGAACAATGCCAGCAGCCTCACAGGTGCCCAACTAGCACCAGAACAATGCCAGCAGCCTCACAGGTGTCCAACTAGCACCAGAACAATGCCAGCAGCCTCATAGGTGCCCAACTAGGCCAGAACAATGCCAGCAGCCTCACAGGTGTCCAACTAGCTCCAGAACAATGCCAGCAGCCTCACAGGTGTCCAACTAGGCCAGAACAATGCTAGCAGCCTCACAGGTGTCCAACTAGGCCAGAACAATTCTAGCAGCCTCACAGGTGCCCAACTAGCACCAGAACAATGCCAGCAGCCTCACAGGTGCCCAACTAGGCCAGAACAATGCTAGCAGCCTCACAGGTGCCCAACTAGCACCAGAACAATGCCAGCAGCCTCACAGGTGCCCAACTAGGCCAGAACAATGCCAGCAGCCTCACAGGTGCCCAACTAGCACCAGAACAATGCCAGCACCTCATAGGTGCCCAACTAGGCCAGAACAATGCTAGCAGCCTCACAGGTGCCCAACTAGCACCAGAACAATGCCAGCAGCCTCATAGGTGCCCAACTAGGCCAGAACAATGCCAGCAGCCTCACAGGTGCCCAACTAGCACCAGAACAATGCCAGCAGCCTCACAGGTGCCCAACTAGCACCAGAACAATGCCAGCAGCCTCACAGGTGTCCAACTAGCACCAGAACAATGCCAGCAGCCTCATAGGTGCCCAACTAGGCCAGAACAATGCCAGCAGCCTCACAGGTGTCCAACTAGCACCAGAACAATGTCAGCAGCCTCACAGGTGTCCAACTAGGCCAGAACAATGCCAGCAGCCTCACAGGTGATCAACTAGGCCAGAACAATGCCAGCAGCCTCACAGGTGTCCAACTAGGCCAGAACAATGCTAGCAGCCTCACAGGTGTCCAACTAGGCCAGAACAATTCTAGCAGCCTCATAGGTGCCCAACTAGCACAAGAACAATGCCAGCAGCCTCATAGGTGCCCAACTAGGCCAGAACAATGCTAGCAGCCTCATAGGTACCCAACTAGGCCAGAACAATGCCAGAAGCCTCACAGGTGCCCAACTAGCACCAAAACAATGCTAGCAACCTCACAGGTGCCCAACTAGCACCAGAACAATGCCAGCAGCCTCATAGGTGCCCAACTAGCACCAGAACAATGCTAGCAGCCTCATAGGTACCCAACTAGGCCAGAACAATGCCAGCAGCCTCACAGGTGCCCAACTAGGCCAGAACAATGCCAGCAGCCTCACAGGTGTCTAACTAGCACCAGAACAATGCTAGCAGCCTCACAACTAGCACCAGAACAATGCTAGCAGCCTCACAGGTGCCCAACTAGGCAAGAACAATGCCAGCAGCCTCACAGGTGCCGAACTAGCACCAGAACAATGCCAGCAGCCTCACAGGTGTCCAACTAGCACCAGAACAATGCCAGCAGCCTCACAGGTGCCCAACTAGGCCAGAACAATGCCAGCAGCCTCACAGGTGCCCAACTAGCACCAGAACAATGCCAGCAGCCTCACAGGTGTCCAACTAGGCCAGAACAATGCCAGCAGCCTCACAAGTGTCCAACTAGGCCAGAACAATGCCAGCAGCCTCACAGGTGCCCAACTAGGCCAGAACAATGCTAGCAGCCTCACAGGTGTCCAACTAGGCCAGAACAATGCCAGCAGCCTCACAGGTGTCCAACTAGGCCAGAACAATGCCAGCAGCCTCACAGGTGCCCAACTAGGCCAGAACAATGCTAGCAGCCTCACAGGTACCCAACTAGCACCAGAACAATGCCAGCAGCCTCACAGGTGCCCAACTAGGCCAGCAGCCTCACAGGTACCCAACTAGCACACAAAGCTCTGCAATCGAAGCAGAGAAGTAAACTATAGAACTCTTGCTAGATTGAAGCGATAAGTTAGTTCAACTAAAGTGTTCCAGTCTGTGCTTTCAGAAAGCTATATCTTCGAAGAGGTCGGAGAGCGTTTGTGCTATTTCCGTAGCCACGGAGAATGCAGCGAGGCACACAGAACAATTGCCAGAAGCACATACTCTCTCAAAAATTGCTGAAAAGTTTAAAATTTTTTTTTTAATGCGGCCTCAGCAACTAAAATTGCGCATAATGACACGTCCATATAGGAAAGGTTCAATTTTTCACGTTTGTCCTGTTAATAATAACACAGCTGCTGGTTGGTGTAGGCATAGATAGGGGGAAACATGGTTGTCAATGGATAAATGGTGCTTGTTATCAGAATGCGCTCATTTCTAATGCATCATAAACTTTGGTTTCTGACATATTTTTTTTGTGACTTTGATCAGGTCAGATTTTAAATCCAATCCTTTCATATCGGCACCTGAGCTACTCCCTCCCCTAATTGGATGAATACAAGGACAAAGGGTCCAAAGGTCCTGCATCTCCCTCCAAAGGTAATGTCCAACATCATCAGAAGATAGTGAAGGCAATTCTGCAGACAAGCCATTGGAGGAGGCTCCAAGATGCAGCATCCCATGGCTGCACATATCACATACATGGTCTGGGTGTGAATGAAAGCTCCATCTTGTTTCTCCCTCGGTCTGTGCATGGATAGCAAACCAATCAGAGTGGCAGAAGGTCTTTGGACTCGGTTCACCATTTCATGGATCCCACCGAACCTCAGGACCAGAGAGCAAGAGCGTCACGAGATAATGGAGTGAAGATGAGATGGTGGAACATTGTTGGGAAGGTCAGCACGGACCCAGAAGTACAGGACAAGAACGTTAAGGGCATAAGCTCCGCACACCTGACACTCGGAATTTACCATAGGACGCCGTGATAGCTAACTTAGCTATGGAGGTCTTAAGCATGAACAGGAGATGAGTAAGGAGAGCTAGTAGCATGAGAGGCACAACTTAAAGCTACAGGCCATGGATTAGATAGAGCCACAAACCCTCATCTCTCTTGCACTATAATGCCAATCTTGAGAAGTGCTCCTAATGCTTAGCTAGAGGTCACGGGTCAATTGAACTCTTTTTGTTTTGATAGCACTGTAGATAGCGATGAATTTAACTGTAGCCAGTATATGTTTCTCACTTGTATCTGTGAAACTATTTCCACCATTGTGGTCAGGAGGTGTGGCCTTGTTGCCTGTTGTTCATGTCACTGTTGTTGATGTTGCCTAGGTCTATTCCACTGGTCGCAACATGGGAGTCAACGTCTGGTGGAAACAATTTGAGTACGTGTTGGATTCATGCTGTGTGTATGTGTGTGTGTGTGTGTCTGGTGCGTGTGAAACATTCATTGGAGGTGTGTCCAGATTTGCTAAACGCCTGGAATTTTGTGTTACCTAGCACTAGCTACATCCCTAGCCCTAGCCCTAGCCCTAGCCCAACTCTAGCCCTAGATTATTCCTAGCCCTAGATTTCCCAGCCCTAGATTATTCCCAGCCCTAGATTATTCCTAGCCCTAGATTATTCCTAGCCGTAGATTATTCCTAGCCCTAGATTATTCCCAGCCCTAGATTATTCCAGGCCCTAGATTATTCCTAGCCCTAGATTATTCCTAGTGCTAATAACAGGATTCATGCAGTCTACAGTCGTGCTCACTAGGATCAACCCAGACTAGTGCCAAGTCTCCCTGGAGTCCTGGGATGTGCTAGGAGAGGTGGCAACAATAGTACACAAGCTTGGCTCTGTGAAGCTACGTAGTTTATGCTGACAACATGGAAGTGTGCAGATCCAAGAGAAACTCAATGTCTATAGAAGTATACTTGCTCGAGTATTTCTTCTGAAAATACTTGTGTTCTGGTGTATGTTATGCTCTTGTATGCTCCTTCAGGTTCAATGACAGTGATTGTCCCCCAGACAGAGAAGAGCCTGAATTCTTACCCTTAGGGCAGGTGGAACTTGTCCCCGAGATCATGTGAGCACTGTGATGTCACATGACATTGTCGTAAAAACCACCTCGTGACTTTACCACAAAACTCCATTTACGTGGCATTCTAATTCTAGGTCGTCATCGACTCCTTTTCTAATTACGCACCATTGCTGACGTCTCTAATTTATATTTCTGCTTTGGCATGTGGCGAGCTCTCCCTCTCTGTCCCAGCCTCTGTGATCAGAAAGATGGCCGCTGCTACTGGAAATGCCTCGTCCACCATTAAAGGCCACCTTGTCTGTCAAAATGTATGACTCCAGGAACAAGTGGGAGTGGCCACAATTGAAGGGCTGAGTGCAAGAAGTGTATAAGTCCATATTCAATGTTTTGAGTTATACGCGTTTTAATCATGCACTGTAATACTGTTATGATAGCATCTTCTGTACTAAAGTGTCCCTAACATCAAAACACCATGGAGATAGAGTCTAAAAATTGCCATGGGGAATGTCCTAAGGTATTATGATCAGGTCTAGGACAAAATTGATTTTTCGCCAAAAATGGACTTATACACTTCTTGCACTCAGCCCTTCAATTGTTCATAACGCGACAATCCCACGATTAGGTCTGGTGTAGCTTACTCTATCTAAATACACACTCGTGAGGACGCTCATTGGACAGCGCGGCAAAGCAGCTACCTCTTCAGATAACTTGCTGTATCATATTATCAATTTCTATTGTTGCTTCACGGATTTAATATTCTATTTATGGTTGTAGACGAATGAGAATTATTTTTCTGGTGACTTGTAAATGGACTTTTTATAACATAATAGTGTCTCTTACAATGTGATTGTCATGTGACTTGCAGAGAGGCACTGCAGCGAGTGGCAAGACAGGATAACTCAGTTTATGCCGAGGATTTGCACAAGTTAATTCACGAGGTAATAAGTAAACTTAGCAGCAGCTGCATTATATGTGCCTAGGTGAGCTCTAAATAGACATGCATTCCAGGAGTGTGACTCTGCCAGCTGTAAAGTCACATTTATATTCCTTGTCTTTCTTGCCCTCTCCTACCTTCATTTCTTTTTAATTTCCTCTCTTCCTTCCTCTTTTCCTTCCTTCCTCTCTTCCTTCATCCCTTCCTTCATCCCTTCCTTCATCCCTTCCTCCTCCCTCCTTCCTTCCTCTCTTCCTTCCTTCCTCTCTTCTTTCCTTTCTTCCTTCCCCCCTCCTTCCTTCCTCCATTCCTTCCTCCCTTCCTTCATCCTTTCCTTCCTCCTCCCTCCTTCCTTCATCCCTTCCTTCCTTCCTCCTTTCTTCCTTCCTCCCTCCCTCCCTCCTGTAAGAAGTGAGAGGTCAATTTTTAACACTGTAACTTTCTCTTGTTTGGAAAAATAAAATAATCTGAAGACTCTTAAAAGTTTGCAAAAAGGTAAAGGGTCCTCTGAATGTTTGTGCTATATTTGCCAATTCTCGTTCCCTTTCTTTTTTTGACAAGCCAGTCCAACATAATAGAATTAAAACATTTTGTCCTGTTCTTTGTTGTCTTGTGTTGTTGTTGTTCTATTGTTGTTGTTGTATTGTTGTTTGTTTAGTCTTGCTGCCTCCTTAAGAATGAGCTATAAATGGTTTGGTTAGTGGTTACCCTGAGCAACTTCTTGAAGGAGTCAACAAGACTTCACCAAAAAAAACATAACAGTCAGAAACAAGACAAAAAAGACAAAAAAGAAAGGAATTACAAGTGACAAATGTGACCACATTCATTTAGATGACCCTTTACCTTTCAAAACAAAGACACATTTACCCTTCAAACAATGTACACCAATGCATTTGCAGCATGTAATATAAAGCACACCAAGCTCTACTGAACTTTGTTGTACCTATTCATTCATTACCAGCTGTAAAAAAACACGAATAGCAAATCACCCCTGGGAACTCCCTGGGAAATCCGTTGAAGATCCCTTGCTAGGTGTGTGTGTGTGTGTGTATGTATATAGCCATCCCATAAATAAATAGTGTGTTTGTAGCACACTGGAAGGCCATCTTTTACTGTTCAGAGTTCAAATGCACATGCTTATGAGTCACTCCCTATATTAGTTTGAACCACATTTTAAACTGATGGACCACATTTCAAAATAGCAGGCCCAATTAATGTCCAAAAGCAAAGCTTGTATCCATAAACTCTGGTTGTTTAGAGCCCTGCTTCTAGCCTAGACCTGTAAGGTAACATGTGCACCTGCTTCTAGCCTAGACCTGTAAGGTAACATGTGCACCTGCTTCTAGCCTAGACCTGTAAGGTAACATGTGCACCTGCTTCCAGCCTAGACCTGTAAGGTAACATGTGCACCTGCTTCTAGCCTAGACCTGTAAGGTAACATGTGCACCTGCTTCTGGCCTAGACCTGTAAGGTAACATGTGCGCCTGCTTCTAGCCTAGACCTGTAAGGTAACATGTGTGCCTGCTTCTAGCCTAGACCTGTAAGGTAACATGTGCACCTGCTTCTAGCCTAGACCTGTAAGGTAACATGTGCACCTGCTTCTAGCCTAGACCTGTAAGGTAACATGTGCACCTGCTTCTACCTGTAAGGTAACATGTGCACCTGCTTCTAGCCTAGACCTGTAAGGTAACATGTGCACCTGCTTCTAGCCTAGACCTGTAAGGTAACATGTGCACCTGCTTCCAGCCTAGACCTGTAAGGTAACATGTGCACCTGCTTCTAGCCTAGACCTGTAAGGTAACATGTGCACCTGCTTCTAGCCTAGACCTGTAAGGTAACATGTGCACCTGCTTCTAGCCTAGACCTGTAAGGTAACATGTGCACCTGCTTCTAGCCTAGACCTGTAAGGTAACATGTGCACCTGCTTCTAGCCTAGACCTGTAAGGTAACATGTGCACCTGCTTCTAGCCTAGACCTGTAAGGTAACATATGCACCTGCTTCTAGCCTAGACCTGTAAGGTAACATGTGCACCTGCTTCTAGCCTAGACTTGTAAGGTAACATGTGCACCTGCTTCTAGCCTAGACCTGTAAGGTAACATGTGCGCCTGCTTCTGGCCTAGACCTGTAAGGTAACATGGAGCACTTAACAGCCCATGTGTGCATATAAACAGCATTACTAAATAAGGTAATTAATGCTTTTGCATTTTTCTCCTTTTTCCTGTACTGATGGTAAAGGAGCTAATTTCACAAACCAGTCGAAGAAGACAAATTTCACTTAAGAAAGACCCAGTCATTCAAGCCACATGAAGGAGGGTGACTAAGAAAGAACTTCTTAATGAAGCATATGTTGCAACTGACTTCATGCCTTGAAGTATGTTCATCTACAAAAATTATTCGGACACCTTTCTTGACGAAAAGCTCCATTTAGCCAAAGATGAGAACAATTCTTGCGACAGACAAGCTGTAGTGTTCACAAGCCAGATATAAGACCATTGGGACATCACAAAGTGAACTTCATAGGTCATGGAGGAAGTTAGCTATGATGTGATGTAACAACTAGCTGTGATGCGATGTAACAACTAGCTGTGATGCGATGTAACAACTAGCTATGATGCGATGTAACAACTAGCTGTGATGCAATGTAACAACTAGCTGTGATGCGATGTAACAACTAGCTGTGATGCAATGTAACAACTAGCTGTGATGCGATGTAACAACTAGCTGTGATGCGATGTAACAACTAGCTGTGATGCGATGTAACAACTAGCTGTGATGCGATGTAACAACTAGCTGTGATGCGATGTAACAACTAGCTGTGATGCGATGTAACAACTAGCTGTGATGCGATGTAACAACTAGCTGTGATGCGATGTAACAACTAGCTGTGATGCGATGTAACAACTACTGGAAGAGCAGGAGAAGGTTTAGAAGTGCTGCAAATGAGCAGTAAGGAACTTGTTAGGAGATTATGGATGGTTGTAGTTAATAATAACTAAGCATGATCATACTAATATCTCTGTAAAATGCACTGCCTTGACAGTGAAACTAGTAAGCACATACATAGCTAGCAAGTGCATAGCTAGCAAGTGCATAGCTAGCAAGTGCATAGCTAGCAAGTGCATAGCTAGCAAGTGCATGACTAGCAAGTGCATAGCTAGCAAGTGCATGGCTAGCAAGTGCATAGCTAGCAAGTGCATGACTAGCAAGTGCATAGCTAGCAACTGCATAGCTAGCAAGTGCATGGCTAGCAAGTGCATGGCTAGCAAGTGCATGACTAGCAAGTGCATGGCTAGCAAGTGCATGGCTAGCAAGTGCATGGCTAGCAAGTGCATGACTAGCAAGTGCATAGCTAGCAAGTGCATAGCTAGCAAGTGCATGGCTAGCAAGTGCATGGCTAGCAAGTGCATGGCTAGCAAGTGCATGGCTAGCAAGTGCATGGCTAGCAAGTGCATCGCTAGCAAGTGCATGACTAGCAAGTGCATGGCTAGCAAGTGCATGACTAGCAAGTGCATAGCTAGCAAGTGCATGGCTAGCAAGTGCATGGCTAGCAAGTGCATGGCTAGCAAGTGCATGGCTAGCAAGCGCGTAGCTAGCAAGTGCATAATGATATTTTTTCAGGGACAAGCAAAATCAGTGCTTCACAGTGAGATACCATAGGGGTGCCCGACAAAGATGGTTTGTAATGGCAATGGAAGGGGTACAATAAGAGCCTATTGGGTGCCAAACAGTGGAAGGCTGAACAACCAGCGTTTATGGTACCTCAGCTAACACTCATTTCGGTAACTTCAGCCACCATTGGCTCCCCAAACACTTCCAGCATGTGTTGAATCCTTTGCTAAGGGATACATCCAATAAAACCCGTTCAAACCATGAGATTTGTCTTCAGGACCTCTCTCTCCCTTTCAGATCCGGCAATTTAAAAATATTGGTACCAAAAGACTCAATGGACTCAATGTCTTTACCCCCAACTAATTTGGTTCTCGATTGTGGGGGGAATGAAAATTGGTAAAGATCGAAAGCTAGCTAGCTCGTGTGATGTGCAGTTGCATTTAATTTTTTTAATTTTAAGGTCTGAGCTGTTGATTTATGACGAGAATCTTACTTTTTCTAACAGGAAAGTACAACCATATACCCCCCCCCCCCCCCCCCCCGGGGCTGACTGTTATGCTGTTCATTCTTACTTGTAGCAAATGAGCAAAGTTGACTTGTTCTTGGAAAATACGCTAAATTGTAATTTCCCTCCTTCAACCAAGTTGAGGATCCAAATGCTTCCACGGTTAGAGATAAGTGCTACCTAGTTAAAGTCACGAGCAAAGGTGTGCTCTATTTCAAGTATAAACTCATAAGCAACCATTAAAAGTGTATTGTGTTACAGCTTCATAAGAAAACAGACAAGCACCGAGATGTCTTTATCCCCAAACAAGGTATTGAACCATACTTTACCCTTTAAAACATATACATTACCGTTTGATGACCCTTTACCACAATTTAAACTATAATTTAAGATTATCCTACCATAATTTAGACCACCCTTTGCCGTAATTTAGAATGTCCTTTACCATAATTCAGACGACTGTATCCTTTCGATTTTAATTTAGACCGCCCTTACCGTAATTTAGACAACCCTTTGACTTAATTAAGACTATCTTTCCGTAATTTAGACCAACCTTTGCCAGGGGGAACCATGTACTTCTACTGCTTTAAGAAAACTTCATAAATAGACGTGCATATTTTTAATGGAAGGTGCTAATGTGGTGTACATGATTTAAATGGTAAAGGGTCATTCAACAGGTTGAGGTGGTCCAAAGGCCTGTCCAAAATCTGGACGGGTGATGTTCTACTGAACTAGCTAGGCTGAGGGAGCGACTGCAGTATCCAAGGAATAGCAAAAATTCTCTGGAAGAAGATGTCTAATCAATCATCCACCATTTTGTTGGCAACATATGCAAAGTTTCGCCATAGTAGCTGCTCCCTTGCGTGGTTGGTGCTACCGTCCCAGCGATTGCCCCTTCAAGTCCAAGTAGCTTTTCTTTCCCGTCCACCTCTCCTTTGTCACCTTCAATGCCAAACAGTCTCGTAAGCTGGAGCATTTATTGATTCGTGTTAAATAGTCTTGCTTGTTAAACTTTTGGGATGTATCCTTTCCTTTCACTTACAAGCTCATGAATGAAGCAGCTGAGGTAATGAATGACATCTTGGGGAAGGATAAGATACTGAAGGGGGGGGAGGACTGTATTAATCGCTGAACTGTTGACGACTTCCCCAAGGTCAACCTACTTCAGCTACAGGATAGGGAATAAAAGTCTCTATGGCCTCTCCCATATCTGCCATAGTGACCAATGAATTCTTTGAGGAGCTTGTCTTGTAGTCAGCACCAACTAAATCTGTTCTATGGAGAACATATCTGGATGGCACATATTGCATCATAAGGAGAGGGACAGAAGAACTCCTCAACCATCTGGACAGGATCGAGCCTGGAGTCACCATGGAGTTAGGGAGGGTGGCCAGCTGCCTTTACTTGACTTCCTACTGCATAGGAGAGGAGAGAACTGCTTACTGCATAGGAGAGGAGAGAACTGCTCACTGCATAGGAGAGGAGAGAACTGCTTACTGCACAGGAGAGGAGAGAACTGCTTACCGCATAGGAGAGGAGAGAACTGCTTACTGCACAGGAGAGGAGAGAACTGCTTACTTCATAGGAGAGGAGAGAACTGCTTACTGCATAGGAGAGGAGAGAACTGCTCACTGCATAGGAGAGGAGAGAACTGCTTACTGCTTAGGAGAGGAGAGAACTGCTCACTGCATAGGAGAGGAGAGAACTGCTTACTGCATAGGAGAGGAGAGAACTGCTTACTGCACAGGAGAGGAGAGAACTGCTTACTGCATAGGAGAGAAGAGAACTGCTTACTGCATAGGAGAGGAGAGAACTGCTCACTGCATAAGAGAGGAGAGAACTGCTCACTGCATAGGAGAGGAGAGAACTGCTTACTGCACAGGAGAGGAGAGAACTGCTCACTGCATAGGAGAGGAGAGAACTACTCACTGCATAGGAGAGGAGAGAACTGCTTACTGCATAGGAGAGGATAGAACTGCTTACTGCATAGGAGAGAAGAGAACTGCTTACTTCATAGGAGAGGAGAGAACTGCTTACTGCATAGGGAGAGAACTGCTTACTGCATAGGAGAGGAGAGAACTGCTTACTGCATAGGGAGAGAACTGCTTACTGCATAGGAGAGGAGAGAACTGCTTACTGCATAGGAGAGGAGAGAACTGCTCACTGCATAGGAGAGGAGAGAACTGCTCACTGCATAGGAGAGGAGAGAACTGCTCACTGCATAGGAGAGGAGAGAACTGCTTACTGCATAGGAGAGGAGAGAACTGCTCACTGCATAGGAGAGGAGAGAACTGCTCACTGCATAGGAGAGGAGAGAACTGCTTACTGCATAGGAGAGGAGAGAACTGCTTACTGCATAGGAGAGAAGAGAACTGCTTACTGCATAGGAGAGGAGAGAACTGCTTACTGCACAGGAGAGGAGAGAACTGCTTACTGCATAGGAGAGGAGAGAACTTCTTACTGCATAGGAGAGAAGAGAACTGCTTACTGCATAGGAGAGGAGAGAACTGCTCACTGCATAGGAGAGGAGAGAACTGCTTACTGCACAGGAGAGGAGAGAACTGCTCACTGCATAGGAGAGGAGAGAACTGCTCACTGCATATATGGAGAGGAGAGAACTGCATGCTAAACTCCACAGCATACAGAAGAACTATACACACAACTTCACTATGGTTCATACCGTTCATGTCAGAAGAGGTGTTGTCAATAGCATCTATGGCAGAGCCAGAAAAGTAACCACCACACAAGGAGAACTGGACAGGGAGACTGACAATCTTCATTGAATATTTTCTAACAATGGCTACCTGCTACTTTTCATCCACTCGGTTTCAAGGGAGTCACCTGAGGGGGAGGGGAGAAGTCATGGAAAGTGAAGAAGATAGAGGGGAAAGCACTCCTCAGCCATCATGCTCTATGTGGCTGGCTTAGTGCATCAGACTTGTTTGTGGAGAAATTAATGGCAGGGTTATTTTCAAACTAGGCAAAACTCAAAGATCGGCTTACCAGGGTCAAGGATTAAATATCATCTTCCATGAACTCACCAGTTGACTGCATAGAGTTCTTTGCAGCTGTGGGAAAGCATATGTTGCAAAGATGAGGAGGTTGGAGACCAGATCAGGGAGGGATGCATGCAGGAAGGGAGAACTTGACAGTCTTCCATCGCAGAGCAAGCATGGAATTTGGAAGAGACTGTAGTGATTGATTAGAGGGAATGTGTGGAGGAAATTGTTTGTAAAGGAGGCACTGCATATTCATCTTACACACACCTGAGGATCAGCGCTCAGTTGTGATGATAGCCACATGATTGCTGGTTCTGATTCTGAACTTTCAAGACTGACCACATGTGAAGCGATACCATCATTATGTGTCTGTTTGTCACGTGCTTATACGCTGTAGCATTCCTTCAAGTCATGGATCATGTAAACTATTTAGACGACCCTTTACCATCTAAAATCATTTGTGCCACTATTGTAACCGTGTGAAGATTGGTGTATCCAATTTGGGATGGTAAAGGGTCATCTGACTGGTTGTGGTCCACATGGCTCCAGTCTTATTTCCTTTCTTTCGAGAAACAAATAAAACCATTTTTGTATCTTATGTGTGTGGGTATGTGTGTGCTGCTGGTGTGTGAGAGGAGTGAACAAGTCCGTAAACATTGGCAGGTTTATTGAGAAGAGTTTCAGAACTTCAGGGGAAATCTTGTTGCTGGTTCCATGTTGAATCTGAGGAGATGACCAACATGGAGCTGTCTGGAAGAGTCCTCTCATCATTAGTGACCTTTCTTTGTGGAGTCATTGAAGTGGGGGGGAGGAAACTGCAGCCACTTGAACTTGAAGACAGACGCTAGGCAATGGGCAATTCATGGTTTGGGAAATATTTTCTCCATCTGCCTGTCCCAGACGACTGGTCTTAATCTATTGAAGGAGCAGCTGCTTCATAGCCAACCTTCCTGTTGCAGTTCTGGTGGGTAAGCTCTTGTGTGTAGTGGTGGTTAGATATATCCAAATATGCATCAGTATTGGGTACTGCAGATTGTGGGAGCAATGACTACAGTGCTGATAATTTGTTGGCATGCTTCTTGACAACCAGCTGGTTCCTGCCGCATTTATTGAGGGGGTTTCAGAACTAACAACATTAACAATTTCGTTGTGACACTGGATATGAAGGGAGATGCCCTCCATTGAGCTGTCATGAGATAAAGCATGGATATGAGGAAGACTCGAGCCTCATCTGAACTAAGACATAGTTCTGACTACATCCATAAAATGTCCAGAGTCTTTCACAAATGTTATCATTTTTCCTTGAAATGGGAGAGATCCACGGGTCATATATTTTTGAAAGCATAGGAACTTATGGACAACAGGTCTCGAGTGTTCTATATACTCTTGTGCATTTTTGAAAGGGATGGAGCTACCTATTTGCTCAACTCTCAAGACTTTGCACATGAAACCACACCTACCATTACCTATTAATATGCTTATATAGCATTCAGGAAGGTCATGAATCGTGTGATTTTGAGTGAAGCGCATTGCCAATGGGGCTGTGTGTATAAGTGTGCTGCATTGTGTTCTTTTCTTCATTTGCCTGATGAAGACAAGATTTGGTTGGAATGTTGGCAGGAAAAAGAGAGAAGATAAATATTTGGCAATGTTGCAAGTTGTTTCTGGTGGAGTGGTGGAGGACTACACCAAGTCAGGAGGTCTACAAAGTCTGACTCGGAGCTTTGTTGTTGTTGAACACCAACACACATTACCACATGCCATGTCTTGTTGCTATTTTTTCCCTCTGTGCCCTTTTGTTGCCATCCACCGTATCAAACCTATACAACTACTACACCCCACACACGATATTCGATCACCAAACAGATTTTCCATCCAGATATTTACCCCGCCAAAAGTGACTTGCGAAGTGAGGCTCTTCTTCTGAATGTGTGTATACAACGATGTAAGAGTTAAACACCATCAGTGCTTTTATGTAGCAAGAATTTATGTAGCAAGAATCTCAACCAACTCTCAGTTGACATAGCTAATAGATACTTCGGCTAGAGCATCCATTGAGTGAGTAAATTTAAGTTGATTATCGAGAGTCGTAAAATGTCATAAAATGTAACATCTCTCTCTTCCTCTTCTTTCTCTGTTATTCAGAAATTTGGAGTAAACCTGGAGTCTGTGGTGAAGCTGCTGGACGTGTTGGAGCCTGGATGCAACGGTGTGATCCTCAACTATGCACAGGTACCACGACAACGGTTGAAGGAAGGTGATGCTTTCATCAGCAACCTCTTACAAGAATCACAGGCAGAAGAACACGCAATGATGTCAGAGGAGGAGATGGGGGAAGTCGAGGAGTTTGGAGGAACCAAATTTGTAGGAGAGGATGATTACATGAATGATGTTGAGGAAGGGGGTGGGGATTACAGTCACGATGAACTCTGAGTATAGACATGTGTTAACTCATCACTGTGAAAGTAATGCAATGTCACATATAGTATCTAACTAGACAAGAACTGATTGAACCCAACTTTATTGGATTAACCGGTCATGCACGTGCACACAACACACACACACAGCAAAACAAAAGCGTCTGCTGCAAGCCATGGCTTCCCGATATGCCAATTCTACATTGGTCTAACATTTGTAATCAAGACTCAAGATTGCCTACAGGGG
Source organism: Cladorhizidae sp. MBARI D1340-BT2 (assembly GCA_028752905.1). Classification (NCBI taxonomy): domain Eukaryota; kingdom Metazoa; phylum Porifera; class Demospongiae; order Poecilosclerida; family Cladorhizidae; species Cladorhizidae sp. MBARI D1340-BT2. Next base: position 54,074,037 of record JAQNBH010000016.1, on the reverse strand, counting down.
TAGGACTGATATTTAACTAGGTGTTTGCCATCCATACTCTGGTAAGCTTTCGCCTCTTCTTTTGTATTTAGCATAGAGATCTAGTGGTTAATAGAGTCATCTCTCAAGTAACCTATAAACACCACTATATAAGTAGGAGAGTGCTTGGATTGCCACAGTCGCTCCAAAAATCCAAGCTTTTCCTGGTACCAATCCTGGACACTTAGGCGCAATCACTAGTAGTTCCCCGAGTTAGCTTCCTCTTAAAACTTACCATGCAATGCAACACCACCAGCATCTCCTATGCACATTGTGCCATAGACAGGGACAGATACTGAGAAAGAAGTCTTAGAAGTAGAAGCAGGGAAAAGAATTTCCTTCCTCTACTGTTTCTATTGACTCTGTATTCAGTTGTGTGCTCACTGCCTGGAAACTGTAGGTACCATGAAAGTAAACCATTTGCAGCACAATTGTATAGAGGTTGCTATATAGATATATATATAGCTGTGTGTTTTTAACTTCTCATTTTCCAACGAGATAATTGCAAAAAATTTGCCCCTCTTGATGTTCTCAAAGATGCATGGCCTTTCATCGTTCCCCCTATTCCTCCTCGTCCTTCAGCTGGTCAGAGCAATTTCTGCTGATGAGCTTGACTCAGAACTTCCAGGTCACATGAAACCCCTTGGCTCTCACATGGACCCTTTGCCAGTACGCAGGATCAGTTATCTCCCATCTCCGAGGGAATTTCACAAGAAGTATGTGATGCCAAAGCGTCCTCTCCTTCTTGAGGGGGCCCTGAACAATGCCTCAGCGTGGAGAAATTGGCAGGATGACGACTATCTCAGGTAGCCACTTCATCATTATTATATATATTTATACACTGTACTTTCACTTAAGTCTGGAGATTAATAATTTTCGTAAAACAATTTTTTATTGGAATTTAAGAGCTGTAGTTTTGCAAGGATGTTTTCTGAATGCAGCTGACCTCTGTGTCGAGTCTCAAGTTTAAACTTGGTGCATTGTAGTTATTATTTTATGCTGAGAATTTTTGATCTGCACACTTAGTGGAGCAATGTATTATATATTTTGTGTGAAGCGCACATCCCACCCACTTTGATACTGTTAAATGGATACGCAATGTGCTCTTGATTAAACCTTGAACTGCAGAACTGCAGAACTACAAACCATCCAGCAAGAGTAACTTTTCAGGCAATTTAGAAGAAGCACAGCTAGGGACTGGTTGAGAAAAGCCAAGAAACGGTCAGTATTATCTTATCCCCTCCTTCAGCCAGGAAGAAGAGCTACATGATTTATTCCCTCTTTCAGCCAGGAAGAGTGACCAAGGAAAAGTTCAAGCTGGAAGGTTATAGACTTGATCAAAATTGAAGGCTCCATTGCATAATTGACGTATGAATGAAGATGAGTAGATTTGATGGTCATAATCGCATCATTATTAGTACATGGTGGCTTTTAATTAACACCAATTTCACATTGCATGTTAATAATTTGGGGAAAAACGCCAACCTTTTCAACAAAACCACACACTCTTTCTGTGTGTTGTGTGTGTGTGTGTGGGGGGGGGGGGGGGGGGGGGTCTGGCTATCAAATAAGCATGACAAAATATTGATAATGTTGCTGACATGTGATGCTCTTCAGACTGCACTGTGTGCTACACTTCCATCATCTGCGAGCCTCTTGAAGCTTCAGTTGCCAGCTGGCACTCTGTATAAAAATAATTAGAACCCAGTATGCATCCCTTTTGTTACGTGGTGCCGATTTATGTTGTAAGCACATCTGCTAGACAACCAGCATCTACGACACTTTGGGATTTAAAACAATTAACACCGTTACATAATCCTGCAATGCTAAATAGTTACTAACTTGATCCGTTCGAAATGATATGAGTATGCAATTTTTGGCTCACTTACCTTATAGAGTTACATACTGGTCTTAAAGTTTGTCTGCCCAAGGTGAAGAGAAGGAGAGAGCTTCAGCTTACACCAAGTGACAGGTCCAGACCTCCTCCCACCCCTGTATATACGCAGTTAAAAATAATGCTGAAGCATTTTTATGCGAGTGGCTGAGCACATGCTTGAATTCTACTGAAGATACACTCACAACTCCTCCAAACTCTTTGCTAGTAAAAAGATTTGCCCACATATTTATATGTTTATTGGAATTATATGCATGTAAGCCTTAGAGCAATAGTTCCATACCTATTGTTATTTTTCCACATTAAAAACAGCACATGTTCTGCTGTTCTTCATTCCACTTAGTGTATTATGTTCATTTCACTTAGTATATATATTATGATTGATGTTGTTCTTCATTTCACTTAGTGTATATATTATGATTGATGTTGTTCTTCATTCCACTTAGTGTATTATGATTGATGTTGTTCTTGATTTCACTTAGTGTATTATGATTGATGTTGTTCTTCATTCCACTTAGTGTATTATGATTGATGTTGTTCTTCATTCCACTTAGTGTATTATGATTGATGTTGTTCATTTCACTTAGTGTATTATGATTGATGTTCTTTATTTCACTTAGTTTATTGTGATTCATGTTGTTCATTTCACTTAGTGTATTATGATTGATATTGTTCTTCTTTTCACTTAGTGTATTATGATTGATGTTCTTCATTCCACTTAGTGTATATATTATGATTGATGTTGTTCATTTCACTTAGTGTATTATGATTGATGTTCTTTATTTCACTTAGTTTATTGTGATTCATGTTGTTCATTTCACTTAGTGTATTATGATTGATATTGTTCTTCTTTTCACTTAGTGTATTATGATTGATGTTCTTCATTCCACTTAGTGTATATATTATGATTGATGTTGTTCTTCATTTCACTTAGTGTATTATGATTGATATTGTTCATTCCACTTAGTGTATTATGATTGATATTGTTCTTCATTTCACTTAGTGTATTATGATTGATGTTGCACTTAGTGTATTATGATTGATGTTGCACTTAGTGTATTATGATTGATGTTGCACTTAGTGTATTATGATTGATGTTGCACTTAGTGTATTATGATTGATGTTGCACTTAGTGTATTATGATTGATGTTGCACTTAGTGTATTATGATTGATGTTGCACTTAGTGTATTATGATTGATGTTGCACTTAGTGTATTATGATTGATGTTGCACTTAGTGTATTATGATTGATGTTCCACTTAGTGTATTATGATTGATGTTGTTCTTCATTTCACTTAGTGTATTATGATTGATGTTGTTCTTCATTTCACTTAGTGTATTATGATTGATATTGTTCTTGTAAATATGATTAGGGAGAATTTTGGTACTGAGGTGGTCGGAGTTGAGCAAGGAAAGAAAGAGAACCGCACAGATCCACGGTTTATGTTGTCCATCAACGAATTCTTAGACGTATGTCGTGAGTTACTTTGTGAGAGCAGATCAAGCACAACCCAGTCACATGACTTACAGCTACTACCCAAGACTCCCGCTGTGCACACGTGTAATGAAAGTTAATGTAGAGTGAATTATCTCTGTGTGACAGTGTCCTTCTCTGTGTAGAATAACTGCCCACCACATAGAACACTTTGTGGGTATAGCTGTCCTTTTTTGTGTAGGTTTGGTGTTGGGTGTTTGTAAGACTTCCTGGTTGTGAAAAGTTAATGTGTGTATATATTATATATATGTGTGTGTGCATGTATATAGCTATGTGTGTGTGTGTGTGCAGCATGTATATATGTGTGTGTGCATGTATATAGTGTGTGTGCATGTATATAGTTGTGTGTGTGTGCATGTATATATGTGTGTGTGTGTGTGTGTGTGTGTGCATGTATATATATATAATATATACTTAGAAGGTAGTTTGCTGATGAAGGCTACAAATAGTGCTCAATGCTGTGTTAAGGCAGAGCTATTGAATATAGAAAAGTACTGGGAGACTAGCCATCCCAGTACTTTTCTATATATAATATATATATATATTAGGTCCAGAATGTTTTATTTGATATATATTTTGGATTAACATGTTAACATGTCAAAAAGGAAATGAAACAAGTTACAGTAACCCTTTACCTATTAAAACTAAATATAATACAGAGTATATAATTATTAAAAACAGTATATTAATAGGTAAAGGGTCATGTGGTCTATGTTGATAAGTTGTTTCATTTCTTTTTGGCATGTCAAATCCAACATGTTTTTTCTTTAAACAGCATCTTACAAGGGGTAACACCAGAACCAATAAATATTGTGTTAGTATATACACACACGAGCCTATGTATTCACATTGACACATGCATCATAAATAGTTACCTGGTTTTGTTGAAGGTCTGAAGTAAGCTTCAGAGGAATCCAACTTATCCATTCTTTGTAATGAAGAAGTGCAGCTGCTTGCTGACTTGGACTCAATATTGCACATACACAAATGTGTTTATTGTGTGGATGATCTTTTACCAATTTCAGGTGTTTTATTACTAAGTCAGTAATGCAATAATTTGTAGTCTTCTGATAGCAAAATTAATTCTGATAGCAAAATTATCACAAATCATTGCGAGAAACATAAATATAGGGGAGATTGGCATCCACCATTTTAAACTATGTTCAAGCCAATATATCGCGTCTGATCTCTACAACCATTTGGTCCTGTGCAACTGTTACCAAGTTATTGAAGGTATTGTAGCTGAGCCTACTTGGGTACAGTCAACAATAGCAATGAGACATGGCAAGTGTTGATATGTATATTGTATAACAAAGAACAAGTGTTTAAAATCCCTGGAGAACCTGAAGTAATCCTCTACTGCTCAACTATAAAAGAGCCCTGGAGAACCTGAAGTAATCCTCTACTGCTCAACTAGAAAAGAGCCCTGGAGAACCTGAAGTAATCCTCTCCTGCTCAACTATAAAAGAGCCCTGGAGAACCTGAAGTAATCCTCTCCTGCTCAACTATAAAAGAGCCCTGGAGAACCTGAAGTAATCCTCTACTGCTCAACTAGAAAAGAGCCCTGGAAAACCTGAAGTAATCCTCTCCTGCTCAACTATAAAAGAGCCCTGGAGAACCTGAAGTAATCCTCTCCTGCTCAACTATAAAAGAGCCCTGGAGAACCTGAAGTAATCCTCTCCTGCTCAACTATAAAAGAGCCCTGGAGAACCTGAAGTAATCCTCTCCTGCTCAACTAGAAAAGAGCCCTGGAGAACCTGAAGTAGCCCTCTACTGCTCAACTATAAAAGAGCCCTGGAGAACCTGAAGTAATCCTCTACTGCTCAACTATAAAAGAGCCCTGGAGAACCTGAAGTAATCCTCTACTGCTCAACTATAAAAGAGCCCTGGAGAACCTGAAGTAATCCTCTCCTGCTCAACTATAAAAGAGCCCTGGAGAACCTGAAGTAATCCTCTGCTGCTCAACTATAAAAGAGCCCTGGAGAACCTGAAGTAATCCTCTCCTGCTCAACTATAAAAGAGCCCTGGAGAACCTGAAGTAATCCTCTACTGCTCAACTATAAAAGAGCCCTGGAGAACCTGAAGTAGCCCTCTACTGCTCAACTATAAAAGAGCCCTGGAGAACCTGAAGTAATCCTCTACTGCTCAACTATAAAAGAGCCCTGGAGAACCTGAAGTAATCCTCTACTGCTCAACTTTAAAAGAGCCCTGGAGAACCTGAAGTAATCCTCTGCTGCTCAACTATAAAAGAGCCCTGGAGAACCTGAAGTAATCCTCTGCTGCTCAACTATAAAAGAGCCCTGGAGAACCTGAAGTAATCCTCTACTGCTCAACTATAAAAGAGCCCTGGAGAACCTGAAGTAGCCCTCCTAAACGAGGACAGCATGTGGGCGAGTTTAATTGGATCATTGTCAACCACCACCACCCACACCTTTTTACCACAATCGAGAAATAGAGTAGTCGAAGATGTGCATTGGAACATTCAGTAATAACGATTTTACTACTGTATGAAAGTTAATATCGACACACTAGATAGGAATTTCAAGAGTTGTTTTGCAAGGGCATCGCTTGAATGCTTTTTCGACCTAATATCAATCAAAATGGCCATTTCTGTCTCGATTTAAACAGATTCATGACTTTTATATGCACAGCCATTTTTTGCTATGGACATTTCTAGACTTCCTCTTGGGCCAATTTGCTTATACTATATAGCCTATCAGTAGATAGACAGATATATGGTTGGATAGATAGATGGATAGATAGATGGATAGATGAATAGATGAATAAACAAATAAATAAATAATAAATAAATAAATAAATAAATAAATAAATAAATAAATAAATAAATAAATAAATAAATAAATAAATAAATAAATAAATAAATAAATAAATAAATAAATAAATAAATAAATAAATAAATAAATAAATAAATAAATAAATAAATAAATAAATAAATAAATAAATAAATAAATAAATATATATATATATAAATAAATAAATAAATAAATAAATAATAACAAACAAACAAACAAACAAACAAATAAATAAACAAATAAATATAAACAGATAGACAAACAAATAAATAAATAACTAAATAAATATTATTATTATTATTATTATTATTATTATTATTATTATTATTATTATTATTATTATTATTATTATTATTATTATTATTATTATTATTATTATTATTATTATTATTATTATTATTATTATTATTATTATTATTATTATTATTATTATTATTATTATTATTATTATTATTATTATTATTATTATTATTATTATTATTATTATTATTATTATTATTATTATTATTATTATTATTCACATCATTATTATTATTATTATGGTCCAGTCTACAAAAGTCCATCAACCATGGGGGGTCTGGTTAACAACCGACCAACCCACATGGTTGCATTCCCCCTCCAGAGGCAGATGGACAGCCTTTGAAAGAGGTGTGTGATGCAGTCTTCTGGGAGGGTGCCCAATCTCTGGCCTTGCAGTCGGCCAATTGATTTGATGGCTGACACGGCCTCATCACTCCATCCTCCGAGGAACTCCACGACTAGGGTAATGAAGGAGATACCAGCAGCATGATAGGCTTGGCTGTGAGCAGCACGTTTGCGATCTTCTCCTATGGACAGAGCGTAGCCCTGGACTGCCGCAGCGCCCTCGACCGTAATTATTATTATTATTATTATTATTATTATTATTATTATTATAAATAATATATATAAATAATAAACAATAAAACAACAATAATAATAATCAATTGATAGTTATACAATTAAATTATATAAGTTAAAGTAATGATATTAGTTGAAGAAGTCAGTAGCGGTTGACATATCAGCCGATCCCAACACTGAGGCCGCATTACCACGTTGTACAGCAACGGAGAGCCTCTGGATGAGGAAGGTGGTAGAACTCTCCTGACCCGTAATCCGGGCTAGTCGGCGGCCAAGATCTTTCAGTAGTGTCAGAGTCATGGGACCGAAAATCCCAGAAGTCTCGATGGCAATAGGGCTGAAGACATGGGATGGGTCCAGGTGGGAATATTTGGCCTTCTTCTTCTCCTCTGCCAAAGCTGCAACTGACCCTGCCTTACTGGTGGCATTGGAAGCATATGAATGGGCAAACGTATCAGGGCATGTCGCGTCCCACACTAGCAACTTCCCTCTCATCCATGGCACCACTGTTACGCCATCTGGTCGCTTTCCATCCGAGCGATAAAGACCAGAAGGCTCCAGCCGAGAAGGCACTTTGGCTGAGGCGAGTGCCCTGTGGACAATATCATTCATTGCAGCGTGACGGTGGTGACGGCCTTCACTTCTGCGACAGCTTAGACCATGTAAGCCCAGGCTGTCCACGGCAACACCACAATGATGACAGGTGTGGGGTCTGCACAGGGGAGCTCCCAGGCGGAGGCTAACTGCTATCCTGATGGTGTCATCACTCATACGTAGGCCAAGTGAAGAAATGGGCAACACATTCAGCCATGCCCCTGACTCTTTAGCTCTAGATGCAAGCAGACGGGCTCTGGATTTTGTGTCTGTAGCTGACTAAATAAATAAAATTAAACATATAGAAGGAAAAACAAACAAACAAACAAATAAATAAATCAAACATGAAAGCTTGCAAACAAGTACTTAGTGACTTTAAACTTGTGCTCTGGTAGATAGTCATTTTTGTGTATACTTGCTAAATGTGTGCACTTTCCTTAGCATTGACTGCCTCATGGATTAAACCACACCTACTCTTGTAATCTCATTGCAGCGGTATGAGGATGAGGACATCTACATGGTATATAAGCTGCCCCCTCCTATGTACCAGCAGTGGGAGTTGCCACGCCCATTAATCTGCGGGGGCTTCCTAGATAACTTGAACTTTGTTTACATCTGGTTCAGCAGTGGAGGGACGAACTCTGTCCTCCACTCCGATTCTAACGAGAATTTTCACTGCGTGGTGAGTGGCAAGAAGAAGCTAGTAATGGTTGACCCTCGCTACTCCAAGATCATAGGACCAGAGCACGAGGAGAAAGGATTCTATGATATTAATGTGGAGAAGTGAGTATGTGCAGGAAACACACAGACAGGGTTCTATGAACACACATGCTGGTACAGACGGGGTTCTAGGAACACACATGCTGGTACAGACAGGGTTCTAGGAACACACATGCTGGTACAGACAGGGTTCTAGGAACACACATGCTGGTACAGACATGGTTCTAGGAACACACATGCTGGTACAGACAGGGTTCTAGGAACACATGCTGGTACATATAGGGTTCTAGGAACACACATGCTGGTACAGACAGGGTTCTAGGAACACACATGCTGGTACAGACAGGGTTCTAGGAACACATATGCTGGTACAGACAGGGTTCTAGGAACACACATGCTGGTACAGACAGGGTTCTAGGAACACATGCTGGTACATATAGGGTTCTAGGAACACACATGCTGGTACAGACAGGGTTCTAGGAACACACATGCTGGTACAGACAGGGTTCTAGGAACACACATGCTGGTACAGACAGGGTTCTAGGAACACACATGCTGGTACAGACAGGGTTCTAGGAACATACATTAGAGCAGAGAGACACACAAAAGTGTCGAGGTAGGTCCCCACTGGTTGTTGTTCTTTAGTTTGTTCACTAAACCAGTAAACTCACTTCTCCATTAACTGTACAGCTAGTCCTCTCTTACCTTCTGACCAGTGGTGTCATTATAACCTAGGCTTTGGGGGTTTAGCTCAGGTAAAAACTGGCGTAGCCTGGTTAATTTTTTTCTTCCAAACCTTAAGGCTCTAATGTTGGATCATGACATTCAAGACTTTAAGTATTGGATCATGACATTCAAGACCTTAAGTAGACCCTAATGTTGGATCGTGACATTCAAGACCTTAAGTAGACCCTAATGTTGGATCATGACATTCAAGCCTTAAGTAGACCCTAATGTTGGATCATGACATTCAAAACCTTAAGTAGACCCTAATGTTGGATCATTACATTCAAAACCTTAAGTAGACCCTAATGTTGGATCATGACATTCAAAACCTTAAGTAGACCCTAATGTTGGATCATGACATTCAAAACCTTAAGTAGACCCTAATGTTGGATCATGACATTCAAAACCTTAAGTAGACCCTAATGTTGGATCATGACATTCAAAACCTTAAGTAGACCCTAATGTTGGATCATGACATTCAAAACCTTAAGTAGCCCCTAATGTTGGATCATGGCATTCAAAACCTTAAGTAGACCCTAATGTTGGATCATGGCATTCAAAACCTTAAGTAGCTCCTAACATTGGATCATGGCATTCAAAACCTTAAGTAGGCCCTAACGTTGGATCATGGCATTCAAAACCTTAAGTAGACCCTAATGTTGGATCATGGTATTCAAAACCTTAAGTAGACCCTAATGTTGGATCATGGCATTCAAAACCTTAAGTAGACCCTAATGTTGGATCATGGCATTCAAAACCTTAAGTAGACCCTAATGTTGGATCATGGCATTCAAAACCTTAAGTAGACCCTAATGTTGGTGGATCATGGCATTCAAAACCTTAAGTAGACCCTAATATTGGATCATGACATTCAAAACCTTTAAGTAGGCCCTGATGTTAGATTGTCATATTATCAAACAGATTCTGCATCAGACACAGGCTTGCTATGGGCCTATTTACTTGAGTGAGAAGTTGCTGTGAGAACTCTCCTTTACGTGATTTGATTGGTTAGATTGGCAACACTTTGATTCCCGATTGCTGAGCACCTATCCAAATTAAAAACTGTCCTCTTTAAGCACTCGAGAGAGAAATGGCTGACAAAACCCATTCTCTTTTGGGATTTAAAAAGCATAAGTTTTGGGGAAATTCCCATGGTGAGAGATTGTCCATGTGTGGAAACTTATGGCTTATGCCATTATCAACATTATACAGAATCATATAGCTATGTCTAAAAAAGAATAGCTAAAAAAGAAAGCAGATACTCAATGAACATTGAATGTGTGATGTTATTCCCAATGTTACTGCTACTCACTTCCACACCAAGTTGAATGGTGTTTGCGCATACGCAGTAAGTAGTCTAACTGGAACGGTCACATCCTAGCGATGCCCATGCTTCTATTATGCAGCCAGTTCTCTCTCCTCTACTGACTGTGCAGCCAGTTCTCTCTCCTCTACTGACCAGTTCTCTCTCCTCTACTAGCCAGTTCTCTCTCCTCTACTGACTGTGCAGCCAGTTCTCTCTCCTCTACTGACTGTGCAGCCAGTTCTCTCTCCTCTACTGACTGTGCAGCCAGTTCTCTCTCCTCTACTGACTGTGCAGCCAGTTCTCTCTGCTCCACTGACTGTGCAGCCAGTTCTCTCTCCTCCACTGACTGTGCAGCCAGTTCTCTCTCCTCCACTGACTGTGCAGCCAGTTCTCTCTCCTCTACTGTTTCTCTTTCCCCTACTCAGACAATACTTCCTCATGGGATGACATGTGGTGGAGTGAATGTCATGTCCATTTTATTTTCTGTTGTGCTGTGTGCATATATTGTCCATATTTAGGTTGGTTGACCCTCGGTGACACACTTAGATATACGTACACAGATAGACACATGGACTACAAGACATACATAGATAGACACATGGTCTACAAGACATACATAGATAGGCACATGGTCTACAAGCAGTTCCTCTTCCTCATTGTGTGACTCATAAATCAATTGATTGGTATCCTGCGTAGGGTGGACATGACGAAATATCCGGAGCTGTCCCGGATCCCGTGGTACTTGGCCGAGTTGCAGGAGGGGGACTGCCTCTATATCCCCTACTTGTGGTTACACAATGTACGTAATTACTAACCCCAAATCAATCCAATCCAGACACTGCATACATTCACTTCCCCTCACCATTATTTAAGTACAGAACATTACTTGTCATTACATTATGAAGGAAAGGATAACAGCATGTGGTGTGTTATGACCTAACACATGTGTTGTGGTGAGGAAATATTGTTTAGAGGGATATTTTCGAAGGTTAATTCTGGGCCATGCCTGCAAGGAGCAGGGAGTCATCGAGTTGTTGAATGGTTGGATGAAGATGCATAGCATATGCTCCACAAACATTGATTGGTCAGGTGGGGATGTGTAGCATGTGCTCCATTATTAGTTTTGTTGTTGTTGCTATTGCTGTTGGTGTTGCTGTTGCTGTTGGTGTTGCTCTTGCTGTTGGTGTTGCTCAGGTGCATTCATTTGGTCGCAACATGGGGATCAATGTCTGGTGGACACAGTTCCTGTATGTATCGTATGAATGTTTGGCATGTGTGCATCTTTCCGAGTGGTGTGTGCATGCATGTATGTGCATGTGTGTGTGTGCATGTGTGTGCATGTATGTGTGCGCATGTGTGTGCATGTATGTGTGCGCATGTGTGTGTGCATGTGTGTGTGCATGTGTGTGTGCATGTGTGTGCGCATGTGTGTGTGCATGTGTGTGCATGTGTGTGCATGTGTGTGCATGTGTGTGTGCATGTGTGTGTGTGCATGTGTGTGTGCATGTGTGTGTGTCATGTGTGTGCATGTGTGTGCATGTGTGTGTGTGCATGTGTGTGTGCATGTGAGTGTGTGCATGTGTATGCATGTGTGTGTGTGCATGTGTGTGTGCATGTGTGTGTGTGTGTGTATAGAGAGCTTGTGCAGTGTAGAGTGTATTTCCCCCATAACAGAGTGCAACTCTGATGCAGTGTAGTTCAGTGTATATACTAATAATAGTCATGAACTAAACATGTTGTGCTATGGTCCAACATGTCTCCCCATTCTGTCAGCTTCAGCAGCGATGATTGTCCACCAGACAAGGAACTTCCAAAATTCCTGCCTCTGAGCCAGGTGGAACTAGTCTCAGAGTTGTTGATCAAGTGAGCATCTCACAATATCATGTGCTAGTCACATGAAATAGCTTATTTTCTTATGTTGCTTATGTGATGTGCAGGGACTTACTTCATGAAGCAGCACGACCTGACTACTCAGTCCATGCTGAGGATCTGCACAAGCTGATTGGAGAGGTAACATCACATTTTGCTCTCTTGTGTGGCCAGTGTGTGCACATTTCTTCCTGCCAGTAATCTCACAAGATGCTTCTCTCCGCAATGCAAGCAATATCATACTCGTCCGAGTTCAGCAGCTACAAGCTGTTGATTTGATGTTCAGACAAACACTCCAACATTTCAGGCAAACCTTGTTGAGCAAAGTCTCCAAGATATCAAGGAAAATATAATGTCACAGAGAGTACCCAAGTTACAATGACCTTCTCAATAATTAACTTGAAATTTACTCTCTTGATGTTTTGACTAGATGCTCTAGCCTTCATCGCGAATAAATGTCCAGAGAGTAAATTTCAAGTTGATTATTGAGAAGGTCATTGTAATTTCGTTATGTTAACTGAGAGTTCATTGGGAATAATTAATGACTTGCTCAATAATTAGCTGAGCATCTGAATCATCGGACGAGCAAATTTAAAGTAGGGAGCGATACCATAGATACAAATACTTACAAAAACGTGTGCTTACAACTTTGGAGCTCTATAGATTCTACACTTAATTGTATGGCCTCAGTATATAGCTCTAGAGATAGGTCTTCCTGTGTGCTCTCTTTAGATAGCATAGGTATAACCATGCCAATGTTATATATATGCAGTACCAAAGTTGGGGACCTCAAAACCTGAATGCCTGAATTATCTGCTGATGTGGCTCCAGATTGGGAAGTGCAAAGCAATTTGTGTTGTCAAGAGAAATCCGTACCACACTAAATGAGTGTTTTTATTAGGAGGTATATATGCAGTCAAGCGTGGTGATGAAAGATTTATTTTCAACACCCATGCTTGACCACGTAGTCCCATTTTAGTGCCTAATGAGTTCCTCTTGCTGCCGCAGATAGCTTCTATCACTTTACTATCAGGAGCCCATCTGTAGAGAATCCAAGCATGCAGGTTTTGAGGTCTCTAATTTTGACTGCATGTAACCTTGGCATAGTTATAGCTCAACATTTTTAGTATCAAAAGAGAGCACACAGAGAGACCTATCTTTTATGCAATAATGCAACGGGAGGGTGATAACAAATGCACAAAAACTTGTGATCATGACTTTGGAGCTCCATAGATTCTACATACTTCACTGTATGGACCTGATATATAGCATCAATTGAGAATGTTTAAATTGACTTATCTCCAAAAAATTATCCTAGTGTTTCAAGTTTCAACAATATAAGTTCCTTATCTTTCCAATACCCAATGAGCTTGACTCTCTGTCTCCTCCAATACCCAATGAGCATGACCCTCTGTCTCCTCCAATACCCAATGAGCATGACCCTCTGTCTCCTCCAATACCCAATGAGCATGACCCTCTGTCTCCTCCAATACCCAATGAGCACGACTCTCATCTCCTCCAATACCCAATGAGCATGACCCTCTGTCTCCTCCAATACCAATGAGCAGGACGCTCTGTCTCCTCCAATACCCAATGAGCACGACGCTCTGTCTCCTCCAATACCCAATGAGCATGACTCTCTGTCTCCCCCAATGACCATGACTCAAGTGTTACAGAACAAGTTCTCTGTCTCTCCCGAGCTACTCCTTCATGCACACAAGTTGTTCAAGAGATGATAATAGTGAAGGCCATGGAGGGTCCCACATTCGCATGCACACAGACAGTGGAGAGACTAGGCCAGAATGGTGAAGGCCATGGAGGGTCCTACATTCGCATGCATACAGTGGAGACTAGGCCAGAATGGTGAAGGCTATGGAGTGTTTCACATTCGCATGCACACGGACAGTAGTGAGAACTAGGCCAGTGCTTTACGTGCACCAGGGAGTACATGCTTTATGGCCTATCCCTCTCCCACTATTTCTCTGTCACACAGAGCTCTGAAGGAGTCGAGATCATAACACTAGACTCGTTCAAGAAACTACTGGATGTGTTGGAGCCTGGCTGCAATGGCATCGTTACTAACTACCGACGAATACCACTACAAAGACTGAAGGATGGGGAAGCCGCCTTCATGAGTCTCCTACCACCCTTGCATGAGGAGCAAGGTAAAGATGACGAGTTCAGAGGAAAGGCTGAAGAGTTTCTGACTGGAGTCAATGATGGGAGGGATTATGACCACAACGAACTCTGAGCCTTTCATAGCTACCAGAATATTAAAATACCCACACACGTACACACATCTTCCTGCTTTTAACACAACTTGTTTAGGGGGAAATGATGTAGTATAGGAACTTGTTAGTAATATATATATAGCCGTACGTGGGTCGTGTATGTAGTGTATACTAGATATTTCCAAGAGGTTAAATACCGGTTATGAATGGAAAAAATCACAGGAGAAATAATCGTGTAGCGTCACTCAAATCAAAGCCACACCTTACTGTTGCCATTTTTGATTGGATTCATGACTTGAAGTATAATTTTAAACACTCATTTTTCCTTCTATATATATACTGTGAAACCATATGAAATTACACTCCTCACACAGTGTTATTCAATGTATGGAATGCTGAGAAAACTGACATTTAAAAGACTTGATATATAGAACAAACTTGTTCTGAGAGATGTGAATCTGCTGGATATTAACATGTTACAACAACATGGTGTGGCTACAGTTATAAATATAATTATAATGCATAGAACACATTAGCAAGATGGACATCAGAGAACAGGAACTGGCAAAGCAACATCCTTAGGCTTCCTCTGCTCGGTGTGAAGTGAGAGAGATGCCAAATAGCGGGCAAACTCTTCAAAATTGACAGTACCGTTCTTGTCTGAGGGAGGGAGAGAGAGAGAGGAGAGAGTGAGTTGTGAGTCGTCATGAACTGCATGATCTAATCAAAGACATCAACTAGCACCTTAACAATATCAACTTAACAATATCAAGAATAAAAATGTAATTTAAAACAATGACCGGTTCCTGGACATATGTTCATTTAGATGATGATCCTTTGCCACTAAAAATATATAACTGATGGATTTTCAAAGTAAAGGGTCATCTACTTGGTTGTGATGATCCTTTACAAAATATAACATTGGTGTGAATGGTAAGGGTAATCTAATTTGTTGTGATGACCCTTTACCACTTAAATATAACATTGGTGTGATGATTTTTAAAGTAAGTGATTATGATGACCATTTACCACTTAATTAAACAAGATGCCAATTGGCACCAATAGAAATTTGGTCCACTAATAGTTGGTTAACATGTTTCATATGGCAGTGTTGCACTTCTAGAAAATAGGACGCTGCAAGACTAGCACACTTAATTCCTATAGCTCTATCTAACAATATAAGCTAGCATAGCTACACACTGAAAATTATTTGTGCACAAAATTAAGTGGGCTACCTTCATTGCTAGTGCTTGATGTCATGTTTCTATGGAGAAGGAGCGCCATAAAAGTCTATAATTGGCTAAACATTGCCTCAACATTGAAGATAGCCTTTGAGATCGAGAAGCACGAACTCCAAATGGTCACAAAAGGGTGGCAGACTAGATTGTTTTCATTGTCTGGTAGCCATGACAACACTTTGCTTTAGGGCAGATGGTAGACTAAGTTCTTCAAACTCTAATCCAAGCTTCCGACATTTTTTCTTTCTCATACTGAACGAGGTGGTCACTTGAAAATAACTCCACCCCATGCATTATAATAGATGCGGTTAGCCGGTTAAAAGATAACATTTGCAAACAATTTTTAAAGTAAAGGTCACATAATGGACCCTTTACCATTTAAAATATGGCATCTGATTGGTTATGATGACACTTTACCACTTAAGGGGTGACAGTTGCATTTTTTTGGGGAGAGTGATCCACATGTATTTCCCCCCTTTTTTCTTCTTGTGGTTACCATTATAACTCCATAGATTCCGTAAACTTCATGGTATGGACTTGATATATAGCTTAAAAAATAGGTCTCTCTTTGTGCTCTCTGTTGATACTAAAATATTTTTCATAAGTATAACTATAGCCAAGTTACTGGAGCTACAAGTGGAGGGAACCTCAAAAACCTGAGACTGATTTTGCCGCATAAATATCTCCTGATTGCCAAGTGCTAGAGAGTTGAAATTAGCACTAGTGGCTATAGGAAGCTCTACTCTATTCAATGAGTGTTTTCATTAGGCGCTAAAATGTAAGTACGTGGTCAAGCGTGCGGGTGGAAAATGAATTTCGTTAATAATCCATAAAACTCATTTTCCACCCAGCTTTATGGATTATAGCTGTTGCTTTTAAGATAATTATAGCTGTTGCTTTTAAGATAATGTTGCTTTTATGATAATAATTATAGCTATTGCTTTTAAGATTGCTTTTAAGATAATAATTATAGCTGTTGCTTTTAAGATAATGTTGCTTTTATGATAATAATTATAGCTATTGCTTTTAAGATTGCTTTTAAGATAATAATTATAGCTGTTGCTTTTATGATAATAATTATAGCTGTTGCTTTTATGATAATAATTATAGCTATTGCATAAGATAATATATAGTTGTTGTTTATATAAATCTTATTTTTAAAGCATTTGCTTGGAACTTTGCACATAAAAACAACCCCAAGAGCTGATAAAAGATAAATCTTCGGTAGATTTTCTTTCTTGTCCTGCGGCTCAACATTGTGGCATAGCAAGCTACAGAGAACCAACGAGCAGAGATGAGTCGCTTCCATAAATTATTCTATTGCTGCACACCACACAAGTCAGCACTTACCATACCTTGTCGTTAATGAGTCAGCCATGCACCAGCTTCAGCCACCTTCAAGGACTTGGAAAGAGTTGCACAGGAGAACTCCAGGGACTTCAAGGACTTGGCAAGAGTTGCACAGGAGAACTCCAGAACCTTCAAGAGTTGCACAGGAGAACTCCATGGCCTTCAAGGACTTGGAAAGAGTTGCACAGGAGAAGTCCAGAACCTTCAAGGACTTGGCACAGGAGAACTCCAGGGCCTTCAAGAGTTGCACAGGAGAACTCCAGGGCCTTCAAGGACTTGGCAAGAGTTGCACAGGAGAACTCCAGATCCTTCAAGGACTTGGCAAGAGTTGCACAGGAGAACTCCAGAGCCTTCAAGGACTTGGCAAGAGTTGCACAGGAGAACTCCAGAACCTTCAAGGACTTGGCAAGAGTTGCACAGGAGAACTCCAGAACCTTCAAGGACTAAGCAAGAGTTGCACAGGAGAACTCCAGAGCCTTCAAGGACTTGGCAAGAGTTGCACAGGAGAACTCCAGAGCCTTCAAGGACTTGGCAAGAGTTGCACAGGAGAACTCCAGAACCTTCACCAGAACCTTCAAGGACTAGGCAAGAGTTGCACAGGAGAACTCCAGAACCTTCAAGGACTTGGCAAGAGTTGCACAGGAGAACTCCAGAGCCTTCAAGGACTTGGCAAGAGTTGCACAGGAGAACTCCAGAACCTTCAAGGACTAAGCAAGAGTTTCACAGGAGAACTCCAGAGCCTTCAAGGACTTGGCAAGAGTTGCACAGGAGAACTCCAGGGCCTTCAAGCACTTGGCAAGAGTTGCACAGGAGAACTCCAGAACCTTCACCAGAACCTTCAAGGACTAGGCAAAAGTTGCACAGGAGAACTCCAGAACCAACCAAGCATGGCAAATGTTATTCTATATCATGTTACTACCACAGCACAGATTGCTGTATAGTCACTTGCTCTTGCTTAACTCGAGAGGATTACTCATAGTAAACCAGCTGATCACTCAGATCGAGCTGCACAGCTCAGCATAGCTGACAGATAAACATTCTTTACACCCAATAGTCTTTGGTTTAAGTGCTAGAGTTCTAGACAAACATTAAAATATTCCAAGTATTTTGTTTACTTTTATTGTTGCTAGGCTATAGCTATATAGCATAGCAACAATGCTCACCTGACAGAGAGACCTCAAGCCATGAAGAATGCACACCTGACTCTTGCTGTTACTTCGTCATATGACTAATTAAGTATGTGTGCACTGCATAATTTTAATGTTCGCCCCTAAAGATTTAATCAATATTTTGTCTTGTTGGTGGAAGAGGGGAGGGGGGTGGGGAGGACTACATCCATATATTGGTTTTCCCAACCCCCTTCCCTATTTAAAAATGGCGCCAACTAAAAATGGCATCAACACATGTATCTCGGCTAAAACTCACGTTGGTAGCTACTTAGTAACCTAAACAGGTTCAGCCATTTTTAGCTCCAGCAATACTCCATGCATGCACCCTTCAAGAAAGAGTAAACTGGCAGCCCCAAAACCTGTTAAAACCTGTGAAATCCAAGCCTTCAAGCAGCTTGTATCTATCTAACTATCTATCTACTCTCCCCATTCTTTATAATTTCAATTTTCAATACCAGAAGACTACAACTTGCCCAATGCATTGAAGTGATGAGTCTTGGTAAAAGATCATCCACACAATAAACACATTTGTGTATGTGCAATATTGAGTCCGAGTCAGCAAGCAGCTTCACTTATTCATTACAAAGAAGTGAAGCTTACGCTTGTGAATAGTTAACAGCACCGACCTTCAACAAAACCAGGTAACTGGTGTATGTCTGTGTATAGGTACATGTGTTGACCAGGTAACTACTAGTGGTGCATGTCTGTGTATAGGCACATGTGTTGACCAGGTAACTACTAGTGGTGCATGTCTGTGTATAGGCACATGTGTTGACCAGGTAACTACTAGTGGTGCATGTCTGTGTATAGGCACATGTGTTGACCAGGTAACTACCAGTGGTGCATGTCTGTGTATAGGCACATGTGTTGACCAGGTAACTACTAGTGGTGCATGTCTGTGTATAGGCACATGTGTTGACCAGGTAACTACTAATGGTGCATGTCTGTGTATAGGCACATGTGTTGACCAGGTAACTACTAGTGGTGCATGTCTGTGTATAGGCACATGTGTTGACCAGGTAACTACTAGTGGTGCATGTCTGTGTATAGGCACATGTGTTGACCAGGTAACTACTAGTGGTGCATGTCTGTGTATAGGCACATGTGTTGACCAGGTAACTACTAGTGGTGCATGTCTGTGTATAGGCACATGTGTTGACCAGGTAACTACTAGTGGTGCATGTCTGTGTATAGGCACATGTGTTGACCAGGTAACTACTAGTGGTGCATGTCTGTGTATAGGTTGACCAGGTAACTACTAGTGGTGCATGTCTGTGTATAGGCACATGTGTTGACCAGGTACAAGTGGTGCATGTCTGTGTATAGGCACATGTGTTGATCAGGTAACTACTAGTGGTGCATGTCTGTGTATAGGCACATGTGTTGACCAGGTAACTACTAGTGGTGCATGTCTGTGTATAGGCACATGTGTTGACCAGGTAACTACTAGTGGTGCATGTCTGTGTATAGGCACATGTGTTGACCAGGTAACTACTAGTGGTGCATGTCTGTGTATAGGCACATGTGTTGACCAGGTAACTACTAGTGGTGCATGTCTGTGTATAGGCACATGTGTTGACCAGGTAACTACTAGTGGTGCATGTCTGTGTATAGGCACATGTGTTGACCAGGTAACTACTAGTGGTGCATGTCTGTGTATAGGCACATGTGTTGACCAGGTAACTACTAGTGGTGCATGTCTGTGTATAGGCACATGTGTTGACCAGGTAACTACTAGTGGTGCATGTCTGTGTATAGGCACATGTGTTGACCAGGTAACTACTAGTGGTGCATGTCTGTGTATAGGCACATGTGTTGACCAGGTAACTACTAGTGGTGCATGTCTGTGTATAGGCACATGTGTTGACCAGGTAACTACTAGTGGTGCATGTCTGTGTAGGCACATGTGTTGACCAGGTAACTACTAGTGGTGCATGTCTGTGTAGGCACATGTGTTGACCAGGTAACTACTAGTGGTGCATGTCTGTGTATAGGCACATGTGTTGACCAGGTAACTACTAGTGGTGCATGTCTGCGTATAGGCACATGTGTTGACCAGGTAACTACTAGTGGTGTATGTCTGTGTATAGGCACATGTGTTGACCAGGTAACTACTAGTGGTGCATGTCTGTGTATAGGCACATGTGTTGACCAGGTAACTACTAGTGGTGCATGTCTGTGTATAGGCACATGTGTTGACCAGGTAACTACTAGAGGTGCATGTCTGTGTATAGGCACATGTGTTGACCAGGTAACTACTAGTGGTGCATGTCTGTGTATAGGCACATGTGTTGACCAGGTAACTACTAGTGGTGCATGTCTGTGTATAGGCACATGTGTTGACCAGGTAACTACTAGTGGTGCATGTCTGTGTATAGGCACATGTGTTGACCAGGTAACTACTAGTGGTGCATGTCTGTGTATAGGCACATGTGTTGACCAGGTAACTACTAGTGGTGTATGTCTGTGTATAGGCACATGTGTTGACCAGGTGACTACTAGTGGTGCATGTCTGTGTATAGGCACATGTGTTGACCAGGTAACTACTAGTGGTGCATGTCTGTGTATAGGCACATGTGTTGACCAGGTAACTACTAGTGGTGCATGTCTGTGTATAGGCACATGTGTTGACCAGGTAACTACTAGTGGTGCATGTCTGTGTATAGGCACATGTGTTGACCAGGTAACTACTAGTGGTGCATGTCTGTGTATAGGCACATGTGTTGACCAGGTGACTACTAGTGGTGCATGTCTGTGTATAGGCACATGTGTTGACCAGGTAACTACTAGTGGTGCATGTCTGTGTATAGGCACATGTGTTGACCAGGTAACTACTAGTGGTGCATGTCTGTGTATAGGCACATGTGTTGACCAGGTAACTACTAGTGGTGCATGTCTGTGTATAGGCACATGTGTTGACCAGGTAACTACTAGTGGTGCATGTCTGTGTATAGGCACATGTGTTGACCAGGTAAATACTAGTGGTGCATGTCAGTGTATAGGCACATGTGTTGACCAGGTAACTACCAGTGGTGCATGTCTGTGTATAGGCACATGTGTTGACATCAGTGATAAACGTGGTAAAGGGTAAAGACTAAGGTTGTTTATCTCTGGTTACACTGAGTAACTTTTTGTAGGTGGCTGCCCGACTATAAAAATCAGATAGAAACAAGAAAAAATACATATAAATATATTATATACACACATATATTTAATATATACACAACATATATATATATATAATACACACACATATATATACACAACATATATTTAACACTTACACGGCGGCAATTGTAAACGTCACAATCATTGTACGTGCGTTATACTCAAACTGGAAGTAGTCACCTGGGTGCGGCATTGTTTTTTAAAAAAATGGTCGATCGCATGGGGAAGAAACGGTCTGTTGTTAGTTGCTCCTACGGCATATTTACTACTCCAAAATTGACCAAACAACAGAGACAGGTCCAGGGAACATTGGTTATATCAGCAAACTGTAAGTATTCGATAGCCAGTTTAAAAAAACCCATCGTATTGACGCTATTGTTATACCTTTGTTTAGAAACTAGTCATGGTAGCTTCTACGCTATTTTTGTATGTTAGTCGGCTGCTTAGACTATGCAAAGTATGCTAGATTTGTCTGTATGCTGTGTGGTAGCTATAGGATTGGCAATTTAGGTTGGTGGGAGCTATTTTTGTTACATTGTGTACTAAAACTTACCTGGATATATAGCTATCTAGCTAGAACAAGATTGTTAGCAGCAAAAATCCATTTGAATACCTTGCTAGATCAAGTACAATGTTTTATAAGAAGATAATTGAATAACAATATAGTCATTGAATAACAATATAGTCATGAGTTCACTGTGTTGCTCTTGGTTTCTTCAGGATCTTGGCTGTGTGGTACTCTTTGAAGCACTCTTCTGGATGTAGAGGTGGGTGGTCAGAGCAGGTCTGACAGTAGTACACTGAGCCTGAGCGAACCGTAAGTGGCCTGTTTACGATCAGAATTTGTGTATTAATATTTGTTTCACGCACTACTAGGTCAAAAACCTTGTCTGCAAAGAACAGGTGAAGAAATATCCTTGGGCTCAACATCATCATCTAGCAAATTTTAACCAGGAGTTTCTACGCTCGGTGGGGCTCATAATGTTGTCAACTTCTTTGCACCTGACAAGCCCACTTCCACTCGTATGGCCAGTTTCCACATCCATTTCCCCATCAGTCTCATCTACACTACTGCTGCCATTAGCATCTTCCATTTCTTCAGGGGCCGGCCATTCTTCCACATCATATAGTTCCATCTTCTTCCAATATCATCTAGTTCATTTCTTCCACATCATCCAGTTCACTGTCACTTTCAAAGTCATTCTCAATATCAGAAAGAGCCTCCAATATACTGCCTGCAGATCCATATTTGTGTTTGTTTTGGATAAAAATACACACCATGTTTCTTATTTGCATCTGGCAATGAACCACGAAATAAAACGCCTGTTTTTAAATTTTTTTAATGTTATTCATGGAGATGGTGATGCATTCCCAAGTTTGATTATAAACCCATCAACCTTACCTTGTAAGTACAGACTATAAAACAGACAATCCACGGAGCTATGCAACAAGAAATATCGTGTCACAGATGCTGTGACACACGCACTGCCAGCGGTAAATTGCTTGTGACGGATGCTGTGACACACGCACCCGTGGGGTGGATTATTGTGTCACAAACGCCGTGACAAACGCAGTGTAAGATATATTATATATACACATATATTTATATATATACACAACATATATATACACATATATAAACATATATTATATACATATATATGTATATACACATATATTTATATATATAGATACATATATATATATATATATATGCACACAATGGATTCACTAGAAGTCATGAAACAAGAGTTTATAATTTATAAGCCTCTTGACCTATAACCTATGTATGTCAGACCAAAATCGGTATGACATTTGGTGCTCATTATCTTTAATAGGTAAAGGGTCTTAAAAGTGCCTACAAGAGTTTCATTTTTTCGATGAGTCAATGCATATATATGTGTATATAATTATATGTATATATAGTCGTGTGGGTGTACACCTTCTATATATATATATATACACACACACACACACACACCTGTGTCCATGTCTTGGAGGAGCTTATTCACCTCCCTGTCCAGCATACCAGATTGACATATCCTGCACAAGGAATACACACACACACACACACCGTAAAAAGTCAGTTATTGAGTGGAGGGTTTGTTTCTGATCGTCTTCTTCACGACCAACACCCAGTGCAAGCATAATCAATTTCCTAAGGTAAGGATCATCGAGTGCATGCACCCAGATAGCTAGAAGGGATGATGAATCATGCAGACGTTCCAACCCCCAGAGATGAAAATTAGGGAGGCTTTGCCGAAAATGTGGTAGATTTTGCATAAATTAGGGAAATTTCTCCCAATTCTTGTGTATAATGATAAAATTCACTTCATCCAACTAGAATAAAATCAGTGAAATGTAACAACAACAGCAGTATATACAGCAGTATATAGGTAGCAAAATCAATAGGAATAGTATATATAAAACGGAACAGCAACATTGGCTCAACTCAGGCATAAAACTCAGGCATAAGAGCCGATAAGAAAGGCTCTCCCAATCTTTGCTGTATCTTGTTTTATATTTCTTCATTCTTGGTTTAAAGGAAGAGACACTACTAACACTAACAGTGCTGATTTCTGATTTCTAATTCCGTTTCTTCCTTGCTACTTGAACTTCCGCTTTCTCTTAGTCTTCTTAGTGCCATTTTTTATTTCCTCCAGGGTTCAAAGTCTGCGTACAACTGCCACGGTCGCGGTGATTGTGAGGAAAGAACAACAGTCTGTAGGATTTTTGGGGATTTGTGTTTTAAAAATCGGGAGAATTTTATGAAAATCAGGAGATCGGGAGATTGGGTCCAAATTCGGGGGACTCCCCCAAAAATCGGAAGGGTTGGAACGTCTGGGTGACTGGTTGAACTGTTGCTGGGCAGAGCCTGGAGAGTGTTGTATATGGACACGCCATCTACAGATTTGTCTTGTCTGCCAGAAATGAAAGAATCACAAACTTGTGAGCAGGTGGGAGACATAGTCACCATCAATGCTTAACAAGGAGAGAGGCTAGGGCACATAGTAAAGTAAGTGCTTAACAAAAAAGTCGGTGATATACTGCTCGACAGTCAGGCAGGTAGCTCTTACGGTGCGTGGCCATTGCACATAGAAACAGGAACTACATTAAGAGTGTGGAAGGGAATGTTGATAGCGCTGTCCCTGGGGGAGATCACTTGGGGAGCTAAACACGATATTCCAGAAAAAGATGATAAAAGTTGAACAAGAAAAATAAACCATGAAATGATCCTGGTAGAGTGGGCGTGGCACTGATGTATAATGATAGTATTGTGGCATGCACGGGGTGGAGTCTACAGCATGCCGCCATTTTATGAACAAGTGGAGGAAGTTCGGGTAACTGAACCTCAGTGTGGAAGGTCTTCAGCACGACCTTGCTCTTCATAAAAATCATGGACAGTCGACCTTCCAACCTTGCACTCCAACAAGCTCAACTTCTCCAGTTCCTGACAATACCACAGATCTTGAGCTCGTCTTCGATATTAAGGACAACTTTTTTCTCTTTTGAGTAGGTGTGGCCGGCCATGCTGTCTGCTTGACCCGGAGCAAGAAGAATCGAAACAAACAGCTGGACAAAGTTCTCCAGGTTAGGAGAACGGTATACCATGGGTGTGGCTTATTATGGCATTCGATTGACCGGTGGGTTTGGATGAGTGGTGTCTTACTGTATATTAACCCCCTATTGCCTAGTGGACTGTACGCACCCCAGTAGTAGTACTGTATATTAACCCCCTATTGCCTAGTGGACTGTATGCACCCAAGTAGTGGTACTGTATATTAACCCCCTATTGCCTAGTGGACTGTATGCACCCAAGTAGTGGTATTGTATATTAACCCCCTATTGCCTAGTGGACTGTATGCACCCAAGTAGTGGTACTGTATATTAACCCCCTATTGCCTAGTGGACTGTACGCACCCAAGTAGTGGTACTGTATATTAACCCATTATTGCCTAGTGGACTGTACGTACCCAAGTAGTGGTACTGTATATTAACCCCCTATTGCCTAGTGGACTGTATGCACCCAAGTAGTGGTGCTGTATATTAACCCACTATTGCCTAGTGGACTGTACATACCCAAGTAGTAGTACTGTATATTAACCCACTATTGCCTAGTGGACTGTATGCACCCAAGTAGTGGTGCTGTATATTAACCCCCTATTGCCTAGTGGACTGTACATACCCAAGTAGTAGTACTGTATATTAACCCCCTATTGCCTAGTGGACTGTACGTACCCAAGTAGTATTACTGTATATTAACCCCCTATTGCCTAGTGGACTATGTACCCAAGTAGTAGTTCTGTATATTAACCCACTATTGCCTAGTGGACTGTACATACCCAAGTAGTAGTACTGTATATTAACCCACTATTGCCTGGTGGACTGTACGTACCCAAGTAGTAGTACTGTATATTAACCCCCTATTGCCTAGTGGACTGTACGTACCCAAGTAGTAGTACTGTATATTAACCCACTATTGCCTGGTGGACTGTACGTACCCAAGTAGTAGTACTGTATATTAACCCATTATTGCCTAGTGGACTGTACGTACCCAAGTAGTAGTACTGTATATTAACCCCCTATTGCCTAGTGGACTGTACGTACCCAAGTAGTAGTGCCTAGTGGACTGTACGTACCCAAGTAGTGGTGCTGTATATTAACCCACTATTGCCTAGTGGACTGTATGTACCCAAGTATATTAACCCCCTATTGCCTAGTGGACTGTATGTACCAAGTAATAGTACTGTATATTAACCCCGTATTGCCTAGTGGACTGTACGTACCCAAGTAGTGGTACTGTATATTAACCCACTATTGCCTAGAGGAATGTATGCACCCAAGTAATAGTACTGTATATTAACCCCGTATTGCCTAGTGGACTGTACGTACCCAAGTAGTAGTACTGTATATTAACCCCCTATTGCCTAGTGGACTATGTACCCAAGTAGTTGTACTGTATATTAACCCCCTATTGCCTGTGTGGACTGTACGCACCCAAGTAGTGGTATTGTATATTAACCCTCTATTGCCTAGTGGACTGTATGCACCCAAGTAGTAGTAGTACTGTATATTAACCCACTATTGCCTAGTGGACTGTACGCACCCAAGTAGTGGTATTGTATATTAACCCTCTATTGCCTAGTGGACTGTACGCACCCAAGTAGTAGTAGTACTGTATATTAACCCACTATTGCCTAGTGGACTACGTACCCCAGTTGCTGTACAAACTTGTTCAGCTCGCTGAAACCAAGCTGACCATCGCTATTAGCATCAATGGAGTCAAAGACAAGCTTGAGCTGTTGTCTGTTGTCTACGTTCCCCACTAGAGACAGCAAATTCCTGAGGGGGAGGGAGGGAAGGATGAAGGAAGGAAGAGGAAAGGAAATGGCAACACAGAGAGAGAGAAGTTTAAGATTCAGGTTTGGATGCTAACTTGACCCAAGGTCATGTGATGAGCAGCCAGAATGTGCAAACATGTACACATACAAACTAACATTGAGATAGTGGTGGCGACCATCGTGTTTTTATTCTCCGCTCTATCATCTGCAGACCACGCCTTCTTGTTGACGGTGGAGGAGGGGACTAGTTCCTGCAGCTTATTGTTCATTTCTAGAGACTTCCTTAAGATCTGTAAACGCCTGGGGCACATGCAAGACAAATTATAATTACTCCTTCATTGTACTCCTTACTTCTTTGTCCTCTTCACCCTCTCCTCCATCTCCACAAACCCAACCTTCTCTTCATCCTCTTCCCTGACTCACCTTCTTCCCTCACTCATCCTCTTCCCTCACTCATCCTCTTCCCTCACTCACCTCTTCCCTCACTCACCTCTTCCCTCACTCACCTCTTCCCTCACTCATCCTCTTCCCTCACTCACCTCTTCCCTCACTCACCTCTTCCCTCGCTCACCTCTTCCCTCACTCACCTCTTCCCTCACTCATCTCTTCCCTCACTCACCTCTTCCCTCACTCACCTCTTCCCTCACTCATCCTCTTCCCTCACTCATCCTCTTCCCTCACTCACCTCTTCCCTCACTCATCTCTTCCCTGACTCATCCTCTTCCCTCACTCATCCTCTTCCCTCACTCACCTCTTCCCTCACTCACCTCTTCCCTCACTCACCTCTTCCCTCACTCACCTCTTCCCTCACTCACCTCTTCCTTCACTCACCTCTTCCCTCACTCACCTCTTCCCTCACTCACCTCTTCCCTCACTCACCTCTTCCTTCACTCACCTCTTCCCTCACTCATCTCTTCCCTCACTCACCTCTTCCTTCACTCATCCTCTTCCCTCACTCACCTCTTCCCTCACTCACCTCTTCCCTCACTCACCTCTTCCTTCACTCACCTCTTCCCTCACTCATCTCTTCCCTCACTCATCTCTTCCCTCACTCATCCTCTTCCCTCACTCACCTCTTCCCTCACTCACCTCTTCCCTCACTCATCTCTTCCCTCACTCACCTCTTCCCTCACTCACCTCTTCCCTCACTCATCCTCTTCCCTCACTCACCTCTTCCCTCACTCACCTTCTTCCTTCACTCACCTCTTCCCTCACTCAACCTCTTCCCTCACTCACCTCTTCCCTCACTCACCTCTTCCCTCACTCATCCTCTTCCCTCACTCACCTCTTCCCTCACTCACCTCTTCCCTCACTCAACCTCTTCCCTCACTCATCCTCTTCCCTCACTCATCCTCTTCCCTCACTCATCCTCTTCCCTCACTCATCTCTTCCTTCACTCACCTCTTCCCTCACTCACCTCTTCCCTCACTCATCCTCTTCCCTCACTCACCTCTTCCCTCACTCATCCTCTTCCCTCACTCATCTCTTCCCTCACTCACCTCTTCCCTCACTCACCCTCTTCCCTCACTCATCTCTTCCTCACTCATCCTCTTCCCTCACTCACCTCTTCCCTCACTCATCCTCTTCCCTCACTCATCTCTTCCCTCACTCATCTCTTCCCTCACTCATCCTCTTCCCTCACTCATCTCTTCCCTCACTCATCCTCTTCCCTCACTCATCTCTTCCCTCACTCACCTCTTCCCTCACTCATCTCTTCCCTCACTCATCCTCTTCCCTCACTCATCCTCTTCCCTCACTCATCCTCTTCCCTGACTCACCTCTTCCCTCACTCATCCTCTTCCCTCACTCATCTCTTCCCTCACTCACCTCTTCCCTCACTCATCTCTTCCCTCACTCATCTCTTCCCTCACTCACCTCTTCCCTCACTCATCTCTTCCCTCACTCATCCTCTTCCCTCACTCATCTCTTCCCTCACTCATCCTCTTCCCTCTCTTACCCCACCACTTTGCTGAACCTCTTGATCTTCTCCCACCCTGGGTGGATCTCGTAGATGGAATCCTTACGCAGAGCTGCCCGAAACTTCTCGCTTCCTCCTTCTCCAGTGAACCCCTGTTCCAGCTTCACCAGACTCCTCCTGCGCCAGTCTTTGTTATCAGACGATGCAGAAGCAGTCCTGTATTTCACCGTATGTGACCTCGAGGGATACCGTATCTTCACCGAGGGTTCCTCCGTCCCCTCTTCCTTCTTGCTTGACTCTCCCTTCTCAGGCAGCGCTACTTGTCTCTGAGGAACTTGCTCCAATTTTTCATTCTTTTTATCCTCTGAGATTCCACCAGGTAAGCTTTGGATATTCTCATCTGGCTGGCCATCGCTGCTGCCTTGCTTTATCACACTTCGCCTGTCCAAAAGCTTTTTTTCCCCTTCGTCCTCCACCTCCTCCTCCCCCCCTTCCTCCTCCTTCTCCGATGATTTGAGGGTAACGTAGAAACCCTTAGATTTAAACGGAGCACACTCCACGGAACACTTGCCATATTGGTCCATCTTCAAAACCTGCATATATGGTGAAATCACATGACCAAACAAGTGTCACATGACTAATATAACATTAACAACGAGTAAAAGACAAAGACACTTCACATTTATCATAAGATAACATGGTCAGGCTGCCTGTCTTGGGTTCAACAGGTCAAATTTAACCCTCCCTTCATGCAACTGCCCACCTGTATATCATCCTCGTAGAATATCAGCACAGCGGCCTGGTTTCCATGGTTGCCACAGTAGTTGGAGGCAGAAAACACGGTGGTTACTAGGGGCCAGGCATATGTGAGTAAACGGTTTCCCGTGTAGTTGAAGGCCACACCCTCCTCTTTGCATTGGTGGGCGCGAATGATGCCCAGGAGATGGTTTTCACTTAGGAACGGCTCAATGGCTGCATTTCCAAAGAATTTGGAGCAGCCACGAGGCGGGTTTGGCATAAAGTCGAGCTCCATGAACTGCAGGAAGGGAGATGTAATTTTTAACAGAGATATGAGCCTTACTTTATTTATTGGATTATTGGGGTCTGCCACTTTGAGATGTGGATCTAGATTGCTGCCAGAATACCTGGTCATTCATGTTGACACACACTTGCATTTTGGTGAGCATGAGCATTAGGTGGACATGGAGGTGTCACACAAAGAAGATTTGTCATACATTAAAGGTGAGCGCAACACAAGAAGCTCAGATGGTGCATGCCATAGGAAAGCGTGCTTCCACTTAGTTGGTGTGTAGTCCTCTGCCATGCTAGTTGGTGTGTAGTCCTACCTGTACTGCCATGCTAGTTGGTATGTAGTCCTACCTGTACTGTCATGCTAGTTGGTGTGTAGTCCTACCTGTACTGCCGTGCTAGTTGGTGTGTAGTCCTACCTGTACTGCCATGCTATAGTTGGTGTGTAGTCCTACCTGTACTGTCATGCTAGTTGGTGTGTAGTCCTACCTGTACTGCCATGCTAGTTGGTGGTAATCCTACCTGTACTGCCATGCTAGTTGGTGTGTAGTCCTACCTGTACTGCCGTGCTAGTTGGTATGTAGTCCTACCTGTACTGTCATGCTAGTTGGTGTGTAGTCCTACCTGTACTGCCGTGCTAGTTGGTGTGTAGTCCTACCTGTACTGCCATGCTAGTTGGTGTGTAGTCCTACCTGTACTGCCATGCTATAGTTGGTGTGTAGCCCTACCTGTACTGTCATGCTAGTTGGTGTGTAGTCCTACCTGTACTGCCATGCTAGTTGGTGTGTAGTCCTACCTGTACTGCCATGCTAGTTGGTGTGTAGTCCTACCTGTACTGCCATGCTAAGTTGGTGTGTAGTCCTACCTGTACTGCCATGCTAGTTGGTGTGTAGTCCTACCTGTACTGCCATGCTAGTTGGTGTGTAGTCCTACCTGTACTGTCATGCTAGTTGGTGTGTAGTCCTACCTGTACTGCCATGCTAGTTGGTGTGTAGTCCTACCTGTACTGCCATGCTAGTTGGTGTGTAGTCCTACCTGTACTGCCATGCTAGTTGGTGTGTAGTCCTACCTGTACTGCCATGCTAAGTTGGTGTGTAGTCCTACCTGTACTGCCATGCTAGTTGGTGTGTAGTCCTACCTGTACTGCCATGCTAGTTGGTGTGTAGTCCTACCTGTACTGTCATGCTAGTTGGTGTGTAGTCCTACCTGTACTGTCATGCTAGTTGGTGTGTAGTCCTACCTGTACTGCCATGCTAGTTGGTGTGTAGTCCTATCTGTACTGCCATGCTAGTTGGTGTGTAGTCCTACCTGTACTGCCATGCTAGTTGGTGTGTAGTCCTACCTGTACTGCCATGCTAGTTGGTGTGTAGTCCTACCTGTACTGCCATGCTAGTTGGTGTGTAGTCCTACCTGTACTGCCATGCTAGTTGGTGTGTAGTCCTACCTGTACTGCCATGCTAGTTGGTGTGTAGTCCTACCTGTACTGCCATGCTAGTTGGTGTGTAGTCCTACCTGTACTGTCATGCTAAGTTGGTGTGTAGTCCTACCTGTACTGCCATGCTAGTTGGTGTGTAGTCCTACCTGTACTGCCATGCTAGTTGGTGTGTAGTCCTACCTGTACTGTCATACTAGTTGGTGTGTAGTCCTACCTGTACTGCCATGCTAGTTGGTGTGTAGTCCTACCTGTACTGTCATGCTAAGTTGGTGTGTAGTCCTACCTGTACTGCCATGCTAGTTGGTGTGTAGTCCTACCTGTACTGTCATGCTAGTTGGTGTGTAGTCCTCCCTGTACTGTCATGCTAGTTGGTGTGTAGTCCTACCTGTACTGCCATGCTAGTTGGTGTGTAGTCCTACCTGTACTGCCATGCTAGTTGGTATGTAGTCCTACCTGTACTGCCATGCTATAGTTGGTGTGTAGTCCTACCTGTACTGTCATGCTAGTTGGTGTGTAGTCCTACCTGTACTGCCATGCTAGTTGGTGTGTAGTCCTACCTGTACTGCCATGCTAGTTGGTGTGTAGTCCTACCTGTACTACCATGCTAGTTGGTGTGTAGTCCTACCTGTACTGTCATGCTAGTTGGTGTGTAGTCCTACCTGTACTGCCATGCTAGTTGGTGTGTAATCCTGCCTGTACTGCCATGCTAGGTGTGTAGTCCTACCTGTACTGCCATGCTAGTTGGTGTGTAGTCCTACCTGTGCTGCATGCTAGTTGGTGTGTAGTCCTACCTGTACTGCCATGCTAGTTGGTGTGTAGTCCTACCTGTACTGCCATGCTAGTTGGTGTGTAGTCCTACCTGTACTGCCATGCTAGTTGGTGTGTAGTCCTACCTGTACTGTCATGCTAGTTGGTGTGTAGTCCTACCTGTACTGCCATGCTAGTTGGTGTGCAGTCCTACCTGTACTGCCATGCTAGTTGGTGTGTAGTCCTACCTGTACTGTCATGCTAGTTGGTGTGTAGTCCTACCTGTACTGCCATGCTAGTTGGTGTGTAGTCCTACCTGTACTGTCATGCTAGTTGGTGTGTAGTCCTACCTGTACTGTCATGCTAGTTGGTGTGTAGTCCTACCTGTACTGCCATGCTAGTTGGTGTGTAGTCCTACCTGTACTGTCATGCTAGTTGGTGTGTAGTCCTACCTGTACTGCCATGCTAGTTGGTGTGTAGTCCTACCTGTACTGCCATGCTAGTTGGTATGTAGTCCTACCTGTACTGTCATGCTAGTTGGTGTGTAGTCCTACCTGTACTGCTATGCTAGTTGGTGTGTAGTTCTATCTGCAATAGAAGAAATTAACCCCTACATGAAGCCTACATAGAAGAAAATTAACCCCTACATGAAGCCTACATGAAGCCTACATAGACCCCTACATGAAGCCTACATAGAAGAACATTAACCCCTACATAGAACAACATTAACCCCTACATGAAGCCCACATAGAAGAACATTAACCCCCTACATGCCTACGTAGAAGAACATTAACCCCTGCATGAAGCCTACATAGAAGAATATTAACCCCTACATAGAACAACATTAAGAAGAATATTAACCCCTACATAGAACAACATTAACCCCTACATGAAGCCTACATAGAAGAACATTAACCCCCTACATGCCTACGTAGAAGAACATTAACCCCTACATGAAGCCTACATAGAAGAATATTAACCCCTACATGAAGCCTACATAGAAGAACATTAACCCCTACATGAAGCCTACATAGAAGAACATTAACCCCTACATGAAGCCTGCATAGAAGAACATTAACCCCTACATGAAGCCTACATAGAAGAATATTAACCCCTACATGAAGCCTACATAGAGGAATATTAACCCCTACATGAAGCCTACATAGAAGAACATTAACCCCTACATGAAGCCTACATAGAAGAACATTAACCCCTACATGAAGCCTGCATAGAAGAACATTAACCCCTACATGAAGCCTACATAGAGGAATATTAACCCCCACATGAAGCCTACATAGAACAATAATAAATAAAATAACTTTCTCAATCAAGTACCAAGAAAGTCGTCTGGTTACTGCCAACTGACAGAGACTCGTTGTGAGTTTATTCAGACGAACAATTACGTACATCAGCATAGTCCTTGTCTGAGAGTCTGTATCCAAGGATATCTTCAAGCAGAGGATCAGCCCAGAGCAGGTCGCACATGGCACCGGTAAGGGATGGTTCCACAAACCGGTCAAGTTTCTCCAAATCTGCCACCAAATGTATCTTTGGACCTACAGGTGGCGAAAGAGTCACATGACATCTGATTTAAAAATGTTCCCAAGCATTCTTGTACCAAATGCAGTAAAAACGATTTATTATTATTATTAATTAGGTATTACCCAGGCCTCCATGACAACAGAACCAACTGCCCAGCGGAGTAGTGAGGGTAGCGGCCAGAGGCAAAGTATCGAAGGTGTCCATGAAGGAATCGTAAGCCTCTCCCCCAATCTTCTTCTCGCACTCCACCATGAAGCTGGGCCCGTCCAGGTACTCTCTGGAGGTCATACATCGTGACTCATGGTTGCCCCGAATAAGATAGACTCTCCGAGGGTGAGCCACCTTTAAGCTGAGCAGGAAGAGAATAACCTCACAGGAGTAGCTCCCTCTGTCCACGTAGTCTCCGAGGAAGAGATAGGTCTGCTCCATACCAGGGCAGAGCTTCAACGTGCACACGCCCTCCTCACTCTCGTTCTCTCGACTGTCCCCATTACTTCTACTGCTATTCTCTTCTAAAGTAGCGATATCCTCCATAGCTGCTTTACTTTGGTCGTTGGTATTGCAGCTTCCTTTTTCTCGATGTTCCTCGCCGTTGGTCTGTATTCTGTGCCCCTCCCCCTCTTTAATGCTATCTTCTTCTTTGCCCCCTGGCTTATTATTATCTTCATTTAGGGTGGGTTCAAGGTTCATCTTGGTCGGGTCAGAGTTCATTTTTGAGGGGTCAGAGTTCAGTGAGCATGAATTAGGACTGCACGTGGATTCAGTTACCCTCTCATCGTGATTAGAGTGGGTGGAATTTATTAGGCTGAGGCCATGGGTGCTTTCAAAGAGAGTCTTGAGGTCGCAACATTGACCGTGAATATCCCCTACGACCTGCACACACACACACCACACACAGCACAACACACACATACACAACGTCATCCATAGCAGTCAGCAACACAATAAGTAAGATGTACTCTGTAGTGAAGCTGGGGGAGATGTATTCTAATGGGGCTGGGGGAGATGTGTTCTAGTGGGGCTGAGGGAGATGTATTCTAGTGGGGCTGGGGGGAGATGTATTCTAATGGGGCTGGGGGGGAGATGTATTCTAGTGGGGCTGGGGGAGATGTATTCTAGTGGGGCTGGGGGGAGATGTATTCTAATGGGGCTGGGGGGAGATGTATTCTAGTGAGGCTGGGGGAGATGTATTCTAGTGGGGCTGGGGGGAGATGTATTCTAGTGGGGCTGGGGGAGATGTATTCTAGTGGGGCTGGGGGAGATGTGTTCTAGTGGGGCTGGGGGGAGATGTATTCTAGTGGGGCTGGGGGAGAAGTATTCTAGTGGGGCTGGGGGGAGATGTGTTCTAGTGGGGCTGGGGGAGATGTATTCTAGTGGGGCTGGGGGGAGATGTATTCTAGTAGTGGGGCTGGGGGGAGAAGTATTCTAGTGGGGCTGGGGGAGATGTATTCTAGTGGGGCTGGGGGAGATGTGTTCTAGTGGGGCTGGGGGGAGATGTATTCTAGTGGGGCTGGGGGAGATGTATTCTAGTGAGGCTGGGGGAGATGTGTTCTAGTGGGGCTGGGGGAGATGTATTCTAGTGGGGCTGGGGGAGATGTATTCTAGTGAGGCTGGGGGAGATGTGTTCTAGTGGGGCTGGGGGAGATGTATTCTAGTGGGGCTGGGGGAGATGTATTCTAGTGGGGCTGGGGGAGATGTATTCTAATGGGGCTGGGGGAGATGTATTCTAGTGGGGCTGGGGGAGATGTATTCTAATGGGGCTGGGGGAGATGTATTCTAGTGGGGCTGGGGGAGATGTATTCTAGTAGGGCTGGGGGAGATGTATTCTAGTGAGGCTGGGGGAGATGTACTCTAGTGTGGCTAGGGGAGACAGGTTTCAGTATGAGCTATGGGCACCCCCAGCTGACAAGATAATCTCATTGGCATGGCCCTACTATTACAAGTACTGTACGTACACCTGGTAGATCTGCAGTGGATATTAATAGGAGCAATGAGAGACTGCAATATCCACCACTTTCCAACTATTTTTACTCCCTATAATGAATTGACCTGCGAACAAGGTAGTGGCTCTGAGGGGTGTCGTCAGCCTCGCTGGAAAATGCTTGCGTTATGCGAGCTCTAAAATAGTTAGTGTAGTTCGTTGTCGTCAGCATTTTGCACCATTTGTGAGCAGTCCTTGCCCAAAGTGAAAGATGCACGCACAGGAATATTAAGGTCCACCTTAAAAGTTTCCACCTCACAGCAGTGCATAGTCACCCGTGCAGCTGTTCTTCATGAGGCATGCACTGAGGGTAGGAGCAGAGAGGAAGATGGCTGCTCTTCATGAGGCATGCACTGAGGGTAGGAGCAGAGAGGAAGATGGCTGCTCTTCATGAGGCATGCACTGAGGGTAGGAGCAGAGAGGAAGATGGCTGCTCTTCATGAGGCATGCACTGAGGGTAGGAGCAGAGAGGAAGATGGCTGCTCTTCATGAGGCATGCACTGAGGGTAGGAGCAGAGAGGAAGATGGCTGCTCTTCATGAGGCATGCACTGAGGGTAGGAGCAGAGAGGAAGATGGCTGCTCTTCATGAGGCGTGCACTGAGGGTAGGAGCAGAGAGGAAGATGGCTGCTCTTCATGAGGCCTGCACTGAGGGTAGGAGCAGAGAGGAAGATGGCTGCTCTTCATGAGGCATGCACTGAGGGTAGGAGCAGAGAGGAAGATGGCTGCTCTTCATGAGGCATGCACTGAGGGTAGGAGCAGAGAGGAAGATGGCTGCTCTTCATGAGGCATGCACTGAGGGTAGGAGCAGAGAGGAAGATGGCTGCTCTTTATGAGGCATGCACTGAAGGTAGGAGCAGAGAGGAAGATGGCTGCTCTTCATGAGGCATGCACTGAGGGTAGGAGCAGAGAGGAAGATGGCTGCTCTTCATGAGGCATGCACTGAGGGTAGGAGCAGAGAGGAAGATGGCTGCTCTTCATGAGGCATGCACTGAGGGTAGGGGCAGAGAGGAAGATGGCTGCTCTTCATGAGGCATGCACTGAGGGTAGGAGCAGAGAGGAAGATGGCTGCTCTTCATGAGGCTGGCACTGAGGGTAGGGGCAGAGATGGCTGCTCTTCATGAGGCATGCACTGAGGGTAGGAGCAGAGAGGAAGATGGCTACTCTTCATGAGGCATGCACTGAGGGTAGGAGCAGAGAGGAAGATGGCTGCTCTTCATGAGGCATGCACTGAGGGTAGGGGCAGA
This sequence comes from Cladorhizidae sp. MBARI D1340-BT2, assembly GCA_028752905.1. Taxonomy (NCBI): domain Eukaryota; kingdom Metazoa; phylum Porifera; class Demospongiae; order Poecilosclerida; family Cladorhizidae; species Cladorhizidae sp. MBARI D1340-BT2. The sequence continues at coordinate 54,037,327 of JAQNBH010000016.1, read as the reverse complement.
GAGGAAGATGGCTGCTCTTCATGAGGCATGCACTGAGGGTAGGAGCAGAGAGGAAGAGGGCTGCTCTTCATGAGGCGTGCCACTCTGTGGATATTTGTTTGCTCTACTCATGGAGAGGCTGGAGTGAGGAGAGCCCTGGTGGCTGGAGTGAGGAGAGCCCTGGTGGCTGGAGGGAGGAGAGCCCTGGTGGCTGGAGGGAGGAGAGCCCTGGTGGCTGGAGGGAGGAGAGCCCTGGTGGCTGGAGGGAGGAGAGCCCTGGTGGCTGGAGGGAGGAGAGCCCTGGTGGCTGGAGTGAGGAGAGCCCTGGTGGCTGGAGGGAGGAGAGCCCTGGTGGCTGGAGTGAGGAGAGCCCTGGTGGCTGGAGGGAGGAGAGCCCTGGTGGCTGGAGGGAGGAGAGCCCTGGTGGCTGGAGGGAGGAGAGCCCTGGTGGCTGGAGGGAGGAGAGCCCTGGTGGCTGGAGGGAGGAGAGCCCAGGTGGCTGGAGGGAGGAGAACCCTGGTGGAGAGCCCTGGTGGTTGGAGGCAGGTGGCTGGAGGGAGGAGAGCCCTGGTGGCTGGAGGGAGGAGAGCCCTGGTGGCTGGAGGGAGGAGAGCCCTGGTGGCTGGAGGGAGGAGAGCCCTGGTGGCTGGAGGGAGGAGAGCCCTGGTGGCTGGAGGGAGGAGAGCCCTGGTGGCTGGAGGGAGGAGAGCCCTGGTGGCTGGAGGGAGGAGAGCCCTGGTGGCTGGAGGGAGGAGAGCCCAGGTGGCTGGAGGGAGGAGAACCCTGGTGGAGAGCCCTGGTGGTTGGAGGCAGGTGGCTGGAGGGAGGAGAGCCCTGGTGGCTGGAGGGAGGAGACCCTTGGTGGCTGGAGGGAGGAGAGCTCTGGTGGCTGGAGGGAGTAGAGCCCTGGTGGCTGGAGGGAGGAGAGCCCTGGTGGCTGGAGGGAGGAGAGCCCTGGTGGCTGGAGGGAGGAGAGCCCTGGTGGCTGGAGGGAGGGGAGCCCTGGTGGCTGGAGGGAGGAGAGCCCTGGTGGCTGGAGGGAGGGGAGCCCTGGTGGCTGGAGGGAGGGGAGCCCTGGTGGCTGGAGTGAGGAGAGCCCTGGTGGCTGGAGGGAGGAGACTTCCTATACCATACCCCAAGTTGGCCATCTTCTGGGGCAGTGTTCCGGCTCACCCCCTGCAGAGACCAGCCACTTCAATGTCTCTCTATCATACTATGGAGAGGTAACTCCAACCTGTGGTCAAATAGCTATCTGCACACGGGTAGATGGAACTATATAGCTTTCTCTTCCCCCTCACCCTTGCCCCCTTCCTTATTGTATGCTCTTTGATTTTTTATCCTTAGAAGAAGGGGGGGGGGGAAAAGCTGCTGCCGCCCATTGCAGCTCTTGTGCTGCCGCCCAGTGCAGCTCTTGTGCAGCCACCTAGTGCAGCTCTTGTGCTGCCGCCTAGTGCAGCTCTTGTACTGCCACCTAGTGCAGCTGTTGTGCTGCCGCCTAGTGCAGCTGTTGTGCTGCCGCCTAGTGCAGCTGTTGTGCTGCCGCCTAGTGCAGCTGTTGTGCTGCCGCCTAGTGCAGCTGTTGTGCTGCCACCTAGTGCAGCTCTTGTGCTGCCGCCTAGTGCAGCTCTTGTGCTGCCACCTAGTGCAGCTGTTGTGCTGCCACCTAGTGCAGCTCTTGTGCTGCCACCTAGTGCAGCTCTTGTGTTGCCACCTAGTGCAGCTCTTGTACTGCCGCCTAGTGCAGCTGTTGTGCTGCCACCTAGTGCAGCTGTTGTGCTGCCGCCTAGTGCAGCTCTTGTGCTGCCGCCTAGTGCAGCTGTTGTGCTGCCGCCTAGTGCAGCTGTTGTGCTGCCGCCTAGTGCAGCTCTTGTGCTGCCGCCTAGTGCAGCTCTTGTGCTGCCGCCTAGTGCAGCTCTTGTGCTGCCACCTAGTGCAGCTCTTGTGCTGCCGCCTAGTGCAGCTCTTGTGCTGCCGCCTAGTGCAGCTCTTGTGCTGCCGCCTAGTGCAGCTCTTGTGCTGCCGCCTAGTGCAGCTGTTGTGCTGCCGCCTAGTGCAGCTCTTGTGCTGCCACCTAGTGCAGCTCTTGTACTGCCGCCTAGTGCAGCTGTTGTGCTGCCGCCTAGTGCATCTGTTGTGCTGCCGCCTAGTGCAGCTGTTGTGCTGCCACCTAGTGCAGCTGTTGTGCTGCCACCTAGTGCAGCTCTTGTACTGCCACCTAGTCCAGCTCTTGTGCTGCCTAGTGCAGCTCTTGTGCTGCCTCCTAGTGCAGCTCTTGTGCTGCCGCCTAGTGCAGCTGTTGTGCTGCCACCTAGTGCAGCTGTTGTGCTGCCTAGTGCAGCTCTTGTACTGCCGCCTAGTGCAGCTCTTGTGCTGCCGCCTAGTGCAGCTGTTGTGCTGCCTAGTGCAGCTCTTGTACTGCCGCCTAGTGCAGCTCTTGTGCTGCCGCCTAGTGCAGCTCTTGTGCTGCCGCCTAGTGCAGCTCTTGTGCTGCCACCTAGTGCAGCTCTTGTGCTGCCACCTAGTGCAGCTCTTGTACTGCCACCCAGTGCAGCTGTTGTGCTGCCACCTAGTGCAGCTGTTGTGCTGCCACCTAGTGCAGCTCTTGTACTGCCGCCTAGTGCAGCTGTTGTGGTGCTGCCTAGTGCAGCTGTTGTGCTGCCGCCTAGTGCAGCTGTTGTGCTGCCACCTAGTGCAGCTCTTGTGCTGCCGCCTAGTGCAGCTGTTGTGCTGCCGCCTAGTGCAGCTGTTGTGCTGCCGCCTAGTGCAGCTCTTGTACTGCCGCCTAGTGCAGCTGTTGTGCTGCCGCCTAGTGCAGCTCTTGTACTGCCGCCTAGTGCAGCTGTTGTGCTGCCGCCTAGTGCAGCTCTTGTGCTGCCGCCTAGTGCAGCTCCTGTGCTGCCGCCTAGTGCAGCTGTTGTGCTGCCTAGTGCAGCTCTTGTGCCGCCACCTAGTGCAGCTCCTGTGCTGCCTAGTGCAGCTCTTGTGTGCTGCCGCCTAGTGCAGCTCTTGTGCTGCCACCTAGTGCAGCTCTTGTGCTGCCACCTAGTGCAGCTCTTGTGCTGCCGCCTAGTGCAGCTCTTGTGCTGCCACCTAGTGCAGCTCTTGTGTGCTGCCGCCTAGTGCAGCTCTTGTGCTGCCACCTAGTGCAGCTCTTGTGCTGCCGCCTAGTGCAGCTCTTGTGTGCTGCCGCCTAGTGCAGCTCTTGTGCTGCCACCTAGTGCAGCTGCTGTTCGCTTCTAGCAACGCGTATCACCACCAACATTTAATGCATTGACCCTCGACCCATGCCTAATCTGGTCAAAAAAATTTGTCATGAAAATCCATCCCTAAGTTTTTGTGTAACCATGCTAAAAGACTGACAGAGACAGACAAACCCAGGTTAAAAACACATCCCTCTTGGCAGTGGTGATCAGTTGTGTAGGAGAAGAATTGTATTGGCAGACACAGTTGGTTCCTAGGACACAACATGGAGATTCTCATCAGTGAAGAATCGTATTGGAGACACAGTTGGACACAACATGGAGATTGTCATCCTGCAGTGAAGAACCGTATTGGCAGACACAGTTGTTTCCAAGGACACAACATGGAGATTCTCATCTGAATCAGTGAAGAATCGTATTAGCAGACACAGTTGTTTCCAAGGACACAACATGGAGATTGTCATCCTGGATCAGTGAAGAACCGTATTGGCAGACACAGTTGTTTCCAAGGACACAACATGGAGATTCTCATCTGAATCAGTGAAGAATCGTATTAGCAGACACAGTTGTTTCCAAGGACACAACATGGAGATTCTCATCCTGGATCAGTGAAGAACCGTATTGGCAGACACAGTTGTTTCCAGGGACACAACATGGAGATTCTCATCCTGGATCAGTGAAGAATCGTATTGGCAGACAGTTGTTTCCAAGGACACAACATGGAGATTCTCATCTTAGATCAGTGAAGAATCGTATTGGCAGAAACAGTTGTTTTCAAGGATACAACATGGAGATTCTCATCCTGATCAGTAACGAATCGTATTGGCAGACACAGTTGTTTCCAAGGACACAACATGGAGATTCTCATCTGGATCAGTGAAGAATCGTATTGGCAGACACAGTTGTTTCCAAGGACACAACATGGAGATTCTCATCCTGGATCAGTGAAGAACCGTATTGGCAGACACAGTTGTTTCCAAGGACACAACATGGAGATTCTCATCCTGGATCAGTGAAGAATCGTATTGGCAGACACAGTTGTTTCCAAGGACCCAACATGGAGATTCTCATCCTGGATCAGTGAAGAATCGTATTGGCAGACACAGTTGTTTCCAAGGACACAACATGGAGATTCTCATCCTGGATCAGTGAAGAATCGCATTGGCAGACACAGTTGTTTCCAAGGACACAACATGGAGATTCTCATCCTGGATCAGTGAAGAATCGCATTGGCAGACACAGTTGTTTCCAAGGACACAACATGGAGATTCTCATCCTGGATCAGTGAAGAATCGTATTGGCAGACACAGTTCTTTCCAAGGACACAACATGGAGATTCTCATCCTGGATCAGTGAAGAATCGTATTAGCAGACACAGTTGTTTCCAAGGACACAACATGGAGATTCTCATCCTGGATCAGTGAAGAATCAGTTGTTTCCAAGGATACAACATGGAGATTCTCATCCTGGATCAGTGAAGAATCGTATTGGCAGACACAGTTGTTTCCAAGGACACTACATGGAGATTCTCATCCTGGATCAGTGAAGAATCGTATTGGCAGACACAGTTGTTTCCAAGGACACAACATGGAGATTCTCATCCTGGATCAGTGAAGAATCGTATTGGCAGACACAGTTGTTTCCAAAGATACAACATGGAGATTCTCATCCTGGATCAGTGAAGAATCGTATTGGCAGACACAGTTGTTTCCAAGGACACAACATGGAGATTCTCATCCTGGATCAGTGAAGAATCGTATTGGCAGACACAGTTGTTTCCAAGGACACAACATGGAGATTCTCATCCTGGATCAGTGAAGAATCGTATTAGCAGACACAGTTGTTTCCAAGGACACAACATGGAGATTCTCATCCTGGATCAGTGAAGAATTGTATTGGCAGACACAGTTGTTTCCAAGGACCCAACATGGAGATTCTCATCCTGGATTAGTGAAGAATCGTATTGGCAGACACAGTTGTTTCCAAGGACACAACATGGAGATTCTCATCCTGGATCAGTGAAGAATCGTATTGGCAGACACAGTTGTTTCCAAGGACACAACATGGAGATTCTCATCCTGGATCAGTGAAGAATCGTATTGGCAGACACAGTTGTTTCCAAGGACACAACATGGAGATTCTCATCCTGGATCAGTGAAGAATCGTATTGGCAGACACAGTTGTTTCCAAGGATACAACATGGAGATTCTCATCCTGGATCAGTGAAGAATCGTATTGGCAGACACAGTTGTTTCCAAGGACACAACATGGAGATTCTCATCCTGGATCAGTGAAGAATCGTATTGGCAGACACAGTTGTTTCCAAGGACACAACATGGAGATTCTCATCCTGGATCAGTGAAGAATTGTATTGGCAGACACAGTTGTTTCCAAGGACCCAACATGGAGATTCTCATCCTGGATTAGTGAAGAATCGTATTGGCAGACACAGTTGTTTCCAAGGACACAACATGGAGATTCTCATCCTGGATCAGTGAAGAATCGTATTGGCAGACACAGTTGTTTCCAAGGACACAACATGGAGATTCTCATCCTGGAACGGTGAAGAGGCCGACAGAGTTGTTTCCAAGGACATATCATGGAGATTCTCATCTTAGATCATGGCCTCATTTGCGGCCTTGACAAGAACGTTGCAGCCAAAGCTGCCAGGCCAGAGTGAACATGCTAAAGAGTCTGACCGGCTCTGAATGGGGTGCAAAGTTAACTATGCTGCACGATCTCAACACGAGCTCTGGTTCAGTCAGTGCCGAGAGTGATATCCAGGCTGGGGGTGGGTGGGTGGGTGGGGAGAGGCATCATGTGCACGAGACACATTGATGTCACCCTGAACCAGTCCTTGCCTCTCATCAGTGGGGAGGTGATGCCAACACTGATAGAAGTACTCCAGTTTGGGCTGGAATTTATCCTGCAAATATCCGTAGAGACCATCTTTCTTGTCCTGCAGCATGTGGAGAAATCTCAAGCGAGAGGAAGCATAGTCCTGAACCCAACAAAGGAATAGTTGCAGCAAAGAAGTTACTTTGTCATGAGGGCAGAAGACCCCAACAAGCAACACCCTCTCACCCCGACTGGCTGCATGAGCAATGGTCCCTGGGGGAGAAGGTCAATTCCACCCTTCACTACTCCATTTAGTTATCACCATGCAAAGAAGCCTCCAGGCTACAAACTTGACCTTTGCATCTGAAGCTGAGCAGATTCCTCCTTGTTGAGGTAGCACAAACCATTCCTGGGTCAGGAGATTGAGGAAGAGACGTTTGACTGCTGTGATTGCAGGCCTCCAAAGGAAGTAGACCAATATCAAGAGGTCGCCTTCTCATAAAAAAAAACTTCTCGGAAAGGGTTTGAGAATCGAACGAGTGCAGCATCACGTGGCTGAGGGCAGCATCACGTGGCTGAGGGCAGCATCACGTGGCTGAGGGCAGCATCACGTGGCTGAGGGCAGCATCACGTGGCTGAGGGCAGCATCACGTGGCTGAGGGCAGCATCACGTGGCTGAGGGCAGCATCACGTGGCTGAGGGCAGCATCACGTGGCTGAGGGCAGCATCACGTGGCTGAGGGCAGCATCACGTGGCTGAGGGCAGCATCACGTGGCTGAGGGCAGCATCACGTGGCTGAGGGCAGCATCACGTGGCTGAGGGCAGCATCACGTGGCTGAGGGCAGCATCACGTGGCTGAGGGCAGCATCACGTGGCTGAGGGCAGCATCACGTGGCTGAGGGCAGCATCACATGGCTGAGGGCAGCATCACATGGCCGAGGGCAGCATCACATGGCCGAGGGCAGCATCACATGGCCGAGGGCAGCATCACATGGCTGAAAAATCTGCAAATGGCACCTGTGGCATCTTCAAACAAATGCCTAGGAGCATTCTTGAGATAGTTATCTGTAATTGATATAGGAACCCACTTTGAAATCAAGTATATACATAACATGGTTACTATACAAACGGAGCTGTTTTCTGGAGAATGTATCCAAGAGCCAAGCTCCATAGCAACTACGCTGTGGAGAGAAATATTGTCCTACGTAAGCATGTGAATCCTGACCAGTGCAAAGCCGCTATCACCGATTACATAGCTGGATGTATGTATGTATATATGTACTTGCATAACGCCTCCTACCCACTTGAACAAACACACAACCCTCCCCCCCCCCCCACACACACACACACAAACGAACATGCCCACCATTACAAGGGCATACCAAAAAATTATGCAGAAGAATAGAATTATTGACCTCCTTACAAAACTGAGAATTTAAGAACCTAAAACCACAACTTCAGTTGGCAAAAGCAAGATGGAACATGCCTGAGGCTAATTTGCACAAATGACCACAAGACCACACAGTTGGCATAAGACGAGCAACAGGCTTGCAGACACACACCATGGCTGTGCATGCACGTCTTCTAGAGCATCCAATAGTGTTGCTCGGACATTTTGACAGAGCAAATTGATTTTTTTGTCGAGACAAATACATGAGATGTTCAGAAATTGTCTGGTGTCTGGCGGGAATTTCCTGCACTGTATATATATATACACACACACACACTGTATTTATATATATATACTCACATATATACACACACATATATATAATGTTTCTTGGATCGAAAGACTTATAAAATTTGTGTTTTTACCTCTAGCAAGGTCTTCGTCCCTGCAAAAGACACCCGAGATTCTATCATGGAGTTCTATACAGTCGTCAAAATAGTTGGAAAAGTTATTTAGACCCTCAGGCTAGTCTTGTAAATGAGTTCGCTCTAATTATAGGTAATTATAGCCACGCCCACTCGAGGTGCATATGGTTTGCGGTTGTGTTGAGTTTGCACATAATGGAAAGCTAAATTGCCCAGCAGCAGTCAATTCTTAGCCAAGACAAACTATCAAGGTCTTGACGGAGAGCTAAGTATTGTTGGCATTGACACAAAGTTGGAAACCTCAAAGTTGCCATGACTCTGTGTACCGCAGAGCCACGTGCAGCCGCACGGCAGGTAGGCTCATCCCCTGCAGCTTGGGGTGCAGGCGCTCAGTTGCCGGGAAGTGTTTGTGGTTGAACCAATAATCAACACACACCATCATAATGAAATCAAGTAAGTACAGAGGATAGACAGTCAGGAGTTCCTACACTACTCTACCTGCTGGGTACATCATGGCTGGAGTTAGCTTTATCACTGGAGTCCTACAGTACTCTACCTGCTGGTGCATCATGGCTGGAGTTAGCTTTATCACTGGAGTCCTACACTACTCTACCTGCTGGTGCATCATGGCTGGAGTTAGCTTTATCACTGGAGTCCTACACTACTCTACCTGCTATGGCTGGAGTTAGCTTTATCACTGGAGTCCTACAGTACTCTACCTGCTGGTGCATCATGGCTGGAGTTAGCTTTATCACTGGAGTCCTACACTACTCTACCTGCTGGTGCATCATGGTTGGAGTTAGCTTTATCACTGGAGTCCCACACTACTCTACCTGCTGGTGCATCATGGCTAGAGTTATTTTTATCACTGGAGTCCTACACTACTCTACCTGCTGGTGCATCATGGCTGGAGTTAGCTTTATCACTGGAGTCCTACACTACTCTACCTGCTGGTGCATCATGGCTGGAGTTAGCTTTATCACTGGAGTCCTACACTACTCTACCTGGCCCCTGTAATCGGCTAGTCATGGAGACCTCTAGGAGCTGGGTCGTGCTAGATCACCATCACCAGCAAGTATTAGCCTCTTCTCTGTGGCTGCCATGGACAGTTTCTCTGCTGCTCTGGAGTGAGTTGATAAGAACCTGAAGAATCAACAATTGTTACATATCCAAGATTTGACGCAGAAAATGAGGGTTCATCTATTTGCTGAACCACACCCAACCACACCATTCACACTTCAAGCAAACAGTGAGTCTTCATGCTGCACTTCCACGTTCCCAAAGTGCGTCTCCCTCCAATCAACCCGCAATAAAATATATGAGGGGGGAACATCAGCTCATGAATATTCATATCCAGTTGTACATTGCACCCCTACCTAACCACTGTCGCCAGCCGACCCTACCTGCAGGCCGCAAGGCTCCATTCTCAGCTCATTGACCACACCCTCGGCTTGCTCAAGCAACTCACACCACTTAGCCAACAATTAAACCTCATTCCAATCATTGCCGTATCCTAGCAACTGCCACACAAGACTTTCCATTTGTGTTGCAACCAGCTCCTCTCGTTAAATGTGGAATTGTGCCCTCAAGGGATTCCATTCTGCACCTCATTAGTTAAGTGTAATTTACACGTCACTTCTTTGATCAGTTTCCAGTTCAAATCCGACAAAATGCCTCCAGTATAAAGCTCGTTGTCTGTCTGTACACTCCAGGAACTGACCCCACAAGATGCAGCATGACCCAGCAGTGTGGTTTGAGGTGATTGGTTTTTGATCCCCTCCCTCCCCTCCGCCCCAATTTTTTTGACCCCCAAGCTCCTCGAAGCTACCATCGCCAAAATGGTGTGGCACTTATGATCGTCGGCCAATGATATACTTGCACATACACTCCCAATGATAGGCCACATCTTGGCATTACCAAAGTAACTATACAGTTGCATCAGAGCTTGTAATGCAAGCAGTTTGCTAGTGGGGCTGTCTTTATCCTATTCTATCCTATTCTATTATAGACCTCAACTAATGCAAGCAGTTTGCTAGTGGGACTGCCTCTACTCTATTCTATTATAGACCTCAACTAATGCAAGCAGTTTGCTAGTGGGGCTGCCTCCACCCTATTCTATTATAGACCTCAGCTAATGCAAGCAGTTTGCTAGTGGGGCTGTCTCTATCCTATTCTATTATAGACCTCAGCTAATGCAAGCAGTTTGCTAGTGGGGCTGCCTCCACCCTATTCTATTATAGACCTCAACTAATGCAAGCAGTTTGCTAGTGGGGCTGCCTCCACCCTATTCTATTATAGACCTCAACTAATGCAAGCAGTTTGCTAGTGGGGCTGCCTCTATCCTATTCTATTATAGACCTCAGCTAATGCAAGCAGTTTGCTAGTGGGGCTGCCTCCACTCTATTCTATTATAGACCTCAACTAATGCAAGCAGTTTGCTAGTGGGGCTGCCTCTATCCTATTCTATTATAGACCTCAGCTAATGCAAGCAGTTTGCTAGTGGGACTGCCTCTACTCTATTCTATTATAGACCTCAACTAATCAAGCAGTTTGCTAGTGGGGGCCTCCACCCTATTCTATTATAGACCTCAACTAATACAAGCAGTTTGCTAGTGGGGCTGTCTCTACTCTATTCTATTATAGACCTCAACTAATGCAAGCAGTTTGCTAGTGGGGCTGCCTCCACCCTATTCTATTATAGACCTCAACTAATGCAAGCAGTTTGCTAGTGGGGCTGCCTCTATCCTATTCTATTATAGACCTCAACTAATGCAAGCAGTTTGCTAGTGGGGCTGCCTCTACTCTATTCTATTATAGACCTCAACTAATGCAAGCAGTTTGTTAGCAGGGCTGTCTCTACTCTATTCTTTAAATGGTTGATGTTCTATGGCTTCAGAAATATATCAGTCTCTATCACACCATCAAGTCATTTCTTGTGATTTGATTGGATATATCCCGTATCCTACCCGTGATCCGTATCTAGTTAGTAAGGTACTGCGCATGTGCGAGTCGCCTTGTTGTCATGGAAACATTATGGCATTCCTTTGTCAGGCCCACTTTGACAGGACCTGGCGTAACTGAAATATGTATTTGTAGTAATTGTGATGGTATGATAAGTTAGTTATTAGACTCAGGGGGTTAGGATGGCATATGGATTATCTCTAGTCTCGGGGCTCGAACACCTGGCGCATGTGGGCCTCACCATGTTCGAGCTCCTCAGACAGAGATAATCTGCATCCCACCCGACCTCGCCTAGTAACGAATATGATCAACAAGAAGGATAAGCTCCTTCCTGCACCTTTGGTGTGGGTGTCGCTGCTAAGTTTCAGCAAGGAATCCTTCCATGCTCCACATATGTGGACTGCGTACATGTGAACCTTGAACTCTGTCCATAGTTGTGTGAACCTCTAGCCCTGTATATATATATAGCCCTGCCTCACCCTAGCCCCATATCCCTAGCCCTATATATCTCTAGCCCTAACCGTAGCCTATATATATATATATATACATCCTTAGCATCACCCTAGCCCTATATACCCTAGCCCTATATACCCTAGCCCTATATATCTCTAGCCCTAACCCTAGTCATATATATATATATATATATATACACATCCCTAGCATCACCCTAGCCTATCTATCTCTATCCCTAACCGTAGCCATATATATATATATATACATCCCTAGCATCACTCTAGCCTATATATCTCTATCCCTAGCCATATATATATATATATATATACATCCCTAGCCTCACCCTAGCCCTATATATCTCTATCCCAACCCTAGCCCTACAGTGCTGTAACAGCCTATGCAGCGCATAGGTTTTTTTAAAGCAAAGTTTGACCTTTAACCTCTCATTTTCTAACTGGGACATTGTACACCTTGTTGAACAAGCATTTCAATTAGTTTCCTACTAATTGCCTGTGGCCACACTGAGTAATTAAATTAGTTCATCACTAATGACTCTGAACTCTGAACTGACTTCCAACAAGTGACCTCCCAGTCACTTTTGACCACAAGGTCTTTGCCGGATGACTGATGTTGTGCTACCAGCAAGTATAATGGCCGAGGCTTGTGTCATTCTCTACCTGACATTGATGAAGTTCCCCATCAATCTGTTGATCACTCTTTCCCCAAGCATCCTTTTGGAAAAATAAAGATAGTTTACCGTAGTTTTCAAAGTTCATAGCTTAATAGGTGGAAGTGGCTTCACTATGATTCATCAAGAGATCTAGTTTTTTTTTGTCATATACGTGTTTTGGCTGTAAAAACCGGAAATATGAAAAGTACATCTGGAAATGTACAAGATTACCTGGAAAGATGCCACCCGGAATTTTAATGCTCATGCAAGCACTTCTACTCACAAACTAGCTTTTGAAGTCATGATCAAACAGCCAAAAATGACAGGCAATGTTGGTGAAATGCTTTCATCAACCATTTCAGCAGAAAAGCATGCTAACCGTCAGTATTTACTCAATCTTGGCAAGACAGGCTATTTGTTTATGTGGCAGTGGAGATGATGGCAATTTTACACAGCTAATGAGGTTGCATGCATTAGATGATCAGAGGATTACTACTTATCTTCAGCGTAGGACTGACAAGTATGCCTGCCCCCAAGTTAAAAAAGAACTTATAATGATAATGGCCAGCCAAATTTTAAGAGAAATTGCTGTTCCAATTCGAAATTCAAAATTCTTTTCTTTAATGGCAAACTTCTTTAATGGCAAGCAAACTCTTACTCGCACCTTTTGTACTGTTCTGTTGCATTTCGAATTCAGAATTGTCTGGTTTAGCTGACCCTTTACCTTTTTTATTTTGGGTTTGGGAAGGCTAATGGGTCTTGAGATGAAGTTACAGGTATTTCGAATGCGGAGCATGTTGTTATTTTCTTACGTCACATGGACAAAAATTTGGAACCACATGAAGATTTTGTTGGCCCTCGTGTAGTTGGCTCTATTAAATCAGATGTGCTTGTTGGTGTTTTCAAGAACACAACGTTACGGATGAGCCTGAGCACAAGTGATTGCAGAGGTTAGTGGAAGCCAATATGCGTGGATAGAAAAATGGTGCGGCATCTCAGATAAGATCTCTTGAATCACGTGCCATATTTTATAGCCATGCCCTCAACTTGGCCATTGGAGACATGCTCAAGGGTAACAAAATTCTTCGTGACACTCTTGACACAGTTGAGGCCTTTGATTTGTTTTGGCAAAATTTTATTATCACTACAAGAGGAACTTGAAGTAAATGAACCTGTTACCACGAAAACCTTGTTTACCACGAAAATGAAAGTGCTTCAGAGGGTCAACAGATTGCTCAGCGACCATCGAAACATTACAACAAATTCGAACAGTTGAGGCCTTTGATTTGTTTTGGCAAAATTTTATTATTACTACAAGAGGAACTTGAAGTAAATGAACCTGTTACCACGAAAACCTTGTTTACCACGAAAATGAAAGTGCTTCAGAGGGTCAACAGATTGCTCAGCTGACCATGGAAACATTAAAACATTACAACAAATTCGAACAGTTGAGGCCTTTGATTTGTTTTGGCAAAATTTTATTATTACTACAATAGGAACTTGAAGTAAATGAACCTGTTACCACGAAAACCTTGTTTACCACGAAAATGAAAGTGCTTCAGAGGGTCAACAGATTGCTCAGCTGACCATCGAAACACTAAAACATTACAACAAATTCGAACAGTTGAGGCCTACAAGAGGAACTTGAAGTAAATGAACCTGTTACCACGAAAACCTGTTTACCACGAAAATAAAAGGCTCCTGCTAGGTACGAGGAAGGGTCGGCTGGCTCGGTGTTGGGGAACAATCTTGCCCCAACGTACCCCAACGTATGCTACACACCCAACTTGAGCTCACTCGGGTTATCATCACACTACCCCCAAGGAGTTTTATGGTCATCAGTATTTTGAATGTTTCGATACGTGTGTGAGCTGCACTAAAGAAAGATTTAATCAACCAGTTTTTTAAAGAATGTCGAAGATCCATTGCTAAAGGCAGCAAATAATGATGACTGTTACTCCAGAACTGGAATTTGCTTCAGCCTTTTATCAGGATGATTTTGAACAGTCCTCACTTAAGCTTCAGCTTGAAATGCTGGCTACATCTTTCAGTAATGAAGAGAAGCCTACCCTCAAGAATGTGAGGGATCACTTCAAATCATTGTCACCAGCTCAAAGAGGTTGCATGTCAGAAGTTTGCACCTTACCTTGCTGAAATTGTTAATGGAAGTTCCTGCAACTAATGCTGTGAGTGAGCTAAGTGCTTCCGGAGTGAGAAGAGTTAAAACGTACCTTTACTCCACAATGACCAGATGTGACTCAACAATTTGTTGGTCCTTCACGTGCATCAAGACAAAACTGACTATCTTAACTCTTGCTTAATAGCCATAAGGTCCTCTGTATTTGGAAAGTTTTAAGTTTTAATAACATTACTAATATTTTCAACACAATGTCAATTGAATGTGATCATTAAAATGGGCATAGTCATTAAGGTGGGTGTGGTCATGGTCAGGTGCAGTATGGCCGCACAGGTTTATTTTCCATTGCTACAGCCCTGCCCTGTATATATATATATATATCCCTAGCATCAGCCTAGCCCCATATACCCTAGCCCTGTATATCTCTATCCCTAACCCTAGCCCTGTATATCCCTAGCCTCACCCTAGCCTCATATACCCCAGCCCTATATATCTCTATCCCTAACCCTAGCCCTGTACATATATATCCCTAGCCTCACCCTAGCCTCATATACCCTAGCCCTATATATCTCTATCCCTAACCCTAGCCCTGTATATATATATATCCCTAGCATCACCCTAGCCCTCTAACCCTAGCCTATATATTTCTAGCCCTAACTCTACATATAGCTCAAGTATCTCTATCCCTAACAATAGCCCTATCTATCCTAGCCCTACCACTAGCCCTATCTATCCTAGCCCTACCACTAGCCCTATCTATCCTAGCCCTACCACTAGCCCTATCTATCCTAGACCTAACCATAGCCCTATCTATCCTAGCCCTAACCATAGCCCTATCTATCCTAGACCTAACCATAGCCCTATCTATCCTAGCCCTAACCATAGCCCTATCTATCCTAGCCCTACCACATAGCCCTATCTATCCTAGACCTAGCCCTAGCCCTACTGTGAAGCCCTAGACAGTATGAGGTGGGAAAGAACTTGGAACATCCATGATTGATGTCAACATCGCAGGAGTGGGATGGGAGTGTACCGTGAGAGAACACTAGTCCAGGGTTCCTGGGAGTGTACCGTGAGAGAACACTAGTCCAGGGTTCCTGGGAGTGTACCACGAGAGAACACTAGTCCAGGGTTCCTGGGAGTGTACCACGAGAGAACATTAGTCCAGGGTTCCTGGGAGTGCACCATGAGAGAACATTAGTCCAGGGTTCCTGGGAGTAACACTAGTCCAGGGTTCCTGGGAGTAAACTAGTCCAGGGTTCCTGGGAGTAACACTAGTCCAGGGTTCCTGGGAGTCCAATTTGCTTCCCTGTTGTTGTTTCCATGACTCCAAGGCTAATAACAAAAGAACCACTCCCCCTTCCCCTCTCAGTCTGTATACATCATCCCCCATGGCCTGGCCTGACTTGGATCTCTGTGAGAGTACATCAGCTGATCATCACCTGCACAGCCTCTGCAGGTGTGTACATCAGCTGCACAACCTCTGCAGGTGTGTACATCAGCTGATCATCACCTGCACAACCTCTGCAGGTGTGTACATCAGCTGATCATCACCTGCACAACCTCTGCAGGTGTGTACATCAGCTGATCATCACCTGCACAACCTCTGCAGGTGTGTACATCAGCTGATCATCACCTGCACAACCTCTGCAGGTGTGTACATCAGCTGATCATCACCTGCACAACCTCTGCAGGTGTGTACATCAGCTGATCATCACCTGCACAACCTCTGCAGGTGTGTACATCAGCTGATCATCACCTGCACAGCCTCTGCAGGTGTGTACATCAGCTGATCATCACCTGCACAGCCTCTGCAGGTGTGTACATCAGCTGATCATCACCTGCACAGCCTCTGCAGGTGTGTACATCAGCTGATCATCACCTGCACAGCCTCTGCAGGTGTGTACATCAGCTGATCATCAACTGCACAACCTCTGCAGGTGTGTACATCAGCTGATCATCACCTGCACAACCTCTGCAGGTGTGTACATCAGCTGATCATCACCTGCACAACCTCTGCAGGTGTGTACATCAGCTGATCATCACCTGCACAACCTCTGCAGGTGTGTAAATCAGCTCACCTGCACAACCTCTGCAGGTGTGTACATCAGCTGATCATCACCTGCACAGCCTCTGCAGGTGTATACATCAGCTGATCATCACCTGCACAGCCTCTGCAGGTGTGTACATCAGCTGGTCATCACCTGCACAACCTCTGCAGGTGTGTAAACTTGGAGTGATAAATATCGTGCATGCCGTCTGGTCGGCCTGCATAATTGTGTTCAGTTCATATCGTAGACTACGTATACACTGGTTTCCTAGGAGACAAGGTGCTTCACTTGAGGCACCAACTAGACCAATATGATGGTCTTAGTGTTTATACTCACTACTCCAACACACACACACACCACCACACAAGCACACACACACACCACACAAGCACACATGTACTCACAACAATTGGAGAGGAAGAAGAGGAGGTGAGAGATATGACATTTGGCTCCTTCTTCATGATTTCTCTGGCACGCTTAGAAATAGCTAGCACCGACTTCAACTCCAGAATACCTGCCTCCTGTGCACACCATAAACAAACAACCAATAACAACAAGCAACAAGCAACAATAGTCAACAACAGTGACTAACAACAACAACAAGCAACAATAGTCAACAACAGTGAATAACAACAACAAGCAACAACAGTGACTAACAACAACAATAGTCAACAACAGTGAATCACAACAACAACAAGCAACAACAGTGACTAACAACAACAAGCAACAACAGTGACTAACAACAACAAGCAACAACAGTGACTAACAACAACAAGCAACAACAGTGACGAACAACAACAATAGTCTCAACAACAGTGAATCACAACAACAACAAGCAACAACAGTGACTAACAACAACAAGCAACAACAGTGACTAACAACAACAATAGTCAACAACAGTGAATCACAACAACAACAAGCAACAACAGTGACTAACAACAACAAGCAACAACAGTGACTAACAACAACAGTGACTAACAACAAGCAACAACAGTGACTAACAACAACAAGCAACAACAGTGACTAACAACAACAAGCAACAACAGTGACTAACAACAACAAGCAACAACAGTGACTAACAACAACAAGCAACAACAGTGACTAACAACAACAAGCAACAACAGTGACTAACAACAACAAGCAACAATAGTCAACAACAGTGAATCACAACAACTACAAGCAACAATAGTCAACAACAGTGACAACCACAACAAGCAACAATATCCAATAAAAGTCAATAATCTTAACCTCCACCACAAGTCAACAAGAACACACACACACACACACATGCACACACATACACACACGTACACACATACAACACATACACACACACGCATGCACACACACACACACAACTCTTTACAGGTTAGTCCCTATTTTTAAATCCACAGCTCTAGCTAACTGGTGGTGTTCATTAGCCTCCATCTTGTCTAGAAAACAAAGATGTTTGTTAATAATATAATTTTGGAAGAGAGAGAAAAAGTTGCAGTTTGAAAAGTACGTACCCACACAGTGTATTGGTACCCACAGTGTATTGGTTCTATTTTATAAGCCTCAAGGACTCAAGGAATCTCTCCCTCTTGAGGAAATACCAGCACTCTTCAAAGACTCTTTTTACAGATGGGACCCTTAGGGTGGCCTCTCAAGGGGGTGGCCTCTCAAAAAGGAGACTTCTATAATCAAAATGCTGTCCATTATAAGAGCCACAGCAATAACAAGAGCAGGAAATAGGTACAAACTCAAGCACCTTACCATGTTAGCCATTTTACTTGGCACTAACAACTTAATATCCACCTATTTTCTCGAATAGAACACCAGGCAGCAGGTACAAAATCAAGCACCCTGCCATGTCAGCCATTTTACTTGGCTCTCGAATCGACCATGCATGGTCCATTCATTTCAAATGCCCAGAACCTGCATGCCTATATACGGGCGCAGACAGATCGAGGGTGCACCCCATTTACAGCATAGTGAAAAGGGTTTGTCCTCACATGGATCAGATGAATGGCTGGCAAGGCCAACATTTTGTTTCCTGATTAGGGTTGGGGCCAGGCAATGGCCTAGCTTTAAGGGTGCGGCCTCAGCTAGAGTTGACTAGACTATTGAGCAGTGTAGCTTATTGGCAGATACTTGAAGCAAAAGAATCGTGGACCAAGCAAGCTATTGGTACTTTTGTTAGGCAGCCATTCATCGTCTGTCATAGCTTCATCCTGCTCTAGGTCCATCTCAAACTCTGCCCGCTATTTCTGGCAAAGCGATCATCATTGACACCACTGTCGTCGAGGCGAACAGTCTCTGTGACAGTGGCCTTTACAGCACTGGGGGCGGCTACTCCATCCAGCAGGCACATTGCAGCAACTCTACCAGGCCCCAGGTAGTGAATGAAGACAGCGTCTGAGCTATCAGTGCTGCGGGAAATCTCACACACCTGGAGAAATACATCACAAGTCACTGTGCTCCAGGCTTTCTGAACTGCAAGACAGATTGTGAAGTAGACCCGCACAGACACAATATTTACTATCGTTGCATGTTGGAGAGTGAAAGTGAGGTGGAGAGAAGTTTATGTCTCAGTCAGAGAGACAACATTGCTGGGGGTTATTTCCCTTGCTGCAGCAAGGGAGGACTCTTGCATTTAGCTACACTTTTTTGGCACTCTGCCTAGCCTATCCTTCTCATCTCTTCCGTCTTTCTTTCTTCCCTTCCTCTGTCTCTGAGGCACGTGTCGCTCTTTTCCGATTGTTTTTGTGCATTCTTCTAACTTTATTCATAGTTTCATACTTAGTGATAAGTGGCGGAGCATGTGTATTACCCATTAGTCAGTGTACTACCTATTAGTCAGTGTATTACCTATTAGTCAGTGTATTACCTAGTAGTCAGTGTATTACCTATTAGTCAGTGTATTACCTATTAGTCAGTGTATTACCTATTAGTCAGTGTATTACCTATTAATCAGTGTATCACCTATTAGTCAGTGTATCACCTATTAGTCAGTGTATTACCTATTAGTCCTGTATTACCTATTAGTCAGTGTATTACCTATTAGTCAGTGTATTACCTATTAGTCAGTGTATTACCTATTAGTCAGTGTATTACCTATTAGTCAGTGTATTACCTATTAGTCAGTGTATTACCTATTAGTCAGTGTATTACCTATTAGTCAGTGTAGTACCTATTAGTCAGTGTATTACCTATTAGTCAGTGTACTACCTATTAGTCAGTGTATTACCTATTAGTCAGTGTATTACCTATTAGTCAGTGTATTACCTATTAGTCAGTGTACTACCTATTAGTCAGTGTATTACCTATTAGTCAGTATGTTACCTATTAGTCAGTGTGTTACCTATTAGTCATTAGTCCGTGTATTACCTATTAGTCAGTGTATTACCTATTAGTCAGTGTATTACCTATTATTCCGTGTATTATGGGTTCATGTAGTATGAACTAAAAGTTAATATTTATATATAAGGTATAAGATATGAATGAAAGTTAATATTATATAAGATATGAATGAAAGTTAATATTATATGAATGAGAGTTATTATTACACACACTAACTATTAATCATTAACTAAAGGATTAGTGTGCGATCAATTTGAGGATGCGGGCATCTCACCCAAGACTGGGGCTAGGAAGCGGTCTATTCAAGTGCACGTACTAATCACTCGTCCCATTTATCTTCATGGCAAACGGCAACATTCTCCTGGGCCTTCTTTCTTTCTGTTTATCACTCTATCTGTATCCAATCTCTCTCCCATCACCCATATCACTTACTGTCTCTGCAATCAACCTCCCTCCACAGTCAGTCATGGTTGACAGACACACTGATATACCTTGATGTATCTACTCGGTGGTGTGTGGCCCACTTTACTCAGCTACCTGGTGCTGTGTGGCCCACTTCACTCAGCTACCTGGTGCTGTGTGGCCTACTTCACTCAGCTACCTGGTGGTATGTGGCCCACTTCACTCAGCTACCTGGTGCTGTGTGGCCCACTTCACTCAGCTACCTGGTGGTGTGTGGCCCACTTCACTAAGCTACCTGGTGGTGTGTGGCCTACTTCACTCAGCTACCCGGTGCTGTGTGGCCTACTTCACTCAGCTACCTGGTGCTGTGTGGCCCACTTCACTCAGCTACCTGGTGCTGTGTGGCCTACTTCACTCAGCTACCTGGTGGTATGTGGCCCACTTCACTCAGCTACCTGGTGGTGTGTGGCCTACTTCACTCAGCTACCTGGTGGTGTGTGGCCCACTTCACTCAGCTACCTGGTGGAGTGTGGCTTACTTCACTCAGCTACCTGGTGGTGTGTGGCCCACTTCACTCAGCTACCTGGTGGTGTGTGGCCCACTTCACTCAGCTACCTGGTGCTGTGTGGCCCACTTCACTCAGCTACCTGGTGGTGTGTGGCCCACTTCACTCAGCTACCTGGTGCTGTGTGGCCCACTTCACTCAGCTACCTGGTGGTGTGTGGCCCACTTCATTCAGCTACCTGGTGGTGAGTGGCCCACTTCACTCAGCTACCTGGTGGTGTGTGGCCCACTTCATTCAGCTACCTGGTGGTATGTGGCCCACTTCACTCAGCTACCTGGTGGTGTGTGGCCCACTTCACTCAGCTACCTGGTGGTGTGTGGCCCACTTCATTCAGCTACCTGGTGGTGTGTGGCCCACTTCACTCAGCTACATGGTGCTGTGTGGCCCACTTCACTCAGCTACCTGGTGCTGTGTGGCCCACTTCACTCAGCTACCTGGTGCTGTGTGGCCTCTTCACTCAGCTACCTGGTGGTGTGTGGCCCATTTCACTCAGCTACCTGGTGGTGTGTGGCCCACTTCACTCAGCTACCTGGTGCTGTGTGGCCCACTTCACTCAGCTACCTGGTGGTGTGTGGCCCACTTCACTCAGCTACCTGGTGGTATGTGGCCCACTTCACTCAGCTACCTGGTGGTGTGTGGCCCACTTCACTCAGCTACCTGGTGGTATGTGGCCCACTTCACTCAGCTACCTGGTGGTGTGTGGCCCACTTCACTCAGCTACCTGGTGGTGTGTGGCCCACTTCACTCAGCTACCTGGTGCTGTGTGGCCTACTTCACTCAGCTACCTGGTGGTGTGTGGCCCACTTCACTCAGCTACCTGGTGGTGTGTGGCCCACTTCACTCAGCTACCTGGTGGTGTGTGGCTTACTTCACTCAGCTACCTGGTGGTGTGTGGCCCACTTCACTCAGCTACCTGGTGGTGTGTGGCCTACTTCACTCAGCTACCTGGTGGTGTGTGGCCCACTTCACTCAGCTACCTGGTGCTGTGTGGCCCACTTCACTCAGCTACCAGGTGGTGTGTGGCCTACTTCACTCAGCTACCTGGTGGTGTGTGGCCCACTTCACTCAGCTACCTGGTGCTGTGTGGCCCACTTCACTCAGCTACCTGGTGCTGTGTGGCCTACTTCACTCAGCTACCTGGTGGTGTGTGGCCCACTTCACTCAGCTACCTGGTGCTGTGTGGCCCACTTCACTCAGCTACCTGGTGGTGTGTGGCCCACTTCACTCAGCTACCTGGTGGTATGTGGCCCACTTTACTCAGCTACCTGGTGGAGTGTGGCTTACTTCACTCAGCTACCTGGTGCTGTGTGGCCCACTTCACTCAGCTACCTGGTGGAGTGTGGCTTACTTCACTCAGCTACCTGGTGGTGTGTGGCCCACTTCACTCAGCTACCTGGTGGTGTGTGGCCCACTTCACTCAGCTACCTGGTGCTGTGTGGCCCACTTCACTCAGCTACCTGGTGGTGTGTGGCCCACTTCACTCAGCTACCTGGTGCTGTGTGGCCCACTTCACTCAGCTACCTGGTGGTGTGTGGCCCACTTCATTCAGCTACCTGGTGCTGTGTGGCCCACTTCACTCAGCTACCTGGTGGTGTGTGGCCCACTTCACGTGGTGTGTGGCCTACTTCACTCAGCTACCTGGTGGTGTGTGGCCCACTTCACGTGGTGTGTGGCCTACTTCACTCAGCTACCTGGTGGTGTGTGGCCCACTTCACTCAGCTACCTGGTGGTGTGTGGCCCACTTCATTCAGCTACCTGGTGGTATGTGGCCCACTTCACTCAGCTACCTGGTGGTGTGTGGCCCACTTCACTCAGCTACCTGGTGGTGTGTGGCCCACTTCATTCAGCTACCTGGTGGTGTGTGGCCCACTTCACTCAGCTACATGGTGCTGTGTGGCCCACTTCACTCAGCTACCTGGTGCTGTGTGGCCCACTTCACTCAGCTACCTGGTGCTGTGTGGCCTCTTCACTCAGCTACCTGGTGGTGTGTGGCCCACTTCACTCAGCTACCTGGTGGTGTGTGGCCCACTTCACTCAGCTACCTGGTGCTGTGTGGCCCACTTCACTCAGCTACCTGGTGGTGTGTGGCCCACTTCACTCAGCTACCTGGTGGTATGTGGCCCACTTCACTCAGCTACCTGGTGGTGTGTGGCCCACTTCACTCAGCTACCTGGTGGTATGTGGCCCACTTCACTCAGCTACCTGGTGGTGTGTGGCCCACTTCACTCAGCTACCTGGTGGTGTGTGGCCCACTTCACTCAGCTACCTGGTGCTGTGTGGCCTACTTCACTCAGCTACCTGGTGGTGTGTGGCCCACTTCACTCAGCTACCTGGTGGTGTGTGGCCCACTTCACTCAGCTACCTGGTGGTGTGTGGCTTACTTCACTCAGCTACCTGGTGGTGTGTGGCCCACTTCACTCAGCTACCTGGTGGTGTGTGGCCTACTTCACTCAGCTACCTGGTGGTGTGTGGCCCACTTCACTCAGCTACCTGGTGCTGTGTGGCCCACTTCACTCAGCTACCTGGTGGTGTGTGGCCCACTTTACTCAGCTACCTGGTGCTGTGTGGCCCACTTCACTCAGCTACCTGGTGGAGTGTGGCTTACTTCACTCAGCTACCTGGTGCTGTGTGGCCCACTTCACTCAGCTACCTGGTGGTGTGTGGCCCACTTCACTCAGCTACCTGGTGGTGTGTGGCCCACTTCACTCAGCTACCTGGTGCTGTGTGGCTTACTTCACTCAGCTACCTGGTGCTGTGTGGCCTACTTCACTCAGCTACCTGGTGGTGTGTGGCCCACTTCACTCAGCTACCTGGTGCTGTGTGGCCCACTTCACTCAGCTACCTGGTGGTGTGTGGCCCACTTCACTCAGCTACCTGGTGCTGTGTGGCCCACTTCACTCAGCTACCTGGTGGTGTGTGGCCCACTTCACTCAGCTACCTGGTGTTGTGTGGCCCACTTCACTCAGCTACCTGGCGGTGTGGCCCACTTCACTCAGCTACCTGGTGCTGTGTGGCCCACTTCACTTGTTAATTGTACTGCAAAGTCTGGTTGTTTAGTACCACCAGACCAGCATGAAAACCACCCAGTAGCCAATCAGCGCTTACTAAACAACACGATAACAAAGATGTTTACAACAACAATCAAGTAGATGTGGGCGCTAAGCAACAGAGGTGTTAAATGGCATTATGAAAATCACACTAAAGTGTACACACACAAACACACAACCACTTAAAGCTGCACACTGGGACAAGCATCAACCAGAGAATGATAGATAACTGACCTTGGAGAGATGCACACACTGGGACAAGCATCAACCAGAGAATGATAGCTAACTGGCCTTGGAGAGAGGTGCACACTGGGACAAGCCTCCTCAACCAGATAATGGATGGATAACTGACCTTGGAGAGAGGCACAGCTTCTTTAGTCCACTGGGCATCATGACGGTGTTCGCTGAACAGTTTGTAGAAGCAGCAGACATTCTCCTGAGCTCTCTCCGTCACCTGGTCTCGCTCCATTGATCACTCGTGCCGTGGTGAAGACCAGAACAGTGCCTGTAATTAGATGCCACAATGTCACTCTCAGTTCCTTAATAGCCAAGGCACACAGGCCAAAGGTCAACAATTAGCCTCAGGTGCTATTTGATACATACACACAGACATGCACACACACACACTCACACAGACATACACACTTGTACAACATCCACACCGCACCCACAACACCAACACACCCACACTTCTATCAAGGTATGCAAATAGAACCAAAATAGGGTGACATGTATGTACATATATGGAAATGTCCTTTGGCTTCTGCCACATTGAACAGGCTGGTTCACAGCTACAGCTGGTCCGGCTAACCCCAAAAGATCACTTTTTGAAAGGTGCGGCCCCACCCATGGTCTTGATGCATGGATATTGACAAGTGGAAGTCAAAGATCACTTTTTGAAAGGTGCGGCCCCACCCATGGTCTTGATGCATGGTCTTGATGCATGGACATCGACAAGTGGAAGTCAAAGATCACTTTTTGAAAGGCACGGCCCCACCCATGGTCTTGATGCATGGACATCGACAAGTGGAAGTCAAAGATCACTTTTTGAAAGGTGCGGCCCCACCCATGGTCTTGATGCATGGACATCGACAAGTGGAAGTCAAAGATCACTTTTTGAAAGGTGCGGCCCCACCCATGGTCTTGATGCATGGACATTGACAAGTGGAAGTCAAAGATCACTTTTTGAAAGGTGCAGCCCCACCCATGGTCTTGATGCATGGACATTGACAAGTGGAAGTCAAAGATCACTTTTTGAAAGGTACGGCCCCACCCATGGTCTTGATGCATGCATGGACATTGACAAGTGGAAGTCAAAGATCACTTTTTGAAAGGTGCGGCCCCACCCATGGTCTTGATGCATGGACATCGACAAGTGGAAGTCAAAGATCACTTTTTGAAAGGTGCGGCCCCACCCATGGTCTTGATGCATGGACATTGACAAGTGGAAGTCAAAGATAACTTTTTGAAAGGTGCGGCCCCACCCATGGTCTTGATGCATGGACATTGACAAGTGGAAGTCAAAGATCACTTTTTGAAAGGTGCAGCCCCACCCATGGTCTTGATGCATGGACATTGACAAGTGGAAGTCAAAGATCACTTTTTGAAAGGTACGGCCCCACCCATGGTCTTGATGCATGGACATTGACAAGTGGAAGTCAAAGATCACTTTTTGAAAGGTGCGGCCCCACCCATGGTCTTGATGCATGGACATCGACAAGTGGAAGTCAAAGATCACTTTTTGAAAGGTGTGGCCCCACCCATGGTCTTGATGCATGGACATTGACAAGTGGAAGTCAAAGATAACTTTTTGAAAGGTGCGGCCCCACCCATGGTCTTGATGCATGGACATTGACAAGTGGAAGTCAAAGATAACTTTTTGAAAGGTGCAGCCCCACCCATGGTCTTGATGCATGGACATTGACAAGTGGAAGTCAGACGCTTGACACTGTGGTGTGCATCGAGGCTGGCAATGGTGGTCACTCCACTTTTGAAAAGACCTTTTGAAAAAGGAAGAAAAAAAAGAAGGAAGCTTTAGATTGCTCCAGTTGCTGTGGTTCTCTTCATTGGGGCATCTCCATGTGAACAGTGCACTGTTATCCTTGCCTGGGCCAGTCAGGAAAGAGTAGGAATACATAATCTCTTTGGGGTGGGGGGTGGGGGGGAGTTCGGCTGAAATGGCCATTTTGGCGTCTGTGGAGGAAAAGACACCCACCCCCCTCAACCTTAAAATGATGTTTGCTCATATTTTGTGGCTCAAAACACTTTTCTGAGGAATTTATTTCATCTCACACATGGAAAATAATCATTTCTGGCCAATTCTGAGCCCTCCCCTTTCTCCCAGTGCACTTGCAAGCGTGGTATTGGCTACTGGTCAGCACCGCATCGTTTTATCTGATGCATGCACAGTCTGGCTAGAGTAGGTTCAGACATTGGTGTACTTGTGGCTGTCCAAAGGTCCCTTGAATAGGAAAAATGGAACAGTTGCCTTCAAGGGAACATGAGAAGAGCCAGTGTCTGAAGTGTTCCATGCTACTACTCACTCTTCCCCTGCAACCATCGGCGATGCTGGTGGAGGTGGATTCTAAGTCCACCAAGTGTATATCAGTTCAGTCTACGTGGAAGCATTCTCTTATCTGAACAGTTGGTTGCTGTCATGAAAGATACTCTCCTAGACTTAAATCTCTCATTCCCATTTTATTTATCACGGCAGTGCACGTCTTTTGGTCTCGCGAGGCTGATAACTGTAGCCTTCATGTGCCAGGTACGGAGTATTGACACTGGTTCTGTCGGTCACCGGTCAGTGAAAAATTACTTGAGTGCCTCGACAAACATTTCTTACGTAGCCTCATGAATAACATTGCGCATGCACGAGCCTGAGACATTAGAGCACATTCCATTGACACATGAAACTGCAACTACAGTCACCAGACGTATATTTGAATTCAACTGCAAGTCTGCCTTGAGAGACTATAGAAGCTATTATGCTAGTATTAATGATTTCATTAGCATGATGCCCGGACCACTCCCACATTGTCTGGGGCCAGCCCTGGATTGAGGCTTACTGTGTTACGTTAACTCCTTAGTTGCAATCCCATTCCAAGGGCAGGACCAAAATGAAGGCCACTGACCACACCCTCCTCCCTAATAAGAAACAAGACAAGGTGCAGGGTACACTCTAGCCGGGAGGACGGGGGAGGGTATGAAGGATGTTCAACATTTTGAGCACTCCTCGAAGGAGGAGATCAAAACAAAACAAACTGTGTGGGTTGGTTCACAACACACCACAAAGGTTCATCCCATGCAGTGAGCTAGTCTATTAAAATACTCCCAACAGGGCCTGGCAGCACTTCAGGCTGGCAGGAGGTAACTCCAGTAGCCAGCTCTTCCATCTGAGGTCCATAGATGCTTGCCAAGTTCCCATTTCAGACCACTGAAGTGCCTGGCTCAAGTGTTAGGTAGCTGTATACCAAATCTTCTCCATCAGTAGGCACTGGGCTGTGCTCACATTTCAGAGCCAATTAGCTAGTGCATACGGCACAACCGCATTGGCTCCTTATAAGTATGTTTCAACGCCTGCTTCGCCCTGAGGGTGAGCTCCATCGAAAAAGGGTGCATGATAAATAGTATGCATGAGGTTCGTTGTCTTGTTAATTACATGTGACTGAATCACCAGCTAGTAGTAGGTCAAACATGATTGTGAATCCACCCGCTAGTAGTAGGTCAAACATGAATCCACCAGCTAGTAGTAGGTCAAACATGATTGTGAATCCACCAGCGAGTAGTAGGTCAAACATGATTGTGAATCCACCAGCTAGTAGTAGGTCAAACATGATTGTGAATCCACCAGCTAGTAGTAGGTCAAACATGAATCCACCAGCGAGTAGTAGGTCAAACATGATTGTGAATCCACCAGCTAGTAGTAGGTCAAACATGATTGTGAATCCACCAGCTAGTAGTGGGTCAAACATGATTGTGAATCCACCAGCTAGTAGTAGGTCAGACATGATTGTGAATCCACCAGAGAGTAGTAGGTCAAACATGATTGTGAATCCACCAGCTAGTAGTAGGTCAAACATGAATCCACCAGCTAGTAGTAGGTCAAACATGATTGTGAATCCACCAGCTAGTAGTAGGTCAAACATGATTGTGAATCCACCAGCTAGTAGTAGGTCAAACATGACTGTGAATCCACCAGCTAGTAGTAGGTCGAACATGATTGTGAATCCACCAGCTAGTAGTAGGTCAAACATGATTGTGAATCCACCAGCGAGTAGTAGGTCTAACATGATTGTGAATCCACCAGCTAGTAGTAGGTCGAACATGAATCCACCAGCTAGTAGTAGGTCAAACATGATTGTGAATCCACCAGCTAGTAGTAGGTCAAACATGATTGTGAATCCACCAGCTAGTAGTAGGTCAAACATGATTGTGAATCCACCAGCTAGTAGTAGGTCGAACATGATTGTGAATCCACCAGCTAGTAGTAGTAGGTCAAACATGATTGTGAATCCACCAGCTAGTAGTAGGTCGAACATGAATCCACCAGCTAGTAGTAGGTCAAACATGATTGTGAATCCACCAGCTAGTAGTAGGTCAAACATGATTGTGAATCCACCAGTTAGTAGTCGGTCAACCATGCAAAATGGCTGCATAAAACCGCTATTGGACGTCTGACTGCCTCATAGTAAGTATGCTCGGGATAGTGCAATCGCACAGGTACTGCCATGGAAAATGGCCGCCGTGATAGAGTATCTTTTAAAGACTGCCATCTCTTTGACAAGGTGCTAAACATCTCCAAGCTAAACATCTCCAAGAACAGTGACATATTTCACTCACCTCAATCTTTGGAAATACATTTTAAATGACAAATAAAGAACTAACAGTCGTGAGCTTGTCAGCATGTGGTAAATGCATGTTCAGCTACACATACCAACACACAACACACAACACACACACACACATGCACACACACACACACAGGAGATAGCTGCAGCCATTATAAATGCATCTTTGCATGCACATTACTATTACTTTTACTCACATACACAATTTGTGTATTAGATTAAAAAATGAGATTGTCTTTTTCCCATGTCCCTTCAGAACCAATCCCTAGACCTCCAGACACAATTAGCCACGTGCATGCAGTTTCCTAGCAACAGTCTTAAGTAGTGCTGTGTTTTGTTCAATTACATTCTCCAGAGTGACCCTTCAAAAAAGTTCTTCTTGTTAATGATCACTCTGAGAGTGATTAAATATTTATAAAAAACCACAACTAACAATGTTGTGAGTCATGTTCAGCTACAGCATTCAGAGGGCAGCTGAACAACCACTACAAGTGTGGCATTTGTGTGGGTGCCATGATGTTATGTGATCAAAATTGGTTCATTTGTTTCTTATGTCAGCTTCACTATAGAACCAGTCCTCAGACCTCCCAGACACTAGCCAAGTAATTGTATAAATGGACATTTTCCTAGCAACAATCTATCCAGTGTTAAGTAGTGCTTTTCTTTGAACTGGCTCAATTACATTCTCCAAAGCTTATTCATATAGTTTATAGAACCCCCTCCCCTCAAGTTCAAATGTTCAAGTGATGACTAGGGAAATGGCTCGTCCCCCCAACCCTGATGGCAAAGATCCCATTACTGAGGCTGCATTCCCACGCTGCACAGCCACAGAAATCCGTTGAAGAAGATGTTGATGGGAGTTCTCTTCGTAAGTCACTGACCTCAGGCGGCATCCCAACTCCCTGAAGAATGCCTTTGCTTGAGGCCCAAAGGATCCACAAATCTCTACCGCCACAGGTACAAACTTGTATGCCGAGTCCAGGTGGGCGTACTTCTCACCCTTCAAAATCTCCGCCTGGGCTGCCACTGCACCAGCCTCAGTGACTGCAGCCAAAAGGTTGGATGGGGCAAAGGTGTCACTGCAGGTTGCATCCCATACCAAGAGTCTACCACTTGACCATGGAATGATGGACATGCCATCAGGTCTCTTTCCATCCGACCGAAGCAGACCTGAGGGCTCCAGCCGGGAAGGGACATTTGCAGCAAGTGCCCAGGAGTTCTTCTGTTAATAAATGTACTAAACACTCTGACAGAGATAAAAGGAGAGGGGAGGGGGGGGGGGAGGGGGAAGGTAAAGCCCTGAGAACCAGTCAAAATCTCTTTAACTTGCTCTTTAAAAAAACTAAGCTTGTCAGCATGTAGAAATGTACTTCAACTACACACACACACACACCACACACACAACACTTACATGGGAGGGGTTACATGGGAGGGGGAAGCTGCACAACATTACAAATGTAGTGTTTGTGTATGGCATGATATTGCTTATTTCTCATGCCCTTCACTAATTAGTCACCAGCATGTAAAAGATGGAGTTTTCCTAGCAACAGACTATCTGGTGTTAAGTGGTGCTCTTCTTTGGACTGGCTCAATTACATTCTCCAGATGGGAACCAGTTGTTGTTATATAACTACTCTGAGAGTGATGGGGAGAAGGGAAAAAAAGAAAAATCCCCGAGGACCACCCTGCGGACCAATCAGAAGTAATAGAAACTCTTTTAAGAAATGACCTTGTCCTAACAACCAACTATCCAGTGTTAAGTGGCTCAATTACTTGTTCCAGAGTGAACTTGTAAAAAGCTATTTGGAGTTCTCTGAGATTGATTAAAAACAACCACCACAAATAGACTAACTAACCCCCTCTCCCCCAAACAACAACCAAAAATTCCAAGAACTAAAACAGTTGTGAGCTTGTCAGCATGTAGTATTCAGCTATACACATGAAGGGATGTACAACCACTACCCCGACACAATTAGCCATGTCAATTTCATTAATGACATTTTTTAATCCTAGCAACAGGCTATCCAGTGTTAAGTGATGCTCATCTTTGAAAATGGCTCAATTACATTCTCCAGTGCCCAGTAAAAATCTGTTTGTAGTTTTTCTGTTAATAAATGCATTACTTACTCTGGAAGTGATTACTCTGGAAGTGATCAATATATATATAAATAAGTAATAATAATAAAATTAAAAAAATAATTTAAAACCCCCTGAGAACCATCAGAAGTAAAGAAAAACAAAAATCAACCCTTAACCCCAAACTGCTTGCTAGCCAGTGGCCATGAAAGCACGTGCATGTATTAGTTGGCAAAGCCAGAATCTACCGCACACAAAGGAAGAGTATGGAGGTACTGATTGCGACACTACAAGTCTTCTGTTTTTTCCCTTCTATTTATGGCTACCATAAATAAGAGTTAAGTCATTACACTCCATCAAATAAGCATTTGCCAAAACATGCCAACAATAGGCAAGCTTCTGCCCTTGTCTCATGATTGCAAGTGACTGGCCTGAACAACTGTGTGCCCAAACACTGTATTACTCACTCGGCTAGCTGTGGGAGTTACAGGGGGAAAAAAGCAGAATCTGGAGTTATACACGTGTCTATGGAATGTGAATGTGCAAGGGAAACCCGTTCATACTTTTGGAGGTGAATGTACAGCAGATATACTAAATCATTCCTGATATGGTCATGCAGGGCAATATTAAATCAACTCCCCGAGAGAGGGCTTGCTTCGCTTGCCAAATTACCCATGCAGCCTCTTCCACCTCCTGTGCAGCCAGTTCTTTTTCCTTGGTCTTTGAATCTGCAAACTAGTTCTTTCAATTTTTTTCCTTTTCACTGATGTCCTTGTTGACGTAAGCTCATTATGTTTTAATTAACCGACTAAACCGTTCATAATGTTCTCAGGGGGAATGAATGACAGACAGAAAGATAGATACACTGCAGATACACGGCTATGTCATCCAACTGACGAATCGCATTGTTTGCCAACCATAATGGCATAAATTAAATTAAGATAATATACTGCAAACTGAATCACCTGAATCACACATTCTAGAAAGAAAATGCACTTTTGACAAACACAATCATGCCACCATCCATTCCACCCAAGAACTGAGGCAGCTCAGTCTTCTGAGAATACATGTTTATTGTAACTTACAAACCACATAAACGTAGCATTGAACGATCTCTCTTTAACTCACAAGGTTTCTCTTCACAGGTAGCTGTTGTGTCACTGAAGCAGGTAGACCACTACGTCCTCAGCAGTAGACCAGGCGCACACTGAACGAACATTCCTAACTTAGTTGTTTATTAACTAATCGAAGACACTCCCGGTTTCACCACCGCTCGCGCGTCTGTTTCTTTTTCTGGGGTTGCAGCTGTCTCCACACGACGCGCGCTCTACTAACTTTGCGATATGTTTGATGTGCGCTTTTAGGAAAGTCCGGTTACAAATCATGGTTTTCGGGCGATTGGTGGCTAGTCCTCCGTCAACTAGAGCCGCTTTGACGGGTAAGAGTTAGCATTAGCTATCGTTACAGTTGCTCATGTTTCTTGGTGTGTTGCAGCCTGCCAGGGGAAGAAAGGAACTATTGTCCCGTATACGGGTGTTTCTGCACCATTGTGTGCACCGTTGGTTCAGGTATGTAATGTTCAGATTTACACCTACATATGTGCAATGCAAGGGACAACCACAACCAACGCAAGGGTCGGAACTTTTTCAGCTACTTTCTTAGAAACTACTGACTTACAGAAACATTGGAGACTCACAACAAAACAAGTGAAAACTGACATGGCACCTACAAGCTGGGGTCCCTGTTTCGGAAGAAGGAGAGGCACTTTACCAGAGCTCCCCATTTAACAGGGCTCCCCTTTTAACAGGGCCTAGCCACCTGCTGGTCTGCCTGCAAAGTCGGGCCTAGCAACCCACTAGCACGGCTTCCCATAATAGTTTGGTAGGCCTAGGGGCTAGTCTGACCCCTTCTTCCCACCAGAAGAAAAGGTCTGGTGTCTCTAGCATGAACGACAGATGCATGGGTATATAATGCTTCACCGCCTTCACTTCAAAAATCGTATAGTACATACAACCTTTTGCAAGCATAGTGATTGTTACCTAGCAGCCAGGTGATGGTGGATTTCATGCACCCTGTCCAGCACCCAACCCAGCTTGCCTTGCTTGTGGGGAATTAAGCTCGGTGTTATCCCTTTCCCGTGCCCGGATTGCTATCAACAGTTGCCACAGCAATCTGATTGAAGATAACTGCGTCATGCAAGTTATACATAATATGTTTGAGATGCCAGACCCTTAATCTTCACCCATCCCTGAGATGAGGAGAGTCAAGGCTCAGCTACGTCGGACTGGGCTAACAATTTTTTGGTCCGTATGGAGGTCACGAACGTCAGGGCTAGGGCTAGGGCTAGGGCTAGGGCTAGGGCTAGGGCTAGGGTCATTGTAGTACTTTTAACATGATCCAGTTTTTGTTGTGCCTCTTGTTTCATGCTCGACGTCCATTACTCGCCTGCTCGGACTCAAAATGTCCTTATTGCTCCTCCAGCGTCATGTGAGTTCTGCAACGAAGAGGGGCAGGGGAGGTCGTTCTTCCTTCAGTGGCGTAGTGGCAACTGTGTTTGGAGCCACTGGGTTCATAGGTCGTTATGTGGTGAACCGTCTGGGCCAGATGGGGTCACAGGTCATGGTGCCTTATCGTGGGGACGAGCTCGACTATCGCCACCTCAAAGTGATGGGAGATTTAGGTCAAATCTTGTTTCTGGTACGTCTGTAAGTGCATTCATTTCTACATGTCATTCACACGTGTGGAGTTACTCACTACTTGTGCATTCATTTCTACATGTGCATTGTCATGCACATGTGTTGACTTACTCTCATTACTTGTGCATTCATTTCTACATGTGCATTGTCATTCACATGTGTTGAGTTACTCACTACTTGTGCATTCATTTCTACATGTGCATTGTCATTCACATGTGTTGACTTACTCTCACTACATGTGCATTCATTTCTACATGTTCATTGTTATTCACATGTGTTGACTTACTCTCACTACTTGTGCATTCAATTCTACATGTGCATTGTCATTCACATGTGTCGAGTTATTTACTACTTGTACATTCATTTCTAAATGTGCATCATCATCACATGTGTTGAGTTACTCTCGTCACTTGTGCATTCATTTCTACATGTGCATTGTCATTCACATGTGTTGACTTACTCACTACTTGTGCATTCATTTCTACAAGTGCATTATCATTCACATGTGTGGAGTTACTCTCACTACTTGTGCATTCATTTCTACATGTGCATTATCATTCACATGTGTTGACTTACTCACTACATGTGCATTCATTTCTACATGTGCATTGTCATTCACATGTGTTGACTTACTCACTACTTGGCGTATGCCCCGACCATGTGTGAAACAGGGTGTAGCAATCGTGTTATCTATGAAATGACTCTCGATGATCAACTTAAATTTGCTCCTTGACAATGTTTCAGTTTGACGCTCTAATAACTGAATTGTCAGGAGTAAATGAAGTGGATTGTTGAGGAAGCCATTGCCTTTTTATTGTGTCAACAGAGAATCTTGTAATCTGTCAGTATGTGTTTGTCTGATCAAAGGAATCTTCTTTGTACCTCTGCATTCACCATCCCTCCCTGCTACACACAGCTAGCCTCTGCATCCACCATCCCTCCCTGCTACACACAGCTAGCCTCTGCATCCACCATCCCTCCCTGCTACACACAGCTAGCCTCTGCATCCACCATCCCTCCCTGCTACACACAGCTAGCCTCTGCATCCACCATCCCTCCCTGCTACACACAGCTAGCCTCTGCATCCACCATCCCTCCCTGCTACACAC
Organism: Cladorhizidae sp. MBARI D1340-BT2; assembly: GCA_028752905.1. Taxonomy (NCBI): domain Eukaryota; kingdom Metazoa; phylum Porifera; class Demospongiae; order Poecilosclerida; family Cladorhizidae; species Cladorhizidae sp. MBARI D1340-BT2. The sequence continues at coordinate 54,003,139 of JAQNBH010000016.1, read as the reverse complement.
AGCTAGCCTCTGCATCCACCATCCCTCCCTGCTACACACAGCTAGCCTCTGCATCCACCATCCCTCCCTGCTACACACAGCTAGCCTGTACATCCACCATCCCTCCCTGCTACACACAGCTAGCCTCTGCATCCACCATCCCTCCCTGCTACACACAGCTGGCCTCTGCATCCACCATCCTTCCCTGCTACACACAGCTAGCCTCTGCATTCACCATCCCTCCCTGCTACACACAGCTAGCCTCTGCATCCACCATCCCTCCCTGCTACACACAGCTAGCCTCTGCATTCACCATCCCTCCCTGCTACATACAGCTAGCCTGTACATCCACCATCCCTCCCTGCTACACACAGCTAGCCTCTGCATCCACCATCCCTCCCTGCTACACACAGCTAGCCTGTACATCCACCATCCCTCCCTGCTACACACAGCTAGCCTCTGCATCCACCATCCTTCCCTGCTACACACAGCTAGCCTGTACATCCACCATCCCTCCCTACTTAACACAGCTAGCCTGTACATCCACCATCCCCCTGCTACACACAGCTAGCCTCTGCATCCACCATCCCTCCCTGCTACACACAGCTGGCCTCTGCATCCACCCACCATACACATAGCTAGCCTCTGCAATTCAGAGTTTGCAGGTTTTACCCAGGGCTTGGGTGTAGACAAAAACAGGAGCTGTGTTTCACTCAGCATTTATTTACCAAGTGACAAGGTTGTCTACTAGAGTATATATTTTTTATTTAATGATTTATTTAAATATTTAAACAAGATTCATGGGATTAAAGTCCAATTGATATGCAAGTTAAATTAATAGTCAATCTCCTGAGGTCCTCGCAGGAGCCTGTGGCAGAAGACGAGTTTCTGGGCTTTCTAATTTTTGTAATTGCAGTACACTTACTAAACTGTAAGCAGTGAATGATGACCTGACTTACTAAACTGTAAGCAGTGAATGATGACCTGTGGTATTTGCTTGCCTTTTAAATAGCCCTGGTGTCCACCAACACCCAGACACTTGTGGGGCTGTGACAGGGGCTACAAATAAGTGTTTTATATCACTGGGTAATACCTGGGTAAAACCCGGGTAAAATAGGGGTAAAACTGGGCGAAGTACCTAAAACACAGGTTTTACCCACTGGGTTGGGTTAAATAGGTTTTACCTGGGTAAAATGCAAACACTGCAGTCTGCATCCACCATCCCTACCATCCCTACTACGCATAGCTAGCCTCTGCATCCACCATCCCTACTAGCCTCTGCATCCACCATCCCTGCATCCACCATCCCTGCATCCACCATCCCTACTAGTCTCTGCATCCACCATCCCTACTAGCCTCTGCATCCACCATCCCTACTAGCCTATGCATCCACCATCCCTACTAGCCTCTCTGCATCCACCATCCCTACTAGCCTCTCTGCATCCACCATCCCTACTAGCCTCTGCATCCACCATCCCTGCTAGCCTCTGCATCCACCATCCCTACTAGCCTCTGCATCCACCATCCCTACTAGCCTCTGCATCCACCATCCCTACTAGCCTCTGCATCCACCATCCCTACTTAGCCTCTGCATCCACCATCCCTACTAGCCTCTGCATCCACCATCCCTACTAGCCTCTGCATCCACCATCCCTACTAGCCTCTGCATCCACCATCCCTACTTAGCCTCTGCATCCACCATCCCTACTAGCCTCTGCATCCACCATCCCTACTAGCCTCTGCATCCACCACTACACATAGCTAGTCTCTGCATCCACCATCCCTACTAGCCTCTGCATCCACCATCCCTACTAGCCTCTGCATCCACCATCCCTACTAGCCTCTGCATCCACCATCCCTACTAGCCTCTGCATCCACCATCCCTACTAGCCTCTGCATCCACCATCCCTACTAGCCTCTGCATCCACCATCCCTACTAGCCTCTGCATCCACCATCCCTACTAGCCTCTCTGCATCCACCATCCCTACTAGCCTCTGCATCCACCATCCCTACTAGCCTCTGCATCCACCATCCCTACTAGCCTCTGCATCCACCACTACACATAGCTAGTCTCTGCATCCACCATCCCTACTAGCCTCTGCATCCACCATCCCTACTAGCCTCTGCATCCACCATCCCTACTAGCCTCTGCATCCACCATCCCTACTAGCCTCTGCATCCACCATCCCTACTAGCCTCTCTGCATCCACCATCCCTACTAGCCTCTGCATCCACCATCCCTACTAGCCTCTGCATCCACCATCCCTACTAGCCTCTGCATCCACCACTACACATAGCTAGTCTCTGCATCCACCATCCCTACTAGCCTCTGCATCCACCATCCCTACTACACATATAGCTAGTCTCTGCATCCACCATCCCTACTATAGCCTCTGCATCCACCACTACACATAGCTAGCCTCTGCATGCGGTGATCGATACCTAGGAGAAATTGATCATGTGTGCACTGCTTGTTAAGATGACAAGCTGACTCTCTCGTTAGCTGATGCAATTAGCACCTTGCTTAACACCAGCTTTTGTGGTATCTCCATAGAGCCTATGTCACCAAAAACACCAGGCACGTCTTCGTGGAATTTAGCAGCCATCACCATCTGTATGCTCTCTCCATCCACCATGCTGGATTTATAATTACAGGCCATTGTAGCTCATGTAGGGTATATAGGGTTATCTAGAGGCATAGAGTGCAGCATTCTTGAGTATATAGGGTCATATAGAGGCATAGAGTGCAGCGTTCTTGGATAAGGGTTATATAGAGGCATAGAGTGCAGCATTCTTGGTTATTAGCGTCATATAGAGGCGTAGAGTGCAGCGTTCTTGGGTATATAGGGTATCTAGAGGCATAAAATGCAGAGTTCTTGGTTATTAGGGTCATATAGAGGCATAGAGTGCGACGTTCTTGGATATTAAGGTTATATAGAGGCATAGAGTGCAGCGTTCTTGGGTATTAGGGTCATATAGAGGCATAGAGTGCGACGTTCTTGGATAAGGGTTATATAGAGGCATAGAGTGCAGCATTCTTGGTTATTAGGGTCATATAGAGGCGTAGAGTGCAGCGTTCTTGGGTATATAGGGTATCTAGAGGCATAAAATGCAGAGTTCTTGGTTATTAGGGTCATATAGAGGCATAGAGTGCGACGTTCTTGGATATTAAGGTTATATAGAGGCATAGAGGGCAGCATTCTTGAGTATATAGGGTTATATAGAGGCATAGAGTGCAGCGTTCTTGGTTATTAGGGTCATATCGAGGTGTAGAGTGCTCTATGAATGTGTTCTGAGTGTTTGTAGAGACGCTCCAACTCTCCTCTCAACATTTGACCACTCACTTGTACTTGCTTGCATGAGATTTAAATTTTGAATTTATACTTTTCCACTGATCTCATCCTAATCACTGTTGTCTGGCCTGTCATATAGTTTCAGGTCTATAAATAAAAAAATTATCATGTTAGTTCATATTTAAATATTAGTACCACATTGGGTGGAAACAATTTCTCAAACAATGCTACATGTGAAAGATAATGATGACATCTTAATTATAAATCATTTAAGATTATATCATCAACAAATTCTAGCAGCTAAAGGCCAGTCAACAAGCATTCAGCACCCTTGTCGTACATTTGCTACTGCACAAGTTAGCATTCCAGTTATGACCTGTTACACTGTGTTACATCTTCTCCTCGTGCTGGTCTCTTTAGGACTACAGTCTGAGGGATCCGGCGTCAGTCCGCAGGGTCATACAACATTCCAATGTGGTGATCAACCTCGTGGGTAGGGATTACGAAACAAGGCAAGCGGTGTTGTTGTCAGGTCATTACACTTGTTTGATGTCATGTGACCTGACGTGGTGATCAGCCTCGTGGGGCAGGGATTACGAAACAAAGCAAGCGGTGTTGTTGTCAGGTCATTGCACTTGTTTGATGTCATGTGACCTGACGTGGTGATCAACCTCGTGGGCAGGGATTACGAAACAAGGCAAGCAGTGTTGTTGTCAGGTCATTGCACTTGTTTGATGTTGTCATGTGACCTGACGTGGTGATCAACCTCGTGGGCAGGGATTACGAAACAAGGCAAGCGGTGTTGTTGTCAGGTCATTACACTTGTTTGATGTCATGTGACCTGACGTGGTGATCAGCCTCGTGGGGCAGGGATTACGAAACAAAGCAAGCGGTGTTGTTGTCAGGTCATTGCACTTGTTTGATGTCATGTGACCTGACGTGATCAACCTCGTGGGCAGGGATTACGAAACAAGGCAAGCAGTGTTGTTGTCAGGTCATTGCACTTGTTTGATGTTGTCATGTGACCTGACGTGGTGACCAACCTCGTGGGCAGGGATTACGAAACAAGGCAAGCGGTGTTGTTGTCAGGTCATTACACTTGTTTGATGTTGTCATGTGACCTGGATGTCTGGGCTCATTCATTATTCAAAAGCGTGATCATGTGATTTTCTAATCGTATCAGGTGGTTAGTAATGTCTTGGAATGTGCCTCACTGGACTCATCATGTGACTCATTGGCATGATCATGTCCCTTGCATGTCTTACTGGCCTAGGCACATGATTTGGTCATGTGCCATAGCAGGCCTAGTCACATGACTTGGTTATTATGTACTGCATGACTGGACCTGTGAGGTATATTTTATCACAAGAGGTCACAGATCATGTGACACACTAATTGAATCATGTGATGCACCATATGAGTGACCCAATACTTGAATTACGGGCAGTAGTTGAATTCTGTGACTGACTAGTTGAATTGTGTGACCAACTAATTGGACACATGACACTTGTTCATTTGGTGATGTCCTGTAGTTGATGATACTTTACCATGCAAAATCATACATGTGAATTTCAAATGGTAAAGGGTCATCTAACAAGTTACCACAACATGAGTTCACTCTTGTTTCCTTTCTTTTTAACTGGTTAACTGGTCAAAATCAAAGCTGTTAATTTTTTTTTAATAGAGCATATATATATATATAATTGTGCATATACACGGCTAGAAGGTGCCCATACCAGGCTAGGCCAGCTATAGAACTATTGGATGTGTGTGTGTGTGTATATATATATACAGCTAGAAATATGGAAGGGCCCGCTGATGTTGCCAACCAGATCGGGTTACCACTGCTGTAATCTCACTGGTGAATTCTTCTTCCTGTTTTGCCAGGGCTCTGCCATGCTGTAACCCTGGGTGGATGATTATCCTCCAGACACTTGAAGATCTTTGCTTTGCCAGGGCTCTGCCATGCTGTAACCCTGGGTGGATGATTATCCTCCAGACACTTGAAGATCTTTGCTTTGCCAGGGCTCTGTAATGCCGTAACCCTGGGTGGATGATTATCCTCCAGACACTTGAAGATCCCTGTTTTGCCAGGGCTCTGCCATGCCGTAACCCTGGGTGATGATTATCCTCCAGACACTTGAAGATCCAGTGTCGACAGTCAGAATTGCTTGCATACCATCGTTATTGTAAGAGTCGACAAGTACCACTAAAATCACCATCTCAATAATCAGCTTCAAATTTTATCCACTCAATGTTTTTGACTAGATGCTCTAGTCTTCATCAGGAAGCATCTAGTCGAAACGTCGAGTGAATAAAATTTGAAGTTGATTATTGAGAAGGTGATTTTAAAGTTATTATGTCAACTGAGAGCTCATTGAGAGTATCACTACATCAACTATATTTGGTTATACAAAATAAGTCCCTTCATACCTATAATTATAGGCTCCATCATAGAAATATAGGTCATGCAAATATTGGCCATGCAAATATTTGTCATGCATTGGTCTTGCAAATATTGGCCATGTAAATATAGGTCGTGCAAATATTGGTCGTACAAATATTGGCCATGTAAATATAGGTCGTGCAAATATTGGTCTTGCAAATATTGGCCATGTAAATATAGGTCGTGCAAATATTGGTCATGCATTGGTCTTGCAAATATTGGCCATGCAAATATTGGTTGTGGAAAGATTTGGTCTGGGACTATAATTGGACTGCCAAGACCATTTTTGTCCCAAATCTAGCACCTAGCCCTCACCTTGCCCTAGCTCTGACTCTAGCACCTAATCCTTGTCCTAGCTAATTCTAGCACCTAGCCCTCACCTTGCCCTAGCTCTGATTCTAGCACCTAATCCTTGTCCTAGCACCTAGCCCTCACCTTGCCCTAGCTCTGACTAATCCTTGTCCTAGCTAATTCTAGCACCTAGCCCTCTCCTTGCCCTAGCTCTGACTAGCACATAATCCTTGTCCTAGCTAATTCTAGCACCTAGCCCTCACCTTGCCCTAGCTCTGACTCTAGCACCTAATCCTTGTCCTAGCTAATTCTAGCACCTAGCCCTCACCTTGCCCTAGCTCTGATTCTAGCACCTAATCCTTGTCCTAGCACCTAGCCCTCACCTTGCCCTAGCTCTGACTAATCCTTGTCCTAGCTAATTCTAGCACCTAGCCCTCACCTTGCCCTAGCTCTGACTCTAGCACCTAATCCTTGTCCTAGCTAATTCTAGCACCTAGCCCTCACCTTGCCCTAGCTCTGACTGTAGCACCTAATCCTTGTCCTAGCTAATTCTAGCACCTAGCCCTCACCTTGCCCTAGCTCTGACTCTAGCACCTAATCCTTGTCCTAGCTAATTCTAGCACCTAGCCCTCACCTTGCCCTAGCTCTGACTCTAGCACCTAATCCTTGTCCTAGCTAATTCTAGCACCTAGCCCTCACCTTGCCCTAGCTCTGACTCTAGCACCTAATCCTTGTCCTAGCTAATTCTAGCACCTAGCCCTCACCTTGCCCTAGCTCTGACGCTAGCACCTAATCCTTGTCCTAGCTAATTCTAGCTCACTTTGCCCTAGCTCTGACTCTAGCACCTAATCCTTGTCCTAGCTAATTCTAGCACCTAGCCCTCGCCTTGCCCTAGCTCTGACTCTAGCACCTAATCCTTGTCCTAGCTAATTCTAGCACCTAGCCCCCCACCTTGCCCTAGCTCTGACTCTAGCACCTAATCCTTGTCCTAGCTAATTCTAGCACCTAGCCCTCACCTTGCCCTAGCTCTGACTCTAGCACCTAATCCTTGTCCTAGCTAATTCTAGCACCTAGCCCTCACCTTGCCCTCACCTTGCCCTCTCCTTGCCCTAGCTCTGACTCTAGCACCTAATCCTTGTCCTAGCTAATTCTAGCACCTAGCCCTCACCTTGCCCTAGCTCTGACTCTAGCACCTAATCCTTGTCCTAGCTAATTCTAGCACCTAGCCCTCACCTTGCCCTAGCTCTGACTTAGCACCTAATCCTTGTCCTAGCTAATTCTAGCACCTAGCCCTCACCTTGCCCTAGCTCTGACTCTAGCACCTAATCCTTGCCCTAGCTCTGACTCTAGCACCTAATCCTTGACCTAGCTAATCTAGCCCTCACCTTGCCCTAGCTCTGACTCTAGCACCTAATCCTTGCCCTAGCTCTGACTCTAGCACCTAATCCTTGCCCTAGCTCTGACTCTAGCACCTAGCCCTCACCTTGCCCTATCGACTCTAGCACCTAATCCTTGTCCTAGCTAATTCTAGCACCTAGCCCTCACCTTGCCCTAGCTCTGACTCTAGCACCTAGCCCTTGCCTACCCTTGGCCCCTCCCCAGACATGAGGTGACTGCTGCTGGTGGGTGTGTGCTTTGCAGGGAGCCAAGCAGACCCTTAGTCCTCTCTTTACAGGGAACCCAGTGCCCTACTTCTTATTTAAACTGCCCCTGTATCAGTCCCTGGGCTACTTTCAGAAGGTACCAATTTTAGCTGGTCACTCCTCACCTCGTCCCGTGGAACTGAGTCATCTGCAGTGCGCACATGCATACTTCTGAAGTTTGTATATTCATACATATATGCAGTTCACTGGCATGCCAGGTGACCAGCATGGATGTACATGTATATCACAGGAGCAGAACGCACATGCATGCATTCTCATCTCTAGTACTCTATTTTCACTCCTTTGAAAACACAGCTGCACTGCCATACTCTTGACCGACCAAACCAAGGTTCTTCAAAGTCTCTACAAAAAAATATTCACTTGATGGTGACAGAGCGATTGTTAGGAATTGATCTGGTTGACCGTTGATGATCCATCATGTAGGAGACCGGAAGTTCTTCCTCTGTCTGCTAGCATCTTTATCCTGTCACCATCACAAGTGCCATATGATGCTAACGTGTGGTGTTTGTTTTGATGTCTTTAGATAACTTGTTGTTCCTGTTCCATTTAGCCTCCAAGTTTGGGTACCGTATACAGGGGAAACCAATATCTAAGCAGTTGTGATGATCAAAAAATGTATGGGAAGCTAGCTACCTAGGAAGATTTTTTAATGTGTTTTGCCTCGAAGGTAACCTGTGCAGAAGAGATTGTGCCAATGCTTACCTTGGCAGGACACAGGCCAATGGATTGTTATTGTTGTCATTGGAGAGACCCTTGGCCACTGACAATGGGCCAGACCACATGACAAGTGTCATGTTCCAGACAATGATGCCCTACTCTCCTTCTCCTAGGCTTGTTAAGTTTGTGGATGAACCTAGCTGCAGCTTGTGCACGTCCAGGGTAGCTTCCTCCTGTGTGAATGTTTGGGGGTAAAAATATTGCAAAGATAGTGGCTCGTTGCTGATCTGCACTCCTCCACGAAATCCATCAACAGCACAATCTATTAGCAACAGTCGGGCAACAGCGGTGATTCATGCATGTACAGGAATAGATCAACAGTAGTGATTACCCTACATAGAAGTGGATTACAGATAGAGGAACTACATAGAAGTGGATTACAGATGCAGCCACTACATAGAAGTGGATTACAGATACAGCCACTACATAGAAGTGGATTACAGATGCAGCCACTACATAGAAGTGGATTACAGATGCAGCCACTACATAGAAGTGGATTACAGATGCAGCCACTACATAGAAGTTGATTACAGATACAGCCACTACATAGAAGTGGATTACAGATACAGCCACTACATAGAAGTGGATTACAGATGCAGCCACTACATAGAAGTGGATTACAGATACAGCCACTACATAGAAGTGGATTACAGATGCAGCAACTGCATAGAAGTGGATTACAGATGCGGCCACTACATAGAAGTGGATTACAGATGCGGCCACTACATAGAAGTGGATTACAGATACAGCCACTACATAGAAGTGGATTACAGATGCAGCAACTACATAGAAGTGGATTACAGATGCGGCCACTACATAGAAGTGGATTACAGATACAGCCACTACATAGAAGTGGATTACAGATACAGCCACTACATAGAAGTGGATTACAGATACAGCCACTACATAGAAGTGGATTACAGATACAGCCACTACATATAAGTGGATTACAGATGCAGCCACTACATAGAAGTGGATTACAGATGCAGCCACTACATAGAAGTGGATTACAGATACAGCCACTACATAGAAGTGGATTACAGATGCAGCCACTACATAGAAGTGGATTACAGATACGGCAACTGCATAGAAGTGGATTACAGATACGGCAACTACATAGAAGTGGATTACAGATACAGCCACTACATAGAAGTGGATTACAGATACAGCCACTACATAGAAGTGGATTACAGATACGGCAACTACATAGAAGTGGATTACAGATACAGCCACTACATAGAAGTGGATTACAGATGCAGCCACTACATAGAAGTGGATTACAGATACGGCAACTACATAGAAGTCCAGGCATTTTGTGACGAGCTGAAGCACCTTTGCCACACCTCTTGTTTCCTGTGAATGCGACACAGTGTAAGTGTGCATGTATGTTCTCAACAGATGCCCTACTTGTGCATGGTTGTGCAACCTGATGCCCTACAATACAATGGCTTGGCTGGTTGTGAACCAGATTGTGAACTGGGAGAGGAAGGTTTTTAAACTCCTCGGCGAGCACACTAAGAATGAGGTCATCAGTCAGTGCGTGCCGGATGGTGAAGTTGTCAGAGGAGTGAAGGAAGACATGCAAGAACTTCAGACATTTTTGTTCTAATCAGTATGTTCTCCACCATCAGCATACAGTATCTCTCGTGTAGTGCCTCTATTGATTATATACAGTCAAGTATCTCTATATTCCAGCTGTAAGGTAGCCTGTTCTCTCTATTCTCTCTTGTACTCGTCTGAGAGAGCAGCAGTCATTAATGGCCCACATGTAAGGCATCTGTGTTGTTACCTCACCAAGTTTGATGGAGTTTCAGTCCTGGAGAAACGGGTCAGGGTTTGAGCCGGAAATATTGCAGTACATGCTACCGAGCATGCTGTGTGCTGGTTAGTGCATGTATGCTTGCATGTCAGAGTGCATCTGTACTGTACGTCTAGCTAAGCTGCAGGAGGACTTCTCAGCAGCTCATGATGTTGCTGCTCATCCTCCTACTCTTCTTCCTCCTCCTCCTCCTCCAGTGAGAGCTCACCTCATCAACTCCTCCCCAGTGAGAGCTCACCTCATCAACTCCTCCCCAGTGAGAGCTCACCTCATCAACTCCCCCTCAGTGAGAGCTCACCTCATCAACTCCTCCTCAGTGAGAGCTCACCTCATCAACTCCTCCCCAGTGAGAGCTCACCTCATCAACTCCTCCTCAGTGAGAGCTCACCTCATCAACTCCTCCCCAGTGAGAGCTCACCTCATCAACTCCTCCTCAGTGAGAGCTCACCTCATCAACTCCTCCTCAGTGAGAGCTCACCTCATCAACTCCTCCTCAGTGAGAGCTCGCCTCATCAACTCCTCCCCAGTGAGAGCTCACCTCATCAACTCCTCCCCAGTGAGAGCTCACCTCATCAACTCCTCCCCAGTGAGAGCTCACCTCATCAACTCCTCCTCAGTGAGAGCTCACCTCATCAACTCCTCCCCAGTGAGAGCTCACCTCATCAACTCCTCCCCAGTGAGAGCTCACCTCATCAACTCCTCCCCAGTGAGAGCTCACCTCATCAACTCCTCCCCAGTGAGAGCTCACCTCATCAACTCCTCCCCAGTGAGAGCTCACCTCATCAACTCCTCCCCAGTGAGAGCTCACCTCATCAACTCCTCCCCAGTGAGAGCTCACCTCATCAACTCCTCCTCAGTGAGAGCTCACCTCATCAACTCCTCCTCAGTGAGAGCTCACCTCATCAACTCCTCCTCAGTGAGAGCTCACCTCATCAACTCCTCCTCAGTGAGAGCTCACCTCATCAACTCCTCCTCAGTGAGAGCTCACCTCATCAACTCCCCCTCAGTGAGAGCTCACCTCATCAACTCCTCCCCAGTGAGAGCTCACCTCATCAACTCCTCCTCAGTGAGAGCTCACCTCATCAACTCCTCCCCAGTGAGAGCTCACCTCATCAACTCCTCCTCAGTGAGAGCTCACCTCATCAACTCCTCCTCAGTGAGAGCTCACCTCATCAACTCCTCCTCAGTGAGAGCTCACCTCATCAACTCCTCCCCAGTGAGAGCTCACCTCATCAACTCCTCCCCAGTGAGAGCTCACCTCATCAACTCCTCCTCAGTGAGAGCTCACCTCATCAACTCCTCCTCAGTGAGAGCTCACCTCATCAACTCCTCCCCAGTGAGAGCTCACCTCATCAACTCCTCCTCAGTGAGAGCTCACCTCATCAACTCCTCCCCAGTGAGAGCTCACCTCATCAACTCCTCCTCAGTGAGAGCTCACCTCATCAACTCCTCCCCAGTGAGAGCTCACCTCATCAACTCCTCCTCAGTGAGAGCTCACCTCATCAACTCCTCCTCAGTGAGAGCTCACCTCATCAACTCCTCCCCAGTGAGAGCTCACCTCATCAACTCCTCCCCAGTGAGAGCTCACCTCATCAACTCCTCCCCAGTGAGAGCTCACCTCATCAACTCCTCCTCAGTGAGAGCTCACCTCATCAACTCCTCCTCAGTGAGAGCTCACCTCATCAACTCCTCCTCAGTGAGAGCTCACCTCATCAACTCCTCCTCAGTGAGAGCTCACCTCATCAACTCCTCCTCAGTGAGAGCTCACCTCATCAACTCCTCCTCAGTGAGAGCTCACCTCATCAACTCCTCCCCAGTGAGAGCTCACCTCATCAACTCCTCCTCAGTGAGAGCTCACCTCATCAACTCCTCCTCAGTGAGAGCTCACCTCATCAACTCCTCCTCAGTGAGAGCTCACCTCATCAACTCCTCCCCAGTGAGAGCTCACCTCATCAACTCCTCCCCAGTGAGAGCTCACCTCATCAACTCCTCCTCAGTGAGAGCTCACCTCATCAACTCCTCCCCAGTGAGAGCTCACCTCATCAACTCCTCCTCAGTGAGAGCTCACCTCATCAACTCCTCCCCAGTGAGAGCTCACCTCATCAACTCCTCCCTAGTGAGAGCTCACCTCATCAACTCCTCCTCAGTGAGAGCTCACCTCATCAACTCCTCCTCAGTGAGAGCTCACCTCATCAACTCCTCCTCAGTGAGAGCTCACCTCATCAACTCCTCCTCAGTGAGAGCTCACCTCATCAACTCCTCCCCAGTGAGAGCTCACCTCATCAACTCCTCCCCAGTGAGAGCTCACCTCATCAACTCCTCCCCAGTGAGAGCTCACCTCATCAACTCCTCCTCAGTGAGAGCTCACCTCATCAACTCCTCCTCAGTGAGAGCTCACCTCATCAACTCCTCCTCAGTGAGAGCTCACCTCATCAACTCCTCCTCAGTGAGAGCTCACCTCATCAACTCCTCCTCAGTGAGAGCTCACCTCATCAACTCCTCCTCAGTGAGAGCTCACCTCATCAACTCCTCCTCAGTGAGAGCTCACCTCATCAACTCCTCCCCAGTGAGAGCTCACCTCATCAACTCCTCCTCAGTGAGAGCTCACCTCATCAACTCCTCATCAGTGAGAGCTCACCTCATCAACTCCTCCTCAGTGAGAGCTCACCTCATCAACTCCTCCCCAGTGAGAGCTCACCTCATCAACTCCTCCTCAGTGAGAGCTCACCTCATCAACTCCTCCCCAGTGAGAGCTCACCTCATCAACTCCTCCTCAGTGAGAGCTCACCTCATCAACTCCTCCTCAGTGAGAGCTCACCTCATCAACTCCTCCTCAGTGAGAGCTCGCCTCATCAACTCCTCCCCAGTGAGAGCTCACCTCATCAACTCCTCCCCAGTGAGAGCTCACCTCATCAACTCCTCCCCAGTGAGAGCTCACCTCATCAACTCCTCCTCAGTGAGAGCTCACCTCATCAACTCCTCCCCAGTGAGAGCTCACCTCATCAACTCCTCCCCAGTGAGAGCTCACCTCATCAACTCCTCCCCAGTGAGAGCTCACCTCATCAACTCCTCCCCAGTGAGAGCTCACCTCATCAACTCCTCCTCAGTGAGAGCTCACCTCATCAACTCCTCCTCAGTGAGAGCTCACCTCATCAACTCCTCCTCAGTGAGAGCTCACCTCATCAACTCCTCCTCAGTGAGAGCTCACCTCATCAACTCCTCCCCAGTGAGAGCTCACCTCATCAACTCCTCCCCAGTGAGAGCTCACCTCATCAACTCCTCCTCAGTGAGAGCTCACCTCATCAACTCCTCCCCAGTGAGAGCTCACCTCATCAACTCCTCCTCAGTGAGAGCTCACCTCATCAACTCCTCCTCAGTGAGAGCTCACCTCATCAACTCCTCCTCAGTGAGAGCTCACCTCATCAACTCCTCCCCAGTGAGAGCTCACCTCATCAACTCCTCCCCAGTGAGAGCTCACCTCATCAACTCCTCCTCAGTGAGAGCTCACCTCATCAACTCCTCCTCAGTGAGAGCTCACCTCATCAACTCCTCCCCAGTGAGAGCTCACCTCATCAACTCCTCCCCAGTGAGAGCTCACCTCATCAACTCCTCCCCAGTGGGAGCTCACCTCATCAACTCCTCCTCAGTGAGAGCTCACCTCATCAACTCCTCCCCAGTGAGAGCTCACCTCATCAACTCCTCTCCAGTGAGAGCTCACCTCATCAACTCCTCCTCAGTGAGAGCTCACCTCATCAACTCCTCCCCAGTGAGAGCTCACCTCATCAACTCCTCCTCAGTGAGAGCTCACCTCATCAACTCCTCCCCAGTGAGAGCTCACCTCATCAACTCCTCCTCAGTGAGAGCTCACCTCATCAACTCCTCCCCAGTGAGAGCTCACCTCATCAACTCCTCCCCAGTGAGAGCTCACCTCATCAACTCCTCCCCAGTGAGAGCTCACCTCATCAACTCCTCCTCAGTGAGAGCTCACCTCATCAACTCCTCCTCAGTGAGAGCTCACCTCATCAACTCCTCCTCAGTGAGAGCTCACCTCATCAACTCCTCCTCAGTGAGAGCTCACCTCATCAACTCCTCCCCAGTGAGAGCTCACCTCATCAACTCCTCCTCAGTGAGAGCTCACCTCATCAACTCCTCCCCAGTGAGAGCTCACCTCATCAACTCCTCCCCAGTGAGAGCTCACCTCATCAACTCCTCCTCAGTGAGAGCTCACCTCATCAACTCCTCCCCAGTGAGAGCTCACCTCATCAACTCCTCCCCAGTGAGAGCTCACCTCATCAACTCCTCCCCAGTGAGAGCTCACCTCATCAACTCCTCCTCAGTGAGAGCTCACCTCATCAACTCCTCAGTGAGAGCTCACCTCATCAACTCCTCCTCAGTGAGAGCTCACCTCATCAACTCCTCCTCAGTGAGAGCTCACCTCATCAACTCCTCCTCAGTGAGAGCTCACCTCATCAACTCCTCCCCAGTGAGAGCTCACCTCATCAACTCCTCCCCAGTGAGAGCTCACCTCATCAACTCCTCCTCAGTGAGAGCTCACCTCATCAACTCCTCCCCAGTGAGAGCTCACCTCATCAACTCCTCCCCAGTGAGAGCTCACCTCATCAACTCCTCCCCAGTGAGAGCTCACCTCATCAACTCCTCCCCAGTGAGAGCTCACCTCATCAACTCCTCCCCAGTGAGAGCTCACCTCATCAACTCCTCCTCAGTGAGAGCTCACCTCATCAACTCCTCCCCAGTGAGAGCTCACCTCATCAACTCCTCCCCAGTGAGAGCTCACCTCATCAACTCCTCCTCAGTGAGAGCTCACCTCATCAACTCCTCCTCAGTGAGAGCTCACCTCATCAACTCCTCCTCAGTGAGAGCTCACCTCATCAACTCCTCCTCAGTGAGAGCTCACCTCATCAACTCCTCCTCAGTGAGAGCTCACCTCATCAACTCCTCCCCAGTGAGAGCTCACCTCATCAACTCCTCAGTGAGAGCTCACCTCATCAACTCCTCCCCAGTGAGAGCTCACCTCATCAACTCCTCCTCAGTGAGAGCTCACCTCATCAACTCCTCCCCAGTGAGAGCTCACCTCATCAACTCCTCCCCAGTGAGAGCTCACCTCATCAACTCCTCCCCAGTGAGAGCTCACCTCATCAACTCCTCCTCAGTGAGAGCTCACCTCATCAACTCCTCCTCAGTGAGAGCTCACCTCATCAACTCCTCCCCAGTGAGAGCTTACCTCATCAACTCCTCCTCAGTGAGAGCTCACCTCATCAACTCCTCCTCAGTGAGAGCTCACCTCATCAACTCCTCCTCAGTGAGAGCTCACCTCATCAACTCCTCCTCAGTGAGAGCTCACCTCATCAACTCCTCCTCAGTGAGAGCTCACCTCATCAACTCCTCCCCAGTGAGAGCTCACCTCATCAACTCCTCCCCAGTGAGAGCTCACCTCATCAACTCCTCCCCAGTGGGAGCTCACCTCATCAACTCCTCCTCAGTGAGAGCTCACCTCATCAACTCCTCCCCAGTGAGAGCTCACCTCATCAACTCCTCTCCAGTGAGAGCTCACCTCATCAACTCCTCCTCAGTGAGAGCTCACCTCATCAACTCCTCCCCAGTGAGAGCTCACCTCATCAACTCCTCCTCAGTGAGAGCTCACCTCATCAACTCCTCCCCAGTGAGAGCTCACCTCATCAACTCCTCCTCAGTGAGAGCTCACCTCATCAACTCCTCCCCAGTGAGAGCTCACCTCATCAACTCCTCCCCAGTGAGAGCTCACCTCATCAACTCCTCCCCAGTGAGAGCTCACCTCATCAACTCCTCCTCAGTGAGAGCTCACCTCATCAACTCCTCCTCAGTGAGAGCTCACCTCATCAACTCCTCCTCAGTGAGAGCTCACCTCATCAACTCCTCCTCAGTGAGAGCTCACCTCATCAACTCCTCCCCAGTGAGAGCTCACCTCATCAACTCCTCCTCAGTGAGAGCTCACCTCATCAACTCCTCCCCAGTGAGAGCTCACCTCATCAACTCCTCCCCAGTGAGAGCTCACCTCATCAACTCCTCCTCAGTGAGAGCTCACCTCATCAACTCCTCCCCAGTGAGAGCTCACCTCATCAACTCCTCCCCAGTGAGAGCTCACCTCATCAACTCCTCCCCAGTGAGAGCTCACCTCATCAACTCCTCCTCAGTGAGAGCTCACCTCATCAACTCCTCCTCAGTGAGAGCTCACCTCATCAACTCCTCCTCAGTGAGAGCTCACCTCATCAACTCCTCCTCAGTGAGAGCTCACCTCATCAACTCCTCCTCAGTGAGAGCTCACCTCATCAACTCCTCCCCAGTGAGAGCTCACCTCATCAACTCCTCCCCAGTGAGAGCTCACCTCATCAACTCCTCCTCAGTGAGAGCTCACCTCATCAACTCCTCCCCAGTGAGAGCTCACCTCATCAACTCCTCCCCAGTGAGAGCTCACCTCATCAACTCCTCCCCAGTGAGAGCTCACCTCATCAACTCCTCCCCAGTGAGAGCTCACCTCATCAACTCCTCCCCAGTGAGAGCTCACCTCATCAACTCCTCCTCAGTGAGAGCTCACCTCATCAACTCCTCCCCAGTGAGAGCTCACCTCATCAACTCCTCCCCAGTGAGAGCTCACCTCATCAACTCCTCCTCAGTGAGAGCTCACCTCATCAACTCCTCCTCAGTGAGAGCTCACCTCATCAACTCCTCCTCAGTGAGAGCTCACCTCATCAACTCCTCCTCAGTGAGAGCTCACCTCATCAACTCCTCCTCAGTGAGAGCTCACCTCATCAACTCCTCCCCAGTGAGAGCTCACCTCATCAACTCCTCAGTGAGAGCTCACCTCATCAACTCCTCCCCAGTGAGAGCTCACCTCATCAACTCCTCCCCAGTGAGAGCTCACCTCATCAACTCCTCCTCAGTGAGAGCTCACCTCATCAACTCCTCCCCAGTGAGAGCTCACCTCATCAACTCCTCCCCAGTGAGAGCTCACCTCATCAACTCCTCCTCAGTGAGAGCTCACCTCATCAACTCCTCCTCAGTGAGAGCTCACCTCATCAACTCCTCCCCAGTGAGAGCTCACCTCATCAACTCCTCCCCAGTGAGAGCTCACCTCATCAACTCCTCCCCAGTGAGAGCTCACCTCATCAACTCCTCCCCAGTGAGAGCTCACCTCATCAACTCCTCCTCAGTGAGAGCTCACCTCATCAACTCCTCCCCAGTGAGAGCTCACCTCATCAACTCCTCCCCAGTGAGAGCTCACCTCATCAACTCCTCCTCAGTGAGAGCTCACCTCATCAACTCCTCCCCAGTGAGAGCTCACCTCATCAACTCCTCCTCAGTGAGAGCTCACCTCATCAACTCCTCCCCAGTGAGAGCTCACCTCATCAACTCCTCCCCAGTGAGAGCTCACCTCATCAACTCCTCCCCAGTGAGAGCTCACCTCATCAACTCCTCCCCAGTGAGAGCTCACCTCATCAACTCCTCCCCAGTGAGAGCTCACCTCATCAACTCCTCCTCAGTGAGAGCTCACCTCATCAACTCCTCCCCAGTGAGAGCTCACCTCACCAACTCCTCCCCAAGACCTCACTTTACTTGCCAACAAGTTCATCAGATCATCAGTAACAGTTTGTATTGTCTAGCAAGGAATAGTTAACAAACCTTTGCTAGGTTGACCGAGTGTCTGTGATAGCAGTTTTGTTACGTTGCAGGAACTATATATTTTAATATAACCCCTTCAAGCATTTGCTTACATGTTTGTATTGTGATAAACAACTTACATTTCGTAGGTGTTGATCATTGTCAAAACCATACTCTTGCCTTTGATCAATAAAAATGTAACACATGTTTTGTCAACAACATTGCTATCTCATAATACCGTAAATTCTGGTTGTTAGCCTCTCGATGCTTAGCACTCATAAAGTTGTGTATTGTCGCTACAAACAGTCTTTTTTAGGCGTCCTTGTGGTATTTGGCTGGGAAGCTTGATAGCAAGTCTTTGGAATAAGTCACTTGCATATTAGCTGCACTGTCTGTGGGAGATATTAGCTGCACTCTCTGTGGGCGATATTAGCTGCACTGTCTGTGGGTGATATTAGCTGCACTCTCTGTGGGCGATATTAGCTGCACTGTCTGTGGGTGATATTAGCTGCACTCTCTGTGGGCGATATTAGCTGCACTGTCTGTGGGTGATATTAGCTGCACTGTCTGTGGGTGATATTAGCTGCACTGTCTGTGGGTGATATTAGCTGCACTGTCTGTGGGCGATATTAGCTGCACTGTCTGTGGGAGATATTAGCTGCACTGTCTGTGGGAGATATTAGCTGCACTGTCTGTGGGTGATATTAGCTGCACTGTCTGTGGGAGATATTAGCTGCACTGTCTGTGGGCGATATTAGCTGCACTGTCTGTGGGAGATATTAACTGCACTGTCTGTGGGAGATATTAGCTGCACTGTCTGTGGGAGATATTAGCTGCACTGTCTGTGGGTGATATTAGCTGCACTGTCTGTGGGCAATATTAGCTGCACTGTCTGTGGGCAATATTAGCTGCACTGTCTGTGGGCGACGCATTGCAGAAAAACATGGAGGCAAGAGTTGTACTAGAGTGGATGTCACAAACATGTTGTTGCATTTATTTTGAACACACGTACGTACACGCTTGCCGTTTCTAACTGTTACTAATATTCCCAACCAATGCCAGCCAGTGATTACTGTTTACGTGTCCATTCAACTTTTGGCTGCACTGGCGCTGACCTTTAAAGGTTAGTGTAATCCACGCGCAAGCCTTTCTAAGGTCACTAAAGTGCACTCAGATTTGTGCCATGTGGCAAATTATTTTTAGCCACCGAAACTCTTTTTGGCTTTGAGCTTTTGAGAGGACAGATCATCTTTGTTCTACTCCTCTTCCACCAGCATAAGTTGTTGAAAATAGCCAATCATATAGCCTATGGTGAAAGAAGTTAAGTAGATTCTGTATTAGGTTGTGTGATGGGGTAGGACCTCTCCTCAGCTAGACCTCGGCTTTCACAAGTTTGTAAGTCATGGCTTCTGTATTAGCTAGCATTGGCAAGCTTTTTTTCTAAGCAAGTTGTGCCATAAGAAAGGCTTAGCAAACCCTAAGATAGCTTTAGTCAGCCTTTGTGTGCAAGCCTTTCCCTTAGGCTATGCTAAGTAAGGTGCTCTAAATCTAGAAAGTGTCAGTAGTAACTTTACTTAGACTAGTCAATATACTAGTCAATAGCTTGTGTATCAGCATACTCTAACTCTTGTATTCTTATTGCAGCATACAGTTTGTGCTGTCTCAGTTAACAGCTAATTATTATTAGAAGAGGAAGTTAGTGGCAGAGGAAAAATATAGATTTCCCTTTTCGTAAGGTTATTTGAATGTGCTCATTGGCAACAGGTATGATGATGGCACCTCGTCCACCAATTAACCCTTCGAAGGTCTCCACCAACATGCATCCAGCTGGCTGGCCCACATTCCACCATCAACCCGTTGACAGATTCTTGTTTGGCGATGCTTTAATAAAAGTGGTCATGCATCCAGAATGAATAACTTAATTGGACAATGTGATTGTGAATTTGTTTCTCTTCATCATGGCTCTTCGTCATATTTGGGAATGGAGTGTTCTTCATTGGAGAAGACCTAGAGGGAGCCAACCCACTTGTGTGCCACCTCTGGAGAACAGGTTGGCCAAGGCAACTCCCCCAGTGCCTCAGCCTTCTCCAGTGCTCCAGTGCTTCCTCGAGGTTCAATATGAACTTAGCCCATCCCATTGTTCCACCCACCGTAGTGCCAGATGGTCTCCTTTCAGATTATGGATTTGAAGGAGGTCACTTGACAATGTGACCACTACAAGATTTAAAACTAGTTCTGAACTTCTTTTAAATTAAACAGCCAGGCAGCACACAGAATATTATAGAGGCAGCACACAGAATATAAGAGAGCAGCACTTACAAATATTTAACTATAGGGCAGCACAGAATATAAGAGAGCAGCTCTTACAAATATTTAACTATAGAGGCAGCACACAGAATATAAGAGAGCAGCTCTTACAAATATTTAACTATAGAGGCAGCACACAATATAAGAGAGCAGCACTTACAAATATTTAACTATAGGGCAGCACAGAATATAAGAGAACAGCACTTACAAATATTTAACTATAGAGGCAGCACACGGAATATAAGAGAGCAGCTCTTACAAATATTTAACTATAGAGGCAGCACACAATATAAGAGAGCAGCTCTTACAAATATTTAACTATAGAGGCAGCACACAGAATATAAGAGAGCAGCTCTTACAAATATTTAATTATAGAGGCAGCACACAGAATATAAGAGAGTAGCACTTACAAATATTTAACTATAGAGGCAGCACACAGAATATAAGAGAGCAGCTCTTACAAATATTTAACTATAGAGGCAGCACACAGAATATAAGAGAGCAGCACTTACAAATATTTAACTATAGAGGCAGCACACAGAATATAAGAGAGTAGCACTTACAAATATTTAACTATAGAGGCAGCACAGAATATAAGAGAGCAGCTCTTACAAATATTTAACTATAGAGGCAGCACACAGAATATAAGAGAGCAGCACTTACAAATAGTTAACTATAGAGGCAGCACACAGAATATAAGAGAGCAGCTCTTACAAATATTTAACTATAGAGGCAGCACACAATAAAAGAGAGCAGCTCTTACAAATATTTAACTATAGCAAACGACTTATAAGACAAACAAATAACAATTAAACACTTGTATGGAGGATAGATTAGCTTGGACAACTCCTCCGGTGCCTCGAGCTTCAATACGAAGTTGGCCCCTCCCATTACTCCACCCACCTTAGTGCCAGACCATCTTGAAGAGTGATTGATTGTGGTGGTCGCTCCAAAGTGGGAGGATGACATCATTATCCTCATGTTGCAATTTTTTTTCTTGCATAAAAATCAGCAAGAGGCTTCTGACATACACTTGCATCGTTTCTCACAGGAGGGGAGCTCTCACAGGAGGGGGGCTAGGATTTTCAAGGATTTTCTTAGTTCCGGAGGCTTCGTTCTTCCCACCTGAAGCAGGGCAGTAAGCCTCCCTGTTCCGTACTCCAGGCGAGCGTCAGTGCCATCGAGAAGCAGTGCAATCGAGTGTCCATCTCCTACCTGAAGCACTTTTGTTTGCAACTCTTGCTTGCTAATAAAATCAGTATTTATAGCAAGCAAGAGGCCTATGCCAGGCTGTGAAACAAAATAGCTAGTTCCTTATGAGTTCTCCTCGAGAGAGAGAGGGAGAGAGAGAGAGCTGCATCTTCGTAACCTGCCTCGAGAGATTGGGATCTGGTTCCAGAGATTAGTTCCTTCTTCGATCGTGTAGCTTGCGAGATTAGGTCCTTAGTCCTACGTCTAAATTTTTTCTTTTCTTTTTAAATCTCGGGAGTGTGCGTTATTTAGCAATAGTGTTAAGTAAGCGCCTATTCTCAGTTAAGCACCCGTTTTCTTTGGGGTTGGGTTAGAAGAGGTGCACTAAACGACCAGAGGGCACAGTATTGTGGTTGCAGGGGACTTAATGTAGTCCTCTGTCATTTGATGTCCTTCCAATTTCTTATAATCACTCAGCAATCTAATGATGATGGGAGGGTGATGGGAGGGTTAAGCACAGAAAATCTAAGTATGGTGAGAGGGTTAACCTCAGCAATCTAAGGTTAACCCCAGAAAATCTAATGCTGGTGAGAGGGTTAACCTCAGCAATCTAATAATAATGAGAGGGTTAACCCCAAAAATCTAATGTTAGTGAGAGAGTTAACCTCAGTACTCTGATGATGATGAGAGGGTTAACCGATGGAGGCTAACTTGATTGTTTTTGGTATTCAGCGAGCGAAGAGAGCCTGACTCTCTAATCGTGTCACACTTAATGTCATACACTACACAAGTTCTTTTGCTATTAGAGTCAGCCAGAGGTCAGCTACAGCCTCCTTCAATAGCCAGCTACAGCCTCCATTAAGGACTAGGCAAGAGTTGCACAGGAGAACTCCAGAACCTTCAAGGACTAGGCAAGAGTTGCACAGGAGAACTCCAGAACCTTCAAGGACTAGGCAAGAGTTGCACAGGAGAACTCCAGAACCTTCAAGGACTTAGGCAAGAGTTGCACAGGAGAACTCCAGGGCCTTCAAGGACTAGGCAAGAGTTGCACAGGAGAACTCCAGAGCCTTCAAGGACCTGGCAAGAGTTGCACAGGAGAACTCTAGAGCCTTCAAGGACTAGGCAAGAGTTGCACAGGAGAACTCCAGAACCTTCAAGGACCTGGCAAGAGTTGCACAGGAGAACTCCAGATCCTTCAAGGACTAGCAGGAGAACTCCAGAACCTTCAAGGACTAGCAGGAGAACTCCAGAACCTTCAAGGACTAGCAGGAGAACTCCAGAACCTTCAAGGACTAGCAGGAGAACTCCAGAACCTTCAAGGACTAGGCAAGAGTTGCACAGGAGAACTCCAGAACCTTCAAGGACTAGCAGGAGAACTCCAGAACCTTCAAGGACTAGGCAAGAGTTGCACAGGAGAACTCCAGAACCTTCAAGGACTAGCAGGAGAACTCCAGAACCTTCAAGGACTAGGCACTTCAAGGACTAGGCAAGAGTTGCACAGGAGAAGTCCAGAACAAACAAACCATAGCAGATATTATTCCCTTCTGCTGCAGCACACACAAGTATGTGTATTGTCCAGTTGCTTGCTTTTGTCTGAAGATGTTTACTCGTCAGTAAATCAACTAACTGTTCAGGTCAAGGTGCACAGCTCAGCAGAGTCCAATCTTTGCCCAATTCTGATTATAAAACGGCACATGAGCTTGCTTCATTGCACCATCACCAACCCCCACTACCCTCGCCTTTTCGCTGAAGTCGAGGTAACCGATGAGTCGTGGATATGTATTGAAAGATTTGGAGCCCTTAGGACTCCTGTCTTTTATGAGCGGACCTAGTTGTGTATGAGAGAACAGAGATGTACATAGATCCTCCTAGTTGTGTCACTTGCTATGGTTTTGCGACCTTGCTCAGTCTGCACAAACAGAGCAGCTTCCTTGAGCGATGATGACAGTTACTTGCTTATCAGGACAGATTGTCCGCGCTCTTCTACCTCTGAGCCATGGGTGGCCAGGTGGCAGGTTGTTAAGTTTGTTTAGCATGGGGTGCATGTATCCTGTAAGCACCTGTCTAGTTCGGCCCCCCCGTGGGTAGCAAGCAGAGTCTCGTGTCTTGTTGTGAACATACGTACAGTGCTTCACTGTGAACTGCCATGCCCTCTAGGAACTTCAAGTTTAGCGATGTCCATGTGGAGGGTGCCCGTGTGATAGCGGAGGCCTGCTCCGAGTGTGGCGTGAAGCAGCTGATCCACTTCTCCGCCCTCAATGCTGACAAGCAGTCGCCCTCCTCCTTCCTGCGCTCTAAGGTCAGACACACCTCATGTTGGCTGCCATTCTCTGTAGCAAGCAGTAGACTTTGACCCCGGCAGCTGCTAGACCTTATTATTGCTGGATGGTGTTGGTGTCGTTATTGTTGCTAGCTGTTGTGTTGTTGAAAGTTGTGTTGCTAGTTGTTGTGTTATTGTTGTGTTATTGTTGCTAGTTGTTATTGAGTTGTGTTGTTGGGAATTGTTTTGTTGTTAATTGTTGTGTTATTGTTGTTGTTAATTGTTGTGTTGTTGTTAATTGTTGTTATTGAGAGTTGTTTTGATACAAATTGTGTTATTGTTACTAGTTGAAGCATTGTTGCTGCTAGTTGTTGTGTTATTGTTGCTAGTTGTGTTATTGTTGCTAGTTGATGCATTGTTGCTGCTACGTAGTTGTGTTATTGTTGAGTAGTTATTGTGTTAATGTTGTTAGTTGTGTTATTGTTGCTAGTTGATGCATTGTTGTTGCTAGTGTTGTGTTATTGTTGCTAGTTATTGTGTCAATGTTGCTAGTTGTGTTATTGATGCTAGTTGATGCGTTGTTGTTGCTAGTTGTTGTGTTATTGTTGCTAGTTATTGTGTCAATGTTGCTAGTTGTGCTATTGTTGCTAGTTGCTGTGTTGTTATTGCTAGTTGTTGTGTTAATGTTGCTAGTTATTGTGTCAATGTTGCTAGTTGTGTTATTGTTGCTAGTTGCTGTGTTGTTGCTGCTAGTTGTTGTGTTAATGTTGCAGTTGGTGTGCTGGTTGGTGTGTTGTTGCTAGTTGTTGTGCTGGCTGTTGTGTTGTTGTTGTTAGTTGTTATGTTGTTATGGCTACATAGTTTTTAATCACGTGGCCTAATCCACGAATAGAGGGAAAATGGCCATCCATGTTTGTCCAAGGTGTCCCAACTTCTTCCTTGACTTTCCAGTCCGTCCGTCCATTTTGGTGTCAGAGAATTTATTTCACTAGGGGGCAAACATTGTGGGCTAGGGGGGGCAAACATTGGGGGCTAGGGGGCTAGGTACATCCACACACACTTACAGTATGAGGGTCAGTAAAGGATTCAAAGATTTCTTTTGGGGGGAGCGGGGCACCATTTTTTTTGCAAGCAGTCTAGCTGCAGAATTTAAAATACAACTTGAAACTGCTTCCGAGTGTCTTCCTTGTGCATCCTGCTAAACAAAACCATTAAAAAATGTCATAGCAACAGTGTTGATGTTGTTATAGAATAAGGTGAACACTTTGTCGCGCACTTTGTACCTGTACTCTAATAGCCTGTCAGTTGGCCATGACAACGCACAATCACTAGCCAGTTTGAAGTTGCTTGAGCTCTTGAATTGCCCGCTTGAAAAACTTCCTTGAACTTGACACGGAGTCTAGACTTGTGCACATAACCTCCAACCTTTAGTGTCTTTATAAAGCACTCAGAGAGAGTCTAGACTTGTGCACATAACCTCCAACCTTTAGTGTCTTTATAAAGCACTCAGAGAGAGTCTAGACTTGTGCACATAACCTCCAACCTTTAGTGTCTTTATAAAGCACTCAGAGAGAGTCTAGACTTGTGCACATAACCTCCAACCTTTAGCGTCTTTATAAAGCACTCAGAGAGTCTAGACTTGTGCACATAACCTCCAACCTTTAGTGTCTTTATAAAGCACTCAGAGAGTCTAGACTTGTGCACATAACCTCCAACCTTTAGTGTCTTTATAAAGCACTCAGAGAGAGTCTAGACTTGTGCACATAACCTCCAACCTTTAGTGTCTTTATAAAGCACTCAGAGAGTCTAGACTTGTGCACATAACCTCCAACCTTTAGTGTCTTTATAAAGCACTCAGAGAGAGTCTAGACTTGTGCACGTAACCTCCAACCTTTAGTGTCTTTATAAAGCACTCAGAGAGAGTCTAGACTTGTGCACGTAACCTCCAACCTTTAGTGTCTTTATAAAGCACTCAGAGAGTCTAGACTTGTGCACATAACCTCCAACCTTTAGTGTCTTTATAAAGCACTCAGAGAGAGTCTAGACTTGTGCACATAACCTCGAACCTTTAGTGTCTTTATAAAGCACTCAGAGAGAGTCTAGACTTGTGCACATAACCTCCAACCTTTAGTGTCTTTATAAAGCACTCAGAGAGTCTAGACTTGTGTACATAACCTCCAACCTTTAGTGTCTTTATAAAGCACTCAGAGAGTCTAGACTTGTGTACATAACCTCCAACCTTTAGTGTCTTTATAAAGCACTCAGAGAGAGTCTAGACTGTGTACATAACCTCCAACCTTTAGTGTCTTTATAAAGCACTCAGAGAGAGTCTAGACTTGTGCACATAACCTCCAACCTTTAGTGTCTTTATAAAGCACTCAGAGAGAGTCTAGACTTGTGCACATAACCTCCAACCTTTAGTGTCTTTATAAAGCACTCAGAGAGTCTAGACTTGTGCACATAACCTCCAACCTTTAGTGTCTTTATAAAGCACTCAGAGAGAGTCTAGACTTGTGCACATAACCTCCAACCTTTAGTGTCTTTATAAAGCACTCAGAGAGAGTCTAGACTTGTGCACATCACCTCCAACCTTTAGTGTCTTTATAAAGCACTCAGAGAGAGTCTAGACTTGTGCACATAACCTCCAACCTTTAGTGTCTTTATAAAGCACTCAGAGAGTCTAGACTGTGCACATCACCTCCAACCTTTAGTGTCTTTATAAAGCACTCAGAGAGAGTCTAGACTTGTGCACATAACCTCCAACCTTTAGTGTCTTTATAAAGCACTCAGAGAGAGTCTAGACTTGTGTACATAACCTCCAACTTTTAGTGTCTTTATAAAGCACTCAGAGAGTCTAGACTTGTGCACATAACCTCCAACCTTTAGTGTCTTTATAAAGCACTCAGAGAGAGTCTAGACTTGTGTACATAACCTCCAACTTTTAGTGTCTTTATAAAGCACTCAGAGAGAGTCTAGACTTGTGCACATAACCTCCAACCTTTAGTGTCTTTATAAAGCACTCAGAGAGTCTAGACTTGTGCACATAACCTCCAACCTTTAGTGTCTTTATAAAGCACTCAGAGAGAGTCTAGACTTGTGCACATAACCTCCAACCTTTAGTGTCTTTATAAAGCACTCAGAGAGAGTCTAGACTTGTGCACATAACCTCAAACCTTTAGTGTCTTTATAAAGCACTCAGAGAGAGTCTAGACACTGCACATAACCTCCAACCTTTAGTGTCTTTATAAAGCACTCAGAGAGAGTCTAGACTTGTGCACATAACCTCCAACCTTTAGTGTCTTTATAAAGCACTCAGAGAGAGTCTAGACTTGTGTACATAACCTCCAACCTTTAGTGTCTTTATAAAGCACTCAGAGAGTCTAGACTTGTGCACATAACCTCTAACCTTTAGTGTCTTTATAAAGCACTCAGAGAGAGTCTAGACTTGTGCACATAACCTCCAACCTTTAGTGTCTTTATAAAGCACTCAGAGAGAGTCTAGACTTGTGCACATAACCTACAACCTTTAGTGTCTTTATAAAGCACTCAGAGAGAGTCTAGACTTGTGCACATAACCTCCAACCTTTAGTGTCTTTATAAAGCACTCAGAGAGAGTCTAGACTTGTGCACATAACCTCCAACCTTTAGTGTCTTTATAAAGCACTCAGAGAGAGTCTAGACTTGTGCACATAACCTCCAACCTTTAGTGTCTTTATAAAGCACTCAGAGAGTCTAGACTTGTTCACATAACCTCCAACCTTTAGTGTCTTTATAAAGCACTCAGAGAGTCTAGACTTGTGCACATAACCTCCAACCTTTAGTGTCTTTATAAAGCACTCAGAGAGTCTCAACTTGTTCACATAACCTCCAACCTTTAGTGTCTTTATAAAGCACTCAGAGAGTCTAGACTTGTGCACATAACCTCCAACCTTTAGTGTCTTTATAAAGCACTCAGAGAGTCTAGACTATGCACATAACCTCCAACCTTTAGTGTCTTTATAAAGCACTCAGAGAGAGTCTAGACTTGTGCACATAACCTCCAACCTTTAGTGTCTTTATAAAGCACTCAGAGAGTCTAGACTTGTGCACATAGCCTCCAACCTTTAGTGTCTTTATAAAGCACTCAGAGAGTCTAGACTTGTGCACATAACCTCCAACCTTTAGTGTCTTTATAAAGCACTCAGAGAGTCTAGACTATGCACATAACCTCCAACCTTTAGTGTCTTTATAAAGCACTCAGAGAGTCTAGACGTGTGCACATAACCTCCAACCTTTAGTGTCTTTATAAAGCACTCAGAGAGAGTCTAGACTTGTGCACATAACCTCCAACCTTTAGTGTCTTTATAAAGCACTCAGAGAGTCTAGACTTGTGCACATAACATCCAACCTTTAGTGTCTTTATAAAGCACTCAGAGAGTCTAGACTGTGCACATAACCTCCAACCTTTAGTGTCTTTATAAAGCACTCAGAGAGAGTCTAGACTTGTGTACATAACCTCCAACCTTTAGTGTCTTTATAAAGCACTCAGAGAGTCTAGACTTGTGCCCATAACCTCCAACCTTTAGTGTCTTTATAAAGCACTCAGAGAGAGTCTAGACTTGTGCACATAACCTACAACCTTTAGTGTCTTTATAAAGCACTCAGAGAGTCTAGACTTGTGCACATAACCTCCAACCTTTAGTGTCTTTATAAAGCACTCAGAGAGTCTAGACTTGTGCACATAACCTCCAACCTTTAGTGTCTTTATAAAGCACTCAGAGAGAGTCTAGACTTGTGCACATAACCTCCAACCTTTAGTGTCTTTATAAAGCACTCAGAGAGTCTAGACTTGTGCACATAACCTCCAACCTTTAGTGTCTTTATAAAGCACTCAGAGAGAGTCTAGACTTGTGCACATAACCTCCAACCTTTAGTGTCTTTATAAAGCACTCAGAGAGAGTCTAGACTTGTGCACATAACCTCCAACCTTTAGTGTCTTTATAAAGCACTCAGAGAGAGTCTAGACACTGCACATAACCTCCAACCTTTAGTGTCTTTATAAAGCACTCAGAGAGAGTCTAGACTTGTGCACATAACCTCCAACCTTTAGTGTCTTTATAAAGCACTCAGAGAGAGTCTAGACTTGTGTACATAACCTCCAACCTTTAGTGTCTTTATAAAGCACTCAGAGAGTCTAGACTTGTGCACATAACCTCCAACCTTTAGTGTCTTTATAAAGCACTCAGAGAGAGTCTAGACTTGTGCACATAACCTCTAACCTTTAGTGTCTTTATAAAGCACTCAGAGAGAGTCTAGACTTGTGCACATAACCTCCAACCTTTAGTGTCTTTATAAAGCACTCAGAGAGAGTCTAGACTTGTGCACATAACCTCCAACCTTTAGTGTCTTTATAAAGCACTCAGAGAGAGTCTAGACTTGTGCACATAACCTCCAACCTTTAGTGTCTTTATAAAGCACTCAGAGAGAGTCTAGACTTGTGCACATAACCTCCAACCTTTAGTGTCTTTATAAAGCACTCAGAGAGAGTCTAGACTTGTGCACATAACCTCCAACCTTTAGTGTCTTTATAAAGCACTCAGAGAGAGTCTAGACTTGTGCACATAACCTCCAACCTTTAGTGTCTTTATAAAGCACTCAGAGAGTCTAGACTTGTTCACATAACCTCCAACCTTTAGTGTCTTTATAAAGCACTCAGAGAGTCTAGACTTGTGCACATAACCTCCAACCTTTAGTGTCTTTATAAAGCACTCAGAGAGTCTAGACTATGCACATAACCTCCAACCTTTAGTGTCTTTATAAAGCACTCAGAGAGAGTCTAGACTTGTGCACATAACCTCCAACCTTTAGTGTCTTTATAAAGCACTCAGAGTCTAGACTTGTGCACATAGCCTCCAACCTTTAGTGTCTTTATAAAGCACTCAGAGTCTAGACTTGTGCACATAACCTCCAACCTTTAGTGTCTTTATAAAGCACTCAGAGAGTCTAGACTATGCACATAACCTCCAACCTTTAGTGTCTTTATAAAGCACTCAGAGAGAGTCTAGACTTGTGCACATAACCTCCAACCTTTAGTGTCTTTATAAAGCACTCAGAGAGTCTAGACTTGTGCACATAACCTCCAACCTTTAGTGTCTTTATAAAGCACTCAGAGAGTCTAGACGTGTGCACATAACCTCCAACCTTTAGTGTCTTTATAAAGCACTCAGAGAGAGTCTAGACTTGTGCACATAACCTCCAACCTTTAGTGTCTTTATAAAGCACTCAGAGAGTCTAGACTTGTGCACATAACATCCAACCTTTAGTGTCTTTATAAAGCACTCAGAGAGTCTAGACTATGCACATAATCTCCAACCTTTAGTGTCTTTATAAAGCACTCAGAGAGAGTCTAGACTTGTGTACATAACCTCCAACCTTTAGTGTCTTTATAAAGCACTCAGAGAGTCTAGACTTGTGCCCATAACCTCCAACCTTTAGTGTCTTTATAAAGCACTCAGAGAGAGTCTAGACTTGTGCACATAACCTACAACCTTTAGTGTCTTTATAAAGCACTCAGAGAGTCTAGACTTGTGCACATAACCTCCAACCTTTAGTGTCTTTATAAAGCACTCAGAGAGTCTAGACTTGTGCACATAACCTCCAACCTTTAGTGTCTTTATAAAGCACTCAGAGAGAGTCTAGACTTGTGCACATAACCTCCAACCTTTAGTGTCTTTATAAAGCACTCAGAGAGAGTCTAGACTTGTGCACATCACCTCCAACCTTTAGTGTCTTTATAAAGCACTCAGAGAGAGTCTAGACTTGTGCACATAACCTCCAACCTTTAGTGTCTTTATAAAGCACTCAGAGAGTCTAGACTGTGCACATCACCTCCAACCTTTAGTGTCTTTATAAAGCACTCAGAGAGAGTCTAGACTTGTGCACATAACCTCCAACCTTTAGTGTCTTTATAAAGCACTCAGAGAGAGTCTAGACTTGTGTACATAACCTCCAACTTTTAGTGTCTTTATAAAGCACTCAGAGAGAGTCTAGACTTGTGTACATAACCTCCAACCTTTAGTGTCTTTATAAAGCACTCAGAGAGAGTCTAGACTTGTGCACATAACCTCCAACCTTTAGTGTCTTTATAAAGCACTCAGAGAGAGTCTAGACTTGTGTACATAACCTCCAACTTTTAGTGTCTTTATAAAGCACTCAGAGAGAGTCTAGACTTGTGCACATAACCTCCAACCTTTAGTGTCTTTATAAAGCACTCAGAGAGTCTAGACTTGTGCACATAACCTCCAACCTTTAGTGTCTTTATAAAGCACTCAGAGAGAGTCTAGACTTGTGCACATAACCTCCAACCTTTAGTGTCTTTATAAAGCACTCAGAGAGAGTCTAGACTTGTGCACATAACCTACAACCTTTAGTGTCTTTATAAAGCACTCAGAGAGAGTCTAGACTTGTGCACATAACCTCCAACCTTTAGTGTCTTTATAAAGCACTCAGAGAGAGTCTAGACTTGTGCACATAACCTCCAACCTTTAGTGTCTTTATAAAGCACTCAGAGAGAGTCTAGACTTGTGCACATAACCTCCAACCTTTAGTGTCTTTATAAAGCACTCAGAGAGAGTCTAGACTTGTGTACATAACCTCCAACCTTTAGTGTCTTTATAAAGCACTCAGAGAGTCTAGACTTGTGCACATAACCTCCAACCTTTAGTGTCTTTATAAAGCACTCAGAGAGTCTAGACTTGTGCACATAACCTCCAACCTTTAGTGTCTTTATAAAGCACTCAGAGAGAGTCTAGACTTGTGCACATAACCTCCAACCTTTAGTGTCTTTATAAAGCACTCAGAGAGTCTAGACTGTGCACATAACCTCCAACCTTTAGTGTCTTTATAAAGCACTCAGAGAGTCTAGACTTGTGCACATAACCTCCAACCTTTAGTGTCTTTATAAAAGCACTCGGAGAGTCTAGAGTGTGCACATAACCTCCAACCTTTAGTGTCTTTATAAAGCACTCAGAGAGTCTAGACTTGTGCACATAACCTCCAACCTTTAGTGTCTTTATAAAGCACTCAGAGAGTCTAGACTTGTGCACATAACCTCCAACCTTTAGTGTCTTTATAAAGCACTCAGAGAGAGTCTAGACTTGTACACATAACCTCCAACCTTTAGTGTCTTTATAAAGCACTCAGAGAGAGTCTAGACTTGTGCACATAACCTCCAACCTTTAGTGTCTTTATAAAGCACTCAGAGAGAGTCTAGACTTGTGCACATAACCTCCAACCTTTAGTGTCTTTATAAAGCACTCAGAGAGAGTCTAGACTTGTGCACATAACCTCCAACCTTTAGTGTCTTTATAAAGCACTCAGAGAGTCTAGACTGTGCACATAACCTCCAACCTTTAGTGTCTTTATAAAGCACTCAGAGAGTCTAGACTTGTGCACATAACCTCCAACCTTTAGTGTCTTTATAAAAGCACTCGGAGAGTCTAGAGTGTGCACATAACCTCCAACCTTTAGTGTCTTTATAAAGCACTCAGAGAGTCTAGACTTGTGCACATAACCTCCAACCTTTAGTGTCTTTATAAAGCACTCAGAGAGTCTAGACTTGTGCACATAACCTCCAACCTTTAGTGTCTTTATAAAGCACTCAGAGAGAGTCTAGACTTGTACACATAACCTCCAACCTTTAGTGTCTTTATAAAGCACTCAGAGAGAGTCTAGACTTGTGCACATAACCTCCAACCTTTAGTGTCTTTATAAAGCACTCAGAGAGAGTCTAGACTTGTGCACATAACCTCCAACCTTTAGTGTCTTTATAAAGCACTCAGAGAGTCTAGACTTGTGCACATAACCTCCAACCTTTAGTGTCTTTATAAAGCACTCAGAGAGTCTAGACTTGTGCACATAACCTCCAACCTTTAGTGTCTTTATAAAGCACTCAGAGAGAGTCTAGACTTGTGCACATAACCTCCAACCTTTAGTGTCTTTATAAAGCACTCGGAGAGTCTAGACTATGCACATAACCTCCAACCTTTAGTGTCTTTATAAAGCACTCAGAGAGAGTCTAGACTTGTGCACATAACCTCCAACCTTTAGTGTCTTTATAAAGCACTCAGAGAGAGTCTAGACTTGTGCACATAACCTCCAACCTTTAGTGTCTTTATAAAGCACTCAGAGATAGTCTAGTCTGTGCACATAACCTCCAACCTTTAGTGTCTTTATAAAGCACTCAGAGAGAGTCTAGACTTGTGCACATAACCTCCAACCTTTAGTGTCTTTATAAAGCACTCAGAGAGAGTCTAGACTTGTGTACATAACCTCCAACTTTTAGTGTCTTTATAAAGCACTCAGAGAGAGTCTAGACTTGTGTACATAACCTCCAACCTTTAGTGTCTTTATAAAGCACTCAGAGAGAGTCTAGACTTGTGCACATAACCTCCAACCTTTAGTGTCTTTATAAAGCACTCAGAGAGAGTCTAGACTTGTGCACATAACCTCCAACCTTTAGTGTCTTTATAAAGCACTCAGAGAGAGTCTAGACTTGTGTACATAACCTCCAACTTTTAGTGTCTTTATAAAGCACTCAGAGAGTCTAGACTTGTGCACATAACCTCCAACCTTTAGTGTCTTTATAAAGCACTCAGAGAGAGTCTAGACTTGTGCACATAACCTCCAACCTATAGTGTCTTTATAAAGCACTCAGAGAGAGTCTAGACTTGTGCACATAACCTCCAACCTTTAGTGTCTTTATAAAGCACTCAGAGAGAGTCTAGACTTGTGCACATAACCTCCAACCTTTAGTGTCTTTATAAAGCACTCAGAGAGTCTAGACTTGTGTACATAACCTCCAACCTTTAGTGTCTTTATAAAGCACTCAGAGAGTCTAGACTTGTGCACATAACCTCCAACCTTTAGTGTCTTTATAAAGCACTCAGAGAGTCTAGACTTGTGCACATAACCTCCAACCTTTAGTGTCTTTATAAAGCACTCAGAGAGAAGACTTGTGCACATAACCTCCAACCTTTAGTGTCTTTATAAAGCACTCAGAGAGAAGACTTGTGCACATAACCTCCAACCTTTAGTGTCTTTATAAAGCACTCAGAGAGTCTAGACTTGTGCACATAACCTCCAACCTTTAGTGTCTTTATAAAGCACTCAGAGAGTCTAGACTTGTGCACATAACCTCCAACCTTTAGTGTCTTTATAAAGCACTCAGAGAGAGTCTAGACTTGTGCACATAACCTCCAACCTTTAGTGTCTTTATAAAGCACTCGGAGGGTCTAGACTTGTGCACATAACCTCCAACCTTTAGTGTCTTTATAAAGCACTCAGAGAGAGTCTAGACTTGTGCACATAACCTCCAACCTTTAGTGTCTTTATAAAGCACTCAGAGAGTCTAGACTTGTGCACATAACCTCCAACCTTTAGTGTCTTTATAAAGCACTCAGAGAGAGTCTAGACTTGTGTACATAACCTCCAACCTTTAGTGTCTTTATAAAGCACTCAGAGAGTCTAGACTTGTGCACATAACCTCCAACCTTTAGTGTCTTTATAAAGCACTCAGAGAGAGTCTAGACTTGTGTACATAACCTCCAACCTTTAGTGTCTTTATAAAGCACTCAGAGAGTCTAGACTTGTGCACATAACCTCCAACCTTTAGTGTCTTTATAAAGCACTCAGAGAGAGTCTAGACTTGTGCACATAACCTCCAACCTTTAGTGTCTTTATAAAGCACTCAGAGAGAGTCTAGACTTGTGTACATAACCTCCAACCTTTAGTGTCTTTATAAAGCACTCAGAGAGTCTAGACTTGTGCACATAACCTCCAACCTTTAGTGTCTTTATAAAGCACTCAGAGAGAGTCTAGACTTGTGCACATAACCTCCAACCTTTAGTGTCTTTATAAAGCACTCAGAGAGAGCCTCCAACCTTTAGTGTCTTTATAAAGCACTCAGAGAGAGTCTAGACTGTTCACATAACCTCCAACCTTTAGTGTCTTTCTAAAGCACTCAGAGAGAGTCTAGACTGTTCACATAACCTCCAACCTTTAGTGTCTTGCACTCAAGAGAGAGTCTAGACTTGTGCACATAACCTCCAACCTTTAGTGTCTTTATAAAGCACTCAGAGAGAGTCTAGACTGTGCACATAACCTCCAACCTTTAGTTTCTTTATAAAGCACTCAGAGAGAGTCTAGACCTATGCACCCAACCTCTACCTCAGAGCTACATGTAGCCTTTGGCACGGCAGCAGGGGCCGCAGACAGGAAGTTCTGGGGCCTTGGACAGGACCATTTGGCCTCATTCACGGACCTTTGTGGCTCCCTTGAGGTTTAAATCAGAATCTCGTCAAGCTAATCCACATGCTTGTTGTTAAGCACCTATATTGCTATTAGTTATGACCTTCCTGGTCACGGCTTCTCCAGCGTCAGTGCTTCCCTCCATTTCCGTGGGAGAAAGGCACCTATGCCACAACTCCAGCATACCTTGTCTGTGAAGGTGTATAGGAATATGTAGGTTGTAGGCCTTGGTTTAAAAAAAGTTGGGTATAAGTCTTGTTGGTATAAGTCTTGTTGCTTAGCTGTCCTACCATGGTGTTGTGCAGGCTTGTGATAATAGCATACAGTCATGCCTGGTTTATAAAAAGCACCTTTTGTGTTGAAGATTACAAAATTTCTTTTCCTGTAGGCACTCGGTGAAGAGGTGGTAAGGGAATCCTTTCCTGATGCCGTCATTGTGCGTCCATCTGATGTCTTTGGGTATGAGGATCGCTTTCTTCGTTCGTTTGCCAGTCTTAGGATCTTCCCCTTTGGCCTGATACCACTTCTACGAGGGGGAGATGGCGTGATGAAGAGGCCAGTGCATGTGAGTGTGTCTAGTTGTGTAACCTTGCGTAACATGTTGGTTTTCCAAAGTTGTCTAGTCGTGTAACCATGCTTAACACATTGGTGTTCAAAAGTTGTCTAGTCATGTAACCGTGCTTAACATGTTTGTTATATAGTCATGTAACCATGCTTAACATGTTGGTGTTCCGGTGTTATATAGTCGTGTAACCATGCTTAACATGTTGGTGTTCAAAAGTTGTCTAGTCATGTAACCGTGCTTAACTTGTTGGTGTTCTGATGTATATACACCTCTGCTGCAAACAGGGTAAGGTTCAATCACGAGGCCATGACCCTGATAACAGCATCTACATGGGGTTCAAACTAGAAGGAATCCATTTAAGGGAGGGACCAAAGGTCAAACATCTTTAAAAAATAAAGTTGTGCTTTCTAAGACCTGTAACTTAATTTCATACAGCCTATGGATGTAAGGTCATGAGAGGTGGGCACATTGTTGGGAGAATGACAGGCAAAATAGGTGAGGTCATTCATTTCTGCGAACCTCTCTCCAAGAGTGGAGCATGTTTTGTGGGTAGCTGGCTGTTACAAGATAGAATTCCAGTATATATGTACTAAGTGGCGCTAAATGGCTATCACGTGAAGCTAGTTAGTAGGTTAGTTAG
The DNA here is from genome assembly GCA_028752905.1 of Cladorhizidae sp. MBARI D1340-BT2. Lineage (NCBI taxonomy): Eukaryota > Metazoa > Porifera > Demospongiae > Poecilosclerida > Cladorhizidae > Cladorhizidae sp. MBARI D1340-BT2. The sequence goes on along the minus strand of JAQNBH010000016.1, from coordinate 53,967,024 downwards.
GATGACTGTTTGTTGTCGTTGTAGCGCTGGGAGCAAGGCTAGCTAGTAGGCGGCAATGTTGGTTAGGATCACTGTTTGTTGTCGTTGTAGCATTGGGGGCAAGGCTAGCTAGTAGGCGGCAATGTTGGTTAGGATGACTGTTTGTTGTCGTTGTAGCATTGGGGGCAAGGCTAGCTAGTAGGCGGCAATGTTGGTTAGGATGACTGTTTGTTGTCGTTGTAGCGCTGGGGGCAAGGCTAGCTATAAGGCGGCAATGTTGGTTAGGATGACTGTTTGTTGTCGTTGTAGCGCTGGGGGCAAGGCTAGCTAGTAGGCGGCAATGTTGGTTAGGATGACTGTTTGTTGTCGTAGCATGGCTAGCTAGTAGGCGGCAATGTTGGTTAGGATGACTGTTTGTTGTCGTAGCATTGGAGCAAGGCTAGCTAGTAGGCGGCAATGTTGGTTAGGATGACTGTTTGTTGTCGTTGTAGCGCTGGGGGCAAGGCTAGCTAGTAGGCGGCAATGTTGGTTAGGATGACTGTTTGTTGTCATAGCATGGCTAGCTAGTAGGCGGCAATGTTGGTTAGGATCACTGTTTGTTGTCGTAGCATTGGAGCAAGGCTAGCTAGTAGGCGGCAATGTTGGTTAGGATGACTGTTTGTTGTTGGAGCAAGGCTAGCTAGTAGGCGGCAATGTTGGTTAGGATGACTGTTGTCGTTGTAGTGCTGGGGGCAAGGCTAGCTAGTAGGCGGCAATGTTGGTTAGGATGACTGTTTGTTGTCGTAGCATTGCTAGCTAGTAGGCGGCAATGTTGGTTAGGATCACTGTTTGTTGTCGTAGCATTGGAGCAAGGCTAGCTAGTAGGCGGCAATGTTGGTTAGGATGACTGTTTGTTGTCGTTGTAGCGCTGGGGGCAAGGCTAGCTAGTAGGCGGCAATGTTGGTTAGGATGACTGTTTGTTGTCGTAGCATGGCTAGCTAGTAGGCGGCAATGTTGGTTAGGATGACTGTTTGTTGTCGTAGCATTGGAGCAAGGCTAGCTAGTAGGCGGCAATGTTGGTTAGGATGACTGTTTGTTGTCGTTGTAGCGCTGGGGGCAAGGCTAGCTAGTAGGCGGCAATGTTGGTTAGGATGACTGTTTGTTGTCATAGCATGGCTAGCTAGTAGGCGGCAATGTTGGTTAGGATCACTGTTTGTTGTCGTAGCATTGGAGCAAGGCTAGCTAGTAGGCGGCAATGTTGGTTAGGATGACTGTTTGTTGTCGTAGCATTGGAGCAAGGCTAGCTAGTAGGCGGCAATGTTGGTTAGGATGACTGTTGTCGTTGTAGTGCTGGGGGCAAGGCTAGCTAGTAGGCGGCAATGTTGGTTAGGATGACTGTTTGTTGTCGTAGCATTGCTAGCTAGTAGGCGGCAATGTTGGTTAGGATCACTGTTTGTTGTCGTAGCATTGGAGCAAGGCTAGCTAGTAGGCGGCAATGTTGGTTAGGATGACTGTTTGTTGTCGTTGTAGCGCTGGGGGCAAGGCTAGCTAGTAGGCGGCAATGTTGGTTAGGATCACTGTTTGTTGTCGTAGCATTGGAGCAAGGCTAGCTAGTAGGCGGCAATGTTGGTTGTTGCTGTGGCTCTGGGGGAAAGTGAAGAAACTGTGTGGTGCAATAATTCTACCCTCTCACAATGTCTGCTGCTCGAGTATGAAGCTATTGTCAGCCCAGAAAGTACACCTGCCACAGCACATGCTGCTTCTGCTCCATTGGCAGATACCAGACAACTGTCACTACCTAATCAGTTATCTACCACATACCGAGCCTGACGAAGTCGCCATCAAGACTAGGCGAAGCTGTCCTCATCCCATTCCTACACCTTAATCGATGCCCACCCTGTTAACTCGGCCACCACAGCTACAGGCATTGAGCCTCCCTGCCCACATTAAAAAAAAACCTACTGGGGGCCCTCACGTAAATCAACCTCTACTGGGGGCCCTTCATTAGTCAATCCCTCCACATAAATCAACCCCTACTAGGGGCCCTCCATTAGTCAATCCTCCACATAAATCAACCCCTGTTGGGGCCCTTCATTAGTCAATCCCTCCACATAAATCAACCCCTACTGGGGGCCCTCATTAGTCAATCCTCCACATAAATCAACCCCTACTGGGGGCCCTTCATTAGATAATCCTGACAAAATCATCATCACCAAAATCATCATCACCGGCACAACTGTTGACTCGGATATCACAACTGTCCAAGCACCGAGCCTTCCTTGTCCCCCCACCTAGCACCCAACCAGCAAGCTCAGATCCAGAGCAAGAGTCCTCCTCCCCCATCAGTCTTCCCCATGACCACTCTTGCCTTCGTTGGGGGAGAATATGACTCGGCCACCTTACTGAAGACCATGGCGATGACATATTCTCAAGTAATCAATTTGGGGGAAAACACCTTCATGTCCCCTTTGAGAATGATGGCAAAGGCTTTGTGGGCTGAGCTGAGTAGACTTATGCTGATGGTCTGCACTTGAGTCGATTGCACTGAAGGCCTGCAGTCATGTCGATCCTACTTTTGCAGACACTTCCATACCTCGAAACAGAAGGACCGCTCTGCTTGCTTGGCAAGTCATTTCAGGTTGGAAGAAGGGAACCTCCTTACTGAAGTTCTATACAAGCCCACTTGCCCAAGTTTAGTCCTTCAAGAAACTTCAAGAAACACAATGGAAAATTGGCTCTCTCCTTTTCCAAACTGATGTTTTTCAGGGCAAGATAAATGCCAGCCTTACAACTCTCTCGGAGCATGGTAAGGATGGTCCTCTCCAATAATGACACTTGCTGATCTCAGGAACCATATACTGAAGTCTGTCCTGGACATCCTTAGATCAATGGACATCCTTAGATCAAAACGTCCCCATGACCCGCCAGTTGCACTACCAGAGGGAAGCGCTGATCCCCCTGAAGTGCACCCTGTTGTGTTCGATCAAATCACTGCTACTAGCATTGGTGCTGCCCTGCTCATTCAAGTCTGCCTCCCATGATCTGTGCCACTCCCACAGGCCCTCATGGCCAGACGGCTCTACGCCATTTTTGTTAATCCCAAAGGCATCGCCCCCTTTCTGGCATGTCGCCTGGTTGGCCGTGGCAAGTCCTGGTGTCGGGACTATCAGGATCTGCGAAACGCCTAGACCGATCATTGTCAATGTTGTCCTGTTTGCTACATAAAGTGACCTCCAAGATGCTGCAGGACCAGAGCAACTCTGTGCTGGGTAAATTGCTGGCATAGAAGCTGCCGTCCAACACAATGGAGGTCTACATGTATATTCTCAAAAAGAGGACGCTAAAGATGTTCTTCTAACTGACACCAGCAATGCCTTCAACTCGTTGAACCGGCAGGAAGCCCTCCGCAATGCACGTCACCTCTGTCCTTCACTGGCCAACATCCTCATTAACACCTATCGGGAAACTTCAGAACTCTTTGTGGATGGTGAAGTCCTCTGGTCTGAAGAAGGAACCACCCAGGGTGATCCTCTAGCAATGCCCTTATTTACCCCTCGCAACCATCCCTCATCAACACCTGAGCTGTGAACCTGATAGGTCTGGTATGTTGACGATGCTTCTGTAGCCGGTCGCTCAAAAGCTGGTGGGATAATCTCCAGTCCTCTAGGCCTCCCCATGGCTACCATGCTAATGCCAGAAGAACACGGTTGATCGCCCGAGAACACCACATATCCCAAGCCAAGGACCTCCTCAAGGACTCTGCAGTCAACACCACCTCACAGGGCAGCCGTTATCTCGCTGCCCTGGGCTCTGAGGAGTTTTGTGACAGTCTGTGTTCCTGAATGGACTGCTCCAGCTACACTAATGCAGCGACTAAACAAACACATACAGCCTTCACTCATGGCTGTGTCCACAAGTTCGCTTACCTTTCTAGACAACCCCCTGCAAGAATTCTCTGCTACAACCCCTGGAGGACACCATCAGATCTCGACCAATCCCATCCTAGACAGGTAGAGCCCCTCCAGGCGTCCTTGAGCATGAACTCTTCAGGTTGCCTGCCTGCCTTGGCGTATTAGGTATTGTCAATCCGGCTAACTGCTCATCAAAAGAAATCCCAGCATCAATTTCTATCTTGGCCCCTACTTATTAGTCTCAATAATCAGACTATCATTGAGAAACTATTGATGCACAAATGACTGCCAAGCAAGCGAGCAAATTGATGCACAAATGACCGCCAAGCAAGCTGTCCATAGGTCAAAATTGAGGACTCCAGGTCCTCCGCTGCTGGTGGCCAAATCAGCCCTGAGTGCTTCGTTAAAACACACTATGAACCTTGCCTTGGATAGCCTACCTTCTTTGGAAGCATTTGGTTTCTTCCTCCATAAGTGGCCAGATGCCTTAGCCCTGAGATATTGATGGCTCCCCTCGAACACTCCTACCAACTGTGCTTGTGGGACGCACTTTATCGTGGAACGTTCCCTTTCTTCCTCACTAGATAGGGTGATGAGAGTGTGAGATGCCAGGAGAGAGCAGGCACAATATCTAGATAGGCTGATGAGAGTGGGAGATGCCAGGAGAGAGCAGGAAAGCTGAGCAGCAATATCTAGATAGGCTGATGGGAGTGTGAGATGCCAGGAGAGAGCACACACGAAGTGGTTGTGGCCATCGCCTTTTTAAAGGTCAACACCAAATCCCAACTTTTAAGATGGGAAGGAAAAGGGTTCTTTGCACACGGTCTGTGGATTGCTCGGAGTGAGTTTTGCTGTGAAGCTCTTAACCCGCACTACTTGTGGCACGCTGAATCAGTTGTCAGTTCATGGAGTCCAAGCAGCGCAACTCCTCCAGTATTCAGACACTAGGCATGAGAAGTTTCATCTTACAATCACCTTCTCAATAGTCAACTTGAAATTGTATCTCGACGTTTCGACTAGATGCCCTAGCCTTCATCAGGAATAATGACTAGATGCTCTAGCCTTCATCAGGAATAATGACTAGATGCTCTAGCCTTCATCAGGAATAATGACTAGATGCTCTAGCCTTCATCAGGAATAATGACTAGATGCTCTAGCCTTCATCAGGAATAATGACTAGATGCTCTAGCCTTCATCAGGAATAATGACTAGATGCTCTAGCCTTCATCAGGAATAATGACTAGATGCTCTAGCCTTCATCAGGAATAATGACTAGATGCTCTAGTCTTCACCAAGAATAATGACTAGATGCTCTAGCCTTCATAAGGAATAATGACTAGATGCTCTAGCCTTCATCAGGAATAATGAAGGCTAGACCATCTAGTCGAAACGTCGAGAGAATACAATTTCAAGTTGATTATTGAAAAGGTTATTGATGTCAACTGAGAGTTCTTCATCTTGTTTATTTTGGAAGATCAACACTAAGTTTGTGGCACTTATTTTTTCCTTTGGGGTTGGTACACTTGGGTGGGTTAAAATTAGATGGTTACAGTGGGTGGGTGGTTACTATATATAGCCTATTGAGACTGAGCTACAAGTTACAATTGGAAGGGTTAGAATTGGAGGGGGCGGTTCCTAATAAGGTATGTACAGGAGGTGCCAAAAATAATGGTCCAGTTGAGTTGAGTTAACACATGATCACGCTACTATACGTTACGTTGGCCTATCTGAACAACGATGTACCAAACGCTGTGAAAAGAACAGGCCAAGAAATGGAGGGGGGAAAAACTCATTCCAATGGCCAAGAATTTTCTCCTCACCCCCCACATTTCAAACTTGTTTCAGGTTCTTGGCACTCACTTGTGCGGTGATCAGCCTCGTGCTTCTTGTACTTTTACTAACAGTCGCTCAGTTGAAGGCTGTCGATATTAACACCAGACGTCAAAGAACTAGGAGAAGATGAAGCTGAATGATGCAACAACTTCACCAACTCTAGCGTCTGCTACAAACCAAGCAAGGGCCGCAACATTTCACTGTGCACCATTCTGTGGTGCATGACTGCTCTAGGCTAGACCTTCCGAGGTAGCTCCTACTGCCAGCTCATCAGACATGAAGGAACAAGGTAAGCTGCTATGCTTGCTAAGCTTAGTTAGTACTTTAAACTGACAGCCTGGGTTAAGCTTACAGTTTACAAGCTGGTTTGGTTTAGGTGAAGCTGAAATGGTTAAGGGCAAGCTTTAAAGAGCATAGCAGAGCTTTGCCTGGCCGGCTTGGAGTTCAGCTCAGGGGCTTGAAGGACTACAAGGGGGTCTGACAACACGTAGTTTTATTATCAAGTGCCATATCTTTGCACGCACTCGTGCTATGGTCCTGACTCATATACCAAAATGTAGCCCACATTCTAACTGTATTTTTTGTTTTGCCAAACATGATTATCTTTTGGAACTACAGGTTGGAATGTGAAGTGAAATGGACCCACAAAACTCTTCCGCGAACACTACCTTCCATCATCAAGTGTTGAGCGGCTATAACAACTGTGATTGCTGGAGCAATACAAACACTACAGATTGGTGGAAGTGATGCATTTAAAAGTGGCTTATGTTCATGTGAAGGGTCTAGTAGAAACACTAACAAAACCTTGTAGAACTTTACCACTTTGGAGCTCCATAGATTCTTCACACTCTATGAACTTGACATGTAGCTCAAAAGATAGGTCTCTCTGTGTGCTCTCTTCTGATACTAAAAGTTGAACAGGTATAACACGTTACATGCAGCCAAAGTGGGTACCTCAAAACCCGAATGCCTGAACAGGCTGAGGTTGTGCTTCCAGATTGAAAAGTGCTGGCCTGTTATCTGTGGCTACAGAAAGCCCCACTCTACGAAATGGGTGTGTTCATTAGGCGCTAAAACGTGACGATGTAAGCGAGCAAGCGCACTGAAATCAATTTTCTTGCGAGTGGGAAAAAATGGGCACATGTCCATGTAAGCCCAATAGTTCCAGGGACAGAACTGGAACATATTTTGGCACGTACTGGAAACAAGCCTCTCTCATACCACTGTATTATAGATGGGCACACTCCTCCCCCTTCACCCCTAGCCCGGGTGCATGGTGTGAGGGCAGGTGCATGGTGTGGGTGCATGGTGTGAGTGCTGCAGGTGCATGGTGCGAGTGCTGCTAGTGCATGGTACGAGTGCTGCTAGTGCATGGTGTGAGTGCTGTTAGTGCATGGTGTGAGTGCTGCTAGTACATGGTGTGAGTGCTGCTAGTGCATGGTGTGAGTGCATGGCTAGTGCATGGTGTGAGTGCTGCGGGTGCATGGTGTGAGTGCTGCTAGTGCATGGTGTGAGTGCTGCGGGTGCATGGTGTGAGTGCTGTGGGTGCATGGTGTGAGTGCATGGTGTGAGTGCTGCAGGTGCATGGTGTTATCAGGCATGAGTAAGTTATGAGGTCTATAAACTTTTCAATACTAAACTTCTGTATCTTGTACAAGGTCGTGGATGTGGCCAGTGCAATACTGCAGATGATCAGTGAAGACTCCGCTAAGACCGACTATGAACTGGTTGGGTAAGGGACACATTAGACTGACTAGGTAAAACTAGGTAAGGGATAAATTAGACCCAGTAAGGGATGTATTAGACCGGGTAAGGGGGTAAGGGATATATTAGACCAAAGGGACGTATTATCAGGGACATATTAGACCCCTGAGGGACGTATTAGACCAAGTCAGGGACGTATTAGACCAGGTCTGGGGCATATTAGACCAGGTCAGGGACGTATTAGACCAGCAGGTCAGGGGTGTATTATACCAGGTAAGGGACGTATTAGACCAGGTCAGGGATATATTAGACCCCTGAGGGATATTAGACCAGATCAGGGACGTATTAGACCAGATCAGGGACGTATTAGACCAGGTCAGGGACGTATTAGACCAGGTCAGGGATATATTGGGCCATGTGTGAGGTTGATAAAGAGAAGCTGAATGATGTGTTAATGTGCACACTATCTTTCCATCAATAGCCCCAAGGTGTATGAACTGCCAAATCTGATGCGGTACTGCTACAACCTGATGTACAGGCCATGCAGGATCTACTCGCCACCAGACTTTCTGCTCACAAGCATAGCGTTCATGCTAGAACAAAATCCCTTCATCCCGTACTTGACCAGGGACATCCTGAAGAGGGTAGGTGCCCAGCGTGGTGTGGCTTTGGTTGCCTACATCTTTGGTCTTTTTCCTTCTGCCCCTTATTTTCCTCTCTCTTACTTTGAAATGCTCTCCTTGATCTTTACGCTGCACTTAATCCTTCTCCCTCCTTTCATCCTTGTCCCCCTCATCCTCCTCCGCTCCCTTCCTCTTCTCTCCCCTCCCCTCAACCTGCTCTCCTTCCCACTTCCCTCCCTTCCTTCACCTCCCTCCTCCTCCACTTCTCCTTCCTCCTCTCCCTCCTCCACTTCTCCCTCCTCCTCTCCCTCCTCTCCATCCTCCTCCTCCCTTCCTTGACCTTGCAGCTACACATGTCGAACACACTTACTCCCGAGGCTCCAGGTCTAGAGGACTTGGGGATCTCAGGTACCATGCTCGAGGAGAAGGCCATATCTATCCTGCGTATGTACAGAGACTCTACGGACATGAACCGGCCCATAAATGAGGAGGTGCATTCCTCACCCACAACCACTAAATAAACCCTGTACTCAAATTATTAGTCGTCATGGTATGCTGTGTACAAAACAGACAGAGTATAATTCTCATAAGATTATAGGGTCACCGTCTCATAGGATTATAGGGTCACCTGCTCGTAGGATTATAGGGTCACCGTCTCGTAGGATTACAGGGTCACTGGCTCGTAGGATTATAGGGTCACCATCTCGTAGGATTACAGGGTCACCGGCTCGTAGGATTACAGGGTCACCGGCTCGTAGGATTATAGGGTCACCGGCTCGTAGGATTATAGGGTCACCGGCTCGTAGGATTATAGGGTCACCTGCTCGTAGATTATAGGGTCACCGTCTCGTAGGATTACAGGGTCACCGGCTCGTAGGATTATAGGGTCACCGGCTCGTAGGATTATAGGGTCACCGGCTCGTAGGATTATAGAGTCACCTGCTCGTGGGATTATAGGGTCACTGGCTCATAGGATTATAGGGTCACCGGCTCGTAGGATTATAGGGTCACCGGCTCATAGGATTATAGGGTCACCGGCTCGTAGGATTATAGGGCCACCAGTTAAACTTCCACATGAACCATGAACATATCTCGTCAGTTGTCAGGGAAGTGAGACACCTGCTCTACCTGGTTTTAGACCGGTACGAAGGCTTGGGGGGGGGGACATTGCATCATCACATGACAGCATTAAAAAGCGAAATAAACTCGTCTGGCGAAGTTTTACTGCACATGCTCTAGAATAATAACAGCTGCTATGTGGGGGTGGTTCTGGAGTTCTCTTGAAACTGGTATATACCAGGTCCTTGAAAACAGCAGCTGCAGCTTTTACTATCAAGTTGTGTTGTCTGCTCCAAGCCAACAAGTCTACTGCACTTTTATCAGTTTAGATTCAACCCAAAACTGCTTTGGTCTTCAGTAGTTTGTATTTCATGTTATTGTAATCACCACAACAACAATTTTGAGATCCCTTTACCAAATGATAAACAAATAGAGCTCTTGTGCATTCACTTTTTAAACCAACAAAAGTTCTAAATGGGTGTGGTCTAAATAGATGCATTAGATCACTCGTGTCATCTAGTTTTTGTGACCAGTACACAATTTTTTTTAATGAGCTTTACGATCTCGTGAGCTATTATACCAAATGCTCACTCATGCACGTGATGAAGACACTGCATAGCATACCAGGTAACAATGTGCTCACTATACACCACTAGAGACTTAGAACATAACAATACCAGGTAACAATGTGCTCACTACAAACCACTAGAGACTTAGAACATAACAATACCAGGTAACAATGTGCCCACTATACACCACTAGAGACTTAGAACATAACAATACCAGGTAACAATGTGCCCACTACACACCACTAGAGACTTAGAACATAACAATACCAGGTAACAATGTGCTCACTACACACCACTAGAGACTTAGAACATAACAATACCAGGTAACAATGTGCCCACTACACACCACTAGAGACTTAGAACATAACAATACCAGGTAACAATGTGCTCACTATACACCACTAGAGACTTAGAACATAACAATACCAGGTAACAATGTGCTCACTATACACACCACTAGAGACTTAGAACATAACAATACCAGGTAACAATGTGCCCAATACACACCACTAGAGACTTAGAACATAACAATACCAGGTAACAATGTGCCCACTACACACCACTAGAGACTTAGAAAATAACAATACCAGGTAACAATGTGCTCACTACACACCACTAGAGACTTAGAACATAACAATACCAGGTAACAATGTGCCCACTATACACCACTAGAGACTTAGAACATAACAATACCAGGTAACAATGTGCCCACTACACACCACTAGAGACTTAGAACATAACAATACCAGGTAACAATGTGCTCACTATACACCACTAGAGACTTAGAACATAACAATACCAGGTAAAAATGTGCCCAACACCACTAGAGATTTAGAACATAACAATACCAGGTAACAATGTGCCCACTACACACCACTAGAGACTTAGAACATAACAATACCAGGTAACAATGTGCCCACTACACACCACTAGAGACTTAGAACATAACAATACCAGGTAACAATGTGCTCACTACACACCACTAGAGACTTAGAACATAACAATACCAGGTAACAATGTGCTCACTATACACCACTAGAGACTTAGAACATAACAATACCAGGTAACAATGTCCCCACTACACACCACTAGAGACTTAGAATATAACAATACCAGGTAACAATGTGCTCACTACACACCACTAGAGACTTAGAACATAACAATACCAGGTAACAATGTGCTCACTATACACCACTAGAGACTTAGAACATAACAATACCAGGTAACAATGTGCTCACTATACACCACTAGAGACTTAGAACATAACAATACCAGGTAACAATGTGCTCACTATACACCACTAGAGACTTAGAACATAACAATACCATGTAACAATGTGCCCACTATACACCACTAGAGACTTAGAACATAACAATACCAGGTAACAATGTGCCCACTACACACCACTAGAGACTTAGAACATAACAATACCAGGTAACAATGTGCCCACTACACACCACTAGAGACTTAGAACATAACAATACCAGGTAACAATGTGCTCACTATACACCACTAGAGACTTAGAACATAACAATACCAGGTAACAATGTGCTCACTATACACTACTAGAGACTTAGAACATAACAATACCAGGTAACAATGTGCCCACTATACACCACTAGAGACTTAGAACATAACAATACCAGGTAACAATGTGCCCACTACACACCACTAGAGACTTAGAACATAACAATACCAGGTAACAATGTGCTCACTATACACCACTAGAGACTTAGAACATAACAATACCATGTAACAATGTGCCCACTACACACCACTAGAGACTTAGAACATAACAATACCAGGTAACAATGTGCTCACTATACACCACTAGAGACTTAGAACATAACAATACCAGGTAACAATGTGCTCACTATACACCACTAGAGACTTAGAACATAACAATACCAGGTAACAATGTGCCCACTACACACCACTAGAGACTTAGAACATAACAATACCAGGCAACAATGTGCTCACTACACACCACTAGAGACTTAGAACATAACAATACCAGGTAACAATGTGCTCACTACACACCACTAGAGACTTAGAACATAACAATACCAGGTAACAATGTGCTCACTATACACCACTAGAGACTTAGAACATAACAATACCAGGTAACAATGTGCCCACTACACACCACTAGAGACTTAGAACATAACAATACCAGGCAACAATGTGCTCACTATACACCACTAGAGACTTAGAACATAACAATACCAGGTAACAATGTGCCCACTATACACCACTAGAGACTTAGAACATAACAATACCAGGTAACAATGTGCTCACTACACACTACTAGAGACTTAGAACATAACAATACCAGGTAACAATGTGCTCACTATACACACCACTAGAGACTTAGAACATGACTTAGAACATAACAATACCAGGTAACAATGTGCTCACTATACACCACTAGAGACTTAGAACATAACAATACCAGGTAACAATGTGCCCACTACCACTAGAGACTTAGAACATAACAATACCAGGTAACAATGTGGTAACAATGTGCTCACTATACACACCACTAGAGACTTAGAACATGACTTAGAACATAACAATACCAGGTAACAATGTGCTCACTATACACCACTAGAGACTTAGAACATAACAATACCAGGTAACAATGTGCCCACTACCACTAGAGACTTAGAACATAACAATACCAGGTAACAATGTGCTCACTACACACCACTAGAGACTTAGAACATAACAATACCAGGTAACAATGTGCTCACTACACACCACTAGAGACTTAGAACATAACAATACCAGGTAACAATGTGCCCACTACACACCACTAGAGACTTAGAACATAACAATACCAGGTAACAATTTGCCCACTACACACCACTAGAGACTTAGAACATAACAATACCAGGTAACAATGTGCTCACTATACACCACTAGAGACTTAGAACATAACAATACCAGGTAACAATGTGCTCACTATACACCACTAGAGACTTAGAACATAACAATACCAGGCAACAATGTGCTCACTATACACCACTAGAGACTTAGAACATAACAATACCAGGTAACAATGTGCCCACTATACACCACTAGAGACTTAGAACATAACAATACCAGGTAACAATGTGCCCACTATACACCACTAGAGACTTAGAACATAACAATACCAGGCAACAATGTGCTCATTATACACCACTAGAGACTTAGAACATAACAATACCAGGTAACAATGTGCTCACTATACACCACTAGAGACTTAGAACATAACAATACCAGGTAACAATGTGCCCACTACACACCACTAGAGACTTAGAACATAACAATACCAGGTAACAATGTGCCCACTATACACCACTAGAGACTTAGAACATAACAATACCAGGTAACAATGTGCCCACTACACACCACTAGAGACTTAGAACATAACAATACCAGGTAACAATGTGCTCACTGTACACCACTAGAGACTTAGAACATAACAATACCAGGTAACAATGTGCCCACTACACACCACTAGAGACTTAGAACATAACAATACCAGGTAACAATGTGCCCACTACACACCACTAGAGACTTAGAACATAACAATACCAGGTAACAATGTGCTCACTGTACACCACTAGAGACTTAGAACATAACAATACCAGGTAACAATGTGCCCACTACACACTACTAGAGACTTAGAACATAACAATACCAGGTAACAATGTGCTCACTATACACCACTAGAGACTTAGAACATAACAATACCAGGTAACAATGTGACCACTATACACCACTAGAGACTTAGAACATAACAATACCAGGTAACAATGTGCCCACTACACACCACTAGAGACTTAGAACATAACAATACCAGGCAACAATGTGCCCACTACACACCACTAGAGACTTAGAACATAACAATACCAGGTAACAATGTGCTCACTATACACCACTAGAGACTTAGAACATAACAATACCAGGTAACAATGTGCCCACTACACACCACTAGAGACTTAGAACATAACAATACCAGGTAACAATGTGCCCACTACACACCACTAGAGACTTAGAACATAACAATACCAGGTAACAATGTGCCCACTACACACCACTAGAGACTTAGAACATAACAATACCAGGTAACAATGTGCTCACTACACACCACTAGAGACTTAGAACATAACAATACCAGGTAACAATGTGCTCACTACACACCACTAGACACTTAGAACATAACAATACCAGGTAACAATGTGCTCACTACACACCACTACTAGAGACTTAGAACATAACAATACCAGGTAACAATGTGCCCACTACACACCACTAGAGACTTAGAACATAACAATACCAGGTAACAATGTGCTCACTATACACCACTAGAGACTTAGAACATAACAATACCAGGTAACAATGTGCCCACTACACACCACTAGAGACTTAGAACATAACAATACCAGGTAACAATGTGCTCACTATACACCACTAGAGATTTAGAACATAACAATACCAGGTAACAATGTGCCCACTACACACCACTAGAGACTTAGAACATAACAATACCAGGTAACAATGTGCTCACTATACACCACTAGAGACTTAGAACATAACAATACCAGGTAACAATGTGCCCACTACACACCACTAGAGACTTAGAACATAACAATACCAGGTAACAATGTGCCCACTACACACCACTAGAGACTTAGAACATAACAATACCAGGTAACAATGTGCCCACTACACACCACTAGAGACTTAGAACATAACAATACCAGGTAACAATGTGCCCACTACACACCACTAGAGACTTAGAACATAACAATACCAGGTAACAATGTGCCCACTACACACCACTAGAGACTTAGAACATAACAATACCAGGTAACAATGTGCTCACTATACACCACTAGAGACTTAGAACATAACAATACCAGGTAACAATGTGCCCACTACACACCACTAGAGACTTAGAACATAACAATACCAGGTAACAATGTGCCCACTATACACCACTAGAGACTTAGAACATAACAATACCAGGTAACAATGTGCTCACTATACACCACTAGAGACTTAGAACATAACAATACCAGGTAACAATGTGCCCACTACACACCACTAGAGACTTAGAACATAACAATACCAGGTAACAATGTGCCCACTACACACCACTAGAGACTTAGAACATAACAATACCAGGTAACAATGTGCTCACTATACACCACTAGAGACTTAGAACATAACAATACCAGGTAACAATGTGCTCACTACACACCACTAGAGACTTAGAACATAACAATACCAGGTAACAATGTGCTCACTACACACCACTAGAGACTTAGAACATAACAATACCAGGTAACAATGTGCTCACTACACACCACTAGAGACTTAGAACATAACAATACCAGGTAACAATGTGCTCACTACACACTACTAGAGACTTATAACATAACAATACCAGGTAACAATGTGCTTGTTATACACCACTAGAGATTAGAACATAACAATACCAGGTAACAATGTGCCCACTACACACCACTAGAGACTTAGAACATAACAATACCAGGCAACAATGTGCCCACTACACACCACTAGAGACTTAGAACATAACAATACCAGGTAACAATGTGCACACTATACACCACTAGAGACTTAGAACATAACAATACCAGGTAACAATGTGCCCACTATACACCACTAGAGACTTAGAACATAACAATACCAGGTAACAATGTGCCCACTACACACCACTAGAGACTTAGAACATAACAATACCAGGTAACAATGTGCCCACTATACACCACTAGAGACTTGGAACATAACAATACCAGGTAACAATGTGCCCACTACACACCACTAGAGACTTAGAACATAACAATACCAGGCAACAATGTGCTCACTATACACCACTAGAGACTTAGAACATAACAATACCAGGTAACAATGTGCTCACTATACACCACTAGAGACTTAGAACATAACAATACCAGGTAACAATGTGCCCACTACACACCACTAGAGACTTAGAACATAACAATACCAGGTAACAATGTGCTCACTATACACCACTAGAGACTTAGAACATAACAATACCAGGTAACAATGTGCCCACTACACACCACTAGAGACTTAGAACATAACAATACCAGGTAACAATGTGCCCACTATACACCACTAGAGACTTAGAACATAACAATACCAGGTAACAATGTGCCCACTACACACCACTAGAGACTTAGAACATAACAATACCAGGTAACAATGTGCCCACTACACACCACTAGAGACTTAGAACATAACAATACCAGGTAACAATGTGCTCACTACACACCACTAGAGACTTAGAACATAACAATACCAGGTAACAATGTGCTCACTATACACCACTAGAGACTTAGAACATAACAATACCAGGTAACAATGTGCCCACTACACACCACTAGAGACTTAGAACATAACAATACCAGGTAACAATGTGCCCACTACACACCACTAGAGACTTAGAACATAACAATACCAGGTAACAATGTGCCCACTACACACCACTAGAGACTTAGAACATAACAATACCAGGTAACAATGTGCTCACTATACACCACTAGAGACTTAGAACATAACAATACCAGGTAACAATGTGCCCACTACACACCACTAGACTTAGAACATAACAATACCAGGTAACAATGTGCCCACTACACACCACTAGAGACTTAGAACATAACAATACCAGGTAACAATGTGCCCACTACACACCACTAGAGACTTAGAACATAACAATACCAGGTAACAATGTGCCCACTACACACCACTAGAGACTTAGAACATAACAATACCAGGTAACAATGTGCCCACTACACACCACTAGAGACTTAGAACATAACAATACCAGGTAACAATGTGCCCACTACACACCACTAGAGACTTAGAACATAACAATACCAGGTAACAATGTGCCCACTACACACCACTAGAGACTTAGAACATAACAATACCAGGTAACAATGTGCCCACTACACACCACTAGAGACTTAGAACATAACAATACCAGGTAACAATGTGCCCACTACACACCACTAGAGACTTAGAACATAACAATACCAGGTAACAATGTGCCCACTACACACCACTAGAGACTTAGAACATAACAATACCAGGTAACAATGTGCTCACTACACACCACTAGAGACTTATAACATAACAATACCAGGTAACAATGTGCCCACTACACACCACTAGAGACTTAGAACATAACAATACCAGGTAACAATGTGCTCACTATACACCACTAGATACTTAGAACATAACAATACCAGGTAACATTGTGCTCACTACACACCACTAGAGACTTAGAACATAACAATACCAGGTAACAATGTGCCCACTACACACCACTAGAGACTTAGAACATAACAATACCAGGTAACAATGTGCTCACTATACACCACTACAGACTTAGAACATAACAATACCAGGTAACAATGTGCCCACTACACACCACTAGAGACTTAGAACATAACAATACCAGGTAACAATGTGCCCAATACACACCACTAGAGACTTAGAACATAACAATACCAGGTAACAATGTGCCCACTACACACCACTAGAGACTTAGAACATAACAATACCAGGTAACAATGTGCTCACTACACACCACTAGAGACTTAGAACATAACAATACCAGGCAACAATGTGCCCACTACACACCACTAGAGACTTAGAACATAACAATACCAGGTAACAATGTGCTCACTATACACCACTAGAGACTTAGAACATAACAATACCAGGTAACAATGTGCCCACTACACACCACTAGAGACTTAGAACATAACAATACCAGGTAACAATGTGCTCACTATACACCACTAGAGACTTAGAACATAACAATACCAGGTAACAATGTGCCCACTACACACCACTAGAGACTTAGAACATAACAATACCAGGTAACAATGTGCTCACTACACACCACTAGAGACTTAGAACATAACAATACCAGGTAACAATGTGCTCACTATACACCACTAGAGACTTAGAACATAACAATACCAGGTAACAATGTGCTCACTACACACCACTAGAGACTTAGAACATAACAATACCAGGTAACAATGTGCTCACTATACACCACTAGAGACTTAGAACATAACAATACCAGGTAACAATGTGCCCACTACACACCACTAGAGACTTAGAACATAACAATACCAGGCAACAATGTGCCCACTACACACCACTAGAGACTTAGAACATAACAATAACAGGTAACAATGTGCTCACTATACACCACTAGAGACTTAGAACATAACAATACCAGGTAACAATGTGCCCACTACACACCACTAGAGACTAAGAACATAACAATACCAGGTAACAATGTGCCCACTAAACACCACTAGAGACTTAGAACATAACAATACCAGGTAACAATGTGCCCACTACACACCACTAGAGACTTAGAACATAACAATACCAGGTAACAATGTGCTCACTATACACCACTAGAGACTTAGAACATAACAATACCAGGTAACAATGTGCTCACTACACACCACTAGAGACTTAGAACATAACAATACCAGGTAACAATGTGCCCACTACACACCACTAGAGACTTAGAACATAACAATACCAGGTAACAATGTGCCCACTACACACCACTAGAGACTTAGAACATAACAATACCAGGTAACAATGTGCTCACTATACACCACTAGAGACTTAGAATATAACAATACCAGGTAACAATGTGCTCACTACCACTAGAGACTTAGAACATAACAATACCAGGTAACAATGTGCCCACTACACACCACTAGAGACTTAGAACATAACAATACCAGGTAACAATGTGCCCACTACACACCACTAGAGACTTAGAACATAACAATACCAGGTAACAATGTGCCCACTACACACCACTAGAGACTTAGAACATAACAATACCAGGTAACAATGTGCCCACTACACACCACTAGAGACTTAGAACATAACAATACCAGGTAACAATGTGCTCACTATACACCACTAGAGACTTAGAACATAACAATACCAGGTAACAATGTGCTCACTACACACCACTAGAGACTTAGAACATAACAATACCAGGTACCAATGTGCTCACTATACACCACTAGAGACTTAGAACATAACAATACCAGGTAACAATGTGCCCACTATACACCACTAGAGACTTAGAACATAACAATACCAGGTAACAATGTGCCCACTACACACCACTAGAGACTTAGAACATAACAATACCAGGTAACAATGTGCTCACTACACACCACTAGAGACTTAGAACATAACAATACCAGGTAACAATGTGCCCACTACACACCACTAGAGACTTAGAACATAACAATACCAGGTAACAATGTGCTCACTACACACCACTAGAGACTTAGAACATAACAATACCAGGTAACAATGTGCTCACTACACACCACTAGAGACTTAGAACATAACAATACCAGGTAACAATGTGCCCACTACACACCACTAGAGACTTAGAACATAACAATACCAGGTAACAATGTGCTCACTATACACCACTAGAGACTTAGAACATAACAATACCAGGTAACAATGTGCCCACTACACACCACTAGAGACTTAGAACATAACAATACCAGGTAACAATGTGCTCACTACACACCACTAGAGACTTAGAACATAACAATACCAGGTAACAATGTGCCCACTACACACCACTAGAGACTTAGAACATAACAATACCAGGTAACAATGTGCCCACTACACACCACTAGAGACTTAGAACATAACAATACCAGGTAACAATGTGCCCACTACACACCACTAGAGACTTAGAACATAACAATACCAGGTAACAATGTGCCCACTATACACCACTAGAGACTTAGAACATAACAATACCAGGTAACAATGTGCTCACTATACACCACTAGAGACTTAGAACATAACAATACCAGGTAACAATGTGCCCACTACACACCACTAGAGACTTAGAACATAACAATACCAGGTAACAATGTGCCCACTACAAACCACTAGAGACTTAGAACATAACAATACCAGGTAACAATGTGCCCACTACACACCACTAGAGACTTAGAACATAACAATACCAGGTAACAATGTGCCCACTACACACCACTAGAGACTTAGAACATAACAATACCAGGTAACAATGTGCCCACTACACACCACTAGAGACTTAGAACATAACAATACCAGGTAACAATGTGCCCACTACACACCACTAGAGACTTAGAACATAACAATACCAGGTAACAATGTGCTCACTATACACCACTAGAGACTTAGAACATACCTACATGTCCTGGCTAAGTATATACCATATATACCTACATGTCTTGGCTAAAGGGCATTGAGGAGCTTGAGACCTCTTGACAATGTCCCCATCTGGTCCAACATGCACATACAGTAACTAGTCGTGTGCTGTTTTGGCAAATGTCACAAGGTGGTTTCCTAATATTGTTCATATAATTATAGTTCTCCAGGAAGAAGAGTTAAAGTTCGATAGCTAGCTCTTTGAGGTTCTTCACCACTTTGATGCTGCACACTCCCAACCTACAGGGGGACACACACACACACACACACACACACACACACACACACACAAAGAATAAAGGACAGCATACAGGAAACAGGAATTAGTACTTCAGATGATCCCTAGATCAAGGAGATATCGCACACCAGATCAAGGAGATATCGCACAACATCTGTATACTTAGCCATGTTTTGAAAAAATACCTCGCTAAAAACCAATGCCTGGCCTTGCCATTCCACGCGAGTGCGCACGCTATGCTGCTGGTGATCGCAGCACTATGTTGCTGTTGATCTCAGCCCTATGCTGCTGGCAGCGTTTCCTTCTTGTTCTCAAGACTTGCACAAAAAATGTTTACTAGTAGCTGTGCAAGTTTTTGGTCCCAATTTGGCGCTGAGCGCACCAAGCCTAATCACTAGTAGGAACTGGATAGCTGCCTAATAGACGAGATAAAAAACGCTACTTGTTTTCTTCATCTTTGCCTTTCTTTCCAACTAAGCCAATCAAATCCATGTGTCATGCAGCTGATCATCACAGTCCATAAGCTTCCAACTCTGCACTGACAGAAAGCACCAGCATGCTCTGTGGTGGTATGCTCGAAACTTAGACAAACTTCCAAACAATTCAATTGTCTACATCGGGTCTCGAGTTGGTGGGATTATTACTCTATCAAACTCATCACACCACTTCCTGTAGTATACTAGACACCTCCTGTAGTATACTAGACACCTCCTGTAGTATACTAGACACCTGTGCAATATGTAGTTCCTTGAAAATATTTCAACTGTAATCCAGACTTCAGCATGTATGTACTGAACATCAAATTCTACTTAGCAATGTGATAGGAATGGGTGTGGTCTTACTCTTCTAGCCCCGCCTTGACTTCCTTCACTTTGCCGGGACTGCAACACACGGCAGTAACTGATTCCAAGGGGTCAAATAGTTTTGAAAAATAGAGGCCCCCAACCCTCTTCAAATCATTAAGAGTTACGGCAGACACAGACGACAGAAGATTCCTATGAAGAAGAAATAAAAATCGAGAATTACAACACATGGCAATGGTGTGTGCTTCACCAGGGTGGCCTCCACCAAGACATGGCAATGGTGTGTGTGCTTCACCAGGGTGACCTCCACCAAGACATGGCAATGGTGTGTGCTTCACCAGGGTGGCCTCCACCAAGACATGGCAATGGTGTGTGCTTCACCAGGGTGGCCTCCACCAAGACATGGCAATGGTGTGTGCTTCACCAGGGTGGCCTCCACCAAGACATGGCAATGGTGTGTGCTTCACCAGGGTGGCCTCCACCAAGACATGGCAATGGTGTGTGTGCTTCACCAGGGTGGCCTCCACCAAGACATGGCAATGGTGTGTGCTTCACCCACCAAGACATGGCAATGGTGTGTGCTTCACCAGGGTGGCCTCCACCAAGACATGGCAATGGTGTGTGTGCTTCACCAGGGTGACCTCCACCAAGACATGGCAATGGTGTGTGCTTCACCAGGGTGGCCTCCACCAAGACATGGCAATGGTGTGTGCTTCACCAGGGTGGCCTCCACCAAGACATGGCAATGGTGTGTGCTTCACCAGGGTGGCCTCCACCAAGACATGGCAATGGTGTGTGCTTCACCAGGGTGGCCTCTACCAAGACATGGCAATGGTGTGTGCTTCACCAGGGTGACCTCCACCAAGACATGGCAATGGTGTGTGCTTCACCAGGGTGGCCTCCACCAAGACATGGCAATGGTGTGTGCTTCACCAGGGTGGCCTCCACCAAGACATGGCAATGGTGTGTGCTTCACCAGGGTGGCCTCCACCAAGACATGGCAATGGTGTATGCTTCACCAGGGTGGCCTCCACCAAGACATGGCAATGGTGTGTGCTTCACCAGGGTGGCCTCCACCAAGACATGGCAATGGTGTGTGCTTCACCAGGGTGACCTCCACCAAGACATGGCAATGGTGTGTGTGCTTCACCAGGGTGGCCTCCACCAAGACATGGCAATGGTGTGTGCTTCACCAGGGTGGCCTCCACCAAGACATGGCAATGGTGTGTGTGCTTCACCAGGGTGGCCTCCACCAGGACATGGCAATGGTGTGTGTGCTTCACCAGGGTGACCTCCACCAAGACATGGCAATGGTGTGTGCTTCACCAGGGTGGCCTCCACCAAGACATGGCAATGGTGTGTGCTTCACCAGGGTGACCTCCACCAAGACATGGCAATGGTGTGTGCTTCACCAGGGTGGCCTCCACCAAGACATGGCAATGGTGTGTGCTTCACCAGGGTGACCTCCACCAAGACATGGCAATGGTGTGTGCTTCACCAGGGTGGCCTCCACCAAGACATGGCAATGGTGTGTGCTTCACCAGGGTGACCTCCACCAAGACATGGCAATGGTGTGTGCTTCACCAGGGTGACCTCCACCAAGACATGGCAATGGTGTGTGCTTCACCAGGGTGGCCTCCACCAAGACATGGCAATGGTGTGTGCTTCACCAGGGTGGCCTCCACCAAGACATGGCAATGGTGTGTGCTTCACCAGGGTGACCTCCACCAAGACATGGCAATGGTGTGTGCTTCACCAGGGTGGCCTCTACCAAGACATGGCAATGGTGTGTGCTTCACCAGGGTGGCCTCCACCAAGACATGGCAATGGTGTGTGCTTCACCAGGGTGGCCTCCACCAAGACATGGCAATGGTGTGTGTGCTTCATCAGGGTGACCTCCACCAAGACATGGCAATGGTGTGTGCTTCACCAGGGTGGCCTCCACCAAGACATGGCAATGGTGTGTGCTTCACCAGGGTGGCCTCTACCAAGACATGGCAATGGTGTGTGCTTCACCAGGGTGACCTCTACCAAGACATGGCAATGGTGTGTGCTTCACCAGGGTGACCTCTACCAAGACATGGCAATGGTGTGTGCTTCACCAGGGTGACCTCCACCAAGACATGGCAATGGTGTGTGCTTCACCAGGGTGGCCTCCACCAAGACATGGCAATGGTGTGTGTGCTTCACCAGGGTGACCTCCACCAAGACATGGCAATGGTGTGTGTGCTTCACCAGGGTGGCCTCTACCAAGACATGGCAATGGTGTGTGTGCTTCACCAGGGTGGCCTCCACCAAGACATGGCAATGGTGTGTGCTTCACCAGGGTGACCTCCACCAAGACATGGCAATGGTGTGTGTGCTTCACCATGGTGGCCTCCACCAAGACATGGCAATGGTGTGTGCTTCACCAGGGTGGCCTCTACCAAGACATGGCAATAGTGTGTGTGCTTCACCAGGGTGACCTCCACCAAGACATGGCAATGGTGTGTGCTTCACCAGGGTGACCTCCACCAAGACATGGCAATGGTGTGTGCTTCACCAGGGTGGCCTCTACCAATGGTGTGTGTGCTTCACCAGGGTGGCCTCCACCAAGACATGGCAATGATACTTGTGTTAATCATGCACTAGTCACATGCATCACCAGTCACATGCATCACCACACTTAATTAATACTTGTGTTAATCATGCACTAGTCACATGCATCACCACACTTTTAATTAATACTTGTGTTAATCATGCACTAGTCACATGCATCACTACACTTAAATCATGCACTAGTGTTAATCATGCACTAGTCACATGCATCACCACACTTAATTAATACTTGTGTTAATCATGCACCAGTCACATGCATCACCACACACTAATTAAAACTTGTGTTAATCATGCACCAGTCACATGCATCACCACACTTAATTAATACTTGTGTTAATCATGCACTAGTCACATGCATCACCACACTTAATTAATACTTGTGTTAATCATGCACTAGTCACGGTCCATCACCACACTTAATTAATACTTGTGTTAATCATGCACTAGTCACATGCATCACTGCACTTAATTAATACTTGTGTTAATCATGAACTAGTCACATGCATCACCACACTTAATTAATACTTGTGTTAATCATGCACTAGTCACTGCATCACCACACTTAATTAATACTTGTGTTGATCATGCACTAGTCACATGCATCACCACACTTAATTAATACTTGTGTTAATCATGCACTAGTCACTTGCAACACTGCACTTAATTAATACTTGTGTTAATCATGCACTAGTCACATGCATCACCACATTAAATTATACTTGTGTTAATCATGCACTAGTCACATGCATCAATGCACTTAAGGGGGGAATAATGTCAAAAAAATACACCTCGACAATACCAATCATATTTTCCACCCACTACCCTCTATCAACATAATTTTTGTACCAAAATGTAGCTTAGAAGATAAGCTATTTAATGATGTATTTAACTTTTGTCATATAAAATTTTTATGCCAAAGTGTCAGCCAGGAAATCCAGTCCACAAATTAAAAACCATTAATAATGCTAAGTGGCTGCTAGGTGGTTTATTGGTAAGAGTACATATAGTAGTTTCGCCTAAACTATTTGAATAAGTATGATAATGCACCACAGGAGAGGGGGGGGAAATCCCATACAAACCGCATGCAGATATGCTGGTCTATACCCAACACATTCTCATAACAGTGAAAATAAAATAATTTAGGTTAAAGAGCACACAATAAGCATTCTGGTGATATATAAATTATGGAGTTTGGGTGAGAAATGAGGGAGAAATTTGTGGAAATATGTGGAAATTCTTCTAATCTAATGCGACGCGATTCTTCTTCACACTTGCTGGGTTTCTAATGAAAATAGTGAGTGCAAAAGCTGTCGTAACTGCATCATAGAATCTTCAAATGTTCTGAAACTTGGAATATGACTTCTATATGAGCAGAGACACCATTTAAAATAGTTGTTAAAAAAAAGTGAAAGTTAGCATTTTGACATTATTCCCCCCTTAATTAATACTTGTGTTAGTCATGCACTAGTCACTTGCATCACCACACTTAATTAATACTTGTGTTAATCATGCACTAGTCACGTGCATCACCACACTTAATTAATACTTGTGTTAATCATGCACTAGTCACGTGCATCACCACACTTAATTAATACTTGTGTTAATCATGCACTAGTCACGTGCATCACCACACTTAATTATCACTTGTGTTAATCATGCACTAGTCACGTGCATGGCCCTAACTCACCTAACCATAGCCCTAGCTCACTAATCCCAGCCCTATCTGATGGGCAAGATCTCTGGACGTCCCTAGTTGATCCTAGACGCACAGCATCACTGCCATACATGGAAAATGGCAGTCATTTTGGGGGGGGGGGAAACATGCATTACCTCATGCTCTGAGCACACAAATGGCGGCACTGACCTGATGGAATGATCACGCCCTTCAATAAGCCACACCCACCTTCTGTGATTTGCTTCCAAATGTCGGAAGTGATTGAGGACAGCTTGGCTGGCTGTGCACGCCACAGTGTCAGTCCTCCTGATGAGTTCATAAACCACACCGCTAATGGCTGCCTCCAGAGACATCTCCTCAAAGGCTTTACTCCCACAGATATAACCATCCTGTCACCAAGACAACATGGAATAGATAATTGGTCAGTGGCATTGAGTCTTGTAACTAGCTAGAGCAAAATTGGATGGGTGGAACAAAAAACTCCTCTTTGATCCTCATTCCCAGGGGGGGGGGGACTTATTCATGGGAAGGGGGGAGAGGAGAAAGGGGCTTGTTTGACAGTAAGGATATAATGAGAGGTGAATGTGTGTGTGTGTCTATACTGGTTGTTATGGAGGCCATCACATCTGTACACTCAGTCCAATCTTGAAACGTTGTTAAAAATCCAGTGACCTCTGCCTGACCTTGCCGATTGTACCACTCCATGTTGGCCTTTGCATGCATGTCGATGTAATGTCCATATCTGACACTCTCCAGGCTCTGTTCTGCAACAGGTCCAGCGACTGCCATCCCTCCTAGCTAGCTAACACTCTCCAAGCTCTGTTCTACAACCATTCAAGCAATCACCATCTCTTCTAGCTAGCTGACACTGTCCAAGTTCTTCTCTGCAACAGTTCAAGCAGTCACCATCCCTTCTAGCTAGCTGACACTCTCCAGGCTCTGTTCTGCAACAGTTCAAGCGGTCACCATCCCTCCTAGTTAGCTCATGCATAGATAAGACCCAGCACCCCTACCCACAAGAAATAGTCTGTACATGGACATTAAAACACCTTGAAAGATTTATGTACGTTCCCTATCTATGCAGTTGCTCAGTGTCAAGTGCTTAGTGCTCTCTAATGCCATAAGCAACCCCAACCAGCAGTTACATTATTACACTTGCATGACAGTTAGCAGGCGGGGTGAGCCAGGAGGCACACATGCCCTTGTCCCTTACAATGCATGACAGTTAGCAGGCGGAGTGAGCCACCCCTTGCAGGAGGCACACATGCCCTTGTCCCTTACAATGCATGACAGTTATCAGGCGGAGTGAGCCACCCCTTGCAAGAGGCACACATGCCCTTGTCCCTTACAATGCATGACAGTTAGCAGGCGGGGTGAGCCACCCCTTGCAGGAGGCACACATGCCCTTGTCCCTTACAATGCATGACAGTTAGCAGGCGGGGTGAGCCACCCCTTGCAGGAGGCACACATGCCCTTGTCCCTTACAATGCATGACAGTTAGCAGGCGGAGTGAGCCTCCCCTTGCAGGAGGCACACATGCCCTTGTCCCTCCAAAGATTTGTGAGGGGAGCATTGACTACAACCTACCATGATCTCCTTGGCTACTTTAAAAGCTTGGACCAGTTGTGAGGACTCGGACAGGTGGAAGTGCAGCTGCCCTTCGTCAGGATGACAGCTCATGCGATAGTTATAGGACAGACCCATCCCCCTGATCTGCTGCCACATAGGACCCTGCAGGAAAAAACAGATAAACCACACCCACACACACCCCAAACAACAAGTGCGGCTCCCTATCACGTCTCCTCAGCTTACTTCAAGTGCGATGAGGTACTCGATAAAGACCATGATGGCCGGGAGGTCAGGGTGCACATGAGAGATCACACAAGGGGTCATCTGAATCAAATAATTAGAGTCCACACCTGCCACGCCCACTATCTGGGCTTGCACAGGGGAGGGGCGCAGGAACTCCTTCAGGGAAGGCACTGGAGAGAGAGCGGAGGGGACCACCGAACTGCACCGTGAGCAACACACATGTGTATGTAGTACAGTACAATGTGACGATGATCGTAAATCAAGACATATTTACAAGTGAATGTTTAGATATGCATGCATGTATTGTATGCATGTATTCTATGTATGTATGTATGTACATGTTGTATTGTATGTATGAATGCATGTATGTATGAATGCATGCATGTACATGTATGTATTGTATGTATGAATGCATGTATGCACATGTACGTATTGTATGAATGCATGTATTGTATGTATGAATGCATGTATGTATTGTATGAATGCATGTATGTACATGTATGCACATTTATGTATGAATGCATGTATGCACATGTATGAATGCATGTATGAATGTGTGTATGAATGCATGTATGTACATGTATGTATGAATGCATGTATGTATGGATGCATGCATGTACATGTATTGTATGTATGCATGTATGTACATGTATGAATGTATGTATGCATGTATGTACATGTATGAATGTATGTACATGTATGTATGAATGCATGTATGCACATGTATGTATGTACATGTATGTATGAATGCATGTGTGAATGCATGTATGTACATGTACATATGAATGCATGCATGTACATGTATTGTATGTATGAATGCATGTACAAGTATGAATGTATGTATTGTATGCATGTATGAATGCATGTATGTACATGTATGTATTGTATGTATGAATGTATGTATGAATGCATGTACGTATTGTATGTATGCATGTATGTACATGTATTGTATGTATGTATGAATGCATGTATGAACATATGTATGCATGTAACATGTTAATATTTCTCTCAGCCCTCTATGTCTGTCTGTGTTTCTTTGTCCTCAATGGCCGCTCACACAGAGGACTCGGGGAGGGTGGGGATATGGGTTACTCGACCAGGGGAAGAACATGGGCAGGGTTTGGGATCCATAGGCCATTCTCACAAAGCTTTAAACTAAAGGGCCAAACTAGAACAGAGAAGATAGAAACTTGACCAGGAAAGGTCATGAGTTGCTTTAAAAACAGCCACAACGGGGCAGTGGGGAGGGAGGGTCGGCACTCCAATATTTCTCTCCTGTCTGTCTGTTTGTTCGTCCTCAATGGGCACTCACAGGTAAGTGGCTATGCCTGTGGTGACCCACAAGCAGCCCGTGTGGCTGGTGGTTTGGTAATACTTCATGTATGAAGGAGCTACAGCATATTAAGAGAAGGGGGTAATGTTGCAGGCCCCAGAGCTTCTCTCCCGCACACCTCCCCTGCAGGGGGTAATGTTGCAGGCCCCACAGCTTCTTTCCCGCACACCTCCCCTGCAGGGGGCAATGTTGCAGGCCCCACAGCTTCTCTCCCACACAGGGGGTAATGTTGCAGGCCCCCTGCAGGTGGTTTCAGAGGCAAGAGATAGCTCTCTGTGCACCTGACCTATCTTTGCCGATCTTATGCACTAATGTACCTTCTAATTCCGCAGGACAGCCGGACACAAATGACCCTATGTACTTATCCAAAGATAGATGTCTATGGCTCGCTAGGGGGCTGGGGCTAGGGCTAGATAGATAGATGTCTATGGGGCTCGCTAGAAGAGCTGGAAATAGATTTTGATGTTCAAGATGATCTATCAGGTCCCGAAAATATTCTGCTATATAGTCAGGCCGGCCAGTGCCACTTCCATGGATAATTTTGTACCTGCTGTGATAATAAAGTTGAAACACTAGACGCTCTTTCGATGATATGTTCTGTGGGATTAGCATGGAAAACAGCTGGGACTATTGAATCGATGCTAGAGCCGTGGGTTAAAGCCGTGGATTAAAGCAACGATTTTATGGTGCCAGAAGAATATCTCGGGGTGGTCCTTGCTCTATGCATGGCGGAGAACAATGTGGGATGATATGAACACTAGGTGAGGTGTAATGGTTCTAAGTGGAGCTGAACAGTGTGGTTATGAGATGAAGATAACCGCATCATTTTCTGAAGATAAATGAAAAATTGTGTTATAATCTTGTTTGCTGTTTTTATATAATTATTCCACAGGTTGCTTCAGTATAGAGAAATGTTGAGCTGGTCCGATGACTGCATTATAGCCTACAATACAGCCCCTCCCCCTCCTCCCTTACCCAACACAAAAAGTCCACGGCAGAAACCTGGAGGGGCGCTATGGAACGCGCAGTGGGAATGGTGTCACTGTATACAGTAGCATGAGTTGGAAGGCGTGTCCAGGACACACGTATCATTCCAGACCCTGAATAATGCTTAATTTGGTTTACCATGGTTACTTGTTTGGGGTTACCATGGCTACTTGTTTGGGGGGCTGATTAGAGTAAGGGCATAATTACAGCACTCGTATTAAAGAGCACCTGGGATGAGGCAGGAAAGACTGCCATGGTGCCAGGGGGTCGGAGAGAGGAAGAGAGTTGACATCAGCTGCCAGAAACACCCGGACATTATCAGGGGACGTCAGCCTATCTTGGACAGTTTCCATGGCAATGATGACCTCCTGGGCAGAGTTCTTGAGCGTGTCAGTGAGAGTGCTCAGGAAGGCAGCTTGAGTGAGCATGTTGGAGATGTTGGCCGAGCTGTGGTCCACGTAGAGCTGATGTCTCATTAGAGTCTTCACCACATGCGAGCCTTCACGCTTGAAGCTACAGAGGAAAGAAGATACCGTATATTCTGACATTTTGAACGCATGTCCAGTGGGAGGGGCTAGGGAGAATCCTAGGATGGATGACCACAATCCAAACGTTGTTTCCCACCTAATACTGGCTAGGGCTAAGGGAGGGTTGGGAGAGTCCTTAGGGCTAAGGATAAGGCTAGGGCAGAGCTACGTAACTAAGGATATGGATAAGGCTAGGGCAAGGATATGGATAAGGCTAGGGCAGAGCTAACTAAGGATATGGATAAGGCTAGGGCAGAGCTAACTAAGGATATGGCTAAGGCTAGGGCAGAGCTAACTAAGGATATGGATAAGGCTAGTGCAGAGCTAACTAAGGATATGGATAAGGCTAGGGCAGAGCCAACTAAGGATATGGCTAAGGCTAGGGCAGAGCTAACTAAGGATATGGATAAGGCTAGGGCAGAGCTAACTAAGGATATGGATAAGGCTAGGGCAGAGCTAACTAAGGATATGGATAAGACTAACTAAGGATATGGATAAGGCTAGGGCAGAGCTAACTAAGGATATGGATAAGGCTAGGGCAGAGCTAACTAAGGATATGGATAAGTCTAGGGCAGAGCTAACTAAGGATATGGATAAGTCTAGGGCAGAGCTAACTAAGGATATGGATAAGGCTAGGGCATAACTAAGGATATGGATAAGGCTAGGGCAGAGCTAACTAAGGATATGGATAAGGCTAGGGCAGAGCTAACTAAGGATATGGATAAGGCTAGGGCAGAGCTAACTAAGGATATGGATAAGGCTAGGGCAGAGCTAACTAAGGATATGGATATGGCTAGGGCAGAGCTAACTAAGGATATGGATAAGGTTAGGGCAGAGCTAACTAAGGATATGGCTAAGGCTAGGGCAGAGCTAACTAAGGATATGTATAAGGCTAGGGCATAGCTAACTAAGGATATGGATAAGGCTAGGGCAGAGCTAACTAAGGATATGGCTAAGGCTAGGGCATAACTAACTAAGGATATGGCTAAGGCTAGGGCAGAGCTAACTAAGAATATGGATAAGTCTAGGGCATAGCTAACTAAGGATATGGATAAGGCTAGGGCAAGGATATGGATAAGGCTATGGCATAACTAACTAAGGATATGGATAAGGCTAGGGCAGAGCTAACTAAGGATATGGATAAGGCTAGGGCAGAGCTAACTAAGGATATGGATAAGGCTAGGGCAGAGCTAACTAAGGATATGGATAAGGCTAGGGCATAGCTAACTAAGGATATGGATAAGTCTAGGGCAGAGCTAACTAAGGATATGGATAAGGCTAGGGCAGAGCTAACTAAGGATATGGATAAGGCTAGGGCAGAGCTAACTAAGGATATGGCTAAGGCTAGGGCAGAGCTAACTAAGGATATGGATAAGGCTAGGGCATAGCTAACTAAGGATATGGATAAGGCTAGGGCATAACTAAGGATATGGATAAGGCTAGGGCATAACTAAGGATATGGATAAGGCTAGGGCAGAGCTAACTAAGAATATGGATAAGACTAGGGCAGAGCTAACTAAGGATATGGATAAGTCTAGGGCAGAGCTAACTAAGGATATGGATAAGGCTAGGGCAGAGCTAACTAAGAATATGGATAATGCTAGGGCAGAGCTAACTAAGGATATGGATAAGTCTAGGGCATAGCTAACTAAGGATATGGATAAGGCTAGGGCAGAGCTAACTAAGGATATGGATAAGGCTAGGGCAGAGCTAACTAAGGAATGGATAAGGCTAGGGCATAACTAAGGATATGGATAAGGCTAGGGCAGAGCTAACTAAGGATATGGATAAGGCTAGGGCAGAGCTAACTAAGGATATGGATAAGGCTAGGGCAGAGCTAACTAAGGATATGGATAAGTCTAGGGCATAGCTAACTAAGGATATGGATAAGGCTAGGGCAGAGCTAACTAAGGATATGGATAAGTCTAGGGCAGAGCTAACTAAGGATATGGATAAGGCTAGGGCAGAGCTAACTAAGAATATGGATAAGGGTAGGGCAGAGCTAACTAAGGATATGGATAAGTCTAGGGCATAGCTAACTAAGGATATGGATAAGGTTAGGGCAGAGCTAACTAAGGATATGGATAAGGCTAGGGCAGAGCTAACTAAGGATATGGATAAGGCTAGGGCAGAGCTAACTAAGGATATGGATAAGGCTAGGGCAGAGCTAACTAAGGATATGGATAAGTCTAAGGCAGAGCTAACTAAGGATATGTATAAGGCTAGGGCATAACTAAGAATATGGATAAGGCTAGGGCATAACTAAGGATATGGATAAGGCTAGGGCAGAGCTAACTAAGGATATGGATAAGGCTAGGGCAGAGCTAACTAAGAATATGGATAAGGGTAGGGCAGAGCTAACTAAGGATATGTATAAGGCTAGGGCATAACTAAGGATATGGATAAGGCTAGGGCATAACTAAGAATATGGTAAGTCTAGGGCAGAGCTAACTAAGGATATGGATAAGGCTAGGGCAGAGCTAACTAAGGATATGGCTAAGGCTATGGCAGAGCTAACTAAGGATATGGATAAGGCTAGGGCAGAGCTAACTAAGGATATGGATAAGGCTAGGGCAGAGCTAACTAAGGATATGGCTAAGGCTAGGGCAGAGCTAACTAAGGATATGGATAAGGCTAGGGCAGAGCTAACTAAGGATATGGATAAGGCTAGGGCAGAGCTAACTAAGGATATGGATAAGGCTAGGGCAGAGCTAACTAAGGATATGGATAAGGCTAGGGCATAACTAACTAAGGATATGGCTAAGGCTAGGGCAAAGCTAACTAAGGATATGGATAAGGCTAGGGCAGAGCTAACTAAGGATATGGATAAGGCTAGGGCAGAGCTAACTAAGGATATGGATAAGGCTAGGGCAGAGCCAACTAAGGATATGGATAAGTCTAAGGCAGAGCTAACTAAGGATATGGATAAGGCTAGGGCATAACTAAGGATATGGCTAAGGCTAGGGCAGAGCTAACTAAGGATATGGCTAAGGCTAGGGCATAACTAAGGATATGGATAAGGCTAGGGCAGAGCTAACTAAGAATATGGATAAGGCTAGGGCAGAGCTAACTAAGGATATGGATAAGGCTAGGACAGAGCTAACTAAGGATATGGATAAGGCTAGGGCATAGCTAACTAAGGATATGGATAAGGCTAGGGCAGAGCCAATTAAGGATATGGATAAGGCCCTATTTACACACCATATGGGGTTAAATATTCTGGTTGCTAGGGCAGTTCCCACTTTCAAGGAAACCCTTAAATATTCTGGTTGCTAGGGCAGTCCTTATCACACCATACAGAGAGACACTTTCAAGGGGTTAAATATTCTGGTTGCTAGGGCAGTCCTTATCACACATACCATTCAGAGAGACACTTTCAAGGGGTTAAATATTCTGGTTGCTAGGGCAGTCCTTATCACACATACCATTCAGAGAGACACTTTCAAGGGGTTAAATATTCTGGTTGCTAGTGCAGTCCTTATTACATATAGTAACATACAGAGGGACATTTTCAAGGGGTTAAATATTCTGGTTGCTAGTGCAGTCCTTATTACATATAGTAACATACAGAGGGACACTTTCAAGGGGTTAAATATCTGGTTGCAATGGCGAGACACTTTCAAGGGGTTAAATATTCTGGGGGCTAGGGCAGTCCTACATATCACATACACCACAGAGAGACACTTTCAAGGGGTTAAATATTTGCAGGTGGCAACTAACAGATGCATGTAGTTGTGAATTGTACCCATTAATTATTCTGTTAGTGGCAAAGGATTAGCATGGAAACAGTGAATTAAAAAAACCCTGCATCTGTTCAGCATTCTACCAATAGTGCATGCAGTGCTTTCTGGAAACCTTCTCTGTTCAATGAAGTGTTGCTGAGCGTGTGTGGGTAAGTAATATAGCTCTTGTCTACCTGGATACGTCGTTGGCCATCTTGTTGGCTACCACCAGGAGCCTTTCCTTGGTGAACTGCACACTACTCAAGATCTCACTCAGATGCTGGACTCCGACGGAGTATTTGTCAGCCTCCACCTGGATCACATGAGCATTGTGATCATCACATGATTAACAGATGGGCAGAGACCCACACATGCAGTAGTTCACCTTGATCTCAATGAAGGCAGCTTGTGGTATTACCCCAGTAGAGAACCTGCCTCCATCCATACCTAACCCGGCAGACATTTCTATTGTGTCGGCCTCCAGTTCCTTGACGACTGCCTCATACGGAACCAGCTCTGCAGCAAAACAATAAAACATAAAACAGGAGCAAGAGGAAGTGGAAGAGAAGGAGAAGAGAGGGAGGCTAGGGAGGAGGAGGTGGAGGAGGAGGTGGAGGAGAAGGAGGAGGAAAGGGGGGGGGAGGAAGGGAGGAGGGTGTGGAGGAGGTGGAGAGTGAGGATGAGAAGGGGAAGGAGGAGGTGGTGGAGGAAGGGAGGAGGGTGTGGAGGAAGGAGGAGGAGGATGGGGAGGAGAGGGAGAAGGAAGAGGAGGAGTCGAGTGTTTGAGAAAGGAGAGAGAAGGGGGAGATACAAGTATGCGATAGATCAATCCGAGGAGAAGGTGAAGTTGGAAGCGGGTGTGGATTTATTAGGTAAGAAGGCGAGGTTGACCTACTTCCATCTCTCATCACTGGAGACTCAAAGATCATCTCAAGGTAGAGTGGGAGGTAGAGAAGCTGTTCTGGAGCGAGAACTCCAATGTCCAAGACAACCATTAACTAAAGAGAAAATGGAGGGAGAGAGAGATGATCTTCTTTCCTTCGCTGAATAAAGTATTCCTCCCTCAACCTTTCCTGGGTCTTCCCGGGGGGTTCCGATGGCCCGAGTGAGAATCATGGCTAGGGCTAGTGGCAGGGGGTATAAGGCTAGGGCTAGGGCTATGGTTAGTATAAGGCTAGCGTATTCTAGGGCTAAGGCTAATTTGTAGGGCTAGGGTATTTTAGGGTACTATTCTAGGGCTAGGGCTAATTATTTTCTATGGTTAGGGCTAGTGCTAGGGTTATTTTAGGGCTAGAGTTAGGGCATTCTAGAGCTGGTGTTAATAATATGTTGGGGCTAGGGCTAATAATATGCTAGGGCAGACCAGGGCTAATAATATGCTAGGGCAGACCAGGGCTAATAATATGCTAGGGCAGACCAGGGCTAATAATATGCCAGGGCTAATAATATTCTAGGGCAGACCACCTGGGGCTAATAATATGCTAGGGCAGACCAGGGCTAATAATATGCTAGGGCAGACCAGGGCTAATAATATGTTAGGGCAGACCAGGGCTAATAATATGCTAGGACAGACCAGGGCTAATAATATGTTAGGGCAGACCAGGGCTAATAATATGCTAGGGCAGACCAGGGCTAATAATATGTTAGGGCAGACCAGGGCTAATAATATGCTATGGCAGACCAGGGCTAATAATATGCCAGGGCAGACCAGGGCTAATAATATGCTAGGGCAGACCAGGGCTAATAATATGCTAGGGCAGACCAGGGCTAATAATATGCTAGGGCAGACCAGGGCTAATAATATGTTAGGGCAGACCAGGGCTAATAATATGTTAGGGCAGACCAGGGCTAATAATATGCTAGGGCTATGGTTATTACAGGGCTAAGGATTAAGTACCCAATACTACTAGACATGCTCCTCCCTCCCTCCACTCTCCTCCTCCCCTCTTCACCTCCACCCCCTTCTCTTCTTCCTCCTCTGCCTTCCCCTCCTCATCTCCTCCCTCCCCATCCTCCCTCCCATTCAGTCTTCCCCTCTCACAACCTCCACAAAGGCGGAGTGGATATGGTTGACATGGAGAAAGAATGGAGCTCGGTGGACAGGGAACTTGGCGTACTCGGGAAGGCCAGAAACAAGCTCCTCAGGCTGGTGGTTTCCCAGGAGAACGAGAGGATGGAAGAAGATGTTGTTCGTTGTGGGAATGGGTAGGTTGCTGATCATATCCGGAGGAGGAGGCACCTACGTACGTACACACATACGTACAAGTGATGGAGTGCATCAGAGATAGAAGGAAAGGGCCGAGAAGTGAACTACAACAGTAGTCATGACAACAACCACATGATACACTACAGCAGTAGTCGTGGCAATCACCACATGATAAACTACAGCAGTAGTCATGGCAATCACCACGTGATAAACTACAGCAGTAGTCATAGCAATCACCACGTGATAAACTACAGCAGTAGTCATGGCAACCACCACATGATAAACTACAGCAGTAGTCATGGCAATCACCACATGATAACAGTGGAGAGGGTTAGGGGCAGGACCGGTCAGCCACGCCCAGTGCTTGACGGACAATCCAGGCTACAAACAGATGTGCTCCCAACCTTCGGAGTAGCCTTGTAGGCGTGAAGAGGACCAGTGTCCTCTCCAGACAATGAACACGTACTGTAGTAGTCCTGTTCCATCCGGCGATAATTCCAGGATCAACTAGTAATGTCGACAATTGGTGTAAAGTTCTCGTCCACCTAATGTTGGCGGCTAGAGCTACGTGCACACCTAGGCTGCAGGGCTAAGAATTGGTGGCTAGAGCTACATGCACACCTAGGCTGCAGGGCTAAGAGTTGGTGGCTAGAGCTACATGCACACCTAGGCTGCAGAGCTAAGAGTTGGTGGCTAGAGCTACATGCACACCTACATAGGCTGCAGGGCTAAGAGTTGGTGGCTAGAGCTACATGCACACCTAGGCTGCAGGGCTAAGAGTTGGTGGCTAGAGCTACATGCACACCTAGGCTGCAGAGCTAAGAGTTGGTGGCTAGAGCTACATGCACACCTAGGCTGCAGAGCTAAGAGTTGGTGGCTAGAGCTACATGCACACCTAGGCTGCAGAGCTAAGAGTTGGTGGCTAGAGCTACATGCACACCTAGGCTGCAGAGCTAAGAGTTGGTGGCTAGAGCTACATGCACACCTAGGCTGCAGAGCTAAGAGCTGGTGGCTAGAGCTACATGCACACCTAGGCTGCAGAGCTAAGAGTTGGTGGCTAGAGCTACATGCACACCTAGGCTGCAGAGCTAAGAGTTGGTGGCTAGAGCTACATGCACACCTAGGCTGCAGAGCTAAGAGTTGGTGGCTAGAGCTACATGCACACCTAGGCTGCAGAGCTAAGAGTTGGTGGCTAGAGCTACATGCACACCTAGGCTGCAGAGCTAAGGGTTGGTGGCTAGAGCTACATGCACACCTAGGCTGCAGAGCTAAGAGTTGGTGGCTAGAGCTACATGCACACCTAGGCTGCAGGGCTAAGAGTTGGTGGCTAGAGCTACATGCACACCTAGGCTGCAGAGCTAAGAGTTGGTGGCTAGAGCTACATGCACACCTAGGCTGCAGAGCTAAGAGTTGGTGGCTAGAGCTACATGCACACCTAGGCTGCAGGGCTAAGAGTTGGTGGCTAGAGCTACATGCACACCTAGGCTGCAGAGCTAAGGGTTGGTGGCTAGAGCTACATGCACACCTAGGCTGCAGAGCTAAGAGTTGGTGGCTAGAGCTACATGCACACCTAGGCTGCAGAGCTAAGAGTTGGTGGCTAGAGCTACATGCACACCTAGGCTGCAGGACTAAGAGTTGGTGGCTAGAGCTACATGCACACCTAGGCTGCAGGGCTAAGAGATGGTGGCTAGAGCTACATGCACACCTAGGCTGCAGAGCTAAGAGTTGGTGGCTAGAGCTACATGCACACCTAGGCTGCAGAGCTAAGAGTTGGTGGCTAGAGCTACATGCACACCTAGGCTGCAGGGCTAAGAGTTGGTGGCTAGAGCTACATGCACACCTAGGCTGCAGAGCTAAGAGTTGGTGGCTAGAGCTACATGCACACCTAGGCTGCAGGGCTAAGAGTTGGTGGCTAGAGCTATGTACATGCACACCTAGGCTGCAGAGCTAAGAGTTGGTGGCTAGAGCTACATGCACACCTAGGCTGCAGAGCTAAGAGTTGGTGGCTAGAGCTACATGCACACCTAGGCTGCAGAGCTAAGAGTTGGTGGCTAGAGCTACATGCACACCTAGGCTGCAGGGCTAAGAATATCTTGGGCTTGATCCAGACAGACTGGGCCACCATGGTGGGCCACCTGTACCATCTGAGATGGTCCAGGCAGACTGGGCCATCCTGGTGGACCACCCTGGTGGGCCACCTGTACCATCTGAGATGCTCCTCTACTCTTACAAGCCACGACACATACTGTATTAATGTTTATCACACCATAAAGTCATTTTTGTGATTTGATTGGATATATCCCATATCCTACCCCCAGATCTGAATCTGGTCAGCAAGGTGCTACATGTATGCATGTGCGAGTCACCTTGTTGTCATGGAAACATTATGGCATCCCTTTGTCAGGCCCACTTTGACAGGACCTGGCGTAACTGAAATAATTATGTATTTGTAGTAATTGTGATTGTATGATAAGTTAG
This sequence comes from Cladorhizidae sp. MBARI D1340-BT2, assembly GCA_028752905.1. Classification (NCBI taxonomy): domain Eukaryota; kingdom Metazoa; phylum Porifera; class Demospongiae; order Poecilosclerida; family Cladorhizidae; species Cladorhizidae sp. MBARI D1340-BT2. The sequence goes on along the minus strand of JAQNBH010000016.1, from coordinate 53,928,665 downwards.
TTATTAGAGACTCAGGGGGTTACGATGGGATACGTCTAGTCTCGGGGCTCGAACACCTGGCGCATGTGGGCCTCACCATGTATGAGCTCCTCAGACAGAGATAATCCGCATCCCACCCGACCTCGCCTAGTGACTACTAGTACAGGGCTGCTTTGGAAGGACATGTAGTGTTCTTCACAGCAGAATACGACATGAATGGATAGACGGGGGCAGCAGAGGCGTGGCTTCTATGTACCATACGCTGCTCATTATCTCTCCCTCCCCCACGTGAATGGTTTTGAATACCCCTCCCCCCTCCCCCCATATGAATATTTAACTCCCTGGAAATACACTGTAACCCTCTATACAGCATGCCTTCTTCAAAACCTGGGGGCGGGGTTAAATAACTAGAAGGCTTAACTAAACTCCTCCCACCCACCGCACCCCCAGCCATGTAAGAAGTCTCACCTCGTTCCTGGACATGGCATGTTCCAACTCCGCCTTCCTCCTCTTTAACCCTTCTGCTCCAAGACTTTTTGCCTGCTCATTAATCCTTTCTTTCTCTTCCAGTGCGATCTTGGACGCCAGTTCGGAGCTAGGGCTTCCCATAATCTAACGCAATATCACATGACATACGTAAAGACAATCAGAAAGAGGTGGGTGTGGTTTAAAGTGGGGACTTACGACCACCGAAGGACCGGCAACCACGTACTTCTTGACCAGCTCCACCCAAAAAGTGGAGGGTTCCAACAGAAGCCGTTTGAAGCGAGGGAGCTCGTCAATATAAGACGAGAACTAAAGGAATGTGGGAGTGGCCATTTTAGGAGGGTGTGCATTGTAGGAGTGGCTTACCTGATCGGCTGTCTTGCTAAAGAGGAAATCTCCGATGATGGACATGGCGAAGAAGTTATGAGGAGATGCTTCCACCTAGAGGAGAGTGAGTAGGCACAGGGAGCAGGAGGCGTGGACAGGGAGGAGGAGGCGTGGAGGCACAGGGAGGAGAAGGCGTGGAATAATAATAACAACAATAACTACAGAATAACAAAATATGTCGTGACCTTGCAAAGAACTCCTCCCCTCTCCCTTCACCACTCTCCTCCACTCCCTCCCTGCACCCCCTCTCCTCCACTTCCTCCTATTCCCTACCCCTCTCCTTCCCCTGCAACCCCCATCCCCCTTAACAAGTTCCACATGCCTTCATTCATTGGGTACACATTTCTAAACCCCGCCCCACAGCAACACTGGCACCCAACACATACATTGTTGAGTATGTTTAAGATGCTCTTCTTGATGATGGCGGCCATACGCTGCATCTCCAACTCCTCCTGGCCCGAGGCCAGCCCCTCTAGTACCTCCTGCACTCGCACAGGCAGCTCCTTCAACTTCTCCATGGGAACGCCACTGAAGGAGAAACCAAACACTGTCTCTACATTCTCCATCACCAGTTCCTCAATCTCAGAGCAAAATGGGTCCTCTATCTGGAACAAGATGGGAGGGGGGGTGGAAGAGAAGAGGGGGAAGATGAAGGCCACGAGAGGAGAAGGAAAGATGGAGGAGAGGATGGAGGGAACAAGAAGAGAGGGAAGATGGAGGGAACAAGAAGAGAGGGAAGACGGAGGGAAAGAGAAGAGAGGGAAGACGGAGGGAAAGAGAAGAGAGGGAAGATGGAGGGAAAGAGAAGAGAGGGAAGGTGAAGGGAAAGAGAAGAGAGGGAAGATGGAGGGGAAGAAAGAGAGGGAAGATGGAGGGAAAGAGAAGAGAGGGAAGATGGAGGGAAAGAGAAGAGAGGGAAGATGGAGGGAAAGAGAAGAGAGGGAAGATAGAGGGAAAGAGAAGATAGGTAAGATGGAGGGAAAGAGAAGAGAGGGAAGATGGAGGGAAAGAGAAGAGAGGGAAGATGGAGGGAAAGAGAAGAGAGGGAAGATGGAGGGAAAGAGAAGAGAGAGAAGATGGAGGGAAAGAGAAGAGAGGGAAGATGGAGGGAAAGAGAAGAATGGGAATATGGAGGGAAAGAGAAGAGAGAGAAGATGGAGAGAAAGAGAAGAGAGGGAAGATGGAGGGAAAGAGAAGAGAGGGAAGATGGAGGGAAAGAGAAGAGAGAGAAGATGGAGGGAAAGAGAAGAGAGGGAAGATGGAGGGAAAGAGAAGAGAGGGAAGATGGAGGGAAAGAGAAGAGAGGGAAGATGGAGGGAAAGAGAAGAGAGGGAAGATGGAGGGAAAGAGAAGAGAGGGAAGATGGAGGGAAAGAGAAGAGAGAGAAGATGGAGGGAAAGAGAAGAGAGGGAAGATGGAGGGAAAGAGAAGAGAGGGAAGATGGAGGGAAAGAGAAGAGAGAGAAGATGGAGGGAAAGAGAAGAGAGGGAAGATGGAGGGAAAGAGAAGAGAGGTAAGATGGAGGGAAAGAGAAGAGAGGGCAGATGTAGGGAAATAGAAGAGAGGGAAGGTGGAGGGAAAGAGAAGAGAGGGAAGATGGAGGGAAAGAGAAGAGAGGGAAGATGCAGGGAACGAGGGGTGTGCCAAAAAGAAATAGAGGGTACAAAAGGGGAGGGGAAATGGAGGGTGAGAGGAGAGGACGAGACATGTGAGGTGGAGGGGAGATAGAGGTGACGAGGTATGGAGGAGGAGGGAATGAGAGGATGGGGGAGAGAGGAGATCGGAGAAGAGGAGGAGAAGATGGAAGAGGAGGAAGATGGAGAGATGAGAGGAAAGGGGAGACATTACAAAGACACTGTGCAATGGCAGGTGCATCTGCAGACACTGTGCAATGGCAGGTGCATCTGTAGACACTGTGCAATGGCAGGTGCATCTGGAGACATCATGCAGTGTGAATGTACCTCGACCAGTTCCCTCTGCAGAGGAGCCACTGAAGTTTCTGACAAGTACTCCATCAGGCATCCCATAGCATTCATGCCATACCTGTCTTCCTGACAATGAAGTGTGGTGGGCATGAAAGAAGGGCGAAGTGTGTGTTGTGTGTGTGTGTGGGGGGGGGGGGGGGGTGGAGAGAGGTGTGAACAACAGGAAGGAGTGGCATGCCAAGATGGTGGCGTTGTCTTGTTCTCACCGTGGCCGATGGTCCTCTCCAGGCCACTAGTACCTCAGCCTCCTCCTCTTCGTCCGTGGGGAACCTCACCACCTGTGTCACACTCTTCAGGAGGGGTGGCACCTCCGACTGCCAAGGGCGTGGCATCTTTGGAAGTGGGTCCTGCACAAGACCAAACACACACGGGGGGGGCAGGGGGATGTTTGAGAGGGGGGCAGTGGGATGTTTGAGAGGGGGGCAGGGGGATGTTCGAGAGGGGGGCAGGGGGATGTTTGAGAGGGGGGCAGGGGGATGTTTGAGAGGGGGGCAGGTGGATGTTTGATGGGGTTGGAAATATTTTGGTGGATGCTCTACAAAGCCAACACCCCATTAAAAAAAAAGGCTGGAAAACCAGCCTCGTCTAGGTGAGGGGAACTTATTGTTGGGGGAGGGAGGGGGAGAAATATCTTTTTTGGGGGGAGGGAGGTCCCCCTATCGCCCTCCTTAGCATGACACACTCCAAACAAACACACCACACTTATCACACCAACACAGTTGGTGTAGCATAGTTGACCCTTTACCTCACGAGAGAGGGAAAGGGTTGCATGCTGTCGTAAGAGCATTCACTTCCCACATTTGGTTATGCACACTGTAGACCTCAAGTGCGACATTAACTGGAGAATGGTATTTTTAAATGGAAAATGACTGCTTACACTTTATGAAAGTGCTCCATATAAGTAGTCTCTAATTAAGTAACCTTGGAAATAATCTTGTCTTCAAAAGGAGTCAGGCTCTTGAAGAGAAGTTCGGGATCAACTTGACCTGTCACGATGATACACAAATTGTCAGGACGATAGTAGGCTGCGTGGTAGCTACGTACCTATACAACACCACATCAAGTCACATGATAGTCATCAGTAACCATGGTAACAAATATTACCATGTCACACAAAAAACAACTAAGCACATCCACCTCAACAACATGAGGAAGGTGAACTTTCTAAACTACACACGTTCAGAATGGCCAGTTGCCAACAGGAAGCTCTTGCAAGGACTGGCTCTGAAGAGAACAGGAAGTAACTAGCCCACTTCTACCTGGGGCAAGGACTGGCTCTGAAGAGAACAGGAATTATCTAGCCCTCTTCTACCTGGGGCAAGGACTGGCTCTGAAGAGAACAGGAATTATCTAGCCCTCTTCTACCTGGGGCAAGGACTGGCTCTGAAGAGAACAGGAAGTAACTAGCCCACTCCTACCTGGGGCAAGGACTGGCTCTGAAGAGAACAGGAAGTGGCTGGCCCACTTCTACCTGGGGCAAGGACTGGCTCTGAAGAGAACAGGAATTATCTAGCCCACTTCTACCTGGGGCAAGGACTGGCTCTGAAGAGAACAGGAAGTAACTAGCCCACTTCTACCTGGGGCAAGGACTGGCTCTGAAGAGAACAGGAAGTAATTAGTCCACTTCTACCTGGGGCAAGGACTGGCTCTGAAGAGAACAGGAAGTAACTAGCCCACTTCTACCTGGGGCAAGGACTGGCTCTGAAGAGAACAGGAAGTAACTAGTCCTCTTCTACCTGGGGCAAGGACTGGCTCTAAAGGAAGTAGCTAAGCCCTCTTTTACCTGGGGCAACAACTGTCTCTGAAGAGAACTGGAAAGTAGCTAGTCCTCTTCTACACCTGGGCCAGTGGCTGCTGAAGAGAACAGTCACGCATTATAATGATCTCAGTATTAATACAACCCAAGCCACTCATTATGGAAGAGACCCTTCATTTAAAGATGTATCTTACTTTTTCATTGGAGCAACTGGTTCGAAGATTCTCCATGCGTCCACCAGTGCTTGACTAAACACACACACACAAGCAATAAACAAACTAATATTTGAGTGAGCGGTCTCTATGGTGATAGATAACCTTGTATCCACAGTGTCCAGGGTACATGTGCTGAGCCATCCAGAAGTGCACGATGTCTTCACTCGTGTTCTCGCGTGCCTGCATCTCGCAATAAACCACACCTGCATCCGCCCCCTCACCATTCACATGATGCACCTCCGTCAGAAAGGAGGCATCCTAAAGAAGAGTAAGTGTAAACATGATGATACTTACTCAGTGTAACATACTTAACACACTCAGGGGTCATACTTAACACACCTAGTGGAACATACTAAGGGTGAAAGGGTCTAACCACGTGGTTTTGTTAATATTCATTTCTTTGATAACATTCGAGTTCTTACAAACATGAGTCTATTTTTCAATGAGCTTCAGTTGACATAATAACATTAAAATCACCTTCTCAATAATCAACTTCAAATTTTATTCACTCGACATTTCGACTAGATGCTCTAGCCTTCATCAGGAATAATTTTTAATGAGTATTTGTTTTTCATCTATTATAAAGAGGTGGTATATATTGCTCTAGCAAACCCTCAGTTGTGAGGGCCCCTCAAGACACTTGGTGCTGGAAAGTAGCACGTTAAAAAAAAAAGTGTTTGTGGGCCTGACTTCGGATTCCAACCTGCAGTTACAAGACAAAATCACGTCTGGCAAAACAAAACAAAAATGACCATTAGAAAGCATTATGATGAACGGGCTACATTTTGGTATATGAATCAGGACTGCAGCACGGATATGTGCAAGGATATGACACTTCATAACAAAACAATGTGAGGTCAGGCCTGGTCAGACCTGTTCCCTCCACCCCCCACCCTTTCTTCACCGGGTCATGTGATGCGAGGACCAACAGCCACTGCTAATCAACCATCCCTGTAGAAAATACGTGAGCATGCCCAGAGCATTGCTCTCTATCACATTGCCAGGTATAAGGAATGTATGGCTTAGTAACTATGATCAACATGACGTCAAATTCACTTCTGGTTTCTGTAAAAGAAATTGTGATTCACTGTACTGGGAGATGAAGTTATCAGTCAACTTTTTCAAGAAGACTTCGGCCTCTCCAATAGTGACAGCACTGGATACAAAGGAGATAGTAAAGTACCTATACTTACTTACAATGACGTCAATAATATTTACTCTCTTGACGTTTCGACTAGATGCTCTAGCCTTCATCAGGAATAATGAGATGCTAAGGCTCACATGAGCTTGTTATATACACCAGTAACTAGCTATCCACCGCGTCATACAAATATTTAGAATGCCATAGCAGCCATGAGGTGAGCTGTTGTCAATGATGGTGTAGCTGGTCTTGTCCTTACACTATCTAGTGAAGATTCTGATGGCAGCAACGATCAGCACGACTTGTCCTAAGGTGATGAGCAGATGTAATGAAAAGCAAGATAGCTATATATATTATTATATAAAGCTAGCATAAAGCCAGCACAACTGTATACTCAAGTGGTTTACAAAACTTTTTTTCCTAGGAATTTCGTAGACAGCTATGAGCAACTAATACAATCAAATGACTCACCCATTTCAAGTCAGTGGGTGTGTCATCACTGACCAGGTCAGTAACTCTGCCTTGACCAGGTCAGCTACTCTGCCTGCTATTTCTCTCTACTCAAGTGGGTGTTGAACCACTGACTAGGTCAGCTACTCTGCCTGCTATTTCTCTCTACTCTAGAGTGGGTGTGTAATCACTGACCAGGTCAGCTACTCTGCCTCTCCATTCTAGAGTGGGTGTGTAATCACTGACTAGGTCAGCTACTCTGCCTGCTATTTCTCTCTGAAACTGCATCAGCTACGAAAACCTAAATTTCCTTCAGGGGAAGGGGGGGGGGGGGGGGCAGAACTCCCTAGAAGGCGACCCCCCAAAAAATTCTCCCTTATGAAAAATCCTGAAAGAAACCCTGCACAGTTCATTATAATACTACACAGCTCATTATAATACTAATGCAGCTCACCATTATAATACTAATGCAGCTCACCATTATAATACTAATGCAGCTCACCATTATAATACTAATGCAGCTCACCATTATAATACTAATGCAGCTCACCATTATAATACTAATGCAGCTCACCATTATAATACTAATGCAGCTCACCATTATAATACTAATGCTGCTCACCATTATAATACTAATGCAGCTCACCATTATATTACTAATGCTGCTCACCATTATAATACTAATGCAGCTCACCATTATAATACTAATGCTGCTCACCATTATAATACTAATGCAGCTCACCATTATAATACTAATGCTGCTCACCATTATAATACTAATGCAGCTCACCATTATAATACTAATGCAGCTCACCATTATAATACTAATGCGGCTCACCATTATAATACTAATGCAGCTCACCATTATAATACTAATGCAGCTCACCATTATAATACTAATGCAGCTCACCATTATAATACTAATGCAGCTCACCATTATAATACTAATGCAGCTCACCATTATAATACTAATGCAGCTCACCATTATAATACTAATGCAGCTCACCATTATAATACTAATGCAGCTCACCATTATAATACTAATGCAGCTCACCATTATAATACTAATGCAGCTCACCATTATAATACTAATGCAGCTCACCATTATAATACTAATGCAGCTCACCATTATAATACTAATGCAGCTCACCATTATAATACTAATGCAGCTCACCATTATAATACTAATGCTGCTCACCATTATAATACTAATGCTGCTCACCATTATAATACTAATGCAGCTCACCATTATAATACTAATGCAGCTCACCATTATAATACTAATGCAGCTCACCATTATAATACTAATGCAGCTCACCATTATAATACTAATGCAGCTCACCACTATAATACTAATGCAGCTCACCATTATAATACTAATGCAGCTCACAATTATAATACTAATGCAGCTCACCATTATAATACTAATGCTGCTCACCATTATAATACTAATGCTGCTCATCATTATAATACTAATGCAGCTCACCATATAATACTAATGCAGCTCACCATTATAATACTAATGCAGCTCATTATAATACTAATGCAGCTCACCATTATAATACTAATGCAGCTCACCATTATAATACTAATGCAGCTCACCATTATAATACTAATGCAGCTCACCATTATAATACTAATGCAGCTCACCATTATAATACTAATGCAGCTCACCATTATAATACTAATGCAGCTCACCATTATAATACTAATGCAGCTCACCATTATAATACTAATGCAGCTCACCATTATAATACTAATGCAGCTCACCATTATAATACTAATGCTGCTCACCATTATAATACTAATGCAGCTCACCATTATAATACTAATGCAGCTCACCATTATAATACTAATGCAGCTCATTATAATACTAATGCAGCTCACCATTATAATACTAATGCTGCTCACCATTATAATACTAATGCAGCTCACCATTATAATACTAATGCAGCTCATTATAATACTAATGCAGCTCACCATTATAATACTAATGCAGCTCACCATTATAATACTAATGCAGCTCATTATAATACTAATGCAGCTCACCATTATAATACTAATGCTGCTCACCATTATAATACTAATGCAGCTCATTATAATACTAATGCAGCTCACCATTATAATACTAATGCTGCTCACCATTATAATACTAATGCAGCTCACCATTATAATACTAATGCAGCTCATTATAATACTAATGCAGCTCACCATTATAATACTAATGCAGCTCACATTATAATACTAATGCAGCTCACCATTATAATACTAATGCTGCTCACCATTATAATACTAATGCAGCTCACCATTATAATACTAATGCAGCTCACCATTATAATACTAATGCAGCTCACCATTATAATACTAATGCAGCTCACCATTATAATACTAATGCAGCTCACCATTATAATACTAATGCAGCTCACCATTATAATACTAATGCAGCTCACCATTATAATACTAATGCAGCTCACCATTATAATACTAATGCAGCTCACCATTATAATACTAATGCAGCTCACCATTATAATACTAATGCAGCTCATTATAATACTAATGCAGCTCACAATTATAATACTAATGCAGCTCACCATTATAATACTAATGCAGCTCACCATTATAATACTAATGCAGCTCACCATTATAATACTAATGCAGCTCACCATTATAATACTAATGCAGCTCATTATAATACTAATGCAGCTCACCATTATAATACTAATGCAGCTCATTATAATACTAATGCAGCTCACCATTATAACACTAATGCAGCTCACCATTATAATACTAATGCAGCTCACCATTATAATACTAATGCAGCTCACCATTATAATACTAATGCAGCTCACCATATAATACTAATGTTGCTCACCATTATAATACTAATGCAGCTCACCATTATAATACTAATGCAGCTCACCATTATAATACTAATGCTGCTCACCATTATAATACTAATGCAGCTCACCATTATAATACTAATGCAGCTCACCATTATAATACTAATGCAGCTCACCATTATAATACTAATGCAGCTCACCATTATAATACTAATGCTGCTCACCATTATAATACTAATGCTGCTCACCATTATAATACTAATGCAGCTCATTATAATACTAATGCAGCTCATTATAATACTAATGCAGCTCACCATTATAATACTAATGCAGCTCACCATTATAATACTAATGCAGCTCATTATAATACTAATGCAGCTCATTATAATACTAATGCTGCTCACCATTATAATACTAATGCAGCTCACTATTATAATACTAATGCAGCTCATTATAATACTAATGCAGCTCACCATTATAATACTAATGCAGCTCACCATTATAATACTAATGCAGCTCACCATTATAATACTAATGCAGCTCACCATTATAATACTAATGCTGCTCACCATTATAATACTAATGCAGCTCACCATTATAATACTAATGCAGCTCACCATTATAATACTAATGCTGCTCACCATTATAATACTAATGCTGCTCACCATTATAATACTAATGCAGCTCATTATAATACTAATGCAGCTCACCATTATAATACTAATGCAGCTCACCATTATAATACTAATGCAGCTCATTATAATACTAATGCAGCTCATTATAATACTAATGCAGCTCACCATTATAATACTAATGCAGCTCATCATTATAATACTAATGCAGCTCACCATTATAATACTAATGCAGCTCACCATTATAATACTAATGCAGCTCATTATAATACTAATGCAGCTCACCATTATAATACTAATGCAGCTCACCATTATAATACTAATGCAGCTCACCATTATAATACTAATGCAGCTCACCATTATAATACTAATGCAGCTCACCATTATAATACTAATGCAGCTCACCATTATAATACTAATGCAGCTCATTATAATACTAATGCAGCTCACCATTATAATACTAATGCTGCTCACCATTATAATACTAATGCAGCTCACCATTATAATACTAACGCTGCTCATTATAATACTAATGCAGCTCACCATTATAATACTAATGCAGCTCACCATTATAATACTAATGCAGCTCACCATTATAATACTAATGCAGCTCACCATTATAATACTAATGCTGCTCACCATTATAATACTAATGCAGCTCACCATTATAATACTAATGCAGCTCACCATTATAATACTAATGCAGCTCACCATTATAATAGTAATGCAGCTCACCATTATAATACTAATGCAGCTCACCATTATAATACTAATGCAGCTCACCATTATAATACTAATGCAGCTCACCATTATAATACTAATGCTGCTCACCATTATAATACTAATGCAGCTCACCATTATAATACTAATGCAGCTCACCATTATAATACTAATGCTGCTCACCATTATAATACTAATGCAGCTCACCATTATAATACTAATGCAGCTCACCATTATAATACTAATGCAGCTCACCATTATAATACTAATGCAGCTCACCATTATAATACTAATGCAGCTCATTATAATACTAATGCAGCTCACCATTATAATACTAATGCAGCTCATTATAATACTAATGCAGCTCACCATTATAATACTAATGCTGCTCACCATTATAATACTAATGCTGCTCACCATTATAATACTAATGCAGCTCACCATTATAATACTAATGCAGCTCACCATTATAATACTAATGCAGCTCACCATTATAATACTAATGCAGCTCACCATTATAATACTAATGCAGCTCACCATTATAATACTAATGCAGCTCACCATTATAATACTAATGCAGCTCACCATAAATACTAATGCTGCTCACCATTATAATACTAATGCAGCTCACCATTATAATACTAATGCAGCTCACCATTATAATACTAATGCAGCTCACCATTATAATACTAATGCAGCTCATTATAATACTAATGCTGCTCACCATTATAATACTAATGCTGCTCACCATTATAATACTAATGCAGCTCACCATTATAATACTAATGCAGCTCACCATTATAATACTAATGCAGCTCATTATAATACTAATGCAGCTCACCATTATAATACTAATGCTGCTCACCATTATAATACTAATGCAGCTCACCATTATAATACTAATGCAGCTCATTATAATACTAATGCAGCTCACCATTATAATACTAATGCTGCTCACCATTATAATACTAATGCAGCTCACCATTATAATACTAATGCAGCTCACCATTATAATACTAATGCAGCTCACCATTATAATACTAATGCAGCTCACCATTATAATACTAATGCAGCTCACCATTATAATACTAATGCTGCTCACCATTATAATACTAATGCAGCTCACCATTATAATACTAATGCAGCTCACCATTATAATACTAATGCTGCTCACCATTATAATACTAATGCAGCTCATTATAATACTAACGCAGCTCATTATAATACTAATGCAGCCCACTATAATACTAACACAGCCCACTATAATAACACATCCCACTATAATACTAACACAGTCCACTATAATACTAACACATCCCACTATAATACTAACACAGCCCACTATAATACTAACACAGCCCACTATAATACTAACACAGCCCACTATAATACTAACACAGCCCACCATAATACTAACACAGCCCACTATAATAACACATCCCACTATAATACTAACACAGCCCACTATAATACTAACACAGTCCACTACAATACTAACACAGTCCACTATAATACTAACACAGCCCACTATAATACTAACACAGCCCACTATAATACTAACACATCCCACTACAATACTAACACAGCCCACTATAATACTAACACATCCCACTATAATACTAACACAGTCCACTATAATACTAACACAGCCACTATAATACTAACACAGCCCACTATAATACTAACAGCTCGCAGGTGGTTTCAAGGGGTGAAGTGTGTCCGTATACATAATATATTCCACAAACAGGTACAGCAAAGATCAGCAGAGCTCACACACACAATACACTAATATTTCATAAAATCCTCCACCTGCGAATATTTAACCCCTCGAAAATGTCCCTTCACATGATTACATCATGGACACATACACACATACATACATATTATATAAAACATACCCACATATATACATACACACATATATATATACGCGCACACACATACATACAAACATATTTACATACATGCATACACATGTACATAATATGCACACACATACATACATACAAAAGAAACATACATATATACATACACAGATACATACATACTGTATACAAACATATTTACATCATACATACACACAAATATGCACACACATACATACATACATAGACATACATATATACACAGACATACATATATACAAACATATTTACATCATAATATACACATATATACACAGGCACACATATATACATATATATTTACATTATACATACACACATACATAATATGCACACACATACATACATACACATACACATATACACACATATATACAAACATATTTACATCATAATATACACATATATACACAGGCACACATATATACATATATATTTACATCATACATACACACATACATAATATGCACACACATACATACCCCATATACCTATAGACATGCTCATATACACAACACACATACAAACATACATACACAGTGTCTGTACCGTGAGTATTGGGTAGAGGATATGATCCAGGTAGATGGGGAGGAGGTTCAGGAAGCCATGGCTACCTGCCATATCCATGGTGTAGCAGGTGTGGTCCACATCAGTCCAGGCATTGGTTCCTTGAGCTAGGGATCGGTTTGCCAGCAAGTCAAGCACACCCTGTGCTCACGGGAGGAGAAGAGAGAAGGGAGAGAAGGAGGAGGTGAGAGTGAGGAGGAGAGAGAAGGGAGAGAAGGAGGAGGGGGAGAGTGAGGAGGAGAGAGAAGGGAGAGGGGGAGGAGGGGGAGAGTGAGGAGGAGAGAGAAGGGAGAGAAGGAGGAGGGGGAGAGTGAGGAGGAGAGAGAAGGGAGAGAAGGAGGAGGGGGAGAGAGGTGTAGATACATGTACGGAAATCAAACATTGTACGGGTCCTTAACATGGCCCCTTCTTGCCCGCTAGTCCCATCTCTTCACGGCCACTCCTGTTACAGTGAGCAGTGGAAAGTCTAAGGCTACAAGACGAGAGGTCTGCAAGAACTGCTGTCTTTCACCATCTTGGTATTTGAGGGTACAAGGCACATGTGCATTAGGGAGTTCCCCATATTGGCTTGACCTATGGCAGATGGGGGGAAAATATAGAGAGAGTCACATGAGCAGTGTCTTGGCTGCCTAAAAAGTGGTTTCAGCTGTGACATTAGCTCCGCAAAGTCTCCAAGCGTGCCTTGAAGCAGTGCAAACAAAATATATGTAGAAAGCATGAGCCTTGGAATTCACCTTTGAGGATCTGTTTCTATGCTGCTAAGTTCTCCCACATGCAGAACTGGCACACAATAGATCCACTCTAAACCCTTGAGTACCGCAAGACTCCTGAGGCATTGAAGCATCTAGTCTGCTTCTCCGTTGCAGAAAAGAGGTGTAGGTAAGGGTCATCATCGATGATGCAAACAAGATGGCTCACGTGCCATTTTATAATCAGAATTGGGTAAAGACCACACATGCTGTATTATAAGCTGAAAGGATATCTACGCTCAGTTCTGTTACTTGGTTTGTGCAAGTCTCACTCTTGGAAAACTGTTGTCAAGTCCAAAGGAGGCTGTAGCTGGTCCTCTGCCAAAACATGTGCTGTTTGGTCGGTGGAGAGCTCTCCTTGCAAATGTTTCAAAAAGTCCTTGAAGGAGGCTGTAGCTGGGTACAGTCAACAATAGCAATGAGACATGGCGCAGGTGTTGATATGTGTAGTATACAGCATCAGTTAGAACAAGTGTCTAAAACCCCTGAAGACACCGAAGCTCCACGCTTGGTGAGGTCCTCCACTGGCAACCATAGTAACACTTGAAAACCCCTGAAGACACTGGCAACCATAGTAACACTTGAAAACCCCTGAAGACACTGGCAACCATAGTAGTACCACTTGAAAACCCCTGAAGACACTGGCAACCATAGCAACACTTGAAAACTCCTGAAGACACTGGCAAACATGGTAACACTTGAAAACCCCTGAAGACACTGGCAACCATGGTAACACTTAAAAAACCCTGAAGACACTGGCAACCATAGTAACACTTGAAAACCCCTGAAGACATTGGCAACCATAGTAACACTTGAAAACCCCTGAAGACACTGGCAACCATAGTAACACTTGAAAACCCCTGAAGACACTGGCAACCATGGTAACACTTGAAAACTCCTGAAGACACTGGCAACCATAGTAACACTTGAAAACCCCTGAAGATACTGGCAACCATAGTAACACTTGAAAACTCCTCAAGACACTGGCAACCTTAGTAACACTTGAAAACCCCTGAAGACACTGGCAACCATGGTAACACTTGAAAACTCCTGAAGACACTGGCAACCATAGCAACACTTGAAAACCCCTGAAGACACTGGCAACCATAGTAACACTTGAAAACTCCTGAAGACACTGGCAACCATAGTAACACTTGAAAACCCCTGAAGACATTGTGCAACCATAGCAACACTTGAAAACCCCTGAAGACACTGGCAACCATAGCAACACTTGAAAAATAACAAAAATGTTTTATTTAACCCTTTGATGTGTAAAAGCCACTATAGTGGCTTGTCTACTGGATGTGGACGAACATTATATTTGGGTTTTGATTTTCCTCCTCAACACTATTTAATCCTTACCATAAGAATACATCAATGACCAAGTTTCATAAAGATTCAAACAGTTTAACACCAGATGCACACATGTTCTATGTATAACGAAATTAACGTATAACTGTATATGAGCTTTTCTTAATTGAATCAGTTCCAAACCTTCGTTTGTGTTCTAGCCTATAACTTGGAATAGCAAGGTCCAAGAGTAGTGAAGCAAAGTCCACTAAGGTCAACTTGAGCTACTCAACAAAATGGTTGATAATTATTACAAAAATTGCAAGAATTACTCAGTTAAAGCCACTATAGTGGTTTTTCCACATTTAGGGGGGATTCGCGATAGAGCCCTCCCCACATCAAAGGGTTAACAAACAACTACGTACATTGGATTGACCTGAAAGGAACCTATACTGTTCCCATCAGAACTCACCACCCTTTACCATTTATAAAATCATGCAATGATAATAAATGGTAAAGGGTCATTTTCTTTCACTATCCAAAATAATTTTTTTAAGAACTCAAGTGGTGATCAAGCAGCACTTGCACAAGGTTCACCAGGTGCACCTTGACCTTCACTTTGGTCATTAATAAATCAAACGTTGAATTCCAAACAGAAATTCATTCAAGTAAGTGGCAGAAAACACTCACACTAGCTGGAGATCTGCCTTACCTGACAGCCACTGATGTCCTCAACCCTCTTACAGTCCCTGCACAGCCACTGATGTCCTCAACCCTCTTACAGTACCTCTGCACAGTCACTGATGTCCTCAACTCTCTTACAATACCTGCACAGCCACTGATGTCCTCAACCCTCTTACAGTCCCTGCACAGTCACTGATGTCCTCAACCTCTTACAGCACCTGCACAGTCACTGATGTCCTCAACTCTCTTACAATACCTCTGCACAGCCACTGATGTCCTCAACTCTCTTACAGTCCCTGCACAGCCACTGATGTCCTCAACCCTCTTACAATCCCTGCACAGTCACTGATGTCCTCAACTCTCTTACAGTCCCTGCACAGCCACTGATGTCCTCAACCCTCTTACAGTCCCTGCACAGCCACTGATGTCCTCAACCCTCTTACAATACCTGCACAGCCACTGATGTCCTCAACCCTCTTACAATACCTGCACAGCCACTGATGTCCTCAACCCTCTTACAGCACCTGCACAGCCACTGATGTCCTCAACCCTCTTACAGTCCCTGCACAGTCACTGGTGTCCTCAACCCTCTTACAGTACCTGCACAGCCACTGATGTCCTCAACCCTCTTACAGTCCCTGCACAGCCACTGATGTCCTCAACCCTCTTACAGTACCTGCACAGCCACTGATGTCCTCAACTCTCTTACAGCACCTGCACAGTCACTGATGTCCTCAACCCTCTTACAATACCTGCACAGTCACTGATGTCCTCAACTCTCTTACAGTCCCTGCACAGCCACTGATGTCCTCAACCCTCTTACAGTCCCTGCACAGCCACTGATGTCCTGAACCCTCTTACAGTCCCTGCACAGCCACTGATGTCCTGAACCCTCTTACAGCACCTGCACAGCCACTGATGTCCTCAACCTCTTACAGTACCTGCACAGTCACTGATGTCCTCAACCCTCTTATAGCACCTGCACAGTCACTGATGTCCTCAACCCTCTTACAGCACCTGCACAGTCATTGATGTCCTCAACTCTCTTACAGTCCCTGCACGGCCACTGATGTCCTCAACTCTCTTATAGCACCTGCACAGCCACTGATGTCCTCAACTCTCTTACAGCACCTGCAGCCACTGATGTCCTCAACTCTCTTACAGTACCTGCACAGTCACTGATGTCCTCAACCACCTGCACAGCCACTGATGTCCTCAACTCTCTTACAGCACCTGCACAGTCACTGATGTCCTCAACTCTCTTACAGTCCCTGCACAGCCACTGATGTCCTCAACTCTCTTACAGTCCCTGCACAGCCACTGATGTCCTCAACCCTCTTACAGTCCCTGCACAGCCACTGATGTCCTGAACCCTCTTACAGTCCCTGCACAGCCACTGATGTCCTGAACCCTCTTACAGCACCTGCACAGCCACTGATGTCCTCAACCTCTTACAGTACCTGCACAGTCACTGATGTCCTCAACCCTCTTATAGCACCTGCACAGTCACTGATGTCCTCAACCCTCTTACAGCACCTGCACAGTCATTGATGTCCTCAACTCTCTTACAGTCCCTGCACGGCCACTGATGTCCTCAACTCTCTTATAGCACCTGCACAGCCACTGATGTCCTCAACTCTCTTACAGCACCTGCAGCCACTGATGTCCTCAACTCTCTTACAGTACCTGCACAGTCACTGATGTCCTCAACCACCTGCACAGCCACTGATGTCCTCAACTCTCTTACAGCACCTGCACAGTCACTGATGTCCTCAACTCTCTTACAGTCCCTGCACAGCCACTGATGTCCTCAACTCTCTTACAGCACCTGCACAGTCACTGATGTCCTCAACTCTCTTACAGCACCTGCACAGCCACTGATGTCCTCAACTCTCTTACAGTCCCTGCACAGCCACTGATGTCCTCAACCCTCTTACAGCACCTGCACAGTCACTGATGTCCTCAACTCTCTTACAGTCCCTACACGGCCACTGATGTCCTCAACTCTCTTACAGTCCCTGCACAGCCACTGATGTCCTCAACCCTCTTACAGTACCTGCTGATGTCCTCAACTCTCTTACAGTCCCTGCACAGCCACTGATGTCCTCAACCCTCTTACAGTACCTGCTGATGTCCTCAACTCTCTTACAGCACCTGCAGTCACTGATGTCCTCAACCCTTTTAGAGTCCCTGCACAGCCACTGATGTCCTCAACCCTCTTACAGCACCTGCACAGTCACTGATGTCCTCAACCCTCTTACAGTACCTGCACAGTCACTGATGTCCTCAACCCTCTTACAGTACCTCTGCACAGTCACTGATGTCCTCAACTCTCTTAGAGTCCCTGCACAGTGACTGATGTCCTCAACTCTCTTACAGTACCTCAGCCACTGATGTCCTCAACTCTCTTACAATACCTGCACAGCCACTGATGTCCTCAACTCTCTTACAGTCCCTGCACAGCCACTGATGTCCTCAACCCTCTTACAATAATACCTGCACAGTCACTGATGTCCTCAACCCTCTTACAGTACCTCTGCACAGTCACTGATGTCCTCAACTCTCTTACAGTACCTCTGCACAGCCACTGATGTCCTCAACCCTCTTACAATCCCTGCACAGTCACTGATGTCCTCAACCCTCTTACAGCACCTGCACAGTCACTAATGTCCTCAACCCTCTTACAATCCCTGCACAGTCACTGATGTCCTCAACCCTCTTACAGCACCTGCACAGCCACTGATGTCCTCAACCCTCTTACAGTCCCTGCACAGTCACTGATGTCCTCAACCCTCTTACAGCACCTGCACAGTCACTGATGTCCTCAACCCTCTTACAGTCCCTGCACAGCCACTGATGTCCTCAACCCTCTTACAGTCCCTGCACAGCCACTGATGTCTTCAACTCTCTTACAGTACCTCAGCCACTGATGTCCTCAACTCTCTTACAGTCCCTGCACAGCCACTGATGTCCTCAACCCTCTTACAGTACCTGCTGATGTCCTCAACTCTCTTACAGCACCTGCACAGTCACTGATCTCCTCAACCCTTTTAGAGTACCTGCACAGCCACTGATGTCCTCAACCCTCTACAATCCCTGCACAGCCACTGATGTCCTCAACTCTCTTACAGTCCCTGCACAGCCACTGATGTCCTCAACCCTCTTACAGCCACTGATGTCCTCAACCCTCTTACAATACCTGCACAGCCACTGATGTCCTCAACTCTCTTACAATACCTCTGCACAGTCACTGATGTCCTCAACCCTCTTACAATACCTGCACAGCCACTGATGTCCTCAACTCTCTTACAATACCTGCACAGCCACTGATGTCCTCAACCCTCTTACAGTCCCTGCACAGTCACTGATGTCCTCAACTCTCTTACAATACCTGCACAGTCACTGATGTCCTCAACCCTCTTACAGCATCTGCACAGCCTCTGATGTCCTCAACCCTCTTACAGTCCCTGCACAGTCACTGATGTCCTCAACCCTCTTACAGTACCTGCACAGTCACTGATGTCCTCAACCCTCTTACAGCACCTGCACAGTCACTGATGTCCTCAACTCTCTTACAATACCTGCACAGCCACTGATGTTCTCAACCCTCTTACAGTCCCTGCACAGCCACTGATGTCCTCAACCCTCTTACAGCACCTGCACAGCCACTGATGTCCTCAACCCTCTTACATCACCTCTGCACAGCCACTGATGTCCTCAACCCTCTTACAGTGCAGTGCCAATAACATTATTGTCTGATAAAAACAGAACAGGTGGTGTTAGGTACTTGCAGCTGCTAGTACTTTGAACAAAGAGGAAGTTTATTTTGTAATTTTGTTCTGTTTAAATAGCAAGTGTTCTTGACCCATTTCAATGTAAGCAAGAACACTTCCTCAGAAGACAACGGTTGTCTTAGTGCAATCTGTTTAGCAACACCAGCTAAGCATAGACTTTGCTGTCCAACAAGAACAATTTTTATTACAAGGACCTTCTCAATAATCAACTTCAAATTTACTCTCTCGACGTTTCAACTAGATGCTCTAGCCTTCATCAGGAATGCTCTCCTCAAGCTAGTCATCCTCTGGTTCTTGTAGCAGTTCAGCAAAAGGGTCAGAGTTATCACAAACATCAGGAATACTCTCCTCAAGCTAGTCATCCTCTGGTTCTTGTAGCAGTTCAGTAAAAGGGTCACAGTTATCACAAACATCAGGAATACTCTCCTCAAGCTAGTCATCCTCTGGTCCTTGCAGCAGTTCAGGAAAAGGGTCACAGTTATCACAAACCTATTGCATAAGTGCAGAATGTCAATCAAGTGCAGAATGTCAATCTGTGGTGACTGTTGAAAGATGAACGCATCTCACTGAGGATTTACATATCCAGAATTGTATATTGTTTACGTAGAATTAGGTTAATTCAAAACGGTGCGTTATTATAAGTTAAGGTGACATAGTGAGCTATTGCTTGATCATGCACACACTGGCAATGGCAGAGGAGAGAAGCTAGCTGTGGGAAGTGAACTGGGTGGATGTACTAGCTTGACTGGTTTCTCTTTGGAACTGACGCACTAGGCTGAGAAATCTGGCCCCGCGGTCAGAATGGAGCAACTAAAATTAAAATTAAAATAATAATAATTCATGCACTCATTTTTCACCGAAAATTGCAAAGCAGCCTAGATTTATGGTATGTGGTAATCAATATTATTCAGAGAGTGAAATAAGCCGACCCTCTGATCATGTCTATTGAGATTATGTGTGATATCTAAATTCCACTGTACGATGTGAACCCAACACTAACTAATAGGTAATACACTGACTAATAGGTATTACACTGACTAATAGGTAATACACCGACTAATAGGTAGTACACTGACTAATAGGTAATACACTGACTAATAGGTAATGCACTGACTAATAGGTAATACACTGACTAATAGGTAATACACTGACTAATAGGTAATACACTGACTAATAGGTATTACACTGACTAATAGGTAATACACTGACTAATAGGTGATACACTGACTAATAGGTAATACACTGACTAATAGGTAATACACTGACTAATAGGTAGTGCACCGACTAATAGGTGATACACTGACTAATAGGTAGTACACTGACTAATAGGTAATACACTGACTAATAGGTAGTACACTGACTAATAGGTAATACACTGACTAATAGGTAATGCACTGACTAATAGGTAATACACTGACTAATAGGTAATACACTGACTAATAGGTAATACACTGACTAATAGGTAATACACTGACTAATAGGTAATACACCGACTAATAGGTAGTACACTGACTAATAGGTAATACACTGACTAATAGGTAATGCACTGACTAATAGGTAATACACTGACTAATAGGTAATACACTGACTAATAGGTAATACACTGACTAATAGGTATTACACTGACTAATAGGTAATACACTGACTAATAGGTGATACACTGACTAATAGGTAATACACTGACTAATAGGTAATACACTGACTAATAGGTAATGCACTGACTAATAGGTAATACACTGACTAATAGGTGATACACTGACTAATAGGTAATACACTGACTAATAGGTAATACACTGACTAATAGGTAATACACTGACTAATAGGTAATACACTGACTAATAGGTAATACACTGACTAATAGGTAATACACTGACTAATAGGTAATACACTGACTAATAGGTAATGCACTGACTAATAGGTGATACACTGACTAATAGGTAATACACTGACTAATAGGTAATACACTGACTAATAGGTAATACACTGACTAATAGGTAATACACTGACTAATAGGTAATACACTGACTAATAGGTAATACACTGACTAATAGGTAATACACTGACTAATAGGTAATACACTGACTAATAGGTAGTACACTGACTAATAGGTAATACACTGACTAATAGGTAATACACCGACTAATAGATAATACACCGACTAATAGGTAATACACTGACTAATAGGTAATACACTGACTAATAGGTAATGCACTGACTAATAGGTAATACACTGACTAATAGGTAATACACTGACTAATAGGTAGTACACTGACTAATAGGTAATACACTGACTAATAGGTAATACACTGACTAATAGGTAATACACTGACTAATAGGTAGTACACTGACTAATAGGTAATACACTGACTAATAGGTAATGCACTGACTAATAGGTAATACACTGACTAATAGGTAATACACTGACTAATAGGTAATACACTGACTAATAGGTAATACACTGACTAATAGGTAATGCACTGACTAATAGGTAATACACTGACTAATAGGTAATACACTGACTAATAGGTAATACACTGACTAATAGGTAATGCACTGACTAATAGGTAATACACTGACTAATAGGTAATGCACTGACTAATAGGTAATACACTGACTAATAGGTAATACACTGACTAATAGGTAATACACTGACTAATAGGTAATACACTGACTAATAGGTAATGCACTGACTAATAGGTAATACACTGACTAATAGGTAATGCACTGACTAATAGGTAATACACTGACTAATAGGTAATACACTGACTAATAGGTAATACACTGACTAATAGGTAATACACTGACTAATAGGTAATGCACTGACTAATAGGTAATGCACTGACTAATAGGTAATACACTGACTAATAGGTAATACACTGACTAATAGGTAATACACTGACTAATAGATAATACACTGACTAATAGGTAATACACTGACTAATAGGTAATACACTGACTAATAGGTATTGCACTGACTAATAGGTAATACACTGACTAATAGGTAATACACTGACTAATAGGTAGTACACTGACTAATAGGGGAATACACTGACTAATAGGTAATACACTGACTAATAGGTAGTACACTGACTAATACACTGACTAATAGGTAATACACTGACTAATAGGTAATACACTGACTAATAGGTATTGCACTGACTAATAGGTAATACACTGACTAATAGGTAATACACTGACTAATAGGTAATACACTGACTAATAGGGGAATACACTGACTAATAGGTAATACACTGACTAATAGGTAGTACACTGACTAATACACTGACTAATAGGTAGTACACTGACTAATAGGTAATACACCGACTAATAGGTGATACACTGACTAATAGGTAGTACACTGACTAATAGGTAATACACCGACTAATAGGTATTACACTGACTAATAGGTAATACACTGACTAATAGGTAACACACTGACTAATAGGTAACATACTGACTAATAGGTAATGCACTGACTAATAGGTAATACACTGACTAATAGGTAATACACTGACTAATAGGTAATACACTGACTAATAGGTAATACACTGACTAATAGGTAATACACTGACTAATAGGTAGTACACTGACTAATAGGTAATACACTGACTAATAGGTAATACACTGACTAATAGGTAATACACTGACTAATAGGTAATACACCGACTAATAGGTATTACACTGACTAATAGGTAATACACTGACTAATAGGTGGTACACTGACTAATAGGTAACATACTGACTAATAGGTAATGCACTGACTAATAGGTAATACACTGACTAATAGGTAATACACTGACTAATAGGTAATACACTGACTAATAGGTAATACACTGACTAATAGGTAATACACTGACTAATAGGTAATACACTGACTAATAGATAATACACTGACTAATAGGTAATACACTGACTAATAGGTAATACACTGACTAATAGGTATTACACTGACTAATAGGTAATACACTGACTAATAGGTAATACACTGACTAATAGGTAATACACTGACTAATAGGTAATACACTGACTAATAGGTAATGCACTGACTAATAGGTAATACACTGACTAATAGGTAATACACTGACTAATAGGTAATACACTGACTAATAGGTAATACACAGACTAATAGGTGATACACAGACTAATAGGTAGTACACTGACTAATAGGTAATACACTGACTAATAGGTAATGCACTGACTAATAGGTAATACACTGACTAATAGGTAATACACTGACTAATAGGTAATACACTGACTAATAGGTAATACACAGACTAATAGGTGATACACAGACTAATAGGTAATACACTGACTAATAGGTAATACATGGACTAATAGGTAGTACACTGACTAATAGGTGATACACTGACTAATAGGTAGTACACTGACTAATAGGTAATACACTGACTAATAGGTAGTACACTGACTAATAGGTAATACACTGACTAATAGGTAATACACTGACTAATAGGTGATACACTGACTAATAGGTAATACACTGACTAATAGGTAATACACAGACTAATAGGTGATACACAGACTAATAGGTAGTACACTGACTAATAGGTAATACACCGACTAATAGGTAGTACACTGACTAATAGGTATTACACTGACTAATAGGTCTGTAGTACACTTACTAATAGGTAATACACTGACTAATAGGTAATACACTTACTAATAGGTATTACACTGACTAATAGGTAATATACTGACTAATAGGTAATACACTGACTAATACACTGACTAATAGGTAGTACACTGACTAATAGGTAATACACTGACTAATAGGTAATACACTGACTAATAGGTAATACACTGACTAATAGGTATTACACTGACTAATAGGTCTGACTAATAGGTATTACACTGACTAATAGGTCTGTAGTACACTTACTAATAGGTATTACACTGACTAATAGGTAGTACACTAACTAATAGGTAATACACTGACTAATAGGTAATACACTGACTAATAGGTATTATACTGACTAATAGGTAATATACTGACTAATAGGTAATACACTGACTAATAGGTATTATACTGACTAATAGGTAATATACTGACTAATAGGTATTACACTGACTAATAGGTAATACACTGACTAATAGGTATTACACTGACTAATAGGTAATACACTGACTAATAGGTAATACACTGACTAATAGGTAATACACTTACTAATAGGTAGTGCACTGACTAATAGGTGATACACTGACTAATAGGTAATACACTGACTAATAGGTAATACACTGACTAATAGGTAATACACTGACTAATAGGTAATACACTTACTAATAGGTAATACACTTACTAATAGGTAATACACTGACTAATAGGTAATACACTGACTAATAGGTAATACACTGACTAATAGGTAATACACTTACTAATAGGTAATACACTTACTAATAGGTAATACACTGACTAATAGGTATTACACTGACTAATAGGTAGTGCACTGACTAATAGGTGATACACTGACTAATAGGTATTACACTGACTAATAGGTATTACACTGACTAATAGGTATTACACCGACTAATAGGTAATACACTGACTAATAGGTAATACACTGACTAATAGGTAATACACTGACTAATAGGTAATACACTGACTAATAGGTAATACACTGACTAATAGGTAATACACTGACTAATAGGTAATACACTGACTAATAGGTAATACACTTACTAATAGGTAATGCACTGACTAATAGGTAATACAGGACTAATAGGTAATACACTGACTAATAGGTAATACACATGCTCCGCAACTTATCACTAAGTATGAAACTATGAATAAAGTTAGAAGAATGCACAAAAACAATCGGAAAAGAGCGACACATGCCTCAGAGACAGAGGTAGGGAAGAAAGAATGACGGAGGATAAGAGAGAAGGATAGAGCTAGGCAGTGCCAAAAAAGTGCAGCTAAATGCAAGTCCTCCCTTGCTGCAGCAAAGACAACCCCCAGCAATGTTGTCTCTCTGACTGAACAAAAATGACTTCTTTTTCTCTCCACCTAACTTCACACACCAAACGATGCTTTAATAGTTTAAGTAAGAGGGTGCATTACATGGTAGGGATATTAGCTGTGCTATTAATTCATTACCTTATAAGGATAATCCTCACTTCCCATGAATATGAGGTGTTCCAGTGTGTGTGGGAGGCCATCGTGATCATGCGCCTCAGTGGCTGGAGTAGTAAAATAGTACATGGTCGTCAAACTAACAAACACAGAACATGTGGGTCTGGGGCAGGTCTTCTGTTCCCCACACTCATTCTCTCATGCAGCCGTATTCTCTTGCACTGGTATTGTCTTTCCCGGATATTGCTCTCACCGCCCGTAAAAGAACATTCACCTAAGCAGAAGTATCCTTTAACCAGAGGACTTTTCACGCGAGCTAGACACACCACCAGCCCTGTTCTGGTCGACTTGTACTTGCTGACGGGTACTCCAGCGACTTGGCAGCTAGCTACTTCTTCGAAACCTTGGTTCTTAGACCACTCACTGGACATTTTCTTTCGACAAATGGAGGAATATGGTTCGTCTCAAAATCGACCCTTTACCTATTCGAGGTATTTCTTCATTGGGTTCAAGGTGCACGGTGACGTAACTTTATTAGAGATGTTTGGTTCCGTTGTCAAGTGTTCTTGCTTTGTCTACTCCACCCCTATTTGCTGCGCTGCCAGTTTGAACTTTGAACGGTGAGGCAGGCCCACATTTATGAAACTATGCTACAGTATCTACGTTTTATTGTATCCTGCTAATCTGTAGGGTTCAAGCGTCTCGAGGATGGCTGAGCAGGCCATCACACTGCCACCCTACATTACTCCAGATCACTACACTCACCTTAAGAACTTCCAGGTAAGGGAGAGGTGTGTGTGGAGTGGAGAGGTAAGGGTGATAGCAGTTGTGATGAGGGGGAGGAAGGGATGAAGAGATGGTGGGAGGGAGGATGGGTAAGTGTCACTAGTCTCTGTTAGGAGACATTACATTGTTTCCAGGTGGGGAAGAAGATTGGCCAAGGGCAGTTTAGTGTGGTGTACCGAGCAAGAAACGTGGTCGATGGAGAAATCGTAGCTCTCAAGAAAATTCAAGTAAGGAACATTAATACATAATATCGTGCCAGTGATGTCTCAGACATCCTATGTTTGGGCTTGGTTCGTTGGTTATGTCTGGGGGTACTGTTATCCTCGATTAGACTCCACCCTCGTTTAGACCATGTACCATTTACTGTCTCAAGTGATATAAAGCATGCCCTTGATTGGACTGAGCATGCACTTCATCACAGGAAGCTCATAAGTGAACAGGTGTATAGTTAACAATCAAATGTCCATGCACTTTAAGTCTTCGCTCAGCTGATGCAGCAAGGTAGCAGCCAGTACAGCACTTGCTATCACCAGTAGTAGCAGCCAGTACAGCACCTGCTATCACCAGTGGTAGCAGCAAGTACTGCACCTGCTATCTCCAGTGGTAGCAGCAAGTACAGCACTTGCTATAACCAGTGGTAGCAGCCAGTGCAGCACCTGCTATCACCAGTGGTAGCAGCAAGTATAGCACTTGCTATAACCAGTGGTAGCAGCAAGTATAGCACTTGCTATAACCAGTAATAGCAGCAATTACAGCACTTCCGTCACCAGTAGTAGCAGCCAGTACTGCACCTGCTATCTCCAGTGGTAGCAGCCAGTACTGCACTTGCTATCACCAGTGGTAGCAGCCAGTACTGCACTTGCTATCACCAGTGGTAGCATCCAGTACAGCACCTGCTATCACCAGTGGTAGCAGCTGGTATAGCACCTGCTATCACCAGTGAGGCAGACAAACTTCACCATAGACTGCCTTTGTGTCAAACAAAGCAGTCCTGCAAGGAATAGTAGACGATGAATAAGTCACACAAACAAAGGTATTCATTGGTACATACCTGACCAAGTCTGGTGATCTATTACATGCATGCCAGTACTGCAGCAAGCTCGAGTGCACCCTTGAATACTGCATGTTCTTGAATAGTACACGCAGCTAGGCAGCTCGTGAAATTAATATTCATAGAATCCGCACATTCTAATCAAGGATATATGGAAGGTTGTAGTGGCTTTAAGAGTGTTGCTCAGCCTTGCATGGGTGTTGCTCAGCCTTGCATGGGTGTTGCTCAGCCTTGCATGGGTGTATACTGTTTTGTGGTTGCTATGAGTGTCTATTAAATTTGCTCCCAAACCGGGAAGAGCACTTGAACATTCCAGAATGATCCATGAACCAATACAAAGTATATACCATGAAGGACAACAGTCTATCAAACTTATGTTCTAAATACTCGGAGTATTCCAACTGCTGGCCTTGCTTTGCTCAACACTTTTTATTGTCGAGGAAAGAAGGACTGTGGCTTTAGCCAGTGGCTTAATACTCGCCACACGCAACTCACGATGCCTTGGTATTCAAGCAGCCTATGAACGTGCAATTCTTTTACCTTATCTTTGTTATTGAGTTTGCATGCAAGATTTTACTAGAAAATATTTACAATCACTGGAGAAGTTAGGAGTTGTGCCAAATCTATTGTAGAATTATTTCTTGTGCTCTAGTTCACTCATCCCAAAACAATTGGAAACAGATGGAAAAAGTATCCATCATTGAGCATTCTAGAGCTGCGTGAAGTCATTTCAATGGTTTTCTAGAGATGCGTGGAGTCATTCCAATGGTTTTCTAGAGATGCGTGGAGTCATTCCAATGGTTTCCTAGAGATGCGTGGAGTCATTCCAATGGTTTTCTAGAGCTGCGTGGAGTCATTCCAGTGGTTTTCTAGAGCTGTGTGGAGTCATTCCAATGGTTTTCTAGAGCTGCATGGAGTCATTCCAATGGTTTTCTAGAGATGCGTGGAGTCATTCCAATGGTTTTCTAGAGATGCGTGGAGTCATTCCAATGGTTTTCTAGAGCTGCATTCCAATGGTTTTCTAGAGATGCGTGGAGTCATTCCAATGGTTTTCTAGAGATGCGTGTAGTCATCCCAATGGTTTTCTAGAGATGCGTGGAGTCATTCCAATGGTTTTCTAGAACTGCGTGGAGGCATTCCAATGGTTTTCTGGAGATGCGTGGAGTCATTCCAATGGTTTTCTAGAGATGCGTGGAGTCATTCCAATGGTTTTCTAGAGATGCGTGGAGTCATTCCAATGGTTTTCTAGAGCTGCGTGGAGTCATTCCAGTGGTTTTCTAGAGCTGTGTGGAGTCATTCCAATGGTTTTCTAGAGCTGCGTGGAGGCATTCCAATGGTTTTCTGGAGATGCGTGGAGTCATTCCAATGGTTTTCTAGAGATGCGTGGAGTCATTCCAATGGTTTTCTAGAGATGCGTGGAGTCATTCCAATGGTTTTCTAGAGCTGCGTGGAGTCATTCCAGTGGTTTTCTAGAGCTGTGTGGAGTCATTCCAATGGTTTTCTAGAGCTGCATGGAGTCATTCCAATGGTTTTCTAGAGATGCGTGGAGTCATTCCAATGGTTTTCTAGAGATGCGTGGAGTCATTCCAATGGTTTTCTAGAGCTGCATTCCAATGGTTTTCTAGAGATGCGTGGAGTCATTCCAATGGTTTTCTAGAGATGCGTGTAGTCATCCCTATGGTTTTCTAGAGATGCGTGGAGTCATTCCAATGGTTTTCTAGAGCTGCGTGGAGGCATTCCAATGGTTTTCTGGAGATGCGTGGAGTCATTCCAATGGTTTTCTAGAGATGCGTGGAGTCATTCCAATGGTTTTCTAGAGCTGCGTGGAGGCATTCCAATGGTTTTCTAGAGATGCGTGGAGTCATTCCAATGGTTTTCTAGAGATGCGTGGAGTCATTCCAATGGTTTTCTAGAGATGCGTGGAGTCATTCCAATGGTTTTCTAGAGATGCGTGGAGTTATTCCAATGGTTTTCTAGAGCTGTGTGGAGTCATTCCAATGGTTTTCTAGAGATGCGTGGAGTCATTCCAATGGTTTTCTAGAGATGCGTGGAGTTATTCCAATGGTTTTCTAGAGCTGCGTGGAGTCATTCCAATGGTTTACTAGAGCTGCGTGGAGTTATTCCAATGGTTTTCTATAGTTATGTGGAGTCATTCCAATGGTTTTCTAGAGCTGCGTGGAGTCATTCTAGTGGTTTACTAGAGTTGCGTGGAGTCATTCCAATGGTTTTCTAGAGCTGCGTGGTCATTCCAATGGTTTTCTAGAGCTGCGTGGAGTCATTCCAATGGTTTTCTAGAGATGCGTGGAGTCATTCCAATGGTTTTCTAGAGCTGCATGGAGTCATTGCAATGGTTTTCTAGAGATGCATGGAGTCATTCCAATGGATTTTTAGAGCTGTATGCAGTCATTCCAATGGTTTTCTAGAGCTGTGTGTAGTCATGCCGATGGTTTTCTAGAGATGCGTGGAGTCATTCCAATGGTTTTCTAGAGCTGCGTGGAGTCACCCCAATGGTTTTCTAGAGCTGTGTGGAATTACAATGGTTTTCTAGAGCTGTGTGTAGTCATGCCAATGGTTTTCTCGAGCTGCGTAGAGTCATTCCAATGGTTTTCTAGAGAAGCGTGGAGTCATTCCAATGGTTTACTAGAGTGTGTGCAGTCATTCCAATGGTTTTCCCCTGTATTGGCCAGACAACCTAAAAGTGAATTAAGCAAACAGAACTGTGGATAATGGATGATGGGGATTTGTTGTTGTTGTTGTTGTTGTTTTGTTTATGTAGATTTTTGACATGGTGGATGCTAAGGCCAGGCAGGACTGCATTAAGGAGATAGACCTCCTCAAGCAACTCAACCACCCAAATGTCATCAAATACCTCTCCTCCTTTGTGGAGAACAATGAGGTGAGAAAGGAGAGATGTCAGGCCAGGGGTGTGAGGAGCGAGTAAGTGTGAAGGCCAGTGAGGAAGGTGAGAGGGGCTGGATAGAGGGAGGTGAGGCTATGAGGGCAATGGTTGACATTGGGACAAGTGGCTGAGTCTGAGGTTAGTCAGGCTCACCCCTCCAACGTAACTGTGGTGAGGAGTGGTCTGGCAAAACGTAATGACGTAATGCTTGGACTATTTTGCGCAAAGAAACTCCAAATAGCAGCACAGGAGCTTTGCAGCTGCAGCATAAAATGGCTGAGACCTGATGAGTGACAGCGTACATATATATCCGTGCAAAGTGTGCGTTGCCTCCTCTGAGTGAGCCTGCCAGGTCACTTGTGCTGCACTAATGACATGTTGAGACAAGAGGAATTTGGCTCTACTGTTGGTGAAGATGCTGGTGTGGTGGTGTGGTGTTCAAGTATTCTGTTTTACAAAGCCTGTCAAGCTGTGTGTGTGTGTGTGGTCTCACCAGACTACAAAGCTCATAGGTGTTGAGGTGGAGGAATGTTGAGAGGAGAGGGGACGTGTGAGGGGAAAGGGGGGATGTACGATGGAGAGTGAGGGGGAATGTGCGAGGGAGGAGAGGGGACGTGTGAGGGAGAAGGGTGGATGTACGAGGGAGAGTGAGGGGGATGTGTGAGGGAGGAGAGGGGACGTGTGAGGGGGGACATATGAGGGAGGACGGGGAACGTATGAAGGAGAGCGAGGGAGGAGGGGGAATGTATGAAGGAGAGTTAGGGAGGAGGGGGAACGTATGAAGGAGAGTTAGGGAGGAGGGGGAACGTATGAAGGAGAGTTAGGGAGGAGGGGGAACGTATGAAGGGGAGCGAGGGAGGAGGGGGAACGTATGAAGGAGAGTTAGGGAGGAGGGGGAACGTATGAAGGAGAGCGAGGGAGGAGGGGGAACGTATGAAGGAGAGTTAGGGAGGAGTGGGATATAAGACAGTCTACTTAATTAAGTAAGGTAATTTCTGGTCCTGTTATCCAGATATACATGTATGGTTCATTTTGCATGCATTCTTGTTGACATGTGGAAATCTTTTCTGTTGTTGTTGTTGTTGTGTAGCTTAATATAGTGCTGGAGATAGCAGATGCAGGTGACTTGTCTCGCATGATCAAGGTAAGTCCTGATGAGAGAGGGGAGGGAGAGGGGAAGTGGGGAAAAGTGTGTCTTCAAGGAGGAGGAGGAGATTATTATTACTGTAGCTCTGCCAAGCGGTTTGTTGGTAGGTCTGTCTGTCTGTCTGTTAGCAGGATTACAGAAACTCACCAAAACTCACCAAAGGATGTTCACAAAAACTTTATTAATGTTCAGCATGGGCCAAGGTCAAATCCATTAAGTGTTGGTGGTAATCTGTTGCTAAAGCCACTGTTAGGTGTTGGTGGTAATTCATGTTGCTACAGCCACTGTTTAGTGTTGGTGGTAATCCATGTTGCTACAGCCACTGTTAAGTGTTGGTGGTAATCCATGTTGCTACAGCCACTGTTAAGTGTTGGTGGTAATCCATGTTGCTACAGCCACTGTTAAGTGTTGGTGGTAATCCATGTTGCTACAGCCACTGCTGCCAGAAATGGCACGGCCTCTGGGCATTGTAGGGCATTTTGTTTAGGGCTATACCCGCACATGCTCTTTTAAGGCCTGTCCACACTGCACACTGAATGCGCGTTAGATCTCAACGAATGCGCATTCGTTGCGTCCACACTGAATGCGAATTAGATTTCTTGGACCTAACGCGCATTAGGTCCAGTCCACCTCGATAGGTGGTTTGAGTCGAGCCAGAGCAACAAATCCGAGCGTAAAATTAATTACGCGGGTGCGCGTTAAAACATAAACAGAATCATTTATGAAGTTGTAGCTGATTCCCACCAGTGCTTATGCGTGGCTTACACCAAACCTGGCACACAGATGGATGCTGGTAGTCAGCCATCATTGCCACAATCAAAGGACCTATAGCAGGCAAAGATCAAGCTAAATACTATTATAGCTAAAATAGACTTCGAAAATTTTACCGCCGCAGCCTTCTTTTATGGAGTTCATGGAGCGCCATCCGTCTACTGTATTGCCTTTTTCTATTTATAAATCCTTCTTCTCCTCTGCAGCATATGCTTCCTTCGCGTCTGTAGGTATCTCGTCCATAACAGAACAACACACCGTATCCATTGTGCGTGGGTGCAGTTTTCTTGGAGGGGGAGTGATTTTTATGCGCGTTTGGTTTATTGTCATGTCAGTGTGAACGCGACGTCGTGACTGGACGCGCATTGAGACTCTCTTGGTAGCTAGTGTGTCTCAATGCGCATCCAGTTATTGTGCAGTGTGGACAGGCCTTTACATTAGTAGTGATAGCTCACAAATTATGCAACATGGCAACGTGTGTGTGTATGTGTACATATCGTGTGTAGTGTTGTGTGTGTGTAGTGGTGTGTGTGTGTAGTGGTGCATGTGTGTGTGTAGTGGTGTGTGTGTAATAGTGTGTGTATACTGCAGTGGTGTGTGTGTAGTGGTGTGAGTGTAGTGGTATGTATGTGTGTAGTGGTGTGTGTGACCCTCCGGAGTCACTTCCTTTGCTGGCATGTTCATCAATATAGTTTTGATTGTGGAAGAGAAATGGTTGGGAGTGGCCGAGGGTTGATGGTTGGGAGTGGCCGAGGGTTAATGGTTGGGAGTGGCCGGGGGAGTGGCCGAGGGTTGCAGTCTCCAATCGCTCGTTATTGTTGTTATTGTTGCAGCATTTTAAGAAGAAGAAACAGCTAATTCCGGAGAAGACAGTTTGGTGAGGATTTTTTAAGTCGTCTCTAAACCTCTCCATGCTTTCTCTCTTCCTATTCCCTTCCTGAATTCTTGTCCATCTTTCCTCCTTGTCTTCAGGCGTTACTTTGTGCAGCTCTGCGGCGCTCTCCAGCACATGCACTCAAGAAGAGTCATGCACAGAGGTATGTAAACCTAACAACATGATGCACAACCTCACTTCCCCATGCCTGCGCAGACATCAAGCCTGCCAATGTGTTTGTCACTGCGTCAGCCGTGGTTAAGTTGGGGGACTTGGGGCTGGGTCGCTTCTTCAGTTCGAAGACCACAGCTGCTCACTCGCTAGGTAGGTGTGGCATCTTGAGCAGGCCACAACAATGGCTGACTGAACCCTCTCATTTCTTCTCGCAGTGGGAACTCCCTATTACATGTCCCCGGAACGAATACATGAGAATGGCTACAACTTTCGCTCTGACATCTGGTCTCTGGGCTGTCTTCTCTACGAAATGGCTGCCCTTCAGTCGCCTTTCTATGGAGACAAGATGAACTTGTACTCGTTGTGTAAGAAGATAGAGAAGTGTGACTATCCACCCTTGCCAGCCGACATCTACTCGAAAGATGTGAGACATTTACACACACACACACACACACACAGAGAGAGAGAGAGGGAGACAACCCAGCACCACACACACTCCAACAAACACGTATGCACACACACACACACGCACACGACATACCATACACACTATTGACACACTATACACACCATACACACAGCACGATACACACATGCACACACCATACACACAGCACGATATGCACACACATGCACACACATGACACACCATACACACAGCACGATACACACATGCACACACCATACACACAGCACGATATGCACACACAACACCATACACACAGCACGATACACACATGCACACACATGCACACACCATACACACACAGCACGATATGCACACACATGCACACACATGACACACCATACACACAGCACGATATGCACACACATGACACACCATACACACAGCACGATACACACATGCACAGAGAGAGAGAATCCAGTGTACCAATACACACACACACTACAACACACCACATTGTGCACACACACACACACACACAAAGGAAAAGGAAAAGATGGCAAGATCCTTCCTTGCCACTCAATGCCTCATGTATTCATATAAGTACAGTGCAACCTCGCTAATCCAATGTACCTACACTAGGGGTGATGGGTGAATGTGTTGGATTACTCTATTACATGTGTACATTTATTACAATAAACAGAGTTTCTTCTTATGAGTAATGCCGGCCAGGCCTTTCTTTGCTCACAGTACAGCATACCGTAGGCTGGGTTTTAAAATGTAGCCCATGGAAATATATAATCTACTTGTACACACCCCTAAACTTGTATACACACCACAAACAGCTTTGGGTTGCTACTGATTGTGCAAACCTAGAACCACTTGCAACTGGGAGTCCAAGTAATTAATGAGCTAATTGCTGATCTCCACTGGGTTAGGATTAACCCAGTTCAGATTAGCCAGGTTGCACTGTATATAGTCCAAGTAATTAATGAGCTAGCTGATCTCCATTGGGTAACCCAGTTCAGATTAGCCAGGTTGCACTGTGTATATATATTTAAGGACAAGTTTTAAGTTTTAATTGCTGTGTTCCAATTTTTTCTTGCAAAGTCCAGACCAAATTGTGGTGTGATAATTAAAGTGCAAGTACGATAGTAAGAATTGTCTCGCTAATCAGCAAAGGGTACTAACATCTTGGTTGAAAATCAGTTTTCTAAGACTTGACCACGTACTTACGTTTAGTGCGTAATGAAAACACTCATTGTAGAGTACGGCCCACTGGTGCTATCAACTGTCCAGCAATTTGCTAGAACTGCAGAGAATTTAGGAATGCAGATTTTAGGGGGGCAATACCATTTGTTAAAAAACTGGTTATGACTTTAGAGCTCCATAAATACTGCACACTTTACTCTATGAAGTTGCTATATAGCTCAAAAGATAGTTCTCTATGTGTCCTCTCTTTCGAAGAACTGTTGCATAGGTATAAATAACCACGCCCAAGTTACAGGCAGTCCAAGTTGGGGACCTCAAAACCTGCATGCCCATATCCCCAAGTCATTGGAACGTGCACGACTACCAGGCAACCTACTCAAGACAGCGAGGGTTTATTAGGTGCTAAATCAACAGTATGTGGTCAAGCTTGTTGGTGGAAAATTAATTTAAGAAATTAATTTTCAACCAACATGCATGATCACCATGACCACATACTCCGCAGTTTTAGAGTTAAAAGGCTTCCTCTAGCCACAGGTACTAATTTCAACTCTGTGAACTCTCAGTTGACCTAATAACATTACAAAAGCCTTCTCAATAATCAACTTGAAATTGTATTCTCTTGATCTTTCGGCCTAAATGCTCTAGCCTAAATGCTCTAGCCTAATGAAAGTCTAAATGTCAAGAGAGTGGTTGATTATTGAGAAGGTTATTCTAACTAATTTCAACTGTCTAGTCCACAACTTTGACTGCCTGTAACTTGGGCATAGTTATACCTTGCTACCATTTTTAGTATCGAAAGAGAGCATACAGAGAAAGCTATCTTTTGAGTTATCAGTATATATCAAGTTCATGGAGTGAACTGCAGAATATATGGAGCTCCCAAGTAGGAACCACAAGTTTTTATGACACATTTTGTATAAAAGTACTATTATCCCCATTTTAATTAAGTAGTGGTAAAGACTCATCTTGGTAGCACAGGAGCTCCACTAGTAAGCTTAAAGTAGCGGTAAAGACTCATCTTAGTAGCATAGGAGCTCCACTAGTAGGCTTAAAGTAGCGGTAAAAACTCATCTTAGTAGCATAGGAGCTCCACTAGTAGGCTTAAAGTAGCGGTAAAGACTCATCTTAGTAGCATAGGAGTCCACTAGTAGGCTTAAAGTAGTGGTAAAGACTCATCTTAGTAGCATAGGAGCTCCACTAGTAGGCTTAAAGTAGCGGTAAAGACTCATCTTAGTAGCATAGGAGCTCCACTAGTGGGCTTAAAGTAGCGCATCTTAATAGCATAGAAGCTCCACTAGTAGGCTTAAAGTAGTGGTAAAGACTCATCTTAGTAGCACAGGAGCTCCACTAGTAAGCTTAAAGTAGCGGTAAAGACTCATCTTAGTAGCATAGGAGCTCCACTAGTGGGCTTAAAGTAGCGGTAAAGACTCATCTTAATAGCATAGAAGCTCCACTAGTAGGCTTAAAGTAGCGGTAAAGACCCATCTTAGTAGCATAGGAGCTCCACTAGTAGGCTTAAAGTAGCGGTAAAGACTCATCTTAGTAGCATAGGAGCAAGCTTAAAGTAGCGGTAAAGACTCATGAGTAGCATAGGAGTCCACTAGTAGGCTTAAAGTAGCGTTAAAGACTCATCTTAGTAGCATAGGAGCTCCACTAGTAGGCTTAAAGTAGCGGTAAAGACTCTTATACTACATCACATGATCTGTGGCTAATCTGATTGGTTAATAACTATAGGTTACATAGGCGCGTAACCTACACTTTTAACCGCATGTAGTTTAGCGCATGCGCAATGTAGTATAAGTAAGATAGCCTGTACAAGAGTCGGTTATGCGCCAGTGTAACCTACTCGTTTGCTGTTACATTCCTCGGCTTCGCCTCGGGGTAACCGCAAACTCGGAGGTTACATAGGCGCATAACCGACTCTTTTGTATAGGCTATCCTATACATCTTAGTAACATAGGAGCTCCACTTGGCTTTAAGTAGTGGTAACGACTCATCTTGGTAGCACAGGAGCCAATAGCGAGGAGGTGGGAATTTATTACTGAGTTGTGAAATCTTTAGATTAACTGTATTTATTTTATAATTTTCACTTCCAATTTTTGTACATCGGAATTCACAATTATTACAAACTTCCATTCTGTGTTGGCGTGCGGTCATCTACTGATGTTGTTGCCGACACAGATGAGGAAGTTGATTGACGCCTGCATCAACCCCAGTCCAGACAACAGACCCAGCATAGAGCAGGTCTACTCCGTGGCAGACCACATGTGCAAGACAAGTCCCACATCAGCCACTGCACTATGACCCCACAGCAGCAGCAGCAAGCTAGAGAGACACGTGCGATCCCCTCGATACCAAACACTTGCCTGCCTCAAGCCGTCCTCTTTTTATACATAGTTCACCTCCTGTTGCCATGGCAAACACTGTTGTCATTATCGTCATCGTTGTTGTTGTTTTGTGGTCATGTCACCAGAATTATTTTGCTGTGGTGTAGAGGTGAAAGTACACGTACGACAATGTTTTATAATAGTAGACAAATGCACTTTTTTCCCCCTCCCAGTCTTCACTTTAGAAAGAAATATATTTTTATATACGACATGTTAATTATTTATGTATTGTCTTGTACTGTATTGCAATACTGTTCAAATGTTCCTCAAACATTGTGTGTGTGTATTGTACATATGTTATGTGCAAGATGTGGAGGCCGGTAGAAAGTTGCTCTAGACTGGGTAGAGGTGCGACTGTTTAGGCAAGGAGTTGATGAGGCCTCCTTCCACACACTCGAACACTGTCAGAGGATCTTGGTCTGCGTTCACGTGCTGTGCCCAGTCGTAGTAATCCATGAGGCCCTCCACATACTTATTGTATGTATCTATGCGTGCCTGGATCTTCTCCTTGGTAAAGCGGGGGTGCTGAGGGGGTGAGAGAGGTGTGGGGGGAGGGGGGGGGGGGGGGGTTACACCAAAATCACTTCATGACTAATAATAGAACTGGTATGGGAAGGGAGGTTGGTAAAGTCATGGATCTATGCTTGTTATGGTCTATAGGACTGAGCTAATATTGATCATTTTGGACCCGGAATGATCGTTGCCTGTTAACTATTTAGTATTCTCATGTTACTCACTTATTGTGACATCAGTGAACATAGTCGGTGTGCAGTGATCCTAGCCGAGCATGGAGTCCTTTTCAGGATGGGAGGTGCCCACATGGAAGGCAAAGGGTATCCCAACACTCTGACTGAATGTGGAAGGCCTCACAAAATATAAGCTCAATAAGTATCGCTGAGTAACTAGAACAAAACAGCAATGCAGATGTTGATTATGCTACAGGAGACCCCTTGCACATGGTGAGAGGCTTGCTCTACCAGAATAAAACCTTTCTGGGTGCACTCTTTACAACCATCATGGTACTGCAGCATTTGTCAACCAGAAATGCTCTTGGAAATTCTTGGCACTGTCGCCAGACAATTCAGAGATAGAGTGAGTGGGATCTTAGGTCGAAGATATCACAGTAGTCAATGCATACAAACCTCGCCTGCACGTCTAGAAGCAAGCCTCACTTCTATCATTCTTCAGGCCCCTGCGTATATGCTGGTGATTTCAACTGCCATGGAACGGGCATCTCTAGGCCAATGAACACGCCTGGTGGAGTGGACATCTGTAAAAAACTTGAACCTCCTCTAAAAACCCAAAGAAGCACCCAGTTTCTGGCTGTAGATGCTGGAATGCAGGCTTGAATCCGGATCTCACCTTGAACATCCTGACCTCTTATCATGCACCATCCCTTGGGGGTTCCATACGTAACTGTCAACTGTCGTGCAATGAAACTCCCACAAGGCAAAATGGGAAAATCTCCAACTACACACAAACATCTGTAGGAGGATCGCAACTACAAGACCACGGAGACATGCTCACAGCATTCCATGCATACTGCAATATGCTGCCATGTGTGGCCAACAGTCTGTTGCTCATGCTTGCAGGAAGAGTTCATCCCGTGTTGGGATGATGAATGCCTGCAACTCTGTGACGACTTTTTGACATCTATGACCAAGTGAAGACAATGCTGGGGCTAGGGCTAGGGCTAGGGCTAGGGCTAGACAGCCCTCCCTCCCTGGAAGAGCATGATGGAAAATGACAACAATAGATTGACAAGGCAATTTCAGTTAAGCATGGAGGACAATCAGCCGCCTCACCTCCAGAGGAACACCAGCTTCGGCAAGTGCCCAGTCACCACAAACTCCATTGATTTCCTTGTGACCACTCGCCAGCCAGTGACTCACCAGACATGTTGTCAGGGAGGTAGCTGTGGAAGGTGCACAGCACTGAAA
The DNA here is from genome assembly GCA_028752905.1 of Cladorhizidae sp. MBARI D1340-BT2. Lineage (NCBI taxonomy): Eukaryota > Metazoa > Porifera > Demospongiae > Poecilosclerida > Cladorhizidae > Cladorhizidae sp. MBARI D1340-BT2. Next base: position 53,889,351 of record JAQNBH010000016.1, on the reverse strand, counting down.
AACAACCTGAAGCATTCACCAGAGACGAGAAGATGGACGCCACTTTGAAGCTTTTTAAGGCTCCAGGATCTGGAGTACAAGCAAGGCCACTGTGAGTGACATACCAGAAGGAAAAAAGCCAAAATGACCCAAAGAGCTACAGGCCAAATTCCTCATTGTACCGAGCATTGCAAGGCATTAGACCTTAGAGAAATGGAGCAGACTGCAGACCACATCATTGGAGACTGCTCATTGTACCTGCTCCAAGTGGCGTGCAAAGCCTGAAAGAGAAATTGACCCGGCAACAACAATGAATTGGGCTCCTGAACTTCAAGTTCGGTGTCTAATTAGAGGAAAAGATATCAAGAAAATAAACCTGTTGAATTGTGTGCATCCATCTCACTTGTCCATTTCTCTGTGGCACACGCAGAGCTATAAGGATATTCCATCGCATCAAGAATCAGAGTCTCCTTGGAGGAGGAATGGCCATACAAGTTTGAGATTGAGTTAGAATGCCTGGGAGGAGTCAGTTGCGATGCTGTGTGGGTCGATTCAAGGGCCTAGGCCAAAGATTTCATAGCGAGATGTCAAGGTTCCTTTGGAACCAATGACTCTACTGGTAGCTGGTTCGTCGTTGGAAGTTCTCCACACCTCTGGGAATGGTGGCAATGGGAGACCTCTCACACCTCGCATTACAGCTCTGCTTCGGTGAACTCCTGTCGCAATGTCTGAACTCTCCCAAGGCAGACGATTGAGATTTCATCTGTTCTTTCAGGCAAGTTTGTACAGATCTTCCCTCCTCGCATCAACAACTCAGCTGAAGTCTGGTTAGACCAAGCTAGTGGAGTTGCTCTGTCAATAAGTGTTTCATGTGAGGATCATGGGTCTCTTTGAGCAGCTCTCCCTGTGGCCCATTGCTCTAGAGATGCCACCAAACAGTTACCATTCACTTCTTGGCAAACTCTATGACCGATCTTGACCCCTGTCACTAATGCTTCTCTGCTATCCCATGTCAAGGGAAGAGAATGTCTCAAGACCCTCTTGCTAATGTCACTTAAAGAGTTTCCCACTAATTTGATAACTTAGGAAGGCATGGTATTAGTTCCCACAAGGAGATCATTTACTCCAGTGAATGGGTCAGCTGCCACTCATTGCCATATAGTCCATGGTTTCCTGGGTTAAAGGTTCACTGTCAGTGACACAAACTTAACAATTTTCAATAAATTCCTTGATGCTCTGGAAGAGACCCTGGCCACCACACAGACAATGTCCCCCTCAGACGACATGCCTTGATGACCCTGGTGAATGGCCTCCCGAGTTCCCTTTAGACAGCATGGAAGTACACTGTGTGTCCTGAACAGCAGAAATTATCAGAGACAATTGGCTATCTTCGCCTTATATGTTAGTTGCTGGCCTTACATCGTTTTTCCTGTAACCATCCACACTGGCTTAGGATCACTGAACAGGTAGAAACAGAGCCTCATCTGAAGGTCAATACTCTTCCAAATGCATCTAGCAGGTAGGAGACTAAATGGTAACCTCCACAAACCTCTGGTCTCCTCCTACCACCAGGCCTGATTCTTGGAGTGTGAGGGTACTGATGTGTGTATCTGTCATGTGCACACGTTCTCATCACATGACGTTCTGCACGTGAGCAATGACACAGTTAAACCCGGCGAGCCTCAGACGAAGGCAATGTATTCTTGAAGGTGGTCAAAGTGTTTGTTTCTTAGGAACGGAAAGAAAGGCTAATTGTGGCCGGTCTCAATTCCAGAAGACTTCTTGCGTGCCTAGGTAGTGCCAGAGCTTCTTTCTCGATCTATGTATGCATATCCACGTTCTCTCTCTGTCATTACACAACACAAAGATGGCTTCCATAAAGCTTTGAGAGAACAGCTCCTGACAAAGGGATGGGGCATCAACTGCGATCTTGGAGGGGCCTGTGTTTGTGCCGAGCCCCAAGTCCAGCTGCAGTTCATTTCCATTTACTCTTTGAAGGGAAGTTCTGCCCGATTTCTGGAAAATTCTCCACGAACCCTAAAAATTGCTTTTAATTCTGGAATCTTTGTGGGTGCTTTCATCTCGACGATGGCTGATGTATTTCCTGGACCTACCTGGCTTCCTTCCTCATCTAGCAAATGACCAAGAAACTGCCTGCCTATAGCTGTTGACTGTTGCTCCTCACATGGCCACTATCCTGTCCTCCTTTAGCTGTTTGTTGAAGTAGTTGGACTGCTTCACATTGTCTGTGCTCCCCCCCCCCTCCCCGCCCTTGCAGTCTAGTGTCGTGTTCGTCTTGGTTTCTGTTGAATACAGATATCGTATCACACAAGTGACCCTGTTTAGTCTGTCCAGAACTCGGCCCATTATTTTTTGTGTGTGCTCTGGAGTGCTAGCTACCCCACAGGGGGGGGGGGGGGGGGGGGGGGGAGCTTATTCAAACACCACCTTCCATAATGTCATGAATGCTGTGAATGAGCTGGATTCTCTGGCCAATGGGATCTACCAGTATCTGCAATTTGCATGCAAATGAAATGGCCTTTTCACTGGCTAGCCCATCCCATTCGCCTTCAATGAAGTATGCACATCATGAAACATATTCAGTCCTATGGCTTGAGGTCCACACACATGCACATCTCTCCCTCCTTCTTTGCAACCATTGTCATGCCAACACACCAAGAAGTTGGTGCCTCAACTTTAGAATATCATTCCCATGGATTCCACTCTGTCAGGTTCTGTGTGGGTAAAGGCACACGTCTAAAAGTACATAACAAGTGTAGGACGGCATGTGCCCATTTTGACAAGAATGAGCGATTTCAGACAGTTTTTCCTCAAAACGCTCAAAAACGTCCCAATTGAAGCAAAAAAGAGCTTCTTTCGGTTAAAGAGTAGAAACAGTTCCATTGTCGGAGTTTGATATGATGCTCTTCACTGTTTCCCAGACCATTAAAAACTGATGAGAAGTGGCCTACTAATTCTCTCTTGCTCGCTTTGCACTGCCCCTTCCAGCAGCAAGGCTTTAATGTAGTTGGCAGGAAGTCCAAGCAGGTTTGGCCCTCATAGCTGACCTATCATCAGAGCAAAGGCTTCCCTGTAATTATCCAATTACCTTCAAAGGTTTTGTGTGATGGTCTGTAGAGTATCTTCTTGGGTGTTACCAAATCTTCCTTCCCACAACTTGATCTGCTTTTCAAACCTCTGCAACCTCTGCTTCACTGTCAGTTTCAAAATTTGTGTTCTCTCCCGACTCACTGTGGAGAACCATGTGGTCCCTGACTGGCATCTGCCATGCATGGGAGAGCTGGCCCTTCTTCCCACACTAGTGGATGTAGCATCCTTGGTGGAAAGTCTCTCTCTCTCTCATGCTGTTCTTTGCCACTGCACAGCTCGAGTTAATCATTGGTTTTCTTCCAGTCTCCATGTTGCCAGCAACATGCCTGCAGCTGTTTCCTATTGCTTCCACATAGCCACTATCCTGTCCCGCTTTAGCTGTACTTGCTGATATTGGACTTCCAGGCTCCCTGTTGCTGGGCCATTGCATCACTGCCACCATGTAGGGGTATAGTCGAACTTGAAGGGGGTTGGTGGGTCAAGCCTGATGCAAGCATTGCATCACTGCCACCATGTAGGGGTATAGTCGAACTTGAAGGGGGTTGGTGGGTCAAGCCTGATGCAAGCACTGCAGCACTGCCACCATGTAGGGGTATAGTCAAAACTTGAAGGGGGTTGGTGGGTCAAGCCTGATGCAAGCCATTGCATCACTGCCACCATGTAGGGGTATAGTCAAAACTTGAAGGGGGTTGGTGGGTCAAGCCTGATGCAAGCATTGCATTACTGCCACCATGTAGGGCTATAGTCAAAACTTGAAGGGGGTTGGCGGGTCAAGCACTGATGCATCACTGCCACCATGTAGGGGTATAGTCAAAACTTGAAGGGGGTTGGTGGGTCAAGCCTGATGCAAGCATTGCATCACTGCCACCATGTAGGGGTATAGTCAAAACTTGAAGAGGGTTGATGGGTCAAGCCTGATGCAAGCATTGTAGCACTGCCACCATGTAGAGGTATAGTCAAAACTTGAAGGGGGTTGGTGGGTCAAGCACTGATGCAAGCATTGCATCACTGCCACCATGTAGGGGTATAGTCAAAACTTGAAGGAGGTTGGTGGGTCAAGCCTGATGCAAGCATTGCATCACTCCACCATGTAGGGGTATAGTCAAACTTGAAGGGGGGGGGAGGGGAAGTTTGACTGCCAACAATATTCCATAATCACCACATGCAGAATGGATCACTAATGATAGAACTGGTATTAGGTAAACGGTTACCACAGCGGGGAAAGTTAGGGAGGGAAGAGGGAAAGAAGAGGTGGAAAAAGTGACCGTGTGTGTGGGGAGGGAGGGGAGGGAAGAAGAGGCGTGGGTATGAGAGAAGGGAAGGGAGAGTTGGATGAGGCAACGGGAACACATGGGAAACATCTCGTGTGGTTACAATCTACAACACATGACTTCTAGACATCCAAAGTGCAAGAATATTGCACGCCTGAAAAGACTCAAATTCACAAATACTTGTAAGATAATATGTGCTTCCCTCTTGACCTTGTTCAGGGGCAAAGGTTATCATGATTGGTAAAGGGTCTGTCTTACGGTACTCATTATAGCTCCGGTATAATTATGCTCACTATTTGCAGTCGGTTCTTGACCTCTTTGGTAGGCGGAGGCTTGAACAAAAGGTGATACCTAGTGGGTTAGAATGAGCAAATCCTTTATCACCAATATCATCAGCATTGTGACCACAGGGTTACCACCTAGTCACCAATATCATCAGCATTATTATCACAGGGGTAACTTGTCACTAAGATCACCATCACCACCGGATTGCTAACTTATCACATTATCATCATTATCACCATCACCACAGAGTAGCCAACCATCGTTATCACCATCACCACAGGATTGCCAACTTATCACCAATATCATCATCGTTATCACCATCACTGACCAGCATCACATCAGGATTACCATAACTTTTGTGGACTTGAAATGATCTGTAACTTCCGTGTGTGGGTGTATGCACCACGACTAATTATTTATTATTAATTACTGCCATCTTGGTCATGCATAATGGTCTAAAAGTTTGACGATCACTTCATCTTCTCTCCTCAGCAGGGACAGAGACTTGCGGAGGTGCTTTTAAAGAATCAACAGTCTCTCTGTAATGTTCCAATCTTGGTTTGCCTGCTTAGAAACTTGACAATGTCCTGTGAGCTTGCACAACATTTGCTTCCTCAGGGAGTGGCTTTGTTGCATCTTTTTCATTTGGTGTGACATTTGTGTGGGTGGCATGGAAGTGTGAGACAGCGAGAAAGTACGTGTCCCATGCCAAAAGTATGAGAGTTGGCAACCTTGTTACCACCACCATCATCATCATCATCATCACCACCATCATCATCATCATCATCATCACCACTGCCGCTTCATCATCATCATCATCACCACCACTGCTTCATCATCATCATCATCATCACCACCACCACCATCATCATCACCATCATCACCATCATCACCATCATCACCATCATCAGCATCATCATCATCATCATCATCATCACCACCATCATCACCATCATCATCACCATCATCATCATCATGATCACCACCACCATCACCATCAGCATCATCATCATCATCATCATCATCATCATCATCATCATCACCACCATCATCACCATCATCATCATGATCACCACCACCATCATCACCATCAGCATCATCATCATGATCACCACCACCATCATCACCATCAGCATCATCATCACCATCATCATCACCATCATCATCACCACCACCACCACCACCACCACCACCACCATCACCACCATCATCATCATCATCATCATCATCATCATCATCATCATCACCACCACCACCACCACCACCACCATCATCATCATCATCATCATCATCATCATCAGCACCATCATCACCACTACCCCTCTTCATCATCATCATCACCACCACCACCACTGCTTCATCATCATCATCATCATCATCGTCGTCATAGTTACAGGTTGACCTACTTTTCTCCAGTTTCCGGGTCAATTCTTCTCAAAGAAAGCCTTTCTTCGATGGACTCTTCAGAGATGTTGAGAAAGAACACCCTATCATAAAAGAAGACATAAGTATAATAGATGGGAGCAGACATTCAGCTGGAATGCTATTGGTTAAACTACTCTCACTGGCCATGCATACATGCATGGAAAAAGAGAATGTCTAGTCAAATATCTTTGTATAGATTGCTCGCCTGATGGAGACTGAAGTACTTCACTTGGAACACTGCGATAAAAATCAAAAGCCGATTGAAAGGGATATCCACAAAGTATTTGGAAATGTTGGCTGCAACTAATTGCTCCAAGTTGGCTGCAACTAATTGCTCCCAGTTGGCTGCAACTAATTGCTCCCAGTGGGCTGCAACTAATTGCTCCCAGTGGGCTGCAACTAATTGCTCCCAGTGGGCTGCAACTAATTGCTCCCAGTGGGCTGCAACTAATTGCTCCCAGTTAATCGCTCCTGCAACTAATCGCTCCTGGTTGGCTGCAACTAATTGCTCCCAGTTGGCTGCAACTAATTGCTCCCGGTTGGCTGCAACTAATTGCTCCCAGTTGGCTGCAACTAATTGCTCCCAGTTGGCTGCAACTAACCAACTAATCGCTCCCAGTTGCAACTAATCGCTCCCAGTTGGCTGCAACTAATTGCTCCCAGTTGGCTGCAACTAATTGCTCCCAGTTGGCTGCAACTAATTGCTCCCGGTTGGCTGCAACTAATTGCTCCCAGTTGGCTGCAACTAATTGCTCCCAGTTGGCTGCAACTAACCAACTAATCGCTCCCAGTTGCAACTAATCGCTCCCAGTTGGCTGCAACTAATTGCTCCCAGTTGGCTGCAACTAATTGCTCCCAGTTGGCTGCAACTAATTGCTCCCAGTTGGCTGCAACTAATTGCTCCCAGTTGGCTGCAACTAATTGCTCCCAGTTGGCTGCAACTAATCGCTCCCAGTTGGCTGCAACTAATTGCTCCCAGTTGGCTGCAACTAATTGCTCCCAGTTGGCTGCAACTAATTGCTCCCGGTTGGCTGCAACTAATCGCTCCCGGTTGGCTGCAACTAATTGCTCCCAGTTGGCTGCAACTAATTGCTCCCAGTTGGCTGCAACTAATTGCTCCCAGTTGGCTGCAACTAATTGCTCCCAGTGGGCTGCAACTAATTGCTCCCAGTGGGCTGCAACTAATTGCTCCCAGTTGGCTGCAACTAATTGCTCCCAATTGGCTGCAACTAATTGCTCCCAGTTAATCGCTCCTGCAACTAATCGCTCCTGGTTGGCTGCAACTAATTGCTCCCAGTTGGCTGCAACTAATTGCTCCCGGTTGGCTGCAACTAATTGCTCCCGGTTGGCTGCAACTAATTGCTCCCGGTTGGCTGCAACTAATTGCTCCCGGTTGGCTGCAACTAATTGCTCCCAGTTGGCTGCAACTAATTGCTCCCAGTTGGCTGCAACTAATTGCTCCCAGTTGGCTGCAACTAACCAACTAATCGCTCCCAGTTGCAACTAATCGCTCCCAGTTGGCTGCAACTAATTGCTCCCAGTTGGCTGCAACTAATTGCTCCCAGTTGGCTGCAACTAATTGCTCCCAGTTGGCTGCAACTAATTGCTCCCAGTTGGCTGCAACTAATCGCTCCCAGTTGGCTGCAACTAATCGCTCCCAGTTGGCTGCAACTAATTGCTCCCGGTTGGCTGCAACTAATCGCTCCCGGTTGGCTGCAACTAATCGCTCCCGGTTGGCTGCAACTAATTGCTCCCAGTTGGCTGCAACTAATTGCTCCCAGTTGGCTGCAACTAATTGCTCCCAGTTGGCTGCAACTAACCAAGTAATCGCTCCCAGTTGCAACTAATCGCTCCCAGTTGGCTGCAACTAATCGCTCCCAGTTGCAACTAATCGCTCCCAGTTGGCTGCAACTAATTGCTCCCAGTTGGCTGCAACTAATTGCTCCCAGTTGGCTGCAACTAATTGCTCCCAGTTGGCTGCAACTAATCGCTCCCAGTTGGCTGCAACTAATCGCTCCCAGTTGGCTGCAACTAATTGCTCCCGGTTGGCTGCAACTAATCGCTCCCGGTTGGCTGCAACTAATCGCTCCCGGTTGGCTGCAACTAATCGCTCCCAGTTGGCTGCAACTAATTGCTCCCGGTTGGCTGCAACTAATTGATCCCGGTTGGCTGCAACTAATTGCTCCCGGTTGGCTGCAACTAATTGCTCCCGGTTGGCTGCAACTAATTGCTCCCGGTTGGCTGCAACTAATTGCTCCCGGTTGGCTGCAACTAATTGCTCCCAATTGGCTGCAACTAATTGCTCCCGGTTGGCTGCAACTAATTGCTCCCGGTTGGCTGCAACTAATTGCTCCCGGTTGGCTGCAACTAATTGCTCCCGGTTGGCTGCAACTAATTGCTCCCGGTTGGCTGCAACTAATTGCTCCCGGTTGGCTGCAACTAATTGCATCCGGTTGGCTGCAACTAATTGCTCCCAGTTGGCTGCAACTAATTGCTCCCAGTTGGCTGCAACTAATTGCTCCCAGTTGGCTGCAACTAATTGCTCCCAGTTGGCTGCAACTAATAGCTCCCAGTTGGCTGCAACTAATTGCTCCCAGTTGGCTGCAACTAATCACTCCCAGTTGGCTGCAACTAATTGCTCCTAGCATCTCCCAGCTTGCTTGCTTGTGGGAAAGTCATAATGGACGCACGACTCACAAGATTTAATCTCGGGTTCTTCAGTTGTGTGATGAGATCCCAATGACAATGGGGGGGGGCAGCAGATTATTTTATAGCATTTTACCACGCTCTCTCTTCCTCTCTCTTCCCTGTGAGCGCAAGAGGCTTGCCAGTGAGACATTGTTGGGCATTTTTGATCCTACTTTAATTAAATCCGTCCAACTATTGACATGGGTTCGCTAAAACAGGTTTATAAATCCAGATTGAGCGTGCTTAAAAGTGACTGGATATGGGTTAGAGTCTGGGTAAAAGCTTCGCATTTTAACGCTTATGGCTCAGAGTTTTCTAGCTGTGCATGGCACATCTGTCTATATGTGTGGCTATGCATGTAGTCACCGCTTGACCTGTAAAGGGTCGCCCTAAAAGGGTCGCCCTAAAATAAAATGTTTGAAAACTGGAAATGGTCATCATGATGAAAAGGAAAATGGCTTCAGGTTCATAGATCAAAGAAAACATAGTGGTGGCAAGAGTGAGAATGAGCTCATAGTTACATAATTTAGTGGCTGTCAGGGAAAGGATGCTGGAGTTCACATGGTAGGGAATTGAAGTGAAGATGAGGTTATGTATACAAACAAAGCGGAAACAAAATTCCATTTACTGCACATTTGTTGCTGCCACTCCCTCAGATGGTGAGTGCAAGAGAACACTACAGAGATGGTATAATGAGGAAGCTTATTTTCAATGGAGGAGGGATATATGTGCTAATAAGAACATGCTGAATGCGTAAACAATCGAGTAGACGAACCATCTCTTAAGAGGATGTCTGAAGGTCTCATTAGCTTCCTTGTGCATGGCTTCAGTAACTCTGACAAGCTAGAAGGCTCTGTCTTACTTAAGACCTAACTCTTCCATCTTCAGGGGAAGCTGCTACTGTTAGAAAAACCCTCATCTCTTCCACAGGCAAATTGACAGTCATTACTTTGCAAGCTATCAGCCTTAGCAGCTGGAGTCTATAGCATTATCATCATGACACTATCAATTAATGAGCAGCAGGTTTAGGGCATGGAGAGTGTAGTTAGGGCAGGGACTAGGGTAATGGCTAGGCTAGGGCAATGGCTAGGCTAGGGCAATGGCTAGGCTAGGGCAATGGCTAGGCTAGGCTAGGGCAATGGCTGGGCTAGGGCAATGGCTAGGCTAGGGCAATGGCTAGGCTAGGGCAATGGCTGGGCTAGGGCAATGGTTAGGCTAGGGCAATGGCTGGGCTGGGGCAATGGCTAGGCTAGGGCAATGGCTAGGCTAGGGCAATGGTTAGGCTAGGGCAATGGCTAGGCTAGGACAATGGCTGGGCTAGGGCAATGGCTAGGCTAGGGCAATGGCTGGGCTAGGGCAATGGCAAGGCTAGGGCAATGGCTAGGCTAGGGCAATGGCTAGGCTAGGGCAATAGTAAGGCTAGGGCAATAGTAAGGCTAGGGCAATGGCTAGAACAATGCCATCTATGATTTCACATACAGATCAAGACAGGTAACAGAAGGCTGGGCAAGGTGCCTCAGCTGGACACACAATGCCTTCCACTCACATCCAGTGGACTGTTGTTAGTGCTAAAAGAGCTATGCCATAAATCTGGGATGTCTTACACTGAGAATATTTCATGTCATTATAAATGGAACAGCAATCTTTTAGCTGCTCCACTCTGACTGTGGCCTATTTCTCTGTGTCTGATAGTATGGGGTTACTAACCATCAGTTCACTTCTTGAAGCCAGCACTTCTCCACTGCTGATGAGTGAGTACCTGAACAATTGAACATTAGCTAACTACGCTGCCTTATAAGCCTAATGTTGCACGTCAATGCTCCACCTCAGAAGCACCGCTCTTATCTCTCTGTGCTCCTAGCTGAAGAGAGAGAGGCAACATAATATTCTTGGTAGTTGGTTAATGATGATGGAAGCAGGACTTGTCAAAACATAAGTCTGTGTACACGGTACTCAACTGATGAATTATAAACTAGGTAGACATTTAAACATGTTTAAAAACTGGTAAGTGGATATCAAAAGGTAGACATTTAAAAACTGGTAAGTGGATATCAAATTAATAATAGTTAGGTAGATATTTAAACATGTTTAAAACTGGCATGCGGATAGCTATCATCAAGTTTGACGTATCCATCTGTAATAGTTAAATCCCATTACCACTTTTTTGTCTCTCTATATGCTGCTATTGTTCTGTTATTAGAGTCATCCTTCATGTCTATTATTGAAGTCATCCACAGTGTCCGTTATTAGAGTCAGCCCCCTTGCGGGGGACAGCTACTGCTTGCTTCAAAATCTGGGCAAGAGTTGCAAAGAATAACTCCAGCAAACACAGTTAACACACATACACGCACACACAAAACACTTCAGGGTCAGATGCAGGAGTTTGAAAGTGGGATGGGATGCTGGGGCTGAATGGTCAGCTGTTAAATGGCTAAGCTGCTAAGTAGCTAGAGAGTTCACAGACTAACATACATACAAGATGATGTACCAACACATGATTGAAAGAGGTGAGTGTCCCTCCTTCAAGAGGGAGGGAGGGGTTTTTCTGAGGAGGATCTAGAGATTCCCAAATAACCCCCCCCCCCTTCCCCACTCACGATATCCATCCCTGCACTCAGGACAGGTTTTCAGCACTACCAAGAAAAATGGGGTTGGGGGGAGCAAGTGAATGAGGCTGGCATTACCTGTTGGCTTGCTGCCCCTTGTCGGCCAGAAGCTGTGCCTGGTCTCTGCTGAGAGGGAAACCGTGCAGCACATAGCCACGTGTCATGCAGTCCAGCAGGTTCAGACGTCGCAACAATACAGATACCACCAAGTCGTCCGGGACTAGAGGAAGAAGATGGAGTGACGTAGAGGAGAGAGGAGAAAGAGGTGTCAAAGGTGGGCAAAACATGAGAAAACTGAATTACTAGATTTTTAGCAGAGGATGTAAAATGCAATGATAAATTTCTCTGTGTATCAGTAGTGGTTGCAACATTGCAAAGCTACTATTTAATGTTGCCTACACACACATGTGTCTAGTCGTCTTCTATCTTGCTGGCTCAGCTAATAACTGCTTTGGGGACACTTGAGCTGTCGTGTCTAGACGTGCTTAGCACACCAGAAAGCGATGCTGTAGTTTGGGGAAATATAACTGCTAAATTTTTCATGAGAATAAATTTCGTTGTGCCAAATTTTCATTCCCACAAAAAAATGACACATGGAAGGAAAAAACACTTTTTTTTAAACTATTTTTATTAACATCAACGGTGTCAAGTGTAGCACGAGGGTAGAGATGGATATGTTGAAAGAACCTGCTGTACTCATGGCTATCATGTCCACTAGAGATGGACATGTTGAAAGAACCTGCTGTATTTGTGGCTATCATGTCCATTACCTCATCTGGTGGCAGCCATTGGAGAGTAGAGCTAATACATGAACGAGAGCCTCATAATGCCAATGACAGGCACACAGATAATATGGCGTTATTCTTGTCATTCTTCTTCAACCTCTTCATTAGCTGCTGCTCGCTGCGAACTAATGCATGACACACGGACACATGCCTGAGCTCTTTCCATATATGTCACTCGGATGTTCTAATCAAACATAGATTTTCATGAACAATGGAGAAAATATCCCAAACTAGGTATACATATATATATAGGAAGGGCGTCAGCAACAACAACAGCAACAACAACAACAGCAACAACAAGGAGAGAGAGAGGGGAGAGACCAGAAATACCCACTCGGTAATCCCCTGGCAAGAAAGGGCTTCATTGCGAGAGCCACCTTGCTCTCCGAGGCCAGAGTTCGTTTGAGGAGGACACGAAAGTCCACCTCTACCAGATGGTAAGCTGTGGCCAGCTGGGCGGCTAGGAGACTCTTGCCACTCCCTGTGGGTCCCAGCAGAAGCATGCGGGGGGTCCTCGGTGCACATGTGCGCCTCACCGTGCACAGGAAGCTGTGGACTGGTACAGGAAGTGGTCATCATTACTTAAGCATGTAATCATATGCACGTCTCGAAATGTTGTTCAGCATGACAAACAAATGATAAATAATAGCAACAACAATAACAATACCAATCACTGGGTGCTAGACTATTATTGAAATAATGATTCTTATCTTTTGCGATTACCCTGTGCCACATGTGTTGAGCAGGGTGGAGGGATCATGTCAGTGTTTAGATATGTTTGTCTGCACGTCTACATGTGCACGCACACACACATGCATGCACACACATGCACATGCACACACATACACTCACACAAAACAAAAAAATTATGGATTGACTCGTCACAAAGGAAATATAGGCCACTAACATTTATAGGACCCTTTACCTATTCAAAGTTATTCTTAGAGGTAAAGGGTCCTAAGATGGTTGGGTAAATTTTTCTTTCTTTTCTTTTTGACAAGGTTGGGTTTTTTCTTTCTGTTCTCTATGAAGGCTCTGGTCAGGCAGCCTCCTTCCAACCAGATGTCTATGAAGGCTCTGGTCAGAGCCTCGTTCCAACCAGGTGTCTATGAAGGCTCTGGTCAGACAGCCTCCTTCCATACCAACCAGATGTCTATGAAGGCTCTGGTCAGACAGCCTCCTTCCACACCAACCAGGTGTCAATGAAGGCTCTGGTCAGACAGCCTCCTTCCACACCAACCAGATGTCTATGAAGGCTCTGGTCAGGCAGCCTCCTTCCACACCAACCAGATGTCTATGAAGGCTCTGGTCAGGCAGCCTCCTTCCACACCAACCAGATGTCTATGAAGGCTCTGGTCAGACAGCCTCCTTCCATACCAACCAGATGTCTATGAAGGCTCTGGTCAGACAGCCTCCTTCCAGATGTCTATGAAGGCTCTGGTCAGGCAGCCTCCTTCCACACCAACCAGATGTCTATGAAGGCTCTGGTCAGACAGCCTCCTTCCACACCAACCAGATGTCTATGTAGGCTCTGGTCAGACAGCCTCCTTCCACACCAACCAGATGTCTATGAAGGCTCTGGTCAGATAGCCTCCTTCCACATTCCACACCAACCAGATGTCTATAAAGGCTCTGGTCAGACAGCCTCCTTCCACACCAACCAGATGTCTATGAAGGCTCTGGTCAGACAGCCTCCTTCCACACCAACCAGATGTCTATGAAGGCTCTGGTCAGACAGCCTCCTTCCACACCAACCAGATGTCTATGAAGGCTCTGGTCAGACAGCCTCCTTCCACACCAACCAGATGTCTATGAAGGCTCTGGTCAGACAGCACACCAACCAGATGTCTATGAAGGCTCTGGTCAGACAGCCTCCTTCCACACCAACCAGATGTCTATGAAGGCTCTGGTCAGACAGCCTCCTTCCAGATGTCTATGAAGGCTCTGGTCAGACAGCCTCCTTCCACACCAACCAGATGTCTATGAAGGCTCTGGTCAGACAGCCTCCTTCCAGATGTCTATGAAGGCTCTGGTCAGACAGCCTCCTTCCACACCAACCAGATGTCTATGAAGGCTCTGGTCAGACAGCCTCCTTCCACACCAACCAGATGTCTATGAAGGCTCTGGTCAGACATCCTCCTTCCACAGTTCAGCCAGATTGAATCAGTTCATATTGTTGGTGGTAATCTTTTAACTAATCTTCAGTCAGGCTCAACATCGCACACGTACACACACCTACGTCCATAGTGTTGGTCGTCTTTTACCAATGTTTTACTGAATCAAGAAACCGATTAGTCACTGAAATGAATTGGAGAATTTAGCTATGCAAGTTCAATGTGAGAACAAGGTAGACAGCTCCTGAAGATGAATTTCACGGGTTTTAATAGTTCCTGGAAGGGGGGAGTTGCCAGTTTACATCTTGTGATGTGTTGAGGGCACACTGGAGGTGTTTTGGGTGTTAAATTCAGACGTTTAGAATGCTAAGAAACTGCCAAAGCAAGTTTTAGCATCAAGATATGAGCTTCCCTGTGATGTGTTTTAGGTATCCTCTATTTGAAATAGGGGTCAGGGGTCACACCAGTACAGGGAGTGCCGTTTCATATTGTCCAATCATGAAATTTTCTATTCCAGCCTTGTACTACAGCAGGGGGGGGGGGGTGGGGGGGGGGGGGGGGGGGGGGGGGGGGGGGGGGGGGGGGGGGGGAAAGGAAAAATAATAATAATAATAATAATAATAATAATTAATAATAATAATAATAATAATAATAATAATAATAATAATAATAATAATAATAATAATAATAATAATAATAATAATAATAATAATAATAATAATAATAATAATAATAATAATAATAATAATAATAATAATAATAATAATAATAATAATAATAATAATAATAATAATAATAATAATAATAATAATAATAATAATAATAATAATAATAATAATAATAATAATAATAATAATAATAATAATAATAATAATAATAATAATAATAATAATAATAATAATAATAATAATAATAATAATAATAATAATAATAATAATAATAATAATAATAATAATAATAATAATAATAATAATAATAATAATAATAATAATAATAATAATAATAATAATAATAATAATAATAATAATAATAATAATAATAATAATAATAATAATAATAATAATAATAATAATAATAATACCACAGCAGGGGGGGAAGGAAATTAATAATAATAATAATAATAATAATAATAATAATAATAATAATAATAATAATAATAATAATAATAATAATAATAATAATAATAATAATAATAATAATAATAATAATAATAATAATAATAATAATAATAATAATAATAATAATAATAATAATAATGGTAGTAATAATAATAGTAATAATAATAATATAATAATAAATAATATTAATAATAATAATAGTAATAATAATAATAATAATAATAATAATAATAATAATAATAATAATAATAATAATAATAATAATAATAATAATAATAATAATAATAATAATAATAATAATAATAATAATAATAATAATAATAATAATAGTAATAATAATAATAATAATAATAATAGTAATAATAATAGTAATAATAATAATGCTACAGTCATTTATACATATCTACAGGCAGACTAGACCTTAATTAATTACAGGAATTATGGCTCTACCTATTTCAGGTATACAACAGCGGAAAGAGCTGGGTGTGTACATGTGCTCTATGGACAAGTTCCTGTAGCCTTAAGATTCATTACAGTTCTGTTATTACTAAGCTGTGTGTATGTGTGTATAGAGTTGCAGTTGTAACCCAAGGCTATAATAACTGTTGTTGTTTTTTCTCCCTGCCCTGCTTAATTGCAATTAACACCGCCTAAAGGATGGATGTTAATCTTATAAGCTTACCACACCTACTTTACTGTGTGCCCTAGCCTCTCTCCTTGTTAAGCATTGATGGTGACTATGTCTCCCACCTGCTCACAAGTTTGTGATTCTTTCATTTCTGGCAGACAAGACAAATTTGTAGATGGCGTGTCCATATACAACACTCTCCAGGCTCTGCCCAGCAACAGTTCAACCAGTCACCATCCCTTCTAGCTATCTGGGTGCATGCACTCGATGATCCTTACCTATGGGAAATTGATTATGTCTGTGGCATGGGTTAAGCTCCTGCTCGGTGTAAACAGCCACTTCTTTGTCGACTGCCACTACAAGTGCCCAGCTCAACAACCAGCTATTGACAGTAATTAACCACCAGTGAATCCCACTCTAAATAGAGCCCACGTCAATACCCTCCAGAGCAGCATTGTGGTGGTGGGGTCTGACGTGGTGTCAATAGGGTGCCAGTTCCGCTGTGCTTCATTGACCAAGCCTTTGCACCTTTCCTATAAACACCTCAAGGCTCTCACGGTCTCCAAGTGCTGACGTCCCCTCCTAGTTGTTATTGCTATTCAGGTTGTCTTGGTTCTTTGTTAGTCTATGCATATATAGACCTTGCTATGCAAACAGGGCGGGCTCTGCCTCTGTTCGGCAGTCTCATTTAACCTCCTGGAATGCTGAAGTGCATACACAGTCTTGTGTGCTCAAACAGGTATGCACCTAGTGTGAGAGAGCAAGCCAGACTAATACTATCAGGAATCTATCGCCGGCTTGATTAGCACTGTGGTTGGCTCGCACCGTGCAGGTGTGAAGTGGAGAAGCTGACATAAGTGTGCGTCATCAGTACACGCTGCATATAACTATCACATCAGCAAGTCAGTCGTTTCTCGTGATTTGATTGGATAATTTTGTATCCTACCCTCTGCAAGTGACGTCTCTGGTTATACGGTACTATGCATGTGTGAGTCATCTGGCTGCCATGGAAACATTATGGCATCACTTTGCCCCCCCCCCCCCCCCCCCCCCCTCTGGCCTGGCATAATTGAAATAGTTCAATGCTTCACTGGGGTATAACAAGTTTCGTTACTAGGCTCTGTTTAGGGTGAGGTAATCGCCATATCACACCCAACCTTACCCAATAACTATGTGTATCTGCGTGTCGTGTATAATTAATTATTAGGGAGTGTGCTAGAACTCCCTGTATTGCTTTCACCAACTTGCAAAAATGGCAGACAGCAACCGCCCCCCATTTTTAAATTTTTTATTTAGCTCAAGAATCAGCTAAAACTCATCACATTGGCACCTTCTTAGCTGCCTAAACGGGTTCTGGCACCTTTATCCACAACAAAGACTCCCAGTATGACTTGAATCCCTTGCTAAGCTAGTAAACCAGTTGACAGAAAAATCATAGAAAGTGTGAGATGAATCTTAAATTTATCAAGCATCTATCTATGTATCCATCTCTGTTTCCCCCCACACATAACGTGCGTGACAGGTCTATTAATAGAATGTTTAGTAGCACAGGGCTACAAATCACATCCATGACTAATCTGTTTCTCAATAGGTACGTGCAACAGGTCCATTCATAGAATATTTAGTACCACAGGATTCCAAATCACATCCATGACTAATCTGTTTCTCAATAGGTGCGTGCATCAGGTCTATTAATAGAATGTTTAGTGCCACAGGACTCCAAATCACATCCATGACTAATCTGTTTCTCTAGGTGCATGCAGCAAGTCCATTCATAGAATGTTTAGTACCACAGGACTCCAAATCACATCCATGACTAATCTGTTTCTCAATAGGTGCGTGCATCAGGACCATTCATAGAATGTTTAGTACCACAGGACTCCAAATCACATCCATGACTAATCGGTTTCTCAATAGGTGCGTGCAACAGGTCTATTCATAGTTCCACAGGACTCCAAATCATATCCATGACTAATCTGTTTCTCAATAGGTGCGTGCAACAGGTCCATTCATAGAATGTTTAGTACCACAGGACTACAAATCTTCCAGTGCACATCCACGACTAATCTGTTTCTCAATAAATACTGGATTAAAGTCTCTGGTAAAGATTATCCAGTGGGTTCGGCAATGATGCAATCAAGCTAATGCATGTGCATTATTATTCGATGATGCAATCAAGCTAATGCATGTGTATTATTATTTGATGATGCAATCAAGCTAATGCATGTGCATTATTATTGGATGATGCAATCAAGCTAATGCATGTGCATTATTATTGGATGATGCAATCAAGCTAATGCATGTGCATTATTATTCGATAATGCAATCAAGCTAATGCATGTGCATTATTATTCGATGATGCAATCAAGCTAATGATGTGCATTATTATTTGATGATGCAATCAAGCTAATGATGTGCATTATTATTTGATGATGCAATCAAGCTAATGATGTGCATTATTATTCGATGATGCAATCAAGCTAATGTATGTGCACTATGATGCAATCAAGCTAATGATGTGCATTATTATTCGATGATGCAATCAAGCTAATGCATGTGCATTATTATTGGATGATGCAATCAAGCTAATTATTATTCGATGATGCAATCAAGCTAATGCATGTGTATTATTATTGGATGATGCAATCAAGCTAATGATGTGCATTATTATTCGATGATGCAATCAAGCTAATGCATGTGCATTATTATATCAAGCTAATGCAGGTGCATTATTATTCGATGATGCAATCAAGCTAATCATGTGCATTATTATTCGATGATTGGAGGAGGAGCAGTGTGTTGATTGGAGGAGCAGGGTGTTGATTGGAGGAGCAGGGTGTTGATTGGAGGAGCAGGGTGTTGATTGGAGGAGCAGGGTGTTGATTGGAGGAGGAGCAGGGTGTTGATTGGAGGAGGAGCAGGGTGTTGATTGGGGGAGCAGAGTGTTGATTGGAGGAGCAGTGTGTTGATTAGAGGAGGAGCAGTGTGTTGATTGGAGGAGCAGTGTGTTGATTGGAGGAGCAGGGTGTTGATTGGAGGAGGAGAGGGTGTTGATTGGAGGAGCAGGTGTTGATTGGAGGAGCAGGGTGTTGATTGGAGGAGCAGGATGTTGATTGGAGGAGGAGCAGGGTGTTGATTGGAGGAGGAACAAGGTGTTAATTGGAGGAGCTGGGTGTTGATTGGAGGAACAAGGTGTTAATTGGAGGAGCAGGGTGTTGATTGGAGGAGGAACAAGGTGTTGATTGGAGGAGGAGCTGGGTGTTGATTGGAGGAGCATGGTGTTGATTGCAGGGTGTTGATTGGAGGAACAAGGTGTTGATTGGAGGAGGAGCAGGGTGTTGATTGGAGGAGGAACAGTGTGTTGATTGGAGGAGGAGCAGTGTGTTGATTGGAGCCGGGTGTTGATTGGATGAGGAGCAGGGTGTTGATTGGAGGAGGAACAAGGTGTTGATTGGAGGAGGAGCAGGGTGTTGATTGGAGGAGGAACAAGGTGTGATTGGAGGAGCAGGGTGTTGATTGGATGAGGAGCAGGGTGTTGATTGGAGAAACAAGGTGTTGATTGGAGGAGGAGCAGGGTGTTGATTGGAGGAGCAAGGTGTTGATTGGAGGAGCAGGGTGTTGATTGGAGGAGGAGCAGTGTGTTGATTGGAGGAGCAAGGTGTTGATTGGAGGAGCAGGGTGTTGATTGGAGGAGGAGCAGGGTATTGATTGGAGGAGGAACAATGTGTTGATTGGAGGAGGAGCAGTGTGTTGAATGGAGGAGGAGCAGGGTGTTGATTGGAGGAGCAGCAGGGATTGATTGGAGGAACAAGGTGTTGATTGGAGGAGCAGGGTGTTGATTGGAGGAGGAACAAGGTGTTGATTGGAGGAGGAGAGGGTGTTGATGAGGAGAAGGGTGTTGATTGGAGGAACAAGGTGTTGATTGGAGGAGGAGCAGGGTGTTGATTGGAGGAGCAGCAGTGTGTTGATTGGAGGAGGAGCAGGGTGTTGATTGGAGGAGGAGCAGTGTGTTGATTGGAGGAGGAGCAGGGTGTTGATTGGAGGAGGAGCAGTGTGTTGATTGGAGGAGGAGCAAGGTGTTGATTGGAGGAGGAGCAGTGTGTTGATTGGAGGAGGAGCAAGGTGTTGATTGGAGGAGGAGCAGTGTGTTGATTGGAGGAGCAGTGTGTTGATTGGAGGAGGAGCAGTGTGTTGATTGGAGGAGCAGGGTGTTGATTGGAGGAGCAGTGTGTTGATTGGAGGAGGAGCAGTGTGTTGATTGGAGGAGCAGGGTGTTGATTGGAGGAGGAGCAGGGTGTTGATTGGAGGAGTAGTATGTTGATTGGAGGAGGAGCAGGGTGTTGATTGGAGGAGCAGTGTGTTGATTAGAGGAGGAGCAGGGTGTTGATTGGAGGCAGCGGCTGACCCTGCATGGGTGCAGTCAACATTAGCTGGCATATGTTGTTAGTGAATAGTGGACAACAAGAATTTTTTAAAGGCCTGGAGATCACCAAGCTCCGAGCTGGACGTTAAAGATTTCTGACTTTCAACTATAATAATTAATTACTCAGAATCAATAAAACTAACAAACAAACAAACAAACAAAGACGACAGCTTTTGACCTGTTAAAAAGGAGAGGGAAAACAAGACTGTACACATGTAGACCACAACCAGTTGGAAGACCCTTTACCATTTAAAATCATGTACATCAATATTGTACAATAAATGGTAAAGGGTCATCTAACTGGTGTGGTCTACGCGGGTAGTCTGTTTTCTAACGAGATCCAATACAGCATTCTCGTGTGACTTATGTTTGTCCAACGAGAATCATCACTTTTAGCTCTATCACAGCCATTTGTCTGCATAATTTTTTAAACATCTGGGACTCCTCCCACTTCAGGTATATATGGTTTTTGATCATGCTTACTGTGCAGTAACAAAACAGCTTGTCACGAGAGTGCACCACACAGCAGGTCAGTTAATCTCGCGCAGCACGGGCTACAGGTGTCTTGCGGAAGTGTTCTTGTTATGGATGCAAACTCTATGGAGTATCGGCCATGCAGTGTCATCGACCTTTGCCCCCACCCCATCCCCACTGGTCTGCTGTCTACTGCTGCAGTATCAATATTCTCCTCACACTTCTCTGGTTCGTGACAACCCTTTACCCATGCTTAGTGTTTGGGGTGAAGGGGGGGCAAGTGTCTATGGTCTCTGGCGTATGTGACTAGAATTTGACACTTTACCTAGGGCGCTAAGTGGCAACAAAACTGTTGGACGTTTTTTTTTGCACTTAAAGTTTTGCACTTGTGTGGGCAATAACCCCTATAATGAAGTCACTTGTGTGGCAATAACAAGTGACAATAACCCCTATAATGAAGTCACTTGTGTGGCAATAACCCCTATAATGAAGTCACTTGTGTGGCAATAACCCCTATAATGAAGTCACTTGTGTGGTAATAACCTCTATATATACCTATATACAACAAGGCTATAATGAAGTCACTTGTGTGGCAATAACCCCTATATGCAACAAGGCTATAATGAAGTCACTTGTGTGGCAATAACCCCTATATGCAACAAGGCTATAATGAAGTCACTTGTGTGGCAATAACCCCTATATGCAACAAGGCTATAATGAAGTCACTTGTGTGTCATAACCTCTATATATACCTATAATGAAGTCACTTGTGTGTTAATAACCCCTATATACAACAAGGCTATAATGAAGTCACTTGTGTGGCAATAACCTCTATATATATCCTATATACGACAAGGCTATAATGAGGTGCAAATGCCAACATCAAAGTTCAACTTTTCATCTGATAAATCACACATCAAAGTGCTAAAATATTCAACTAATCTCCTTGCCACTTGAGATGTAATCAGCATTGAGAGCAATCAGATAAGGCATGTAATTAGTTACGCTGACATAAGTCGTCTATGCCAGAGACACAAGACCTGCTGACCTCAATGATGGTATGAGGTAAAGGGTTAGCAATGCCGTCCCTACATAGCACATGGGCAATGGATAATTTGTGTTAGGATGTGGCACCATTGTGAGGCTATGAAACTATGATCGTCTTCACATGCATGCATACTTGTACGACAGCGTAACATAATCCGATACTTTGTCTTGGTAATTTAGGGTCGAGACAAATATGTGACCATATCTAATTATTAAGTATAAACACGATGCACGTACCGGCTGAATCTTGGTGACTATTTTTAAACGTCAAATAATATTGCACAAGGCTAACTTAGTAGCAAGAGTGGCCAAAGATCATGATCTTGGCAGTGTATATGGTTTAATATTTAATATATGCTACCTCACTGTCTCATCAGCCTATCTAGATATTGTGCTCAGCTTTCCTGCTCTCTCTTTTAATTATAGCTTGAAGGCTCTTCTTCGATCAGTTTTTCTGATTTGATTGACAACGTTTCAACTGAAATACTTCAGTCTTCAGCAGAGCATTTCGGTTGATGCACTAGCAATAAATATATATATATAAGCTGATTGAAAGGGAAGCTGCAGAAAATTTGAATGATATCAGCTGAAAATACTTGTACAAATCTAGACTGTTGATGGCCTTGCTATCAGCCTCTGCTACCCATCTCTCCCTGATGTGATTCTCACATTTCTCTCAGTGGCTGGACTGTGTCGTTGGCGCGTGCGCGGCGAGCGCTTGTGCTCCACCGAGGTTGAATTGTTAAGATTGTTCTCGCCATTGTTTTCTCATGCGTACTCGGAGGTCCTACAATATACAAACGCATACATGATACATTTTAACACCTTTGAGACTATGTCTCGGAACTTTGGCGCCAAGACAGAGTGCAATTAGACCACCCATTTCACGTGTCGTGTACATGGTAATCTTAACTGCTCAATGTTGGATATTATTGACTGAGCCCACCCAACCTAATTCTAGCTAATTGGCGCCACTTATGGTACAACCAAGGATTGGGCACGAGGCTCCATGTGTGGTCTCATTATCACTGCATTTTTTAATGTGGTTTGTCTTCTTCTTCAAACATGGGATGACTTAGTTCCATCTTAGAGGTTCGGGTTTCACGCTTTAGTGTCAATTTGAATTGCCAAAAGCAGGTCAACAACATTTAGACCCTCCCACACCCTTGATTGCTTAAAAAGAAGATTCCATAATATGTTAGTATGGAGCGAATCGAGGGCGGAGACTGACCTTGAGCAAATATATCACCAATAGGCTGGTCAGCGTTAAATGTCTTCGACACGTCAGAGTAGCAGGAGAGAAGGTCAGAAGTGTGGCGATGATAAAGCTTAAGTGGTTTCTGGACATTTTTCTCTAGCCCTCCTGGTTCCTCTTCCAGCCGCTGCGCTACGTCGGTGCTTTTTGGAGGCACAAAGATCACATGGTACACATCTACAGAAAGAAAATGAAAAAACACTGCACATACAATGAGTAGGCTTGCCTCCAGTGATGGGATCTATCCTCTTGCCCGAGTAGCGCTCCATTAGAACCGCATCTGGGAGCGTGAGGTGAACTACAGTAACATAGCAGCAATGAAATCACACATCTCGTTAGTTAAGATCAATTAGGAACTTCTCATGTTGTACCTCTATCCATAACCAATTAGGAGCTGAACTACAACAAAATATCAACACTGCAATCACTCAACTAATTAATAAGAATTACCTTGAGCTTTTCACTCTTTCCAAAACTGATTAGGAGCTGAACCATAGCAAAATATCAACAGTGCAGTCACTCAACTAATTATCTCACTCAATAAAACTAATTAGGAGCTGAACTACCAGCAAGTTATCAACACTACAATCGCTCTATAATTAGTAAGAATTACCTAGGAGCTTCTCACCGTTGGACCTCATTCCAAACTAGTTAAGAGCTGAACTAGAGCAAAATATCAATACAGCAATCACTCAACGAGATTGCCAGGAGCTTCTCACTGTTGGAACTCGAGCCAAAACTAATTAAGAGCTGAACTACAGCAAAATATCAACACTACAATCGCTCTATAATTAGTAAGAATTACCTAGGAGCTTCTCACCGTTGGACCTCATTCCAAACTAGTTAAGAGCTGAACTGGAGCAAAATATCAATACAGCAATCACTCAACGAGATTGCCAGGAGCTTCTCACTGTTGGAACTCGAGCCAAAACTAATTAGGAGCTGAACTACTACAGCAAAATATCAGCACTGCAATCACTCAACTAATTAGTAAATATTGTCAGGAGCTTCTCTGTGGGACCTCCATCCAATGGGACCTCCATCCAAAAACTAACAACAACAACAAAAAAGGTTTTCTATACATGTAGTACCCATGTATAGTTGGATGACCCTTTACCATACAATCACAATATTGGTGTGCCCAGTGTTGTCTATGGTTGAGGTCCCCACCTTTTTGACGAGTCAATTAAAAAGTGTTTCTGTTTGTTTATTTGTTGTTATTGTTGTTGTTGTTTATTGTTTTTGTTGTTTATTGTTGTTATTGTTGTTGTTTTACAGTTGAACATGTGACAAACCAAACAGCAGCAACAACAACATAATATGTGAACCACTTCTATTAATTAAATACTGTATTTGCCTTATTTTTAATTCGTCAGCACATACCACACCTTGTTGTTATCAGCCAAGGATCAGCTACAGACAGCCTAGGCACAGGAGAACTCCAGAACCTTCAAGGACTAGGCAAGAGTTGCACAGGAGAACTCCAGAACCTTCAAGGACTTGGCAAGAGTTGCACAGGAGAACTCCAGAACCTTCAAGGACTTGGCAAGAGTTGCACAGGAGAACTCCAGAGCCTTCAAGGACCTGGCAAGAGTTGCACAGGAGAACTCCAGGGCCTTCAAGGACTAGGCAAGAGTTGCACGGGAGAACTCCATAGCCTTCAAGGACTAGGCAAGAGTTGCACAGGAGAACTCCAGATCCTTCAAGGACTTGGCAAGAGTTGCACAGGAGAACTCCAGATCCTTCAAGGACTTGGCAAGAGTTGCACAGGAGAACTCCAGAGCCTTCAAGGACCTGGCAAGAGCTGCACAGGAGAACTTGAAAACTCACAAAACATAGCAGATGTTATTCTGTTCCATGATTATTGCTAATTACACATTCATTTATTGTGGTATAGTTTCTTGCTTGTGCTTAATTTTGTTAGGAGATGAATGGAGTCACGCTTTCAAGAATTACAACCAATACCTAATTCTAATTATAGAACAGCATGTGATCTCTTGATTGCATCATCGACCACAAGCCTTACACACGCCTCTTTTCTGCAACTGAGAAACAGTCTCTGCAAGGCATTGGAATATCTGAAATGTTTTAGTGCTAAACTCATTATGATGCATGCAGGTGCTGACACATGAAGATCGTGAAGATGAATTTCATGGCTCCTTTCATACTTCTACAGGGTTTTTTCTGGTGTGCTGATTCACTACCTTAGAGAAAAATTCAAGGGAATGCCTAAGACTGTTTGGAGCTGAAAGCCCCTCCATTTGGTCAGCTAAGAAATGCCGAGGTGTGTATTAGCTGAGATAGCAACAAGCCTTGTTTGTTGTTGTTATTGTTGTCGTTTTTTTTTGGGGGGGGTGAGGGGTGGGGATTATCATCTTAAAGAGCGGATCAAACCAAGAGAGGGAATGCTTGCGTACGTCCTGATTATGAGTTAACTGAAAGAGCAAGCTAGCGTGATCATAGACGGGGGGAAATGGCACAACGATTATAGGAAAGGTAATTTTTCGATAATTGTGATTGACAATGGCTAATGGCTCAACTATTGTTCGTAACTACAGTCAGCAATACAACTCTGTTATGGCTGGCCACACACTATTATGGCTGACTGGCAGTCGTAATGGTTGCTAGTGGCCAGGATTCTCCAGGTGGAGACTTCCTTTTTCCTAGTTTGACACACCCTAAATTTATGGTGACCACACCCAGCTCTGACTGTATGCTAACTAAATGCTCTGTCTAAACCAAGAGTCCTTTTTTAAAAGGTCTTCCAAAACATATCCTATGATTGCTTCCTCAGGATGGCAGTAAGAGAACACACCTCACTATAGTCTCCTCAAATTATCCCAGAATAACCCTAGCCTCAGTCCTGGCCCTAGCCCTAGAATAACCCTAGCCTCAGTCCTGGCCCTAGCCCTAGAATAACCCTAGCCTCAGTCTGGCCCTAGCCCTAGAATAACCCAAGCCTCAGTCCTGGCCCTAGCCCTAGAATAACCCTAGCCTCAGTCCTGGCCCTAGCCCTAGAATAACCCTGGCCTCAGCCCTGGCCCTAGCCCTAGAATAACCCTAGCCTCAGTCCTGGCCCTAGCCCTAGAATAACCCTAGCCTCAGTCCTGGCCCTAGCCCTAGAATAACCCTAGCCTCAATCCTGGTCCTAGCCCTAGAATAACCCTAGCCTCAGTCCTGGTAGCCCGAGAATAACCCTAGCCTCAGTCCTGGCCCTAGCCCTAGAATAACCCTAGCCTCAGTCCTGGCCCTAGCCCTAGAATAACCCTAGCCTCAGTCCTGGCCCTAGCCCTAGAATAACCCTAGCCTCAGTCCTGGCCCTAGCCCTAGAATAACCCTAGCCTCAGTCCTGGTCCTAGCCCTAGAATAACCCTGGCCTCAGAATACCCTTAGCTCTATCCCTAGAACTTAGCTAGACCTAACTATAACCTTAGTCTTAGAACACTCCAGCCTATCACTGATTCCAAGGTCCAAGATCGGCGCAGTCAGTCACATCCAGGGTAGTCCCCCAAGTCTCACGGTAATCCTGGGATGTCTTAGGAAAGGTTGTGGACATGCATGGCAGTCTGCATCCCACGCCACCAGTTCAACTGCCAGCACCATGATAAGTCTGCATTGTCATGGAGATGCAGGCTTCCCATGGATACTGGCAATTAAACTGTCCACACTGACAATCAAACTGCCAGCATCCATGGGAAGTCTGCACAACACTGAAAGGTTAAAGGAAGATGCCATGTTTAGCATATTTGGCCATCACAAGGTGGTGGATGCTGAATTATGAGGTGCTGGAGCTTCCAAAAATTGGATTGTTCTGTAATGAGATTCATAAAGCAAAAAATCCCATAGAAGTCTACTTGCAAATGTTGTGGTTTTCCTTGTTTTGACACATGCCACCATGTGGAGTTAGAGTTTCTGATGGAGCAGAGATGGAAGGTACTTAGGGTTGACCAACAGCCAGCACCCATGGAAAGTCAGCTTTGCATACTGATAGTTTCCCAGAACGAAGAAGCCATAAATCCACCCTGCACTTTGTATATACGAAGAGCTAGGCGTCATCACAACTAGAAATCCCATGGATGCATACACCTAAGGACACCCTCAAGTGAATTATTACTAGATACAATGACTTTCAATTTTAAATTTACACACTCCATGTTTTGACTAGGGTATCTAGCCGAAACTTCGAGTGAGGAAATTTCAGTTGATTATCGAGAAAGTCAACTAAGTCAACTAGGAGTTAGTTGAAAATGATCACTATATTGCACAGATCATTCCTCTCCTCTGTGTCTCTCACCAAAGTGTGTTGCCATGATTCCTTCCATTTGAATGGCCAGTGCCTGCAATTTCAGAAGATAATGAATAGAGCACTTGACGAATAAGATGGGCCAGGCATCCATGAATCATGCTGTCAGAGTTTGATGGGCAAAGGGTTAAAATAACAGCTTGGGTTAGTTCACGATCTTGTTGGTGGTCCACATGGATGCTAACATGATGATGTAATGCTGACATAATTAAGCTAACCTGCAGTTTTGTTCTTGGGAAGCCCTCTAATACCCAGCCCTGCAAATAGAGAGAGAGACAGAGGTGCGAGGTAAGCAGCTCTGGTCATGAACAGATATAGGATGAGGCCAGAGGCCCAGCCAAACAGAGTAGTGGTAGAGTAACATAAAATTAGTGATTAATTTATTTGGTCTACTATGCTAAAAAAAAAACAACAACAACGATGGTGATGTGATAATAATGATAATAATAATGATGATGATGATGATGATGATGATGATGATGATGATGATGATGGTAATAATAATAATAATAATAATAATAATAATAATAATAATAATAATAATAATAATAATAATAATAATAATAATAATAATAATAATAATAATAATAATAATAATAATAATAATCATCATCATCATCATCATCATCATCATCATCATCATCATCATAATAATCATCATCATCATCATCATCATAATAATAATAATAATAATAACAACAACAACAACAACAACAACAATAACAATGATGATGATGATGATGATGATGGTTGTGATGATGATGATGATGATAATGATGATGATGATAATAAATAATAATAATAATAATAATAATAATAATAATAATAATAATAATAATAATAATAATAATAATAATAATAATAATAATAATAATAATAATAGTAAAGAAAGCAGTGCATCGTTTGGCAAGAGAAAGTGGGGTGGAAGGGAAAAAACGAATCATGTGACTTCTACTTGATCCCTAGTTTCATTAACACTATCATAGGTAAAGCACGTCCATAACTCGGTATACTACGTAGAGCAGGAAATCTCGATTTAGATTCATAACATAATATGCCATGCAAATCTCATTAAAAAGCTCACTCACTTTCAAGGGAGTAAATTTCATTGTAACTACGACCAAGTGAAAAGGACGAACGAATACTAAAACCACCACCAAATGCATCACCACCACCACCACTGTCACCCCCACCACCACCGTCACCACCATCAACACCAACACCACCAAAAACAACGACAACAACAACACAAGGACAACATGGAATTCTAATTTTTTTAAACCTTGGATCTCATTAAGACCACATCACCTCACACCTTGGTCCTGCAATCCCTGTCCTTGAATCTGTTCTTGAGAAGTTTGAGCCAGAGCTGGTCCGGGACCTCCCTGCCCTCCCCCTTCAGAGCACGGACCTGCACCCAAAGCATGTCCCTATAAGCCACCTCACACGAACACCAAGATAACAACAACTTCTTGGATTTCTCTTTCAACTTGTTTGTAACTTCACACTGCCCATAGCAGTAAGTGTGGATGACTCGCAGTCTAAATTAAATTTGTTACATACCATCAGGTGAGAGCCAGGCTTTGAAGTCACATGATAAATGCCTAACCCGAGATGTGTGTAGAAATACCATGCAGTTACTTTGTACAGACCCACCTCATCTCCCTCGGAGGTCATGTCATCTGCTAAAACGTCCTCCATAGAAATGTGGACAGCCTTCAGCTTATGGGCAGCAAGCTTGCTCTGATGAGGGAGGTAACCAGAGAGAAATTAATATCATAGAAGAAACTCTGCAATTTAATTACTTGCAATGAAATGAGCAAGCTAAAAAAATGTACAAACTGACAAACATATTGAGGGACCGTGGTCCTCAAGAGTCACTGCGGCTGGGAAGCTTCGAAGCCAACAAGCACCCAGGTCTTAGAAGATGTGCATTCCCTTGTACAGCTCAAATTTGGTAGTCCGGAAAATATCTGCTGCATGCAAAGGGGGGAATTCTGCATGCAAGGGGGAAATTCTGCATGCAAAGAGGGAAATTCTGCAAAGGGGCAAATTCTGCATGCAAAGGGGGAATTCTGCATGCAAGGGAAATTTTTCATGCAAAGAGGGGAATTCTGCATGCGAAGGGGAAATTCTGCAAGTAAAAGGGCATGCAAAGGGGGAAATTCTGCAGGCAAAGGGGAATTCTGCATGCAAGGGGAATTTTTCATGCAAAGGGAAGAATTCTGCATGCAAAGGGGGAAATTCTGCATGCAAAGGGGGAAATTCTGCATGCGAAGGGGGAAATTCTGCATCATGCAAAGGGGGAAATTCTGCATGCAAGGGGAATTTTTTATGCAAAGGGGGGAATTCTGGAATTCTGCATGCGAAGGGGGAAATTCTGCATGTTGCAAAGGGGGAAATTCTGCATGCAAGGGGAATTTTTTATGCAAGGGGGAATTCTGCATACAAAGGGGTAAATTCTGCATGCGAAGGGGGAAATTCTGC
This sequence comes from Cladorhizidae sp. MBARI D1340-BT2, assembly GCA_028752905.1. NCBI lineage: Eukaryota > Metazoa > Porifera > Demospongiae > Poecilosclerida > Cladorhizidae > Cladorhizidae sp. MBARI D1340-BT2. Next base: position 53,859,352 of record JAQNBH010000016.1, on the reverse strand, counting down.
ATGTAAAAGGGCATGCAAAGGGGGAATTCTGCATGCAAGGGGAATTTTTTATGCAAAGGGAGGGAATTCTGGAATTCTGCATGCAAAGGGGGGAAATTCTGCATGCATGCGAAGGGAGGAAATTCTGCATGCGAAGGGGGAAATTCTGCGTGTAAAAAGGGCATGCAAAGGGGGAAATTCTGCATGTAAAAGGGCATGCAAAGGGGGAAATTCTGCATGTAAAAGGGCATGCAAAGGGGGGGATCTGCACGCAAAGGGGGAAATTGAACCATTAAAATGTGAATTCATCATTACCACGTGAATGCATCATGACAGTGCTATCATCAAGATCCTTACCAGGGTGTGTTGGCCAGAAGCAGGTGGTCCATATATCACCGCCTTCGGAACTAGTAGAATTTAACAACACCAGCAGGTGATTAAGATTCCTTCTGTGCATTCAGAGCATGTGCAATCACATATCAGTGTTTGGGTATGATTCAACAAAACGAGGGTGTCACATGAAGTCTATCCGACATTCAACATTCAAGCACATCCTATTGCACCAAGTTATTTAATTTTGCTAGAAGAATGAATGTATTTATCAGCACAACTACTATGCATTTGGAAGGCCTAATAGAATTCCATATGAGGAGGCGAGCGATTACAGAAGAGAGTCAGACAGGCAGTGGTTTGATCTCCCTAGGCTAGCCTGGGCCAGGACTAAATTTGGCCCCAACATTGGAAATAATGCGAAGCTAGCTCTTTTATGCAAGGTGGAGGTTCCTTTGGGATGGGAGACCCAATTGCACTAAGGGCTCTTAAAACAAATGATATTGTTAATATTGCCTCTCTCTAATGTAAGGGATGTCCAGCACTGCTACGAGCTTTTCCAGGCCATCCCGACATTCCTGGGATACTTGGGGCTGTCCCCAAAATATCTCTAATGATGGGCACTGACTATAAGTAAGGATCCCTGAATACTAGTATCAGTGTCACTGGTGGGGATGTTGTTCTTAGACATCTCAAGTATCTAAGCATACAAGCAGCTTGAACTATAAATGTGCACTTGTATCCTGGGATTCTTGAAACTATCCTGGGATGTCCCTACAGAGGATGACTGACTAAATCCAGGAATCTTGGGATGTTCTTAGCCCCTAGAATAACCCCAGCCTAGACTAAAGATTAGCCCTAACTATAGCCCTAGCCTTAGAGCTTCCACCCACAGAATATCCAAGCACTAGCCTTTAGATTAACTTCAGCCCTGGCCCTAGAATACTCCTAGCCTCTACTCATAGAACATCCTAGCATTAATCGTCACTCCTAGTCCTAACCCTGATTCCTGATGTAGGGACTTACATCCTAGGATCCCAAGAATCAAAATCCGAGCAATCCCAGACGAACCTATTTAGGAGATTATAATCACCTTCTCAATAATCAACTTCAAATTGTATTCACGCGACGTTTCGACTAGATGCTCTAGTCTTCATCAGGACATTCATTTGATGAAAGCTAGAGCATCTAGTTGAAACGTCAAGTGAATACAATTTGAAGTTGATTATTGAGAAGGTGATTTTAATGTTTTATGTCAACTGAGAGTTCATTTGAGTATTTAGGAGAGGTTATGCCCGTACTAGATGTGAATGTACCTCCTGTAATTCCTTTTAATCCTCCCTCCCTCCTTCAACAAGCATCCTCTGTATATATGTGATGTGCTTTTATTAGAGCCTCTAATAGAGCTGAATTTTAGCTGTGCAGAAAGATGCACGCACACATCACACCCTCTCAACCCCTCTTCCTTATCTATGACCATACGGGTATTCCTGTAGCCTCCCATGTCACCACAACTGAACACAGACGCAGCATGAGATTATAAAAAAATGCAAACTGTCTCAAATGTCTGCTGGCTCTTGTCGGCCAGCATATCAAGAAGGTATCCATCCCTCTAGCACTCAGACAATTCTGTCACCAAGCACAGCCTGTTGGCCTCAATTCTACAATCCCACCACAATCAAGTATTTTGGTAACTAAGAAAGGACCTGCTAAGACCATTGCTAGCAAAATAACAGGAAAAACACAAATGTATTCTGTGTAACTACGTAGTAAATGCTCACCATCGTCTTTTATATGACCAAGGAACTCGTGCAAAAAAGCTAGAGGATCTGGTGGTTTTTCAACTAGAAGCTCTCTCATCATTCTTTCATAGAGCTCAAAGATTCCTTTCTCCTCAGCATACCTGCTGAATTCTGTGGGAATACGCAGAGGCCTCTTCAAAGCATCCATAATTCGACTATGGTCGTGACTTGTTTGTTAGTTGTCATGGCAATGTGCAATCTCTCAGCTAAAATTTAAAAACGGCGACCCGCCTGGCGCGCCCCCTTAATACTGAGCCCCACCCCCGAAGCCCGACTATAAAAATCAGTAATTTTGTAGGAGCAGTAACTTCAATTGTCACTTATGCTTCTTACACGACAGTGATGCCTGCCTTTCTCGAAACAGTCAGGTAAATAATATTGATCAACAATAAATTTTTAAGTAACCTTCTCAATAATGAACTTGAAATTGTACTCTCTGGGGTTTCGACTAGATGCTCTAATATATTTTGGTAGATGTTTTCTTAAGTCACAGGCTAGCCAAATGTTAACTTTGTAAGACCTCACTCTCACTCTATTAGCATAAAAACCAAAGTGGGGAATTGTTTAAGCTGTGTACCTTCCTACTTCCAGATTCTACATCTTCCCCCTCTTCGCAATCGCTATGACTGCAACTACAAGGGTAAGAGCTCATAGTAAGCTTGCACAAACCATCTTATATTTTACATGTGTTTCTAGGCAATACCCTTGCAAGGCCAGACAGCCATGCAAACATGGAGCGAGTGGTCTGAATGGACTGCATGTTCGAAGACTTGTGATGCTGGTATTTCTACACAGACAAGATCATGCCTGTGAGTTCTATGAAGTAATATATATCCATGCAGTAATTGCAAAGGGATCAATAGATTTGAGATCTTCCATTGATTCAATCAGAATATGAGGAAGAAGATGCACATTACATGCACTTAGTATTATAACACACAGAAATGCTGCCAGTCCATGATAGTAGTTGGTTTACATTTGACAGCCTATTAAGTGATGTTCTAATTGTATTTTTACAGATGTTTGTTATGTAACTATGCCACAGCTATTTCCTATGCTTGTTTGAAGCAGATTCCCAATCAGAAGGTGTCCACCAGCTGGTAACACTAAACTTCCACTATAAGGCAAAGTGGGTGTGATGTGATCATGGCTTCACTTCTGATGTGGGGGTATTATGACAGTTCTGAAAACAAGATTTACTTTTAACTAGACTTTTGACTTCCTGCACAAATCAAAAACGCATTTTCCCCCTTTATTTGGAGTCGTTTTATGAGTGCTTCTTGCTGTTCAAAAACTTCTACTACAAATTTGATTAGTTGCAGGTATTTCCATAGGATGACTCTTGCTGTTCTTGTAACATAAAATGTTCATGCATAGGTACGAAATAAAGTGGGATAAAGATAACGAGAGCCAATATGTACAACGCAATTAGGTGTTTGTCAACTAGATAAAGGATGTTGAGGAAGTGTGAGTGTAATTATCAACAACAACAATAGTTACAATGAGCATAACTACGACAAAGCAGCAAAAGCAGCATAAAAGCAACACAACATTAGCAGTAACAACTGCAACACAACAATAGCAGCAACATTGCAACACCAGCAACAACTGCAACACAACAGCAGCAACAGCAACTGAAACACAGCAGCAGAACAGCAACTGCAGCAACAACTGCAACATACAGTGTTTTCTTCTGCATCAACATTTCCAATATGCCATTATTGACGATGGGATATTATTTGTCATAATAACCTTCTCAATAATCAACTTCAAATTATATTCACTCGACGTTTTGACTTGATGCTCTAGCCTTCATCAGGAACTTGTTTCGACCAGATGCTCTAGCCTTCACCAGGAATAAGTTCCTGATGAAGGCTAGAGCATTCAAGTCAAAGCGTGGAGTGAATACAATTTGAAGTTGATTATTGAAGGTTATTATAATGTTATTATATCAACTGAGAGTTCATTGAGAGCTTATTTATTGTTGTATTATTAATTCGTACAGTTCCAACTGCAACAATAATGGGACACTGGACAAGAGGTATCAGTCATGCTGCATCCAAGTAAGTCAAAGCACATGATTGATATTCAACACTGAGCTAGAGGGATTTAGACTGGTTTGGCAATAATTATAACCTATTATCACGTTGGAAAAATACTTGAGAGATTATATTAATGTTGAATGTGTAAACTGTAGGAATGTATAGTAAAATCTGTTGGCGGGGAAACCCAGTGCAAGAGGTTAAATCTTCCTGGAAATTGGACATCAATATCAACAAGTGAGCTCATGTTCGTCTGCTCTGTGATGTTAGTCTGTGTACATATTAGGTTACTCTTGTGTGTGTAACTTCAAAACCCAATGTGGTGTTTGTGAGGAGGCATGTCAGATCCGGTTATATAGGTTGCCTCTATCTAGTAGCTACACTCTGCATAGCTAGCTAAAAGTCAGCATAGTTATATAGCTAGAAAACCGAATGGTCACTGCATCTCTTACTCCTGTGCTGCCTTGGGACTGACCTTTCGTCAGCTCTAACACGCCTCCACCTGCGAAACAAACTACTCTGGATCTTTCACTCAGAGAGTGACCACACCCACCTTAATGACTACACCCATTTTAATAACCACATCCAATTGACATTGTACTGAAAATATTTGTAATGCAGAAAATATTATTACAACCTTCCAAATACATCAGAGGATCTAGGATCGTCATGGCTATTAAACAATCTCCACCTCAAATGCATCCATTTTCACCTTGCTTGTCTTATGTGGAAATATTCTGCACTGCTCAATGTCCAACCCCTGGGGTAAGTTTTGACATCAAACGTAACCAAAACCTTTGCTGCCATCCGGGGGTGGGTGGAGTGGGGCGTAATATTGCTACCTGCATAAGATACTTGAATAGGACCTGCAAATTATATTAGTAGCATTCCCTCATGTTGCAGATACAAAATAAAGGTCTCTGGTGTTCTTGTTTTAATGTGTCTACACAATCTCAAACAACCTCCTGCCTACAAGGGAGAATAATAGTCCCAGCTTCTGCTTACAGAAATACTAAATTGTCAACTTCAATGAAGTTATTATGATTTGTTGCTATATAGTAGAGCTCTTTCTGATTTTTCATGCACCTCCTTTGTCCCCTCCTTTATTGATAGTCTTTTCTTTGCTTCTCCACATTAGTTCGAGGCATGGCTAGCCCTTTACATCCTCAGATCTATCAGTTGCTATTTATCACAACATCTCCATGAGTATAGGACTTTGTCATGACTGTATGTGCTCATATGTCCCAGGTTCCTTATTGCTGAATGTGCATTCCCAAATTAAAAAAACTCAATCGCCTGTTACATATATGTGATGCATGAGGCCGCCATTAATTGAGGGCGGTTGTTGCAGTCCAAGTATGGGTGACCAATCATTCCCATCAGGTTGCAAGCATCTTATCTCATCCCAACGAAATCTCAGTTGACATAAAACAATATTACAATGACCTTCTCAATAATTAACTTGAAATTTAGTCTTTTGACGTTCCAACTAGATGCGCTAGCCTTCATCAGGAATCTTGATAATTAACTTAAAATCTACTCACTCGATATAGTAGTACAATTGTCGAGAATCTTGATGAAGGCTAGAGCATCTAGTCGAAACGGCAAGAGATTAAATTTCAAGTTGATTGTTGAGAGGGTCATTGTCTAATCTCAGCCTTGCCACAATTATTACTGTACAGAAACAAGTGGCACCTCTTGTTGAGAAAGGCCTTTGATTGCACACAAAAATTGCACACAAAAAACCCTCAAAACTGGTAATCTTTTATGTTCTCTGTTCTCTGTGTAAATTGCATTATCCAATATATATATATATATATATATGATATTTTGTTGTTGTTGTTGTTTGCTGGTCATCAAGTCCCTTGAAGTGGACGACCTTGTCATTTACTTTACCTCATGGTTACTTGCTCAGGTGCTCGTAGCTGTACTGTAACCTGCAAGCACATGACATCTGATCCATCAAATGTGACGACGGTGCAAGTGACGGCTGCTCTGGGGACTGCCTGTCAGACTGACTTTGGTGGGAAAGGGACATGCCTGGAAACCCACTGTGCAGTAAGTAACTATCTGCTTCTTCTTCTTTTTTTTCCCTTTTTTTTTTTTTTTTTACCAGATAAAAAGACGAGCCTACAAAGTGTTGTCTCTTTATGGAAAATCCTGATCACATGACAAGGGCTACTACCAAAAGCTCAGCAACAAGGGCTACTACCAAAAGCTCAGCAATCATAGAAAATTACTTTCCATCTCACCAAGAGCATTAATACTTCTTCTCCATGAACCTGTGTAGCATGTTCCACGATACTCGTACAACCACACACCTGAATCTAGGTTATCAGCACTTGCGAACATGGTGAAGCATTTCAACTTGCGAATGCAAAATGCCAGCCTGCTTGCAATGTGTAGCAGGTCAACCTACCAGTGCAATAATGTAGTTATCATGACCAGCGTAGGTGGCAATGTGTATGTCTACAGCCCTAACAATGACTTGACTATCCCAAAAGGTCAAATACCAATGTCAATATTGTTTTGTTGTTTGCTTCTGATTGCTTGTGCTTCTCTCATAATATTTTCATTTTTTATTGTGTTGATACAATGGAAGTATCAATATTAAAATACTTCAGCAACCGTTCTTCTGGAAACTTGGCAAGCCAGTCATCGCATGTGACTCACACCTCACTGAACTGGAAAACATCTCCTTTAGTCAATAGATTAAATTTCCTGAACTGGAAAACATCTTTCTTTAGTCAACATACTAGATCGAATATCACACCTCACTTAACTGGAAAACATCTCCTTATTGAATTTCCTGAACTGGAAACCATCCTTCTTTCGTCAACATCGAATACCACACCTCAATGAACAGGAAACCATCCATCTTTAGTCAACATCGAATACCACACCTCACTGGACTCCAAAACATCTCCTTTAGTCAACCTATTAAATTTCCTGAACTGGAAAATATCCTTCTTTAGTTAACATTGAATACCATATCAATGCACTGGGAAACTTTTCTCTTTAGTCAACATGCTAGGTCCTTCTAATAGCATCAATAAAGACAATTATCACCATGGTAAATAATGAAATCATCTAAGCCTTTCATGTAGTGAATATTTTTCTCTGGAGAAGTTTCTGCAATACCTTTAATGGCAACTCTTCGCTACTTTCAGAAAGATTTGATTTTGTCTTCGACATAGACACAAGCAATAACCCATATCCTTCAGGGAATGTTGATGAGCTATGGAAAACTCCAGGCAGGGGGTGGGGGGAGGGGTGAGAGATATATATACGGCATTGAAAGGCCCAAATTTCGTTCTTTTCAATCTGTTCTAATATTGTTGATTGTTGGATAATCATGCACTTGCTAGAACCAGCAGTATTGACAGCTGTATCAAAGCATCGAGAAAAAATGTTGCATACAATTGCTAGAACCAGCAGTACTGATAGTCAGTATCAAATCCACACAAGGTGACTACCTATCCATGCTTGTTGTCATACAACCCATCCCATGCAGCCTGTCGGATGCAACAGCATCTTGGGGTCCAAGGCGGTGGAAGACAAGTGTCTCCAGTGTTCCCCGGTCACTGGCCAAGAATGTCTCAGCTATAGCAGCAATGTTCCTGTTACCTTGCACTCATTGGCCCTCACTACAGGTCAGTTTCGTCCTGTAAGATTGGAACCTCTCGGATGTTCTGTATTCCCCCCCCCCCCTAAGCCTTGTGCGTGTGTGAAGGAGCACTAAGCAACCATGTATCTTGTCAGTATATATGCAACCTCGCTAATCCGCTAATCCGAATGGAGATTAGCAATTATCCCATTAATACTTGCCATACCAATCCTTTTGTGGTGGCGTGTACAATATTTCTATGGGTTTAAATTTACAAGACAGTGTACATTGTTTAAAACCCAGCCTACAGTGAGCAAAGAAAGACTGACCACAATCACTCAGAAGAAGTTATTTCTCTGTTTAATACATTACATCATGTAAAATTATTACAACTATATTATACAGTTTGAGTAACTCATCAACCCGAACACCCCTAGGTATAGGCCCATTGGATTAGCGAGGCTGCACTGTATATGCTTATTTAATAAATAATAAAAATCTGAAATTCCCACTTGTACTAATGGCATTTACGTCTTCACATGCACAAAATGCCTGGGGCATCTTAAATTCAATTTAGAAGTTCAATGACTAAAAAATCCATTATGCACTCTCACCCTGGCAGGCTTTATCTGTAAAAACATTTCACTCGAATTATAGGCTATTATTGCTTTGCTTATGTGGTCGTGCCGATTCTGCACAAACTGAACAGCTAATTTGATTAGGGTCCAGTTACTTCTTGGTTGCTGAAACCGCAGAGCCACAGGCAGTTAGATAGGCAGGCGAGTTCATCTCACACAATGCGGTGTGTGTGTTCTATGAACAGGTAATAGTTGATGTGGTAGCTGACACTGTAGTCATGGTTACAGTGTTGTCAGCTAAATTGATTGGTCTGATTTGTGACATTCTTCAATATCCACATTAATCCTTCCGTTCAAAGGTGCCAGGTTACATGTTAATTGTTGAAAATATGGGCATGAAATTTCCAATGGTGAGGCTCTCTTCATTTTTTTTGAAGTGGGATCACACTTGCATAATTGATTGACACAATAACTTATGCAAGCTAGGAGACCAAAAGGTATCCAGGTGAGATGCGGATATGAATATTTGCATACATGTGTGTATGTGTGGTGTGTGTGTGTGTGTGTGTATTAATTATCTCTGCCTAAAAGGTTCTGTCTACTGTGTATAGTGGATGTTGTTGTCAAGTAAAACCACACACCCGAATGTTGTCTTTGTCATTGCTTTCCTCTGAGGTATATACCACATGGACCTATTCATCATCCTTCTTGCGCATGGAAGATGTTAGAGAGAATACCACCCGGGGACTTCAGCCAGGTTTTTGTGAGCTAATGTCGGAATGTTGCCACTGCAATTTGAGAGCACTGGCTCAGCTGGAGCTCTTACCTTATCTTCATTGAAGGACTTCCATCAAAGAACTTGCATCTTTGGCTTGAGACGGAATAGTTGTGCATAGCTTACATGCACTCACCGGACACTCCTTACCCCAGATCAATGTCTGATGCTCAAGTCACTGTGATCGCACATAATCCGAGCTGACTGCGTGCTGTCCCACCTAAAATATGCACATGCTTAGAAAGAGGCTCACTACATCATAATTCATATGGTTGGCAGCTGTGCAATCATGGTAAGCACAACACTAGTTCAGAACACTGTGAATTACTAGCGAGCATGTCATACACCAGAACAATGTAACTATTAATACATTACAAATATATAGCTAAAGTCTTTGCTAAGGCAACTTTAACTACTAAGCTAGGAAGTAATTTACCAAGCCTGTTTCATGCACTTATGGTGGTTGTCAGATAGTAAGGTCGCAACAAATTTCCTCCGCGTCAGACTCTTCCTCTGTCTGTTCTTCCTCAGAGCGGCATTCTTGGTCCATTGCTCTAACTCAATGCCTCAATGACACCTTCCAAGACCCCCTCCCCCCCCCCTCCCCCACACCCGCCCCCCAGGTTGTTAACCTCCTGCTGCAGGTTTGTCCAGGCCTCATAACCACAAGAATCAGGTCACAATGGAAACCAAGCTACCAATCTTAGTTTCTGCCTTGCAGATTGTGAATTTCCATTGCCAGACACTTTTATTTACAACATTGTCTGCTGATGGGATATCCCAAACTTGCTTGTCCAAACACATACACACACAACACACACACACACTCTTTTAATGGAACAACTCATTAAACACTTCAACCCATCTATTGGCTCAGCAAAATGCAGACACCAAAGGTCTTCATATTTCAGGCAGGCAAAACTCAGATAGGATCCTTCTTTATAGCCTATAATTAAAAGGGTTTTAGCCACAGCGTCATTGGTCTACAGACTAACCAGAGAACCAGACATTTGACTCCAACTCTTAGCAGAATTTAAAACTCTACACACAAAAAAGAGTCTAAACAACCAACTCCTTCTGCAGCAGCAGATGTGTTGCAACATGGACACCCAGAGATGGGTCAGGGGACACTGGACATGTTTCCTTCTGCAGCCAACAGATTGTTGCAACATGGACACCCAGAGATGGGTCAGGGGACACTGGACATGTGCAGCAACAGATGTGATGCAACATGGACACCCAGAGATGGGTCACGGGACACTGGACATGTTTCCTTCTGCAGCAACAGATGTGTTGCAACATGGACACCCAGAGATGGGTCAGGGGACACTGGACATGTTTCCTTCTGCAGCAACAGATGTGTTGCAACATGGACACCCAGAGATGGGTCAGGGGATACTGGACATGTTTCCTTCTGCAGCAGCAGATATGATGCAACATGGACACCCAGAGATGGGTCAGGGGACACTGGACATGTTTCCTTCTGCAGCAGTTGCAACATGGACACCCAGAGATGGGTCAGGGGACACTGGACATGTTTCCTTCTGCAGCAACAGATGTGATGCAACATGGACACCCAGAGATGGGTCACGGGACACTGGACATGTTTCCTTCTGCAGCAACAGATGTGTTGCAACATAGACACCCAGAGATGGGTCAGGGGACACTGGACATGTTTCCTTCTGCAGCAACAGATGTGTTGCAACATGGACACCCAGAGATGGGTCAGGGGATACTGGACATGTTTCCTTCTGCAGCAGCAGATGTGATGCAACATGGACACCCATAGATGGGTCAGGGGACACTGGACATGTTTCCTTCTGCAGCAACAGATGTGTTGCAACATGGACACCCAGAGATGGGTCAGGGGATACTGGACATGTTTCCTTCTGCAGCAGTTGCAACATGGACACCCAGAGATGGGTCAGGGGACACTGGACATGTTTCCTTCTGCAGCAACAGATGTGATGCAACATGGACACCCAGAGATGGGTCAGGGCATACTGGACATGTTTCCTTCTGCAGCAGCAGATGTGTTGGAACATGGACACCCAGAGATGGGTCAGGGGACACTGGACACGTTTCCTTCTGCAGCAACAGATGTGATGCAACATGGACACGGGACACTGGACATGTTTCCTTCTGCAGCAACAGATGTGTTGCAACATGGACACCCAGAGATGGGTTAGGGGACACTGGACATGTTTCCTTATGCAGCAACAGATATGTTGCAACATGGACACCCAGAGATGGGTCAGGGGACACTGGACATGTTTCCTTCTGCAGCAGCAGATGTGTTGCAACATGGACACCCAGAGATGGGTCAGGGGACACTGGACATGTTTCCTTCTGCAGCAACAGATGTGATGCAACATGGACACCCAGAGATGGGTCAGGGGATACTGGACATGTTTCCTTCTGCAGCAACAGATGTGTTGCAACATATGGGTCAGGGGACACTGGACATGTTTCCTTCTGCAGCAACAGATGTGATGCAACATGGACACCCAGAGATGGGTCAGGGGATACTGGACATGTTTCCTTCTGCAGCAACAGATGTGTTGCAACATGGACACCTAGAGATGGGTCAGGGGACACTGGACATGTTTCCTTCTGCAGCAGCAGATGTGTTGCAACATGGACACCCAGAGATGGGTCAGGGGACACTGGACATGCTAGGAATGTACATGTCACATGCTGTCTAGGAATATAATCTCAAGCCACACATACTGCACCAAATGAAGGAGCAGCTAGCCATAAAGGTGATTCCTGTGCCTGCTGGAGTTTTAGGGATCTTGTGAAAGCAGAGTCACCTCCATGCCTTGGGTAGTGTTCAAATCTCTTAGTCACATACTGGCTTGTGAACAGGTAAAGAGTTAATTGTTACCTCTTTTGCTGGGTAGATTTAGAGAGTGCACTCAACATAATGAAAGTCTGTTGCAGCTACCACATGAAGGTGGGCAGGTCATTGAAACAGGTGTGGTCAACCAAGGTCAGAGGTCATTTTCAGCCTGTACTAAGGTGAGAGCTTACCTTCAGTTTGTAATAAGTTCAGAGGTGCTAAGTCCTTCTGATACCAAAATCAAGGTCTCTTTCAATCTGATATACTAAGGTCAGGAATCTCTTTGTACTAAGCTAGGACAAGTCTCCTTTAATTATGGCCATGGTCTCTTGCAATAACATCTATGGTGCCCAAGTCAGAAATCTGGTACTAAGGTCAGAGGTGGACGAGTGGCAGAGGTCTCTTAATTTAAATCTTGTACACAAACAGAAGAAGTACAAATGAAGTCAGGTGGCACAGTCCTCTTATTAGCTAATAACCATGGAGACTAAATAAATGTTGTACATAAACAGAGGAAGCATAAATGAAGTCAGGTGCCACAATCTTACATGTATTAGCAAATAACCATGGATACTAAACAATTATATTTGCAAGAGACCAAGGTCACAAGAGTGTTCAAATGCCTGTTAACCCCTTCCCTTTCCCCTTTCCCCCCATTTTAATATTATATATTTATGCTCCTCGATTCTTACCTTGTGTGTGGAAAGTTATAGGCAGAGGTTGCTTTCCAATCTTAAGGTCTAATGTTATAAGACTTTTTTTTTTTTAAGTTGATCTCACACAATCAAAAGATGCATGTCACAGTAGGAGGGGTGTGGGTTGAGCCTTTGACAATAGATTTATGTGCTGCATGTCTGGGGATAATTAGGGGGGGTAAGTTCCATGGTGGCTTCCTTGGTTCATCCACTTATAATACTAGAGGTCTGAGGTCTCCCTGTTACACAGGTCAAAGGTTTCTTGAAATATTAAAATCTGGAGCCATGCAAAAGGCAAGCAAAGATATGGTGCATATATTTGTCTTCCTATTACTGCTCACCTCTCTCCCTCCCTGCGTCCCTCCCTCATCTAACAGGTCGTGTGTCTGTTTTGAAGCTTCCTCCGCACGCTACAACTCTCAACATTTCCCATCCACTCAGACAAGATGGCAGTCGTTTGGGTGAGTTATAGCCACTACTGGCACTTTTAGAGCAGCTGTGTTGTGTTGAAGGTGCTCGCGGTGATGCGACTAAGACAACACATTTCAAGCTCTATCTTCCTCACATATGGTCACCATGGTAACTAAATTACATTCTCTTCTAGCAGAAAGCATATGCAAGCTGCCATTTAAAACACGACTCACCTACCCATACTACTCTGTAAAATATATCGGCAAATAATTATTATGACCACTTACTTGACTCTTCTGATGTGAAATAATAAACTCCAATTATATGATATTATTGCTGCTCCCGTTTCTAATTGTCTTCCATCTGGACACTTCGCACCAAATGCTCAGTTTCTATAATAAGATGAGGTCAAAGTACTTGTGTGCATGTCAGCTGATGAGCATCATTTTAATCACATTTCCCCCATATAAGAGGGCAGATTTCCAAGGAGTTTCCCCCCGCATAAAAGGCAAACGAGCTTCTGAATAAAGCGAAGGAAAAAATGTCAGCCCACGATTCCTAATTATACATGTGCGTGCATGTGTGGACTTCTAGCTCTGAGTAGCAGAGAATAGTCACCATATTGCCTCTCAGCAAAGCATATTGAGTGATTTCTGGCTCTGTTGGAGTGAAATGAGTACATGCTGATTAACTAGCCGATTCTGACAGTGGCCCACTGGGGCTAGGAATGTCTTCCACAGAAGTCTGAAAGTATCTGCACAAGGACTTGCTAGTCATGACCTCTGCTCAATCTCAATCTCTTTAGCATGCTCATGCAGCTAGACCCTTTACCGATTACTAGGTAGCTCATTAATTAAGTTATAGCTTTCATAAAAGTATTTGGGGGAAATTATCCCATTCCACTCTATAAAGTATTGCATTTTGGATGGTGCCATGTCTTAACATGCTGGAAATCGTGGCATGCGACATCATCATCACATAATCCAGTCAGTACCCTCGTCCACTCCCAGCAATAATGCATCTTGAAAATATCGGCAGATATAGGTCGTCGCCTTACAAAAATATGAAATACTTCACAGAATCTGATACGTGGATTCTGGTTCCAACTTCATCCCTTCACTTTGGTACTCTGTGTATTCTTTATTTGCAGCTGTGAGGTCTCTCCATGAAGAGTTGATTTTTCAGGGAGGGGGAAATGCCACCTCGTTCAAAGCTGCTGGTACTCAATTCCACTACTTCATCCACTCCAGTCTCAGCGGAGATCGCGAAGAACTACTAGCAGCTGGACCCCTAGAGAGCGGCCTCACCATTCAGGTGGGCAATATTTAATGCAATGTGGTATTTCCTATTTGGGAGCTTACAGTGCAGCAATACCTGCCATGGCTACTTGTTATGCATCCCACATTGCACGAGATTAGCTTACTGCTATCTGGCTGCCTATGGCTATGTATGGTGGAGAAGAGAGCCGATAAACTATCTTGAAAGAAGCGACGATATCTGGGTCTATGCATGCTCAGCATGATCGATTACTGCATGTAACAATATATATTTGTGAAAAACAATTTTTATTTTATTAATCTCTATTACTGGCCCACCAGTGTCACAATAGCTTAAAATCATTTCTCCCTCTTTATCCCTAATTTGCTCTAATTTAGGCAATTAATTATGGTTCCTCCTACTTCAGGTATATCCATTTAGTAATTGTGTGGTATTCAGGTTGCCCCACAACCCTTTGAGCAATTTAGCACCCAATTCACACTTGAAGCACATGCTAATATGATATGGCACGTGGTAATTTAATGAATGATGTTTATATCGCTTGGAACAAATATCATACGAGGTGTGTTACTTGCTGCCACTGTATCCTAGAAACATGTTGCTACTGTTGTTATGGAGAACACAGCAATATCCCTCAAGCATTAACAGGGGGACCTTACCAGACCAGAGATGAGTGGTCCAACCAAATAGTTTGAAATTCAACTCAACGTAACCCCCCCACCATCCCTCCACAATAAATGATGACATCCAGAAAAAAATAAGATTGAAGTTAATTGGGACCACTGTTGGCTTGCCTCATACCTCCCTCCCCAGTAAAGAGGCTGGGCCCTTCACATTGGGAGTGTGGCATGTTTCTCATCAAGCAGTTCCTCTCAGGGAAAGCTCTGTTGCAGCTGCCAGCAATGTCTGTCTTGTCTTGAGGTCACTTGTTGTACTTAGGAACTTGTACTTAACCTTAAGGTAGTTGTATTTATTTAAATAAATAAAAGCCCCCTTAAGATAACAAGCCCCCTCCCTTAAATAAGTACAAGTCTAAGGTAAGGGCACCCCCTTGATAAGCCCAACAAACCCCAAGAATAAGTACAAAAACACCCCCTCTAAGATGGGGGGGAGGAAGAAACGGATTTTTTTTGTTGTGTTACAACTTTGTTAGCTCCATAGATTCTGCACACATTGCTGTATGAACTAGATATATAGATCAAAGGATAGGTCTCTCTGTGTGCTCTCTTTTAATACTAAAAATGTTGCACAAGTATATCCATTCCCAAGTTACCTGCAGCCAAAGTGGAGCACCTCAAAATCTGAGGGCTGCAGGTGTCTGGCTCCTGATAGGCAAGTGTTTTTAGCAGCTGTGATTATAGGTGTGGTAATGAAGCTAAAAAGTGGTTAGGAGCAGCACTTAGCCTGCAGTGGCCTCATGAATATCAATTCTCTTCCATGGCAACCCTCATTTTCGGTGGCTACACTTGACTACCTAGCCACTTATTAGCACCTAATGAAAACACTCATTGTAAATTGTATAGTGATATGGTTTCTCTTGCCACACAAGTAATCACAGCTGCCCAGCCCTTTCCAATCGGGATTCACACCTGCATCTAGTTCAGGCACTCAGATTTTGAGGTGCCTCAACTTTGGCTGAGGTAACTTTGGCATGGTTATAACAATTTTATCAGATACATACAGACTTGTTGAGCTAATAGCAAAGTTCATACAGTGATGTGTTCAGAATTTATGGAGCTCCAAAATCATCCATGGTTTGGTCCCACCTTCACTTAAAGGGGGCATGTTGTACTTACCTTAAGGGGGCTTGTTGTACTTATCTTGAGGGGGCATGTTGTATCTTAAGGGGGCATGTTGTGCTTATCTTAAGGGGGCATGTTGTACTTATCTTAAGGGGGCATGTTGTACTTATCTTGAGGGGGCATGTTGTATCTTAAGGGGGCATGTTGTGCTTATCTTAAGGGGGCATGTTGTACTTATCTTAAGGGGGCATGTTGTACTTATCTTGAGGGGGCATGTTGTATCTTAAGGGGGCATGTTGTGCTTATCTTAAGGGGGCATGTTGTACTTATCTTAAGGGGGCATGTTGTACTTATCTTGAGGGGGCATGTTGTATCTTAAGGGGGCATGTTGTGCTTATCTTAAGGGGGCATGTTGTACTTATCTTAGGGGGGCTTGTTGTATTCATTTTAGCAGGGGTTGTTGTACTTATATTTTAAGGGGAACTTGTTTCTCATTGAAATATCTTCTTGCAAACAGTCACATGTGCTGGTAGGTGTTGTAAGAGCCCTGGTGATGAGATTTCACACATTATAATAATGCACCGAACATGCCCAAAGGGGGAGGAGGGGGGGGATGGGGGGGCAAGCATCCGTTGTCTGTTGGCAAATTTATACAATCAGAAGAAGAGTCATGAATATTTCACTTTTACCACACAGTGTAGCCGCCAAAAGACTATTTTACTAGCTGCCACATTAGCTGAAAATTCACACCCACCCACACAGACCCACACCCACACACGCATGCACGCACACTTCTCTCTCACATAGAAGGTTGGCTTCCAGAAATGCCAGCTGTTTCTTTCGTTCGTCGTTTCCACTGTCCCCTCATTATATTGCAGTAATTTGATACCCTCCCACCCAAAGAGGTAGGGCCTTCTTTTGCTGATTTCAGGATATTAAGTTACCTGCCAATTGTTCACCTGGCTCCGTAGTGCCGGTCATGGCAGTTTGTGCAGACTCAGCACCGACCACGAACCACACGTATGCCTGAAGCATGGGGCATCCACGTTCCTGAAGCTGGCAAAATCCCAACTCCCATGAACTCGTCTGGTCCACTGGTCTGACAGGCTAAATGACTTTCCACTGCGACCACACGGGGTGTTAGTTGCTTTCTTTTCCAGCAGCATAAGGTGGTAGAAAGTAGAAGCACACACACACACACACACACACACACACCACCCACATATGCACTCACAGCACACACATGCACAAATGCACACACACACACATGCACTCACAGCACACACACACACACACACACACATGCACACACACCACACACACAAATGCACTAACAGCACACACATGCACAAATGCACACACACACATCACCACACACATGCACACACACTCACACACACATGCACACACACTCGCATACACACACACTAACACACGTCACACACTCACATATACACACACTCACATGCATGTGCACACACACATACACAGACTCACACACACACACACATCACACACTAACACACACTCACACATGCACACACACACATGCGTGCACACATATATACATGCACTTTCACATGCACACATGCACACACACACACACACATATGGTTCATAATACATGTAGAAAGTTTCACAATTTGAGCTTGTGCTGTCAAGCTGACATTTTAAAACCCTCGGCACTCTAGTCCGAGGACTCGAGGACGTGGGGATTTGATAATGGCGGCCATGATGTGCGGAGCAGAAGTCGAGAGTGGCCAATTGGTGGCTCGAGGGTGGGGTGCCGATGTGCCGTGGGTTCAGGGTGCAGTGTGAGCGAGAAATAAGATCGTGAGCTAGCTAAATTTTGGGTCGAGAAGTCCAACGTTTGGTCATTTTGATGCATGGAGCTCGCTCATACTGCAGTGAACTCATGAGCACATCGGTGTTGTGTGGGACTCAAACTGGACCGCTGTGTGCCTCATGGCCATCACATGTTGTCCAAACTTTACAGTACCAAGTTACCACGTTCTTGAAAGAGAAGAGAGAACACTAGGTGTTAAAATATCAACTTGACAGCAAACTGAAATGCAGTTGGTTTAGTTTGTTAAAGTGGAGTTTGCCTGAAACATCTGTACATGTTAACACTACAAGCTCTTTTCCTAACCACATACATGTGCAGTGTGGTGCAACCTACCATGCACATGTGCAGAGTCAGTGCGGTGCAACCTCCCACGCACATGTGCAGTGCAGTGCAACCTCCCATGCACACATGCAGTGTGGTGCAACCTCCCACGCACATGTGCAGTGCATACCACGCACATGTGCAGTGTGGTGCAATCTACCACGCACAATGAGCCACATGTCAGTTTGTGGCCTAGCTAAGGTCTAATTAGCGCCATAGAGTAGGTGGGTGGAGGGAGGGGAGGTGTGAATGGTTTAGCTGGAAGGTGTGGAGTGGTGGAGGAAGGTTAAAGCATGTCAGCATTTTGACAAGAAAGTTGAGACCAGTGCTGCTACCAAAATGTCGTTACTCAAGTAGGCTGTTCTCCCAGCCAAGTCAGCAGGTCACTTGTGGCTCCTCCTCTATTTATGAAGCAACTGTCACTTGTGGCTCCTCTATTTATGAAGCAACTGTCACTTGTGGCTCCTCCTCTATTTATGAAGCAACTGTCACTTGTGCCTCCTCTATTTATGAAGCAGCTATCACTTGTGGCTCCTCCTCTATTTATGAAGCAGCTGTCACTTGTGGCTCCTCCTCTATTTATGAAGCAACTGTCACTTGTGGCTCCTCTATTTATGAAGCAACTGTCACTTGTGGCTCCTCTATTTATGAAGCAACTGTCACTTGTGGCTCCTCTATTTATGAAGCAGCTGTCACTTGTGCCTCCTCTATTTATGAAGCAGCTGTCACTTGTGGCTCCTCTATTTATGAAGCAACTGTCACTTGTGGCTCCTCTATTTATGAAGCAACTGTCACTTGTGGCTCCTCTATTTATGAAGCAACTGTCACTTGTGGCTCCTCCTCTATTTATGAAGCAGCTGTCACTTGTGCCTCCTCTATTTATGAAGCAGCTGTCACTTGTGGCTCCTCCTCTATTTATGAAGCAACTGTCACTTATGCCTCCTCTATTTATGAAGCAACTGTCACTTGTGCCTCCTCTATTTATGAAGAAACTGTCACTTGTGGCTCCTCTATTTATGAAGCAACTGTCACTTGTGGCTCCTCTATTTATGAAGCAACTGTCACTTGTGGCTCCTCCTCTATTTATGAAGCAACTGTCACTTGTGCCTCCTCTATTTATGAAGCAACTGTCACTTGTGGCTCCTCTATTTATGAAGCAACTGTCACTTGTGGCTCCTCTATTTATGAAGCAGCTGTCACTTGTGCCTCCTCTATTTATGAAACAGCTGTCACTTGTGGTTCCTCTATTTATGAAGCAACTGTCACTTGTGCCTCCTCTATTTATGAAGCAGCTGTCACTTGTGGCTCCTCCTCTATTTATGAAGCAACTGTCACTTGTGCCTCCTCTATTTATGAAGCAGCTGTCACTTGTGGCTCCTCTATTTATGAAGCAGCTGTCACTTGTGGCTCCTCCTCTATTTATGAAGCAGCTATCACTTGTGGCTCCTCCTCTATTTATGAAGCAGCTGTCACTTGTGCCTCCTCTATTTATGAAGCAGCTGTCACTTGTGGATCCTCTATTTATGAAGCAGCTGTCACTTGTGGCTCCTCTATTTATGAAGCAGCTGTCACTTGTGGCTCCTCTATTTATGAAGCAGCTGTCACTTGTGCCTCCTCTATTTATGAAGCAGCTGTCACTTGTGGCTCCTCCTCTATTTATGAAGCAGCTGTCACTTGTGGCTCCTCCTCTATTTATGTAAAGCATTCAAGTTGTACCCTGTAAGTTAGGAAGTGGGAGTGACCATATGTTGAGGCGCTCCATAAGAACTATTGATTAAATTCATAATACAAAAAAAAATTGTTAATCCAAAAATAGACTCCTAAATACTTTCACTTCTTTTAAGGTTGGGAGAGATGTCTCAATGGTCTCAATGGATGACAAATTTAAGAGCAGATCTCTCATCAGTGCCCACCTGTCCAAGTTACTCGCAAAACACTTAACAACTGCACACGTTAACTGAGGGTGTAGGTGGAGCATAATCACCCTGACTCCTCCCCCCCTGCGATCATAGAGAATGTAACTCAAAACTTCTACACTTTTTTCTCATCCTTGCAGTTGCATGGAATCACCGTGAAAACAATTAACTCTCCCGAGCAGCAGCACGTGCTTTACAAATACTTCCTCCTACAAGCGTCCATTGATAACTCCCAGAAATCTACAAGCCACACCCACAACACGTCTCTTCTCGGAACTGGATCGGACAGGCAGCTGTTCTACATGTGGCAATATGTCCCCCTCTTCCAATGCTCTGTCACTTGTGGTAATGGCGTGCAGACATTTGTTGCCAGATGTGTAGATCGGGACTACCGTAACAGATTGCTGGTGGATGCGTTTTGTCTCCAGAGAGGCCTCATGAAGCCGTTGGCCATGGTCAAGCTATGCCACATCCACGATTGCCCACCAATGTATGTTAATATTTATAATGTTCACTTAAGATTTGCAAACACTCTTCACTTAAACCTGGTCAGTTTAGCCCATCCTGCTTGCTTTAGTCCTAGCCATGCTAACCTTAGTCCTAGTCCTAACCCTGCTAACCTTAGTCCTAGTCCTAGTCTCCTGCTAACCTTAATCCTAGCCCTAACCCTGCTAACCATAGTCCTAGTCTAGCCCTGCTAACCTTAGTCCTAGCCATGCTAACCTTAGTCCTAGTCCTAACCCTGCTAACCTTAGTCCTAGTCTCCTAGTCCTGCTAACCTTAGTCCTAGTCCTAGCCCTGCTAACTTTAGTTCTAGCCCTAACCCTGCTAACCTTAGTCCTAGTCCTGCTAACCTTAGTCATAGCTCTGCTAACCTTAGTTCTAGCCCTGCTAACCTTAGTCCTAGCCCAGCTAACTTTAGTTCTAGCCCTAACCCTGCTAACCTTAGTCCTAGTCCTGCTAACTTTAGCCCTAGTCCTGCTAACCTTAGTCCTAGCCCTGCTAACCTTATTCCTAGCCCTGCTAACCTTAGTCATAGCTCTGCTAACCTTAGTTCTAGCCCTGCTAACCTTATTCCTAGTCCTGCTAACCTTAGTCCTAGTCCTAACCCTGCTAACCTTAGTCCTAGTCCTAGTCCTGCTAACCTTAGTCCTAGCTCTGCTAACCTTAGTCCTAGCTCTGCTAACCTTAGTAGTCCTAACCTTAGTCCTAGCCCTAGACCTAACCTTAGTCCTAGTTATTGTCCATCCCAATTTACAAGTAATCCCTGTCCCCACCCCCAAATCTACCAAGCATTACACAGATAACGACAACAACAACAATATTATCAACAACAAAAATATCATCAAACATAAAAAACACAAAAATAACAGAAGACATGAAAATAACAACTAACCGAGTCCGTGCCGACTTGGAGAGAATCTGATTGGCTCTATATTACCATGTGCAGGTGGGTGAGTGGGAGGTGGTCCATGTGTTCGCAGGAGTGTGATGGAGGAACACAGGACAGACATGTGGGATGCCAGAAATTCGTGGAAGAAGGCTCTAGGCCAGACGTGATTGTTGATGAGAGCAGGTGTGGTTTAGAGAGCAGGCCTGCGGAGCAACAAGCCTGCAACACTGGCACATGTCATGCCAGGTGGACTGCAGGGAAGTGGTCTCCGGTAAGAACACCATGTTCTGTATAGCTACGTACTCCATTATTAATCTTTACGCATGGTTCATAGTTCAACAATTATAAAAAATAACTTCAGCAGTGTATTTTATTTCACTGAAATTGTGGGTTACGTATAGCTTAAAGTTACATGCACCCAAAGTCAGGGGACCTGTATCCCGAGGGAAACAAGTTCCAAATAATTTCACTGAAATTGTGGGTTACGTATAGCTTAAAGTTACATGCACCCAAAGTCAGGGGACCTGTATCCCGAGGGAACCAAGTTCCAAATAATTTCACTGGGTTACGTATAGCTTAAAGTTACATGCACCCAAAGTCAGGGGACCTGAATCCCGAGGGAACCAAGTTCCAAATAATTTCACTGGTTACATATAGCTTAAAGTTACATGCACCCAAAGTCAGGGGACCTGTATCCCGAGGGAACCAAGTTCCAAATAAACTGAAATTGCTGACAATGCAGAGTCCTCACTCTTACATAAAAGCAAAATTATATTCACACAATATTAGCAGATTTCAATTATTCAAAATGGAGCCATCAGGATCTGGTGATCCATTATGCACATGCCCGGACTATGCGCTAAAATAATAGAGCATTCCCTCGATATGTGCACATGCTAGAATAAGTCGGGAAGCAAGAGCTCATGAAATTAATAGCGCGCGTGCAATGTAATAAAGGAAATCCTTGCTGTGCTTATGTTGGAATTTGGCTCTGACATTATAATTGACTAGTGCAAACTGGTGTTTCTATATAGTGTCCAGATCACATGACCGAAGGACTGCAATACAGGGATGTAGAGTGTTCTCAGGTGAAATCTGGGTCAGTGACTGACCACACCCACTGCAAGGCTGATTTGAGACCAGCGAGTACTCGTAACTGTCGCTTGAAGAACTGTGAAAACGGAAGATGTTGCAGATGGGTACCGAACCACTGGAAGACGGTAAATATGCATGCTAAACTCTCTTTAGTTTAAGCTTATTTATTTAAGGGGACCTAAATCTCAACGAATGAACCATATGTTCGAGGACACATGACATCTTACCCGTACCTTCCATGCACTTGATTTTAGTGGTCAAAGGATAGAAGTGCTTTAAAGTGATAATGAAGTGGGGGGGGGGGGGGGGTTGGTATTAGGTCATGGCACCCCCAAAACTTTGGGGTATCTAACTTCGCTGACAGGATATAGTTCAGCAACTATCCCTTCAATGAACCTCAAACAGCTGTAGGATGTAGCCAAATGTTTGTAGGGTTTTTGTTGTTAGTGGCAACAGCATTTTTTTGGTATCACCACTCTTTCATATAGAGTTCCCATCTTAAAAGTAAGAATTTTATTGCGTAGAGTTAAGAAAGACCTTTCACATGGTATAAAAAGTTGACCGAGTTATCTTCGTGGTGGAAAAAAGTACTGAAAAATTAATTTTTTCCTATGAAGATTACTCTGCCAATTTTTTTAAAACTTTTAGCTTTAAAAAATGCCTTTTTTGCTCTATGAAATAAAACTTGAAACTTTTGGCTACAGCAGCAGCATTCAGAAATTTTCCATGACTTTGAAGAGGGTGGGTGATCTCTTCAAAAGGTCATAGCCACAAAATTGATATTCATTTTTAACAGTGACGAGATGGTTTGACCACATGTACAAGAATCGTATCTTTTCACACATTCATGGTACTGATTCATATACCAAAATGTAGCCCATTCAATATGTATTGTTTTGACATGATTTTGTCTTGTAACTACAGGTTGGAATGTGAAGTCAAGTCACCCCCACAAACAATGTTTTGATTGCTACATTCCATATAAGTCGACTTGTCGTATGAAGGGGGAGGGGGGGTGGGGATGATAACATATTTTCACAAAGTGTTAGAAAAACTGTGGTTACAGTTTTGGAACTCCATAAATTTAGCACGCTTTACTTTATGAACTTGATATGTAGCTCAAAAGATAGATCTCTCTGTGTGCTCTCTTTTGATACTAAAAAACTGTGCATAGGTGCAACCATACCCAAGGTACATGCAGTCAAAGTTGGGTCCCTCAAAACCAGCATGCTGCATTTCTAACTCGTAATTGGAAAGTGCATGACAGTTGAGATTAGTACCAGTGGCTAGAGGAAGCTCTACTTTATCAATGAATGTTATCATTAGGCGGTAAACCATAAGTACGTGGTCAAGGTGATTTTTGGAAATTGATTTTCAACTAAAGCTCATGACCTCATGACCACATACTCTGTGTTTTAGCACCTAATGAAAACACTCATTGTATAGAGCTTCCTCTAGCCACTGATTACTAATTTCATTTTTTCCAGAAAACTTTATGCAGGGGCACTGCCTGCACCTGGGTATGGTTGTACTTATGCAACAATCTTGGGTATCAAAAGAGGTACACAATCTTTTGAGGTATATATCTATAGCTCGTAGAGTGAAGTGTGCAGAATCTATGGAGCTCCAAAGTTGTAACCACAGTTTTTTTAAATCGTTCACCCCTAAGGATCATTCACCCCTAAGGATGATAAAATACCAACATGTACAAAACCTTATGGTTACAACTTTGGAGTTCCGTAGATTCTGCACCCTTCACTGTATGAACTTGGAATATAGCTCAAAAGATAGGTCTCTCAGTGTGCTCTCTTTTGATACTAAAAATGTTACATGCAGCCAAAGTTAGTGGTTGTGGCACCTGATTGGAAAGTGTTAACCAGTTCAAATTAGTATATGTGGCAAGAGGAAGCCCTACTCTACATAATGAGTGGTTTCATTAGGCACAAAAGTGTGATGAAGTGCTAAAAATGTTATTATTTTTTAATTTCAATGCAAAAAAAAAGATTTTCAGTGTGCATACCTGATTCCTTGTCACATGTTAGTGCCTAATGAAACCACTTATTTTGTAGACTAGGGCTTCTTCTTGCCACAGATAACAATTTGAAATAGCCAATCAGGAGACGCAACTACAACCAGTTCAGGCACTCAGATTTTGAGGTACCAACTTAGGCTGCATATAACTTTGGCAAATTTTTTTAATATCAACAGAGAGCACACATAGAGAGCTATCTTTTGAGCTATACATCAAGTTCATACAGTAAAGTGTGCAGAATCTATGGACCTCCAATGTCATAACCACTAGGCTTTGTTAGTGCAAACATTTAGTCCCCACTCCTTCATATGAACTTAAGTCGACTTATAAAGTAATTCTCCAGAGGTTGTATTGTTCTAGCAATCACAGTTGCGATAGCCTCTCAAGACTTGATGCTGAAACAAATCAGAACAGAGTCTGTGGGGGGTGATTTGACTTCACATTACAACCTGTAGTTACAAAACAAAAACACACTTGGCGAAACAAAAAAATAATTAGACATTTTAGCAGGACCCCAGCTTGAATGTGCAAAAGGAACATGTGGTCAGACCCTTACTCCCCCCCCCCCCAACTTTAACATAGGTACCACTTCCTTATAACAAGGTACTTGAGCTACCCACAAACAAGTTTTGAAACCTATTCATGTTCTGAGAGCTTCCCAGAGTCAATTTGAATGACCTCAGCTTTTAGCTTGTCATCCCAACAATGTACCTACTCCCTCATATTTTTAAAACTCTATCTTTTGGTACCAAAATTATATTCCTAGTGTTTGGAAATAAGCTACGGGTCTTGGTATTTGTATCATATTTGACCTTTAGTCCCCCCAATGGTGTATGATAGCTCATGAGGCCTAGTTACCGACCACCATCTATGTTAGCCAATGAACAAGTGCCATTGTGTGACTCTAGTTTACAAGATAGTACTCTGTATACCCAAGCCAGTGCCATACTCACAGTACCTTCTCTATACTCTTAGTATCCAAAGCTAGTGCTCTGTAAATTCCTATGCAAGCTAGTAGTATGCTCCTCTCGGTATACGACACTCCAAGTAGCTTTCTGTATACTTGTATCCAAGCTAAGTCATGTTCTGCAAAACTGCCAAGTTTGTCTTAAAATAATTTTCAGTACAATTTTTTTAAAAGTAATTCTTGTGTGAGTGGAGTATTTTTTTTTGTGTGTACGATTTGGTTTGATGGAGTACTGTATTGCAATTACTATACATTGCACATCTATTGCAACCACTATCTATTATAATCACTATCTATTGCAACCACATCTATTGCAATTACTAAGATCCAACATTGTGATTGTCTGGAAACATGGGAAAAATTTACGACTAGACACTGATTTTTGTTGAACTATGCCCTCTTGATATATGGATGTTTTTTTATACTCACACATCTCGCTGTGGTCAATCTCACCAATGAAAACATTTCCCTTTTATGCTTGAAGATTGTCATCACTGTAGCTAGGTAAACTCTGTTACACTCAACTCTGGCTACTCCCTCTGGCGCTGGTTCCTACTAGGAGGTCAATCTGCTTTCCACGGTCATATACTTCTGATAGGAACTCCTGGAAAAATCTGTGTATTAGACAGCTGTGCTGCTGTATGCTCTTGTTGTATACGGTATGCAAGCTAGTGGTCTGTAAACTCCTAGTATGCAACTAGTGCCTCCTATAGCATGGACCTAGTGCAATTGGCATACTTGACACACCCACTGCCCTCCCTACTCCACCCATTGATGCTGTGTCATATTTTACCTTTCCATACAAGTTGCTCAAGTGCTCAAACATTACCAAACTTGCTGCTATATATATATACATGCAACCCTGGCACCATAAAAAAAAACCATCCCCTCCCCCCGAACCTTGCTGCTGTATACATGCATTCCTAAACACATACATACACACGTTCATGCACGCGCGCGCACATACATACATACATACATACAATGTGAGAAGCTCCACATCACTGATTGAAGTGAACGAAAGTGGTTCATATTATTATCATAATTATACTAGATGGTCTGTAGACAGTCTGTAGACACAATTTTATTCACTATCTCATTCATTATTATGATTATGATTATTATCATCATCATTAATTTTTATTATCATCATCATTATACTACTCATAATTATCATCATTATGTTATTATTATAATCATCATTATACTGTTCATTATTATCATCATTTTATTATTACTACTATTATCTACTTATTATCATCATTACATTACTCATTATTATACTACTACTCATTATCATTGTACTGTTATTAATGCCACCATTATACTACTTATTATCACTCATTATCATCATCATTATTATACTATTATCTTCATTATTGTACTACTCATTAGTATCATCATTATACTATTACTCATTATTATGCTGCAGTGTGACACAGCTTGTGGCTCTGGCTCTCAGAGTCGTAATCTTCACTGTCTGTTCACTGACAACAACAACGAGACAGACTCGTCATGTTGTGATGGTTTGAGTGAGCCGGAGAAGGAGCAGCAGTGCTGGTCTACCGCAGGAGCAGGGTGCACACCCACCTGGATGGTTGGAGTTTACGGAGAGGTGTGTTCATAGGACAACAGGGGGGGCTGTTCATTGTGAAACTGACAATGACGAGTTAGAGGTACTATGCACAGGGTAGCCGCCCTCCCCTTTTCTACATTGGCAGGGTTTCATTTAGAAAATTGTCCAAAGGGGGGGGGGGCAAAATGGTTCCAAGGAATGGGGGAAGCCCCCCTTGCCCCCCTAAATGAAACCCTGATTGGTATTTCAAGTTGGCGCATAAAAGGCAAAAACAATAAATCAAAACAAAAAATACATTTGTAGCTCTCCACTTCATCTTTCTCTCTCTCTCTCTCGAGTAATGCTATAACAAAATTAAACAAAGTGAAACTAAAGAGCTCTCCTTTCTTTCCCACCAAGCATAACTTTCATAGCATAGGTCCTTTCAGTTTCCGAGGTTTTTTAATGCCCCCTTTATAATAAAATAAATATTGCCAGCATTATCAATCACAAATCACAACTGGTAAAGATCATCATCAGAGTACATGTAAAAATATGGTTACATTTGTTGAGCATAGGCCTTGAGGTGGCCAAGGTAGCCTGCTTGTCATTGATGATTGATACCTTGCTGCATCCTTAAAAAGATGATGGTCAGCAGTTTCGTGTGTTTTTTCTCTCCTTGTCAGCCTCTATAGATATTGTGCTCAGCTTTCCTGCTCTCTCCTGGCATCTCACACTCTCATCAGCCTATCTAGATATTGCTGCTCAGCTTTCCTGCTCTCTCCTGGCATCTCACACTCTCATCAGCCTATCTAGATATTGCTGCTCAGCTTTCCTGCTCTCTCCTGGCATCTCACACTCTCATCAGCCTATCTAGATATTGCTGCTCAGCTTTCCTGCTCTCTCCTGGCATCTCACACTCTCATCAGCCTATCTAGATATTGCTGCTCAGCTTTCCTGCTCTCTCCTGGCATCTCACACTCTCATCAGCCTATCTAGATATTGCTGCTCAGCTTTCCTGCTCTCTCCTGGCATCTCACACTCTCATCAGCCTATCTAGATATTGCTGCTCAGCTTTCCTGCTCTCTCCTGACATCTCACACTTGCTGGATAAAGATGTACATTTGACGAGCTATCTTACTTGTGCTAACCTTAGTTTTTAAAATACATATGCAACTTTGTTCTGTCGAGTTCTCTTTCACCCACCATTTTGTTTTATTGCCAATGTTTCATATGAAGACCAAAGTATACGACTTTCTCGATAATCAACTTAATTTTTTATCACTCATGAGATGTTAATTTGATAATGGAGGAAGCCATTGTATCTACTATGTACGTCAACTGACAGTTTATTGAGAGAAGATTCCAAAAAGCTGATGAATTGATGGAGCTGAAAATAATCGTTCACATATGAAACCCCTCCCCATTTTAAACAGCTGAGATATGAACTCATCAAGGTGTTCCTCTTGTGAGAGCTGCCCCTTCCCCACGAGCAAGAGTGGACTAATGTAAGAGCAACACACACACACAAAAAAAAACAGAGAAAAAAGTCTTGCATCACCGACCTGTTGTGTTGTCAAGGAGGAGTCCTCCCTCCCTGCGGCCCGCTGAGATGCAACTGTGTTTGGTGTTGCAGCCTAAGTAAACCATGACTGGTGCTTCACATCTAGAGCCCTCCCTATGCTCAAGTCCGTTCTCTAGTTAGTGTCAAGCTACTCCAAGGCAGCCACTACAAGCTACTCCCAGGCAGCCATCAGCTCTAGCTGAGTGTCACTGTGCAGTCAAACTAATTTAATATCAATTGGTTGTGTTGTGATGCCATGCCTTACCAGTTTGCTGTTGCTTACGGAAACAGCAGTTGCCATGGAGAAAATGGAAAGATTTTGCTTGTATGACCTCACTACATCTTGGGTAAAATACTTGCATGCATGTGAAGGGCGCCCACCAAGTACACAATTATATTCTGCAAGGGCTAATGCTGTCAGTGTTGCTATTACTAATTGCAAAATATTCCACCTCAACCTGATACAACTCCCACCCAGCTGAGAAGCAAAAGATGTGTTGACCCATCTCTCACGTGCTTTAATTGGAGCATCAATGTTGTTAATGAATTAAATTAAGGCTAACTGGTGTAGACTAATAGACTTATGTCATAAAGATAATGGAGGAGGGGGAGAGATACTGTGTGAGAACCTAATTAATATAGGCTGGCCTTGCAAATAAACACTGGAGATATAAGTGGGTGTTTAATTCGATTTAGAGTGGTATTGCGATATAATTAAACACTTGCTATTTACCAGGAACAAGAGACTATATCAAATTGAAAAACAACATGGTTATAGAGTTAAGAAAACCCAAGAAAGCAAGTGCTAACATCAGTAGGCAAATGTCTCTTGGCAACTGTATTGCTTGCCAGGTATGCTAATATTGATGGTAAAAACTTGTATAAGTTAGCTAGCTAGCTAATATTAATGTTGCTAGGTAAATAGCTAGTTAATGTTGCTAGAAAACTAGACATAAATATTTGTTGAAACTTGAAGCTGATTAATTTTTGGCAGTTCAAGGACAGACCCTTTACCAAATACCATTGGGTCTGGAGAACTGATTACCAAAGCAGTTGTACTGCGGGTCACACACTTGAGATGCACCATGTTTGAGGGTTCAGTAGGGTACAAATCCTTGGTCAGACTGTTGCCTAGTACCACAGCATTTGGCCAAGCACTGTATATGTCTGCACACCGCCCCCCACTCTTCTCCATGAATCAAAGGTATCTGCAGAATTCCTAACAACTGCCTTGCAAATCATCTCTTGACCGCTGGCTATTTCATGGCTATGGGCAGGGAGGATGCTTGTCTTAACCAATCTGATTGATCCTATGTAGCGTAACTAATGCAGGACACGACTGTGTTGCATAGCGTCTTCACAACTTGAAGCAATTACCCGGCAGCGTACCTCACTTACTAATCACCCTCGGTTACGATAGCAGTGTTGCTATTACTAATTGCAAAATATTCCACCTCAACCTGATACAACTCCCACCCAGCTGAGAAGCAAAAGATGTGTTGACCCATCTCTCACGTGCTTTAATTAGAGCATCAATATTGTTAATGAATTAAATTAAGGCTAACTGGTGCAGACTAATAGCAGAGGGATACTTATGTCATAAAGATAATGGAGGAGGGACTGTGTGAGAATCTAATTAATAAAGGCTGGCCTTGCAAATAAACACTGGAGATATAAGTGGGTGTTTAATTCGATTTAGAGTGGTATTGCGATATAATTAAACACTTGCTATTTACCAGGAACCAGAGACTATATCAAATTGAAAAACAACATGGCTATAGGGTTAAGAAAACCCAAGAAAGCAAGTGCTAACATCAGTAGGCAAATGTCTCTTAGCAACTGTATTGCTTGCCAGGTATGCTAGTATTGATGGTAAAAACTTGTATAAGTTAGCTAGCTAGCTAATATTAATGTTGCTAGGTAAATAGCTAGTTAATGTTGCTAGGTAAATAGCTAGTTAATGTTGCTAGGTAAATAGCTAGTTAATGTTGCTAGGTAAATAGCTAGTTAATGTTGCTAGGTAAATAGCTAGTTAATGTTGCTAGCTAGTTAATATTGCTATATACATAAAAGTTTGTATTGTTAAGCTAGCTAATGTTGCTAGGTAAAAGCTTGTTTTCAGCTATCCAGACCATGGCAATGTTTAAAACTAGACATAAATATTTGTTGAAACTTGAAGCTGATTAATTTTTGGCAGTTCAAGGACAGACCCTTTACCAAATACCATTGGGTCTGGAGAACTGATTACCAAAGCAGTTGTACTGCGGGTCACACACTTGAGATGCACCATGTTTGAGGGTTCAGTAGGGTACAAATCCTTGGTCAGACTGTTGCCTAGTACCACAGCATTTGGCCAAGCACTGTATATGTCTGCACACCGCCCCCCACTCTTCTCCATGAATCAAAGGTATCTGCAGAATTCCTAACAACTGCCTTGCAAATCATCTCTTGACCGCTGGCTATTTCATGGCTATGGGCAGGGAGGATGCTTGTCTTAACCAATCTGATTGATCCTATGTAGCGTAACTAATGCAGGACACGACTGTGTTGCATAGCGTCTTCACAACTTGAAGCAATTACCCGGCAGCGTACCTCACTTACTAATCACCCTCGGTTACGATAGCAGTGTTGCTATTACTAATTGCAAAATATTCCACCTCAACCTGATACAACTCCCACCCAGCTGAGAAGCAAAAGATGTGTTGACCCATCTCTCACGTGCTTTAATTAGAGCATCAATATTGTTAATGAATTAAATTAAGGCTAACTGGTGCAGACTAATAGCAGAGGGATACTTATGTCATAAAGATAATGGAGGAGGGACTGTGTGAGAATCTAATTAATAAAGGCTGGCCTTGCAAATAAACACTGGAGATATAAGTGGGTGTTTAATTCGATTTAGAGTGGTATTGCGATATAATTAAACACTTGCTATTTACCAGGAACCAGAGACTATATCAAATTGAAAAACAACATGGCTATAGGGTTAAGAAAACCCAAGAAAGCAAGTGCTAACATCAGTAGGCAAATGTCTCTTAGCAACTGTATTGCTTGCCAGGTATGCTAGTATTGATGGTAAAAACTTGTATAAGTTAGCTAGCTAGCTAATATTAATGTTGCTAGGTAAATAGCTAGTTAATGTTGCTAGGTAAATAGCTAGTTAATGTTGCTAGGTAAATAGCTAGTTAATGTTGCTAGCTAGTTAATATTGCTATATACATAAAAGTTTGTATTGTTAAGCTAGCTAATGTTGCTAGGTAAAAGCTTGTTTTCAGCTATCCAGACCATGGCAATGTTTAAAACTAGACATAAATATTTGTTGAAACTTGAAGCTGATTAATTTTTGGCAGTTCAAGGACAGACCCTTTACCAAATACCATTGGGTCTGGAGAACTGATTACCAAAGCAGTTGTACTGCGGGTCACACACTTGAGATGCACCATGTTTGAGGGTTCAGTAGGGTACAAATCCTTAGTTGACGAGACTGTTGAGTACCACAGCATTTGGTCAAGCACTGTATATGTCTGCACACCAAGTCACTTGCCCCCCACACTCTTCTCCATGAATCAAAGGTATCTGCAGAATTCCTAACAACTGCCTTGAAAAACATCTCTTGACTGCTGGCTATTTCATGGCTATGGGCAGGGTTGATGCTTGTCTTAACAACCAATCTGATTGATCCTATGTAGCGTAACTAATGCAGGACACGACTGTGTTGCATAGCGTCTTCACAACTTGAAGCAATTACCCGGCAGCGTACCTCACTTACTAATCACCCTCGGTTACGAGTTGGTTTATTAGTTTTTCCTCTCCTTTCTCTCGTGGTGTTCATTGTACATAGTGCACTGGCAGGTGCTGCAACATGGCCAGTCAACTCCAACGCAGACTTGTTGAGTGCATTGTCCACAGCAACAACCAAACTCTCTCGCTCCCCGATGAAGCTTGCACGGACCACAAACCAAGCACAAGCTCTCCTTGCACACTAACAGGCTGTCCCCACTGGAACACATCGGATTGGGGAGCGTGTTCTCCCCCTGTTCCTCCCACTTGTGGACTAAGGACCAGGGGGGTTCACTGTGTGAAGGAAGGCCGAGAGGTCGACGCGGAAGAATGTTGCCATGTGCAACCACTAGAGGCTGAATCCTGTTACCCATGTGGTAAGTGCAACAACTACCACTACAGTCGTTTTGAGTGCTGAAAGCAAAATCTCAAATTTTACTTGTGGTTGAGTTTTTATATTATTTCTGATGAAGGCTAGAGCAGCTAGTCTAAACTGCGAGAGATATTGTAATTTCATTGTCAACTGAGAGTTTTATTTTATTTATAACTGTTAAAAATTGATTGGTGAGCTCCCCTCAGAGCCATAACTAAAAGAATACATCTTGTACTTTGTGTGAACAGATCTCAGCACACCTGCAAGCACTCCCCGATGTGAGGGTCCCGACGTAGTGAGCTTTTGTGGAACCTTGCTCTTAAGTTTCAGCTGCAATACTAATGACTACCTTGTTCAGATATGCTGCGGCAGCTGCTTAGATTTCTGGGCAAGTGAGACGTAGCAACAAATCCCCTCGCCATAGCAACAACTTTCACAATTTCTGTATGTGGGTTTTCATTTGTGCTGTTTCAAGCTCTCAGGAAAGGCTGCACTCTGTCCGTGTCTCTCTCTTATAATACACCATGTAAATGCACATCTATTCTCATTATTCTTGTCATCATTATTACAAAATATATACTGCAATAAAATATATGATAAAATAATTGTGAAGCAAAAATGCAGCCACTCGCTAGATGAAGAACCCCGTCTCCACTAATAGTTGAGTTGCTACATTGGTTATCACATCCGGAGTTAAATAGAGAGATATTGGGGGGGGGGAGGAGAATAATTCCAAATTGGGACCAACTAGGTTTGTTGAGGTCAGCCCTCTCTCCAACTAGCTGTGTGGAGGTCAGCCATCTCTCCAACTAGCTGTGTGGAGGTCAGCCCTCTCTCCAACCAGCTGTGATGAGAGATGCTGGCTGATCTTGGATACTGGATCGCAATGATCAGGAAAGCCATCTCCCTGCAGGCTTGAAAAATGGCCCCTTCATCCCTCCCAAAACCTTTCTCTCACCTAATGTTAAGAGACATGACTCAT
Source organism: Cladorhizidae sp. MBARI D1340-BT2 (assembly GCA_028752905.1). Classification (NCBI taxonomy): domain Eukaryota; kingdom Metazoa; phylum Porifera; class Demospongiae; order Poecilosclerida; family Cladorhizidae; species Cladorhizidae sp. MBARI D1340-BT2. Next base: position 53,825,447 of record JAQNBH010000016.1, on the reverse strand, counting down.
TGTTCGTTCATGCAGTAATGGTACACAACAAGTGTTCAGACTTCATCACGAATACTAAAACTCTTGGAAGTATCTCCACAAGGCATGCATGCACAGTAGGTATCGTCTATCATCTCAGACCATTCACTCCCTAGCAGCTAGTTCAGTTCTTGTGTCTTGCAACATCTTCTTGACACGGTCCATTAGACTGTCGCTCCCAAAGGTGACACGCCCAAGCCTCTCTGCCTCCCCAAGCTCTCGCAGTGCTTGCCGGAGGTGAGGGGTGGAGCCAAGGACTCGTCGCAATTTTCCCATCTTTACCAGATGCAAGATAAACACCGGGTGGCAGTTATGCAAGCAATGTCTACAAGAGAACAAGACAAGGCAACTATAAGGCACAACCTGCAACACACCATCTTGCATAACACACAATGTGTGCATACATTATTAGAACATTCATATGATGGAATCAAATTCATAATTCTTTCAAAGCCAGTCGTGGCCTTCATCACTGCATACCAGCAAGAGGTATATCAAAGTTGGTTCACTGAGATCTGACCCTTCTATTTGCACAGCTCATACCTCAGTCTATGCTCGAAAGAAGGGCCACTACCAATGATGACGCAGCTCTCATAATTATATAAAGGCATGCTCAATTGTAACGCAGGCATAGGCTCTACTCTCTACCAAGGAATCTGTTTAAATTACTAGCAATTGCATGACACGCAGTCATAATTGGTTGTCATTCACAGCCTCCAAGTAACCATGTGGTGACACTGTCTCTCACCACGATAAGCACTGGTGAGTGGGACACCAGTCTTCAGGGCATCCTGCCACGCCTCTAGCTGCAGCTGGCCCCTCATCAGTTGCTCCCACACTTTCATCAGAAATATATTCACACCAAGCAGAGATGCAGAGCAGATGCAACAAATCTAGAACACTTCTCACAAACTGCGTCCAGTGTAAGTACACAGATCACTGTTTGGTTGTCAACTACATATTTATATATAATCATAAGATATGCACAAATATACACATACTATGTATAAATACAACACTGTATAAATATACACATACTATGTATAAATACAACACTATGTATAAATACAACACTATGTATAAATACACACATACTATGTATACATACAACACTATGTATGAATGCACACATACTATGTATAAATACACACATACTATGTATAAATACTATGTATGAATGCAGACATGCTATGTATAAATACACACATACTATGTATACATACAACACTGTACGAATGCACACATACTATGTACAAATATACACATACTAGTATAAATATACATATACTCTGTCATACTTATTGTGCTTGCTCTCTCCTGACATCTCACACTTGCTGAATAAAGATGTACATTTGACGAGCTTGTGCTAACATTAGTTTAAAAAATACAAATGCAACTTTGTTCCGTCGAGTTCTCTTTCACCCACCATTTTGTTTATTGCCATTATTGCCAATGTTTCATATGAAGACCAAAGTATACGACTTTCTCGATAATCAACTTAATTTTTTATCACTCATGAGATGTTAATTGTATCTACTATATATGTATGTCAACTGACAGTTTATTGAGAGAAGATTTGTTGAATTGCCAATAAAAAACAAAAAGCTGAAAGCTGAAAATAATCGTTCACATATGAAACCCCTCCACATTTTAAACAGCTGAGATATGAACTCATCAAGGTGTTCCTCTTGTGAGAGCTGCCCCTTCCACGAGCAAGAGTGGACTAATTTAAGAGCAACACACACACAAAAAAAAACTGAGAAAAAAGTCTTGCATCACCGACCTGCTGTGTTGTCAAGGAGGAGTCCCCCCCTCCTCGTGGCCCACTGAGATGCAACTGTGTTTGGTGTTGCAGCCTAAGTAAACCATGACTGGTGCTTCACATCTAGAGTCCTCCCTGTGCGTGGAGCTCAAGTCCGTTATCTAGTTAGTGTCAAGCTACTCCCAGGCAGCCATCAGCTCTAGCTGAGTGTCACTGTACAGTACTAATTTAATATCAATTGGTTGTGTTGTGATGCCATGCCTTACCAGTTTGCTGTTGCTTACAGAAACAGCAGTTGCCATGGAGAAAATAGAAAGATTTTGCTTGTATGACCTTACTACATCTTGGGTAAAATACTTGCATGCATGTGAAGGGCGCCCACCCTGTATATACACAATTATATTCTGCGAGGGCTAATGCTGTCAGTGTTGCTATTGCTAATTGCAAAATATTCCACCTCAATCCACCCAGCTGAGACCCACCCAGCTGAGAAGCAAAATATGTGTTGACCCATCTCTCAAATGCTTTAATTAGAGCATCAATATTGTTAATGAATTAAATTAAGGCTAACTGGTGTAGACTAATAGCTCATTTAGCAGAAGGATACTTATGTCATAAAGATAATGGAGGAGGGGGAGAGATACTGTGTGAGAACCGAATTAATAAAGGCTGGCCTTGCAAATAAACACTGGAGATATAAGTGGGTGTTTAATTCGATTTAGAGTGGTATGCCGATATAATTAAACACTTGCGAACTGGACACTATATCAAATTGAAAAACAACATGGTTATAGGGTTAATGGTTATAGGGTTAAGAAAACCCAAGAAAGCAAGTGCTAACATCAGTAGGAAAATATCTCTTAGCAACTGCATTGCTTGCCAGGTATGATAATATTGATGTAAAAACTTGTATAAGTTGGCTAGCTTAATGTTGCTAGTTAATGTTGCTATGTAAAAGTTTGCTAGTTAATGTTGCTATGTAAAACTTTGTATTGTGCAGCTAGCTAATGTTGCTAGGTAAATAGCTAGTTAATGTTGCTATGTAAAAGTTTGTATTGGTCAGCTAGCTAATGTTGCTAGGTAAAAGCTTGTCTTCAGCTATCCAGGCTATGGAATTGTAGTCATAAATATTTGTTGAAACTTCAAGCTGATTAATTTTTGGCTTCAAAGACAGACCCTTTACCAAATGCCATTGGGTCTGGAGAAACTAATTACCAAGCAGTTGTACTGTGGTGTCACACACTTGAGATGCACCATTTTTTAGGGTTCAGTAGGGTACAAATCCTTAGTTGACCAGACTGTTACCTACCACAGCATTTGGTCGGGCACTGTATATGTCTGCACACCAAGTCACTTGCCCCCCACCATGAATCAAAGGTATCTCCGGAATTCCTAACAACTGCCTTGAAAAAGATCTCTTGACCGCTGGCTATTTCATGGTTATGGGCAGGAAGGATGCTTGTCTTAACCAATCTGATTGATCCTATGTAGCGTAACTAATGCAGGACACGACTGTGTTGGAAAATGTCTTCACAACTTGAAGCAATTACCCGGCAACTTACTAATCACCCTCTGTTACGAGTTGGTTTAATTAGTTTTACCTCTCCTTTCTCTCGTGGTGTTCCTTGTACGTATTGCACTGACAGCTGCTGCAACAGGGCGAGTCAACTCCACCGCAGACATATTGAGTGATTGTCCACAGAAACAACCAAACTCTCTCGCTCACCAATGAAGCTTGCATGGACCACAAACCAAGCACAGGCTCTCCTTGCACACAACAGGCTGCCCCCACTGGAACACATCGGATTGGGGGGGGGGGGGGAGGGGGGGGCGTGTTCTCCCCCCTGTCTCTTCCAACTTGCAGCCTAAGGACCAAGGAGGTTCACTGTGTGAGGGAAGGCAGAGTGGTCGACGTGGAGGAATGTTGCCATGAGCAACCACTGGAGGCTGAATCCTGTTACCCATGTGATAAGTGCAACAACTATCACTACAGTCGTTTTGAGCAAAATCTCAATTTTTCTTGTAGTATATAGAGTTTTTATATTATTCCTGATGAAGGCTAGAGCAGCTAGTCTAAACTGCGAGAGATATTGTAATTTCGTTGTCAACCGAGAGTTTTATATTCTTTTTGCATAATATTAAAAATTGATTGGTGAGCTCCCCTCAGAGCCGTTACTATTTGGGTTGAAAGAATACATCTTATACTTGGTGTGAACAGATCTCAGTACACCTGCAAGCACTCTCCGATGTGTTGGTCCCGACGTAGTGAGCTTGTGCGGAGCCTTACTTTTAAGTTTCAGCTGCAGTTCTAATGACTACCTTGTTCAGATATGCTGCAGCAGCTGCTTAGAGTTCTGGACAAGCGAGACGTATATAGCAACAAATCATAGCAACAACTTTCACAATTTATATATGTAGGTTTTCATTTGTGCTGTTTCAAGCTCTCAGGAAAGGCTGCACTCTGTCCGTGTCTCTCTCTTATAATACACCATGTAAATGCATCATTATTCTTGTCATCATTATTACAAAATATATACTGCAATAAAAAATAATTGTGAAGCGCTAGATGAAGAACCCCGCCTCCACTAATAGTTGAGTTACTACATTGGTTATCACATCCGGAGTGCTGTATAATATTGGGGGGGAGAGGGGAATAATTCCAAATTGGGACCAACTAGGTTTGTGAGGTCTCTCCAACTAGCGCTGTGTTGAGGTCAGCTGTCTCTCCAACTATATAGCTGTGATGGATGAGGTCAGCCCCCTCTCCAACTAGCTGTGTTGAGGTCAGCCCTCTCTCCAACTAGCTGTGTTGAGAGATGATGGCTGATCTTGGATACTGGATCGCAATGATCAGGAAAGCCATCTCTCTGCAGGCTTGAAAAATGGCCCCTTCATCCCTCCCAAAACCTTTCTCTCACCTAATGTTAAGAGACATGACTCATTGTTCGTTCATGCAGTAATGGTACACAACAAGTGTTCAGACTTCATCACGAATACTAAAACTCTTGGAAGTATCTCCACAAGGCATGCATGCACAGTAGGTATCGTCTATCATCTCAGACCATTCACTCCCTAGCAGCTAGTTCAGTTCTTGTGTCTTGCAACATCTCCTTGACACGGTCCATTAGACTGTCGCTCCCAAAGGTGACACGCCCAAGCCTCTCTGCCTCCCCAAGCTCTCGCAGTGCTTGCCGGAGGTGAGGGGTGGAGCCAAGGACTCGTCGCAATTTTCCCATCTTTACCAGATGCAAGATAAACACCGGGTGGTAGTTATGCAAGCAATGTCTACAAGAGAACAAGACAAGGCAACTATAAGGCACAACCTGCAACACACCATCTTGCATAACACACAATGTGTGCGTACATTATTAGAACATTCATATGATGGAATCAAATTCATAATTCTTTCAAAGCCAGTCGTGGCCTTCATCACTGCATACCAGCAAGAGGTATATCAAAGTTGGTTCACTGAGATCTGACCCTTCTATTTGCACAGCTCATACCTCAGTCTATGCTCGAAAGAAGGGCCACTACCAATGATGACGCAGCTCTCATAATTATATAAAGGCATGCTCAATTGTAACGCAGGCATAGGCTCTACTCTCTACCAAGGAATCTGTTTAAATTACTAGCAATTGCATGACACGCAGTCATAATTGGTTGTCATTCACAGCCTCCAAGTAACCATGTGGTGACACTGTCTCTCACCACGATAAGCACTGGTGAGTGGGACACCAGTCTTCAGGGCATCCTGCCACGCCTCTAGCTGCAGCTGGCCCCTCATCAGTTGCTCCCACACTTTCATCAGAAATATATTCACACCAAGCAGAGAAGCAGAGCAGATGCAACAAATCTAGAACACTTCTCACAAACTGCGTCCAGTGTAAGTACACAGATCACTGTTTGGTTGTCAACTACATATTTATATATAATCATAAGATATGCACAAATATACACATACTATGTATAAATACAACACTATGTATAAATATACACATACTATGTATAAATACAACACTATGTATAAATACAACACTATGTATAAATACACACATACTATGTATACATACAACACTATGTATGAATGCACACATACTATGTATAAATACACACATACTATGTATAAATACTATGTATGAATGCAGACATGCTATGTATAAATACACACATACTATGTATACATACAACACTATGTACGAATGCACACATACTATGTACAAATATACACATACTAGTATAAATATACATATACTCTGTCATACTTATTGTGCTTGCTCTCTCCTGACATCTCACACTTGCTGAATAAAGATGTACATTTGACGAGCTTGTGCTAACATTAGTTTAAAAAATACAAATGCAACTTTGTTCCGTCGAGTTCTCTTTCACCCACCATTTTGTTTATTGCCATTATTGCCAATGTTTCATATGAAGACCAAAGTATACGACTTTCTCGATAATCAACTTAATTTTTTATCACTCATGAGATGTTAATTGTATCTACTATATATGTATGTCAACTGACAGTTTATTGAGAGAAGATTTGTTGAATTGCCAATAAAAAACAAAAAGCTGAAAGCTGAAAATAATCGTTCACATATGAAACCCCTCCACATTTTAAACAGCTGAGATATGAACTCATCAAGGTGTTCCTCTTGTGAGAGCTGCCCCTTCCACGAGCAAGAGTGGACTAATTTAAGAGCAACACACACACACAAAAAAACTGAGAAAAAAGTCTTGCATCACCGACCTGCTGTGTTGTCAAGGAGGAGTCCCCCCCTCCCCGTGGCCCACTGAGATGCAACTGTGTTTGGTGTTGCAGCCTAAGTAAACCATGACTGGTGCTTCACATCTAGAGTCCTCCCTGTGCGTGGAGCTCAAGTCCGTTATCTAGTTAGTGTCAAGCTACTCCCAGGCAGCCATCAGCTCTAGCTGAGTGTCACTGTACAGTACTAATTTAATATCAATTGGTTGTGTTGTGATGCCATGCCTTACCAGTTTGCTGTTGCTTACAGAAACAGCAGTTGCCATGGAGAAAATAGAAAGATTTTGCTTGTATGACCTTACTACATCTTGGGTAAAATACTTGCATGCATGTGAAGGGCGCCCACCCTGTATATACACAATTATATTCTGCGAGGGCTAATGCTGTCAGTGTTGCTATTGCTAATTGCAAAATATTCCACCTCAACCCACCCAGCTGAGACCCACCCAGCTGAGAAGCAAAAGATGTGTTGACCCATCTCTCAAATGCTTTAATTAGAGCATCAATATTGTTAATGAATTAAATTAAGGCTAACTGGTGTAGACTAATAGCTCATTTAGCAGAAGGATACTTATGTCATAAAGATAATGGAGGAGGGGGAGAGATACTGTGTGAGAACCGAATTAATAAAGGCTGGCCTTGCAAATAAACACTGGAGATATAAGTGGGTGTTTAATTCGATTTAGAGTGGTTTGCCGATATAATTAAACACTTGCGAACTGGACACTATATCAAATTGAAAAACAACATGGTTATAGGGTTAATGGTTATAGGGTTAAGAAAACCCAAGAAAGCAAGTGCTAACATCAGTAGGAAAATATCTCTTAGCAACTGCATTGCTTGCCAGGTATGATAATATTGATGTAAAAACTTGTATAAGTTGGCTAGCTTAATGTTGCTAGTTAATGTTGCTATGTAAAAGTTTGCTAGCTAATGTTGCTAGCTAGTTAATGTTGCTATGTAAAACTTTGTATTGTTCAGCTAGCTAATGTTGCTAGGTAAATAGCTAGTTAATGTTGCTATGTAAAAGTTTGTATTGGTCAGCTAGCTAATGTTGCTAGGTAAAAGCTTGTCTTCAGCTATCCAGGCTATGGAATTGTAGTCATAAATATTTGTTGAAACTTCAAGCTGATTAATTTTTGGCTTCAAAGACAGACCCTTTACCAAATGCCATTGGGTCTGGAGAAACTAATTACCAAGCAGTTGTACTGTGGTGTCACACACTTGAGATGCACCATTTTTTAGGGTTCAGTAGGGTACAAATCCTTAGTTGACCAGACTGTTACCTACCACAGCATTTGGTCGGGCACTGTATATGTCTGCACACCAAGTCACTTGCCCCCCACCATGAATCAAAGGTATCTCCGGAATTCCTAACAACTGCCTTGAAAAAGATCTCTTGACCGCTGGCTATTTCATGGTTATGGGCAGGAAGGATGCTTGTCTTAACCAATCTGATTGATCCTATGTAGCGTAACTAATGCAGGACACGACTGTGTTGGAAAATGTCTTCACAACTTGAAGCAATTACCCGGCAACTTACTAATCACCCTCTGTTACGAGTTGGTTTAATTAGGTTTACCTCTCCTTTCTCTCGTGGTGTTCCTTGTACGTATTGCACTGACAGCTGCTGCAACAGGGCCAGTCAACTCCACCGCAGACATATTGAGTGATTGTCCACAGAAACAACCAAACTCTCTCGCTCACCAATGAAGCTTGCATGGACCACAAACCAAGCACAGGCTCTCCTTGCACACAACAGGCTGCCCCCACTGGAACACATCGGATTGGGGGGGGGGGGGAGCGTGTTCTCCCCCCTGTCTCTTCCAACTTGCAGCCTAAGGACCAAGGAGGTTCACTGTGTGAGGGAAGGCAGTGGTCGACGTGGAGGAATGTTGCCATGAGCAACCACTGGAGGCTGAATCCTGTTACCCATGTGATAAGTGCAACAACTATCACTACAGTCGTTTTGAGCAAAATCTCAATTTTTCTTGTAGTATATAGAGTTTTTATATTATTCCTGATGAAGGCTAGAGCAGCTAGTCTAAACTGCGAGAGATATTGTAATTTCGTTGTCAACCGAGAGTTTTATATTCTTTTTGCATAATATTAAAAATTGATTGGTGAGCTCCCCTCAGAGCCGTTACTATTTGGGTTGAAAGAATACATCTTATACTTGGTGTGAACAGATCTCAGTACACCTGCAAGCACTCTCCGATGTGTTGGTCCCGACGTAGTGAGCTTGTGCGGAGCCTTACTTTTAAGTTTCAGCTGCAGTTCTAATGACTACCTTGTTCAGATATGCTGCAGCAGCTGCTTAGAGTTCTGGACAAGCGAGACGTATATAGCAACAAATCCCCTCGCCATAGCAACAACTTTCACAATTTATATATGTAGGTTTTCATTTGTGCTGTTTCAAGCTCTCAGGAAAGGCTGCACTCTGTCCGTGTCTCTCTCTTATAATACGCCATGTAAATGCATCATTATTCTTGTCATCATTATTACAAAATATATACTGCAATAAAAAATAATTGTGAAGCGCTAGATGAAGAACCCCGCCTCCACTAATAGTTGAGTTACTACATTGGTTATCACATCCGGAGTGCTGTATAATATTGGGGGGGAGAGGGGAATAATTCCAAATTGGGACCAACTAGGTTTGTGAGGTCTCTCCAACTAGCGCTGTGTTGAGGTCAGCTGTCTCTCCAACTATATAGCTGTGATGGATGAGGTCAGCCCCCTCTCCAACTAGCTGTGTTGAGGTCAGCCCTCTCTCCAACTAGCTGTGTTGAGAGATGATGGCTGATCTTGGATACTGGATCGCAATGATCAGGAAAGCCATCTCTCTGCAGGCTTGAAAAATGGCCCCTTCATCCCTCCCAAAACCTTTCTCTCACCTAATGTTAATGAGACATGACTCATTGTTCGTTCATGCAGTAATGGTACACAACAAGTGTTCAGACTTCATCACGAATACTAAAACTCTTGGAAGTATCTCCACAAGGCATGCATGCACAGTAGGTATCGTCTATCATCTCAGACCATTCACTCCCTAGCAGCTAGTTCAGTTCTTGTGTCTTGCAACATCTCCTTGACACGGTCCATTAGACTGTCGCTCCCAAAGGTGACACGCCCAAGCCTCTCTGCCTCCCCAAGCTCTCGCAGTGCTTGCCGGAGGTGAGGGGTGGAGCCAAGGACTCGTCGCAATTTTCCCATCTTTACCAGATGCAAGATAAACACCGGGTGGCAGTCATGCAAGCAATGTCTACAAGAGAACAACAAGACAAGGCAACTATAAGGCACAACCTGCAACACACTATCTTGCATAACACACAATGTGTGCGTACATTATTAGAACATTCATATGATGGAATCAAATTCATAATTCTTTCAAAGCCAGTCGTGGCCTTCATCACTGCATATATACCAGAGAAGAGGTATATCAAAGTTGGTTAACTGAGATCTGACCCTTCTATTTGCACAACACATACCTCAGTCTATGCTCGAAAGAAGGGCCACTACCAATGATGACGCAGCTCTCATAAGGCATGCTCAATTGTAACGCAGGCATAGGCTCTACTCTCTACCAAGGAATCTGTTTAAGGCCAGTATTGCCCATTTTATAATAGTTTATGTAAACGTCCATAACTTTGTTGTCCTTCATCCCCTATAGGTTATTTTGATACCAGAATACAGCTTTCTGCAAGAGCTTTCTAATGATGTGCTTTATAAGAAGTTTTAGTAAAGTATAGAGGTTTTGAATTCTGACAAGTCACAAAAAATATTCCCTTGGAAAAAAAATGCCCTATACAAACTTCCCTTTTTATGGATGCAATAGAGTATATAACTGCTAAAGCTTCATTTCATCAGAATTATTTAACCGCAACACTAAAAGGAGTGTTATGACAAGGTCAACCAATATGGGTATAAAATATGGTACATTCACATGACTATAACTTGAGACTGGTACTTCCAAATTGAAAAATTAACAGATGAAAAAGTAGAGCAAAGACAGAGCTACAAAATGATATAAAATAAAGCAGGTATACAAATTTTTCCTTGAGATATCATTTTTTCCGTTCCAAAAAAACATGTTTTGAGAAATCACTGTTTGAAATTGCGTTACTGTTATATTGGGCTATCACTAGACTACTGTCACCATAAACTGTATTTTTATTGCACTTACGTGTTCTCTGAAACTACATTGTAATTACCATGTATCAGGTGAATCTCTGGGAAGGGGGTTGCTCTGAACAGAGCCGGGTTTGAAGGGAAAAAAGATAAAATGGCTATGAAAAGAGCCGGTTTGATACAAAATTAAAATTGTCCTGCACCCATAGGTCACCTCCTCCTCCTCCTGAACTCTCTCCAACCACATGGCCTGGCGCCTCTTCTTGACCAACTCGTGGCCCGCATACTCCGATCCAAATCCTGGCGCTGTCCTTGGAGCCTAGGAACGTTGCAGTGATAGCACCACACTCCATCCGGAGTCATCCAAATAGCACTCAATGCCCTCATCCCAGAGTTGAAAGTGATGACTGCCAAGCTCACGCAGATCTTCACCACATCTGCAGTACTGAACTCTACCTTCGGGCAACGACTCCAGATGAGGCTATTGAACGACTCGTTCTGGGTTTGTGTAGCCCCTAGCATGCAACGTTCCATGAGTGTGTCAACGGATAGGTCCTTAAACACCTTCTTCACGAAGGGGGCGATCTCCGCACAGATGGTAGGATGGCTGGATGGAGGAGCCTCCCCCCTGGCCAGAGCCCTGTTGTGCTTACACCAGGAAGTCAGTCCACTGGGGCACAAGTGGTGTTGAGGGTGGCCATCCATTGACACAGAGTGAAAAAAAGTTGCCATCACCGCTTTCTTCATCTCTGTCACATCATTGGGATGTGAATGGATGGCCTTCCCATAATACTTATGGAGCAACTTCATCAAATTATCAGTGAGGCGATTCCTCCCTCCCATCCTCACTCTTTGGCCATCAGCTGAAAAATGTGGCCTCTGCTTCACTGCCTTTAGGTGGCTCATCATCCGCTTCTTGACATGGCCACACACTCCTGCTTGGTTACTGGATGGTCACTGCCATAGGGCACGGCTCTGCACAATGCTGGGAAGGTTGCTGCATCACCATCACCAATCATAGCGTATACCTCAGCTTATACTGCTCTACCGACCGCATCCACATTCTCAATGCCCCTTCCTTCTCCATCTCAGCAGAGGATCCGCCGTAGTTCAGGCCACAGTAAGCCTGATGTTCCTCCCACCAATCCGGAAATTCGAGAGACGAGGTGTCAGGACTCTCCTTTCTCTTCTCCTGGCACACATTACACCATTTGCTAAGCACCTCCACGTCCAACACCTGTCCAGTATCCCAGGAAGCCACGACCACTACCCCAAAGAGAGCCGAGTGACCTCGCCTGGACCAAGTCCCATCACAAGTCACAGTCACATTTAGGATTTCATCAGGAGCTGCATCCCTACGGAGGTGGGCAACAACAGCAGTAAAGTTCGCTTGTCTCTCCAGATCAGTAGCATCCCGCAGCTGCCTGTTGTAGTTGGAGAAGTGCTTGAATGTGATGGGGGGAGATATTCCTCATGCCGGTGAATGTGGCCATGCCAGCTCTCCCCTTTCCTATGGTCCTCATGGCCAAATGTGCCCTGCTATTGATCTTTTGGTCTTCAGCACGGTAGGGGTCGGAAATGAAAGATTTCTTGCCGCAAACAGTGCAGCATATAGAAATCCTTGTATATATATATTATATATACAAGTCCAGAAAATTTGAAGTTTGATCCTATAACTAAAATCTTGATATTTACTATACTTACTAGCTAGTCTTATCTTCTTTGAGGACACAGAAACCTCATGAAAAGGTAGGCTACGAGCTGGAGTTGGGGCGGCAGGAGTAGGGGCTGCAGGAGTAGGGGCGGCAGGAGCAGAAGTTGGGGCGGCAGGAGTAGGGATGGCAGGAGTTGGGGCAGCATCCATAGGAGTAGTAGAGGCGGCAGGAGTATGACCAGGCTTCCTGTAGAATATCTCGGGTCTCTTGCGCACGTAGCCCTTTAGTCTTCTTCTTGGCTGGCATCTTGGATTTTGGTCACGCGCTCAAAAAAAATGCAGCCTAGTATACTCGCATGCAGTACTTCATGCTCAATTAGAGCGCAGTGATTCTGCTTGAAATAAGCTGCGTTTAGCAAGTCTCTCGGGTAAGCGGTCTCAGAGTTATGATCAATCAAACTTTCCTGAAGTTGGAATGCACCTTCTTCTTCAATTTACAGTTGAATGCAAGTGAAAGCCTGGATAAAATCCACCATAACTAGAGACTTGTGCATCCAAATGTTTTCAATTTGAAAGACAGTTTGTACAGCTGTTTAGAAAGGATACAAGGAAAAAAGGGAAAGAAAAAAAATTCAACAAAAATGGCCTTAAATTAATGCAATTGCATGGCACACAGTCATAATTGGTTGTGGCATTCACAGCCTCCAAGTAACCATGTGGTGACACTGTCTCTCACCACGACAGGCTTACCTGTAAGCATCGGTGAGTGGGAGACCAGTCTCCAGGGCATCCTGCCACGCCTCTAACTGCAGCTGCCCCCTCATCAGTTGCTCCCGCACTTTTGTCAGAACAAGATTCACACCAAGCAGAGAAGCACAGCAGTGCGTGACAAACCTAGAACACTTCTTCACAAACTGCGTCCAGTGTAAGTACACAGATCAGTTAAGCAAACAAGACTGTTTGGTTGTCAACTACATATTTATAAGATATGCACACGCATACTAGTATAAATACACATACTATGTACAAATACAACACTATGTATGAATGCACACATACTATGTATAAATACATAAATATACACATACTAGTATAAATACACACATACTATGTATAAATACAACACTATGTACGAATGTACACATACTGTGTAAATATACACATACTAGTATAAATGTACACATACTATGTATATTTATACATTGTTTATATACAATATTGTGTGTGAATACACAGACTGTTTATATAAATATACACATACTATGTACAAATACACATACTATGTACAAATATACATACTATGTATAGATATACGCATACTATGTGTGCGTGAATGTACACATACAGGGTTTCCTCCAAGGGGAAGGGGGGGGTTCGGGGGGATATCCCACACTAATTTTCACTGATACAAAGTTCTAATGCAAGTTGACTGTGTAGAACTTCTATTTTACAGTCATGGACATAAACAGTATCAGGTGAGATCTACTGAACATTATTCCTCTAGCCTGGGACTGATCAAGGACTAGTAGTGCAGCATTATTGTAATGTAGTTGCTTATATATATATATATATATATAGAGAGAGAAAGGACAAATGGTTGGTTACACAGTTTACAGCAGTGTTAACAACAGTTATATATTAACTTTACTTTTCAGTTCATCATAATGAAGGGCATTTCTTCACTGGGATAGTGAATTGTAAATTACAAAAGCAGTCTCCTCGACTTCATTGTCTTCCACATAGCCAGCACACCATTCAGGGAGTGGTGGCCCTTCCATGGCGTGGACAGTGATGCTGGATGCAGTCGATTACGAAGTCAATCCTTGATCTGCTTCATGTCACTAAAGGTGCGCTCAACAGTGGCAGTGGACACAGGAAGTACCATGGCTATGGAGAGCAGAATCTTGATGTTGAAAAAAGTCACACACTTTGCCTCACTTCTCAGTATTACAAGTTCTTTCAGTGACAAACCCTTCATCTCCTCAAAGATGACCAATTTGAAAGCTTTCCACATTACTCTTGTCTCCAGCTTATCAGTATCTGCCGGAGTTGAGAAGACTTCGCCGGTGCTCAATCTCCATTGTCTCCCCATAGAATTCTAGGAGCTTCTCCAATTCTGTATATTTGGTGCAGTTGCTGGACATCTGTTTGGGTGGGTCAAAGATGCTGAAAGCAGTCAAGAGGCCCAAGGCATTTTGAAACAGCTGATTTGCCTGCTGACCTCTGCCTACAACACATTCTTATTGAAATTCTCTCTTGCTGCCTCCAGATCTAGAACACTAATTGCAAGGTCCGTTACTGTGTCATGGACTGGGACAGGTACTCCTGATCATTGGGATGTTCCTTAATCTGCTGTAGGTATATAGTGCTGGACATGGTCAGCTGGCTGGCTGCAAGAGTGAAATCTACTTTCTTGGCCTGCAGGGCTCTACCAAGACAAGGCAATACAGGAAGGACATCACTCAGCATCATCAAGGTTGCCACAAAGTTGTATGTCTTTATAATCTTCAGCATTCCAAGTACTTCTGGCTCTCCAGTATCCTCGTGGATGTGCTCAAGCATATCTATCAGTGGCCTCAAGGAGCACCCGATTGCTCTTACAGATCTGTTATGTGCCAGCCAGTGGGTATCACTTGACTTGATCATCTTTAGTTGGGGGTGGTTGTTGAGTGCCTGCATCTCCTTCAATGCAGAAAACTTATTTGGAGAGTAGTGGAACATCTTCTAAACAGACATCAGTTTTGCAAAGACTTTCTTCAAACTTGGCAGACATCTAGCAGCTGAAACACATCAAAGCTGCAGAATATGTATATACCCTACAGTGCACAAACAATGCTCGTGGTGCCAGTGTGAGGATACACATTTGGACTCCATTCTTGCGCCTGAGAAGGTAGCAGCCCCGTCATATCCCTGTCCTCTCAGTTTCCCACTGCTATGAAAGCTTTCAATAACAGCAAATATTGAAGCATCACATGCAGAAAGGCTAACAAGTCCCAGGAAATGCTCCACTGACCAGAACTGTCAACCCATCTGAAGCAGATTGAAAGCTCCTCAGTTGTTACTATATCTGTCAACTCATCAGCCAGAATTGAACAGAATGCAGCTTCTTCAAGAGGTTTGAGGATACCTTGTTGGATCCACAGGCTGATGGCATCAAGATACTCACTTAGGGCCACATGAGAGCAGTAGTTGGCATTTATTGGAACTGTATCTAAATGTTTCCTCACTTCATCATCACCGTTCTCCACCATAAGCTGAACCACATCATGCTATTTTCTGTTTACACAAAAAGTACATGATCCTCAACAACTTCTTATCAGGACACAGTTTTGTTGCTTCATCTGTTCATCGTACCTCTCCTGCTTGAGCTGAAAGATTCCAGTTCCTTCAGCTTGGGTTTGTTTCTCTGCCTCTACTTTGGCTTTTGCTAGCTTGTGCCATGCTAAAACTTCATTTTATCCCGTGCCTTTTCCCAGTTGGACACTGGGTGAGCTCCGTGTGTGCTTCAGTACTTTCCTATCCTCCTTGTAAATATGGGAACAGAACCGACACATCCCATTGGTCACAGAGTTGTAACTTACATGCATCCACGAGTATTTCTCTTGCCAGTGTGGCTGGAACTTCAGCTTCAGCCGGTTTCCCAAGACAGCACCTTTGCTGCCAGAAACTGTTTCTTCTGACAGCGAAGTTGATGTAACTGCAGAAGTGGACTGCTGTGTAGGATCCTCCTCAGATGCATCATTACACTCTGACCTATCATTACACTCTGACCTATCATTGCCAACATCTTGGCCTCCTGGCTGTTCTTTGGTGTGGATGAATCTGAGTCATCTCCAAGCCTGGGTGGGTACTTTACTGACAGCAGTAGAAACTGAGTCATGAGATTCAATAGTCAGGCAGTGTACGTTTCTTCAGAAATCTTCTGATATCCATGATGATGAACGACAACTTGTATGATGACTGGAAGTGCACAGTGGCACAGGCTCAGGATATTTTAGGCTGACCTGACTATGGGGAATCCCCAGAGCTAACCCCAGTAGGGAATTTACAAATGCTCAGGTTATTGTGACTTCATCATCCAATCAAGTCAGTACTGGCATAATCCCCCCCCCCCCCCCCCTTACACATACACGCATACTATGCACAATATATACTATGTACAAATATACAATAAATATACACATACTAACATACTAAAATATACATATACTATGTACAAATATACGAAGCTATATGCATACTATGTATAGATTGTGCATACTAGGCATAAATACACACTATACACAAATATACACATACTATGTATAGATATACACATACTATGTATAGATTTACACATACTATCTATAAATACACACTATGTACAAATATACACATACTGTCTATGTAAAAATATACACATACTATGTATAGATATACACATACTATGTATAGATATACACATACTATGTATAGATATACACACACTTACAGATATACATACATATATACTATGTATAGATACACACATACTATGTATAGATACACACATACAAATCAAATGTTCAGGATTTTTTTAATTTAATGAAAAGGATATCCTTCTTCCTTTCAATATCTTTCAATTCTTCAAGTAGAGAATATCCGTCTTCCTCCATTGTCCTCTTGGTATCTTCAGATGTTCCAACTTGCATTCGAAAAATTATGACATGCATTATTTGTTTAGCAGGTAAAGTCCAGGGCACAGCCAATAATGGGGGTCTATCTAGGGCTAGGGTACTAGGGCAAGGGTTATGGTTATAGCTAGGACAAGATTATGGCTAGAGCTAGGGCAAGGATTGTGCTTAGAGCTAAGGCAAAGATTATGGTTAGAGCTTAGGGCAGTTATGATTTATGGTTAGAGTTAGGACAAGGGTTATGCTTAGAGCCAGGGCAAGGATTATGGTTAGAGCTAGGTCAGTGATGGTTAGGGCTAAGGAAGTTATGCTATGGTAATTGTGATTGGGACTTAAGCTAGGGTAGTGGTGGTTAGGGCAAGGATTATGGTAGAGTTATGACAGTTGTGGATGGCTAGGGCAAAAGTTATGGTAGAGTTATGACAGAGGGCAAGGATTATGGTAGAATTATGACAGCAGGGTTGTATACAGAAATTTTGCCAAGGGGGGGCGAACTTGAGATATGGAAAAATAAGGGGGGCGGAGAGCCTGGATGGTGCGGAAAGGGGACGTGCACCCTGGGCTTCCGCGTGGAGTACGAAAGTGTTTTACCCACAGGTATTTTTGCAGTACTAACTGTATATATAGCTGCTACTTATGATGGCATGCACTTTTTCTAAAATCTTTAGTACAACATTCCATCTTAAATATTTGCTGAAGTTGCATGCTACGGCAATCAGCATATATAGATTAGATATAGTCACTTGTCACTCGTATAATGGAGGTGGGCTTTTGTGAAATCGAATTATGTTGCATTCCATGCATTTTCTTACAAAATCATGGACAACAGGTTTCATACACAATTTTTCTCTAGTTCTCTAGGGGGGGGGGGTGGAAATGGTTGGTCACTTGGTGCCCTAATTTTTGTTAATATTTTCTTAACATGTTCATAAGCCGTAAAAGGGGGGTCTGGGGGGAAGATCCCCCCATATTTTGTTTTGCTTTTACAATGTCTGAGGATAGCTATTTTGACTGACTACCAATGGCATTATGCTATACCGAACTATGGCTAGACTGTATATATTTCTCATGATATTGTAGCTGCTTGGAAAAAGGAGAGCATGTGTCATGACACGATGACATCACACACCACCACGTGCTCTCCTTTGTAGGTTTGTCACTTCTTTTGTTTCTCCTTCTTTCCCACTCCCTCTCTCTCAGTATTTTTAACTCAGTCCATTATGTCATGGTCTTCAAGTCTAATCTTAGACATGATGTCATCACACGCCACCACGTGTTCTCCTTTGTAGGTTTGTCACTTCTTCAGTTCCCTCCTTCTTTCCCACTCTCTCTCAGTATTTTTAACTCAGTCCATTATGTCATGGTCTTAAAGTCATCACACACCACCACGTGTTCTCCTTTGTAGGTTTGTCACTTCTTCAGTTCCCTCCTTCTTTCCCACTCTCTCTCAGTATTTTTAACTCAGTCCATTATGTCATGGTCTTAAAGTCTCTATAAAAGAAACCTTACTAGCTGATTTCTCTTCATATTAATATGGATATTCACTCATACTTTGCAAGTACTTCTCAAGCCTCTTCTCATGCTAATAGCAGCGATAGCGAAGATAGCAGAACAGATAGCTCTGAGCATGTCGAGGCATCTAGTCCTAGCCTTAGTCCTCCACCTTCAAAGAAAAGCAAGCAAAACAAACACCGCTCTTCTGTATCCACGAAGAGAAAATACTCTAAGAGCTGGGAGAAAGATTTCAGTTGGCTCTATTATGACGAGGATAGCGATGGTGCCTTTTGCAAGGTTTGCAAGCAATCTGGTCTGCAGCGTACTGGAGGAGTGTGGGTCACACAACCTTGCAGAAATTGGAAGAAAGCTGTTGAAAAAATGAAAGCTCATGCGAGAAGTGACTTCCATATCCATGCAACTCAAGCTCTTTTTGCAGCTAAAGGAGCAGCCAAAGGTGGAACAGTTGTACAGCAACTCCAGAATGTTTTAGCTCGCAAAAGAGCTCAGAACAGAGCTGCAGTGAAGTGCCTGATCCTACTCACTCATTTTCTTACGAAAGAACAAGTTGCACATTCGACAAAATTTGAGAAGCTGGTTGACGTGGTGGTTCGATGTGGCAGCCAACATTTGAAGCAATTCTTAGAAACTGCACCAAGAAATGCTGTGTACACATCAAGATTGGCTGTGGTTGAATTCATCGAATCATTGGGGACATGGGTGGAGGAGTCGATTCTGAAGCGACTTCAAAAGGCACCTATGTACAGCCTCATGGCAGATGAGTGCACAGATGTCACCAACGTAGAAGAATTGTCTGTGTTTTGCCGCTGGGAGGAAGATGGTGTACCAGTAGAGTGCTTTCTGGAGCTTATTCCATTGAAGAAGGCTGATGCAGAGACCATCTATTCTAATCTCATCGATTGTTTAAAGAAGAAAGGTCTACAAGTCGGAAGAATAGTTGGATTGGGATTTGATGGAGCTGCAACTTTTTCTGGACGAAAGACCGGGGTTCAGGCACGTATCAAGAAACATACTCCTCACGCTCTGTTTATACACTGCCACTGTCACTTACTGCAGTTGGCTTGTGTGCAAGCTGCCAATAAAACTCCTGGAATTGCTCATGTTTACAGAACATTGACTACTCTTTGGAAGCATTTTCGCAATTCCCCCAAGCGAGCAGAGTGTCTGAAGGAGGTACAGCACGTTCTTGAACTTCCAGAAATGAAAGTGATCAAGCCATCTGACACACGCTGGCTGGCACATGAAAGGTGTGTCAAAGCTGTCAAAGCAAGTTATTCTGCAATTGTAATCACCATTGGGAACATCTACGAGACGTCCCACGAGCCAGAAGCTCTTGGAATCCATGGTGCCCTCTGCAAATTGTCTACGATTGCAGCTATATATTTGCTTGATTTCACTCTACCACAAGTAGCCAAGCTCAGCAAAGCACTTCAGGCAGAGCAGCTTGACCTCTCGTTGATATCATTCCTTGTTGATGCTACTGTTAAATCCTTGGATGATGCAGTTTTGCCTGGAGCGAACTGGGTGTTGGAGCTTCTTGAAAACGTTGAAGACTTGAAGTCATCTACAAAGGTGTCTATTGACGCTGATAAAATACTTTCGTTCCAGAATGTTGTTGGTAAGCCTTTTGTTGCTGATTTAAAGGCCAACATAACAAGCCGATTTTCTTCAGATTCAGTATCTTTTCCCACTTATGGAGACACGTCTGTTGAGAAACTGATTGCTCACTACGGAGAAGATAGAGATGCAGAAACATTGGATGGAGAAGAAACAGTGAAGACAGCCATGATTTCCACTGAAATACTTACAGAGTGGAAAACATTCCGCCAGCTGTTAGTCAAGCAACCACGGGATACTACTGCATCACAGCTGAAAGAACTTGTTTCAAACGACATGCTCAAGGCCATGTTTCCCAATTTGCACAAGATTGCCTCCATCTGCTTATCGATTCCAGTTTCTACTGCTTCTGTGGAGAGAAGCTTCTCACAGATGAAGATGATCAAGACTCGTTTGCGTAATTCTCTAAGTGACTGCAGCCTTTCTCACCTTATGAGGATTGCTATAGAGGCACCAGAAGTACTCTCTGAGAGCGACCTTGAAGAGATTGTGGACGTATGGCAGAGAAAACCAAGAAGAACCTCAGTTTGACATTCCTATCATTTGAACCTGATATCATATACACCTTTCTTGTATTACACCTTTCTTGACATTATTAAAAAAAAAATCTCTAATTTCAAGGGGGGGGGGGGGCGAGAATGATACAAGGGGGGGCGAATGCCCCCCCCCCCGCCCCCCCCCTAAATACACCCCTGGACAGTTATGGATTGCTATGGCAAGGATTATGGTAGAGTTATGACAGTTGTGGATGGCTATGGCAAGGGTTGTGGTAGAGTTATGACAGTTGTGGATGACTAGGGCAAGGATTATGGTAGAGTTATGACAGTTGTGGATGGCTAGGGCAAGGGTTATGGTAGAGCTATGACAGTTGTGGATGACTAGGGCAAGGATTATGGTAGAGTTATGACAGTTGTGGATGGCTAGGGCAAGGATTATGGTAGAGCTATGACAGTTGTGGATGACTAGGGCAAGGATTATGGTAGAGTTATGACAGTTGTGGATGGCTAGGGCAAGGGTTATGGTAGAGTTATGACAGTTGTGGATGGCTAGGGCAAGGATTATGGTAGAGTTATGACAGTTGTGGATGGCTAGGGCAAGGATTATGGTAGAGTTATGACAGTCGTGGATGGCTAGGGCAAGGATTATGGTAGAGTTATGACAGTTGTGGATGGCTAGGGCAAGGGTTATGGTAGAGTTATGACAGTCGTGGATGGCTAGGGCAAGGATTATGGTAGAGTTATGACAGTTGTGGATGGCTAGGGCAAGGATTATGGTAGAGTTATGACAGTTGTGGATAGCTAGGGCAAGGATTATGGTAGAGTTATGATAGTTGTGGATGGCTAGGGCAAGGGTTATGGTAGAGTTATGACAGTTGTGGATGGCTAGGGCAAGGATTATGGTAGAGTTATGATAGTTGTGGATAGCTAGGGCAAGGATTATGGTAGAGTTATGACAGTTGTGGATGGCTAGGGCAAGGATTATGGTAGAGTTATGACAGTTGTGGATAGCTAGGGCAAGGGTTATGGTAGAGTTATGACAGTTGTGGATGGCTAGGGCAAGGATTATGGTAGAGTTATGACAGTTGTGGATGGCTAGGGCAAGGGTTATGGTAGAGTTATGACAGTTGTGAATAGCTAGGGCAAGGATTATGGTAGAGTTATGACAGTTGTGGATGGCTAGGGCAAGGGTTATGGTAGAGTTATGACAGTTGTGAATAGCTAGGGCAAGGATTATGGTCGAGTTATGACAGTTGCGGATGGCCAGGGCAAGGATTATGGTAGAGTTATGACAGTTGTGAATAGCTAGGGCAAGGATTATGGTCGAGTTATGACAGTTGTGGATGGCCAGGGCAAGGATTATGGTCGAGTATGACAGTTGTGGATGGCTAGGGCAAGGATTATGGTAGAGTTATGACAGTTGTGGATAGGGCTAGGGCAAGGATTATGGTAGAGTTATGACAGTTGTGGATGGCTAGGGCAAGGATTATGGTAGAGTTATGACAGTTGTGGATAGCTAGGGCAAGGGTTATGGTAGAGTTATGACAGTTGTGGATGGCTAGGGCAAGGATTATGGTAGAGTTATGACAGTTGTGGATGGCTAGGGCAAGGGTTATGGTAGAGTTATGACAGTTGTGAATAGCTAGGGCAAGGATTATGGTCGAGTTATGACAGTTGTGGATGGCCAGGGCAAGGATTATGGTAGAGTTATGACAGTTGTGAATAGCTAGGGCAAGGATTATGGTCGAGTTATGACAGTTGTGGATGGCCAGGGCAAGGATTATGGTCGAGTATGACAGTTGTGGATGGCTAGGGCAAGGGTTATGGTCGAGCTATGGCAGTTATGGATGACTAGGGCAAGGGTTATGGTAGAGTTATGACAGTTGTGGATGGCTAGGGCAAGGGTTATGGTAGAGATGACAGTTGTGGATGGCTAGGGCAAGGATTATGGTAGAGTGACAGTTGTGGATGGCTAGGGCAAGGATTATGGTAGAGTTATAACAGTTTTGATGGCTAGGGCAAGGATTATGGTAGAGTTATGGCAGTTGTGGATAGGGCTAGGGCAAGGATTATGGTAGAGTTATGACAGTTGTGGATGGCTAAGGCAAGGATTATGGTAGAGTGACAGTTGTGGATGGCTAGGGCAAGGATTATGGTAGAGTTATAACAGTTTTGATGGCTAGGGCAAGGATTATGGTAGAGTTATGGCAGTTGTGGATAGGGTTAGGGCAGGTTAGGATAAGAGTCATGATTAGGGCTAGTGTAGCTTGGTTAGGCATAACAGATTAGCTGATCTACTGCTATATATGTCCTTGCCTTTTGCATCTGGCCAGAGGAGAGAGGTGTCCTGCATAAGCTGCAGCTTTATGCTCATAATAAAAGAGTACCTTCAACCATAGACATTCTACGTAATATTTATGCGTGAAAATACCTCTGTGGTATGGAAAGATGCCGAACTAGGGTGGTTATATGGTTAGGACAAGTGGTCATGGCTAGGGCAAGTGGTTACGGTAGGGCAGGTTCCTACTAGGGTGGTTATATGGTTAGGACAAGTGGTCATGGCTAGGGCAAGTGGTTATGGTAGGGCAGGTTCCTACTAGGGTGGTTATATGGTTAGGACAAGTGGTCATGACTAGGGCAAGTGGTTGCGGTAGGGTGCAGTTAGAAACATGCTCAACAAAACTGACCTTTGCGAGCATACATCATGTGAAGTGGAGAACTCTACGAAACAGAAAGATAAGCTCCAATATGAATGATCACACACTTACAACATCCAACCAGTTACAGACCTCCAATGTTTCCACCTCACAACGATGGCACGTGCAGTTGAAAAAATAAACCTTCTGAAGATGCTCTCGCCTTCTCTCTCTGGACTCCAGTACTTCATAATAGGAAATGGTCAGCTGGAGCAAAAAAACCACAACCACAAGGAAACGATTGAGGACTGGCAGGGAGCGGAGACACTGGTGAGAGGAAGGAGATGTGAAAGGGGAAAGGTGAGGAAGCCATGAAGGAGAGAAAGGTAGTGGAGAGGAAGTAGGATTGTGTGAGCAGAGGAGAGAGAGATTCAGAAATAGATATGTGCAGAAAAGATGAGGTGCAAGTATGACAGAGAGAAGTTGGGGGGGGGGGGGGGGGGGCGGGGGTCCCAAATGAATATTGTACCAGCCCCACCATCAAACTCCCAGAAACACTATTGCTCCTACTGTACAAATGTGACAGGATGTGACCTCACAAGTGTTCATCAAATAGACTTTCAAATGCTTAGCCTCTGCCTTCAGTCTTCACATCTCATGTTGGGGGCAGGTGGATTTATGAGCCGATTCAAGCTCCATTCTGTAGGTAATTATGTGTCATTTCATTTCACCTGGAAGTAATTAACTCATGTTCGTGACCTCCTTTCTCAGATCCTTTCAGAAGTGCCCCACACCCAGCCCCGCCCTAACAAACTGACCTAAAGAAAGGAAACAAGAAAAATGATACCTATGTAGACCACACCCAGTTAGATGACACTTTCCCGTTCAAAATCATCTAGGCCAATCTTTGAAAGAAGTAAGATATTGGATATGTGATATTGAGCAGTAAAGGGTTATCTAACTAACCAGGTTGTGGTCTGTATGGGACCGGTGCAAGTCTTCTTCCTTTCTTTTTTAACAGGTCAATTCAACATAATTCTTGTTTCAAGTTGCTGCATTTTTATATTCCAGTTGAGCAGTGGAGGACTACGATGTCAGAATTTCAGCATCTCCAGCTCTTGCCCACTACTTATATCAGCACATGCCATCAGCATTACATCATTATTCTTGATGAAGACTAGAGCATCTAGTCGAAAAGTCGAGTGAATAAAAAATTTGTTGAGAAGGTGATTTTAATGTTATTATGTCAACTGAGAGTTCATTGAGAATGCCTTGTCTTGTTGCTGACTTCACCATGTAGGGTCAGCTACAGCCTCCTTCAAGGACTTGGAACTGCACAGGAGAACTCCACCAACCAAACAGCAGATGTTTTAGTAGGGGGTCAGCTACAGCCTCCTTCAAGGACTTGCACAGGAGAACCCCATCAACCAAACAGCAGATGTTTTAGTAGAGGGTCAGCTACAGCCTCCTTCAAGGACTTGCACAGGAGAACTCCACCAACCAAACAGCAGATGTTTTAGTAGAGGGTCAGCTACAGCCTCCTTCAAGAACTTGCACAGGAGAACTCCATCAACCAAACAGCAGATGTTTTAGTAGAGGGTCAGCTACAGCCTCCTTCAAGGACTTGCACAAGAGAACTCCATCACCCAAACAGCAGATGTTTTAGTAGGGGGTCAGCTACAGCCTCCTTCAAAGACTTGCACAGGAGAACTCCACCAACCAAACAGCAGATGTTTTAGTAGGGGGTCAGCTACAGCCTCCTTCAAGGACTTGGAATTGCACAGGAGAACTCCATTAACCAAACAATAGATCTTTTGGCAGAGGATCAGCTACAGCCTCCTTCAAGGACTTGCACAGGAGAACTCCATCAACCAAACAGCAGATGTTTTAGTAGGGGGTCAGCTACAGCCTCCTTCAAGGACTTGCACAGGAGAGAACTCCACCAACCAAACAGCAGATGTTTTAGTAGAGGGTCAGCTACAGCCTACAGCCTCCTTCAAAGACTTGCACAGGAGAACTCCACCAACCAAACAGCAGATGTTTTAGTAGGGGGTCAGCTACAGCCTCCTTCAAGGACTTGGAATTGCACAGGAGAACTCCATTAACCAAACAATAGATCTTTTGGCAGAGGATCAGCTACAGCCTCCTTCAAGGACTTGCACAGGAGAACTCCACCAACCAAACAGCAGATGTTTTAGTAGAGGGTCAGCTACAGCCTCCTTCAAGGACTTGCACCGGAGAACTCCACCAACCAAATAATAGATCTTTTGGCAGAGGATCAGCTACAGCCTCCTTCAAAGACTTGCACAGCCAACCAAACAGCAGATGTTTTAGTAGGGGGTCAGCTACAGCCTCCTTCAAAGATTTGCACAGGAGAACTCAACCAACCAAACAGCAGATGTTTTAGTAGAGGGTCAGCTACAGCCTCCTTCAAAGACTTGCACAGGAGAACTCAACCAACCAAACAGCAGATGTTTTAGTAGAGGGTCAGCTACAGCCTCCTTCAAAGACTTGCACAGGAGAACTCAACCAACCAAACAGCAGATGTTTTAGTACAGGGTCAGCTACAGCCTCCTTCAAGGACTTGCACAGGAGAACTCCACCAACCAAACAGCAGATGTTTTAGTAGGGGGTCAGCTACAGCCTCCTTCAAGGACTTGGAACTGCACAGGAGAACTCCATCAACCAAACAATAGATCTTTTGGCAGAGGATCAGCTACAGCCTCCTTCAAAGACTTGCACAGGAGAACTCCACCAACCAAATAGCAGATGTTTTAGTAGAGGGTCAGCTACAGCCTCCTTCAAGGACTTGCACAGGAGAACTCCACCAACCAAACAATAGATCTTTTGGCAGAGGATCAGCTACAGCCTCCTTCAAAGACTTGCACAGGAGAACTCCACCAACCAAACAGCAGATGTTTTAGTAGAGGGTCAGCTACAGCCTCCTTCAAGGACTTGCACAGGAGGACTTGCACAGGAGAACTGCACCAACCAAACAATAGATCTTTTGGCAGAGGGTCAGCTACAGCCTCCTTCAAAGACTTGCACAGGAGAACTCCACCAACCAAATAGCAGATGTTTTAGTAGAGGGTCAGCTACAGCCTCCTTCAAGGACTTGCACAGGAGAACTCTACCAACCAAACAGCAGATGTTTTAGTAGAGGGTCAGCTACAGCCTCCTTCAAGGACTTGCACAGGAGAATTCCACCAACCAAACAATAGATCTTTTGGCAGAGGATCAGCTACAGCCTCCTTCAAAGACTTGCACAGGAGAACTCCACCAACCAAACAGTTTTAGTAGGGGGTCAGCTACAGCCTCCTTCAAAGACTTGCACAGGAGAACTCCATCAACCAAACAGCAGATGTTTTAGTAGAGGGTCAGCTACAGCCTACTTCAAGGACTTGCACAGGAGAACTCCACCAACCAAACAGCAGATGTTTTAGTAGGGGGTCAGCTACAGCCCCCTTCAAGGACTTGCACAGGAGAACTCCACCAACCAAACAGCAGATGTTTTAGTAGGGGTACAGCCTCCTTCAAAGACTTGCACAGGAGAACTCCATCAACCAAACAGCAGATGTTTTAGTAGAGGGTCAGCTACAGCATCCTTCAAAGACTTGCAGAGGAGAACTCCATTAACCAAACAGCAGATGTTTTAGTAGGGGGTCAGCTACAGGGACTTGGAATTGCACAGGAGAACTCCATCAACCAAACAGCAGATGTTTTAGTAGGGGGTCAGCTACAGCCTCCTTCAAAGACTTTCACAGGAGAACTCCACCAACCAAACAGCATAGTAGGGGGTCAGCTACAGCCTCCTTCAAGGACTTGTGCAGGAGAACTCCATCAACCAAACAGCAGATGTTTTAGTAGGGGGTCAGCTACAGCCTCCTTCAAGGACTTGAACAGGAGAACTCCATCAACCAAACAGCAGATGTTTTAGTAGGGGGTCAGCTACAGCCTCCTTCAAAGACTTGCACAGGAGAACTCCATCAACCAAACAGCAGATGTTTTAGTAGGGGGTCAGCTACAGCCTCCTTCAAAGACTTGCACAGGATAACTCCACCAACCAAACAGCAGATGTTTTAGTAGGGGGTCAGCTACAGCCTCCTTCAAGGACTTGCACAGGAGAACTCCATCAACCAAACAGCAGATGTTTTAGTAGGGGGTCAGCTACAGCCTCCTTCAAGGACTTGGAATTTCACAGGAGAACTCCATCAACCAAACAATAGATCTTTTGGCAGAGGATCAGCTACAGCATCCTTTGGAGTGTGTAACAAGATTCCCAGGAGCGAGAACTCCGCAAACTGAACGGCAGAACTGAGCACGGGACATTCTTCCTTCTGCTTACAGCACGTGTAGTCTTTACCCAATTCTAATCATAGAACAGCATGTGATCTCTCTTGATTGCATCATCGACCACAAGCCTTACACACGCCTCTTTTCTGCAGCCAAGAAACATTAGTCTCTGCAAGGCATTGGAACATCCGGAGGGTTTTAGTGTGCATTGTACGCAAGCTACGTCAGGGAGAGATACGCCAGGGAGAGATATGCCAGGGAGAGATACGTCAGGGAGAGATACGTCAGGGAGAGATATGCCAGGGAGAGATATGCCAGGGAGAGATATGTCAGGGAGAGATATGTCAGGGAGAGATATGTCAGGGAGAGATACGCCAGGGAGAGATATGTCAGGGAGAGATACGCCAGGGAGAGATATGTCAGGGAGAGATACGTCAGGGAGAGATATGCCAGGGAGAGATACCTCAGGGAGAGATACATCAGGGAGAGATACATCAGGGATAGAAAAGACATAGGCACTAGATAATCCACACGAAGATTAATTTCCAAGGTTCACATTTGTACGATTAGCTGACATCATATGCTTTAAGATTTATCTTCAAATCAGCTTTTTGGTTTTTGAAGCTTTTCAACCGAAATACTTCAGCTTTCAGCAGGCAAAAGTTACTTCAAGCCAAAAAGCTGAAGATAAATCTTCAAGATCACTTTCACTCTTTTTCAATGATTTTTTCCTGCCTGCTTGTTCACTACCTTGTTGGCGAAGAATTCAAGGCCACCTGGGGAGTCTTTTGGAGCTACTAGCATAACAACACCTTAGGCAGCTAAGATGCTGCCCATGTGTTCTAGCTGAGATAGCTCTGAGATCTCATTGTTGTTGTTGTTGCTGTTGCTGGTTTTTTTTTGTTTTTTTTTGCAATTTTTGAAATAGTTACCAAACTCCCAGTGGGGAGAAAAAGTAGTATTTAAAAAATAATAATAATAATAGCAGTTATAACAACAACAATAAATGGAGTGAGAATTAGAGACAAACGAGGAGAGGGTGTCTCTCACCTGATCCCCTGAGGCTATAGGTCTGACTGACCTGAGCACTAGCTTAGTTCCATTAAAGATGACCACAGCATTGGGTTGGCAGGAATGGTTGACAAGAGAGGGCAGGCCGTACACAGCTAGCCCCACGGCTTGCTCATGGGTGGAGTCCATCACGCTGAAGCCATTGCTCATCACCTAGCGAGTTAAAGTGTATTCATGAGAACTTGTGCATGAGTTCCAAACAGTTAATATTGCAATACCCAGTGTAAGTGCTTCCATGTCACAATCCTAGCATTACATCATCTCTGATGACGTCACCAATATTGGATCAGGGTTTCAGCTAGGGTTAGGACTGGGACTAGGGTTAGGCCAAGACGATGGCTAGGGTTAGGACCAGGACTTAGGGTTAGGCCAAGACTGTGGCTAGGATTAAGGTCAGGGTAATGGCTCGTGTTAGGGCCAGGGCAGTGGCTAGAGTTAGGGCCAGTCATAGCTGAGCAATGCAATCTAGCAACGCTCCTGATGTCATTGTGATGAAGTAATGTTTGGAATATTCTTTGGACATAAGAAGTAGCCAACAATATCTACATATTAAGTAGGTGCCTGGGTTGAGCAAGCTAATACTAGTAGTTATGTAGGTGCCAGGCTAATACTAGTAGTTATGAAGGTGCCTGGGTTGAGCAAGCTAATACTAGCAGTTATGAAGGTGCCTGGCTAATACTAGTAGTTATGTAGGTGCCTGGGTTGAGCAAGCTAATACTAGTAGTTATGAAGGTGCCTGGGCTGAGCAAGCTACATGTAATACTAGTAGTTATGAAGGTGCCTGGGTTGAGCAAGCTAATACTAGTAGTTAGCCTGGGTTGAGCAAGCTAATACTAGTAGTTATGTAGGTGCCTGGGTTGAGCAAGCTAATACTAGTAGTTGTGAAGGTGCCTGGGTTGAGCAAGCTAATACTAGTGGTTATGTAGGTGCCTGGGTTGAGCAAGCTAATACTAGTAGTTATGTAGGTGTCTGGGTTGAGCAAGCTAATACTAGTAGTTGTGAAGGTGCCTGGGTTGAGCAAGCTAATACTAGTAGTTATGAAGGTGCCTGGGTTGAGCAAGCTAATACTAGTAGTTATGAAGGTGCCTGGGTTGAGCAAGCTAATACTAGTAGTTATGTAGGTGCCTGGGTTGAGCAAGCTAATACTAAGTACACGATTGGGCCTATGGCAAAATGCCTTAATTAAATAGGTATCATCCCTGCTATAATTATACAGTATATATACCACATTTTGAAAGACATACATACCACACAAAGAACTCACACACCACACAGAGAACTCACACACACACCGCACAGAAATACTCCCCAGAAATAGACACACACATATCACACTCACTCACACCAAACACACATCACATATAAATACATACATGCAACTATAGACAATGCACACACCCCACGACACATGGTACCAACCTTTCCAAGAATACTAAAAATTTCTCGTCTGTCATGTGCCTCTCGTTCCTCCGCCTCTACCTCACCAAGCAACAGAACCACACCCATCACTTGCATTGCCATTTCAGCTCTTGTCTCTTCATTCATTTTATCTTCATCTGTAACCAAGACAACCAAACAAGATGAGCAAACACGTCAACAACAACAACAACAACATATTCTATTCTCTTCTCTTACTTGTCATCAGAAAGTCCAGCTGCTTCTCGACTGCTGGAGAAGCAGCCATAGTTAGTAGCCGTAGGACCAAACGCATGGTGTCCGTGGGACGTTTAGGGGCAATCCTACGCAGGCCAGCACACTCTCTCCTGTGCCGCGACCAGTCACTTCTCTGCACACACACAACACACGAAATTCATCTCTGTCCTCAACTCAAAATAACTCGCTGTGTCAACACAAAAACACAAACATCAGTCAATCTTTATCTTGCAAGTCAATTGGCTGGCTTGAGTCAACCACACCTGCCATATGTCTCAAGATTTGATGCTCCATTCTCCATCATAAAATACATGGCTTTTGTGAGAGCTCCACCATTGCCTTCTCTTTTTCGTTACCATCACATACCCACCCTCTACTGAGAACTTGTTATAAGCTGTAGGGACTAGAGGGAGAGAGCTAGTAATCTTTGTACGGCACTATGAGCTAGTAATCTATGTAGTATACTAACATCTAATTAAGAGCTAGTAATCTATGTAGTATACTAACATCTAATTAAGTATGAGCTAGTAATCTATGTAGTATACATCATCTAATGAACTATGTGCTAGTAATTCATGCATGGATTATCATCTAATGAAGTATGAGCTAGTAAACTATGAGGTGCACTAGCTAATAATCTATGTAGTAAACTCTCAATGAACTCTCAGTTGACATAATAACATTACAATAACCTTCCCAATAATTAACTATTCTCTTGACCTTTCGACTAGATGCTCTAGCCTTCACCAGGAATAATCTATGTAGTATACTAACATTTAATGAAGTATGAGTTAGTAATGTCTAATAAAGTATGAGCCAGTAATCTTTGTAGTGAACTATCATATGAGCTAGTAATCTATTTAGGGCATTATCATCTAATGAAGTATGAGCTAGTAATCTATGTACTATAATAAAGTATGAGCTAGTTAGTAAATAGTAATCTTTTTAGTGAACTATCATATAACGAAGTATGAACTAGTAATCTATGTTAATAGGAAGAAGGGTAGGGGGGAAAAGAGGAGGAGAAATAATGATCCCCTTAAAAGTGGTGGAATCATTCACAACCATGCGTAGTAACCATTGCCTTGAACACCAGGAAAACAAACATGGCTATTTCCTCATACTACAAATTTTAGCATCACACTTGATCATGACGATAACTAGGGGACACTAGCTAGGGATAGGGCCTTGGCAATGGCTAGAGTTAAGGCTAGACCAGGAGGACAATAGCTAGAGTTAGGGTTAGGGCAATGGCTAGAGTTAAGGCTAGTGGTTCATACAGGATTTACAGTTTGGGGGGGGGGGGGGGGGAAACTCAAAACGTTTGGTGTTTATGTGATGGGTGTGCGTAAGTAAGCCCCAAGAAGGGGGGTCTGGGGGCATGCCCCCCCAGATTTTTTTTGGCAAAATCGATGCTCTCAGATTGATTCCGAGACATTTTGAGGAAAATGAGGGTACTTTCCTATAGTTAAAGTAGTACTAGCACATGGACAGAACATTCTAGATTATGACACAATTGCATCTTGCCACAGAATCTGCACTATTATAATTAGGAAAGCTAACAACAGAATAATAGCACATGGACAGAACATTCTAGATTAACATGATTGAACTGTGACACAGAATATTCTAGATATATTCACAATTTTGTATATAAAGAGCAAATGCTTCAGCTAGTAGCATTCTGCAACTAAATACGACCCAAATGGACTTCAGGATTTTTTTTTTACCAGAAAGCGAGTGCGTGCTGGGTCTAGTAGAGATTCTGAGAACGATGAAGATGTAGTCCCACGTCGACTAGTGATGCCTTGACTTCTACCAATTCCGAAGCGTCAGTAGGTAGATCAGTGTGTTCCAAAGCGCAGAAGAGGAAACTCTACAAAGCCAGGCTCAGCTACAAGAAGGAGTGGGAGCAGAAATATCCTTAGGGTGTACAGCGATGATCCTAAGCAGGGCATGTTCTGCAAGCTCTGCCAGAAGCGAGGAAATGCACCTTCTACAGCCAGGGGTGCATGGACCACTCGGGGAATTCAGGATTGGAATCACGCTACTGAACAACTCAAGGAACACAGCCAGTCAAAATGGCACAGAGATGCTGTCATCCATGCTCAAATGGCAGAACAAGGAAAGGAGCAGAGTGTCCTACAACTGCAATGTTCAGCAGCTGCTGAAGAAAGGAGAGCAAAGAACAGAAACATAGTGCTTAAGCTTTTGAGATGGATATATTTTCTTGCCAAAAATCGCCTGCCACTTACAACCACATTCGATCCCCTGGTCCAGTTGCAAATTGCAAATGGGGATGAACTTCTCCAGCAACATGTCAAAGAGGGGCCACAAAATGCTCAGTACACATCCAAATTTTCTGCGGTTATGCTTTTAGAGGCCATCAATAGCTGGCTAGATAGGAAGCTAATTGAGAGCTTAAAATCAAGCCCATACTTCTCTGTGTTAGCTGATGAGTGTGTAGATATTAGTACTACAGAAGAGCTGTCCATCTGTTGTCGGTGGATTGTAAATGGAAAAACAGAGGAGCACTTCCTTACAGTGCTCCACATGTGCCCAAGATGCTGCTACCATTTCAGATGCAATCAGCTCCTTCCTTGAGTCGAAGAACCTGGACTATCGTAAACTAGTAGGCCAAAGTTATGATGAGCAGACCTTTCCGGAGAACGCAATGGAGTTCAAAAAAGGATGCAAACTCTAGCTGCACATTCCTTTTACATCCACTGTGCCTGCCACAGGCTTCAACTAGCAAGCATGCAAGCTGCTTGCTAACAGTGCAGATCAAGAAGATGTTTGGAACTATGGGAAATATATGGAAGCTCACTAGTCACCCAAGAAAGCAGAATCTCTCAAAGCAGTCCAGTCTGTCCTCAAGCTACCTGAGCTTAAGATTGTGAAGCCTAGTGATACCAGATGGCTCTCACACGAACGGTGTAGGCTATTTACCGAGAGCTTCCTGCCCTTATCGTCACCCTACAACAGCTGTATGAGACATCAGGTGATGCTGAAGCATACGGTATTGGTGCTCTCCTTGCTACTTACACTGGAGTTGCTAGTACATGTATCGTGTTCCTGTCAGAAGTTCTGGATATCCTGGAAAGGATGAATGTTTCGATGCAAAGAAAGCTACTCGATTTGAGCAGGTTACCGGTACTTCTGAAAATCACGACGGATCAACTCGAGCATCTAAAGGACGAAATAAGTGAGTAGTTGGGTTCAGTCGAGTCTGAAATATCTCTGTTGAAGGAAAAACACGATATAACACTCGGCACACATGGATCTGCACGAAGCCGTTGGTCTTCTATCACAACCACAGCCGATTAGTTGCAATTCCATACGTCGATTCCCTTCTTCTAAATATTAAGAGTCGATTTACTGATAAAGCCGTGAAGATTGTTACTGCCATGTCCATATTCAGTCCCTCCCTACTATCCACTGAAGCATCCTTACCATCATATGGCAGTGAGCAAATCAAGATTCTTGCTGAGTTCTATGGAAAAGAAGCAGAGGTTGAGTATGCGGGGACGACTTACACCTCACCTCCATTGCTTGATGGCGATGAGCTTCTTTCAGAGTGGAAGATATTTAGACGGGCTTTGCTAGTGGAGAAAAAGGCAATAATGGAACGTAAAGAAGTGTCGGTATCTCCTAGCATGCAAGAAATCCTGGACGAGATGAACAAGTCATTTTTCCATGAGACGTGGTTTCCATGAGACGTGGAACCTATTGAACATTACAATGGCACTTCCTGTTGGCACAGCAACAGTAGAACGTTCCTTTAGTCAAATGAAGTTCATTAAAACTCGCCTATGCAGTCGTCTATCTGACTCGAACCTAGAACATTTAATTAAAATTAGTATAGAGGGTCCTCCATTGACCGATGTGGACTTTAATGCACTTCTCGACATTTTTAAACAGAAAAATAGACGCATTTTACTTTAATTTAGTACTACTGAACTCACTATATTGTAATTTTCAGTATATCTTCGCTTATATTTGTTAATAAATTGTTTCATGCATAATTATTATAATTTTATTACTGTTGATCGTCTTTGAATTTGCTATTGCTTTTACGTTCCCTTCTCTGTACTGCTCTTTTTCCCCGTTACTGTAATGTTACATTAGAAATTTCATTAATATAAATATTTATTGTGAAAATTCTTGGGGGGAGGGGGATATCCCAGAGCTTCTTCCCCCCCCCCCCCCTGTATGAAACCCTGGGGCAGTATCCAGGAGGACAGTAGCTAGGGGCAATGGTTAGAGTTAAGGTTAGGGTCAGTATCTAGGATGGCTTGGGTTTGGTTAGGGCTTGGGGAATACTATGCTGGTAGATGATATTAATGTGATTCTCATGTGACCTGAGGAATCAGTCTAAATATGCTCATCACAAAACTCATCTAATATCTCTCATCTCTTTTAAAAAAACAATAACATGGTAACATAACCACTTAGCAAACTGCCACCCCATGCAGACACACATTACACAAACCTGACAGGAAGTGGCACAATAGCGTATTACTTTACACCCACTACACCTCAACAGACTCCTGTATGGGGAGAAAGAACATCGAGATACACAAGACTTGCACGCGCTTAATTATATTTGTAACTCATTTTTCTTGAGGCAGTTTTGGCAGACCAGCTCAATAGTGGACACGTGGCTCAAAGGCAGTGCGGTAAAGAGCTGGGTTCCTCTGGGTATTTCTTCTTTAGCGTAAAGACCTCTACCAGAAACTGGACTGCGCCTTGCCTCTAAGAAAGGAGGCAACCTTAGTTCTCCACTCACACCAACAAGCGGAAGATCCGCTGCAGTCATCTTTCAGATATTTCTAATTTAGCGATCTTTCATTTTAATATTTTAATTCGGCGATCTTTTACCACTAGAGGGGAGGGGAGAGTCGGGAAAAAAATAGCTTTGCACATTCAAGATCCTGATGCCAATGCAATATGGTATTTTCATACATGTTTTTCTTTAGGTTAAAATGTAAAATAAAATCTCCGTTAAGGTTGCTATTTTCCAGCATCAAGTCTTCAGGGTTGTCATAATTTTTTGCAAATTACTCGTCTGTGTTTCCACATTTTTTGGCCAAAAAAATCCAAACAAAATCCAAACAACAATTTCATGAGAAATAACATACTAAAGTGTGTTCATAGCATTTACACATGTCTTTACACATGCCTTTAATAGTTCAGTGTTCGGTTTAAATTCATAGCATTTTTTAGGAACATTGAATTTTGCACTGTTAAAAGTTAGTCTGTTTCTGTGCGCTTCGTTTTGTTGAGACCAATGTGGCTGAATAAAAGTTCGGTATCAGCATTGCCATGGGGTATAACTAGAATGGCTTTTGCGAGTTTTGCCAATGTGGAGTAGCGGTACTCGGTTTCCAAGCAGTCTTTGATTGCATGCCAATACTTATCCACCTCTGTGATGGCCGTAACTTTAGGAGGTAATGACGACATGCAGAAATCCATAAATTCCTCTTGAAGGCTGGGTTTGTTATCAACTTGAACGAGGAACACACTCTGCCGCCTGACCAGCCATACTACTGTATTGTTGTAAGCCTGGTTGAAGCCATTTGAGATTGGAGAGTAACTTTTAGGTAATCATTTGTCCCCCATTCCACCCTCAACTAGCTTGTCAGTAAATACAGCGACGCCAGTGAGAGACAACTGAACACTTTTGTGAGATTTATAGTTAGGAATGCCTCCCAAGAAGCATGCAGCCTCTACCAAGGTGGAAATTTGTCCAATCTGTGAAGAAGCTATTGCTGAGTCCTCTGTAAGTAGAAAAGGAGAAGAAGCTATCCTCTGTGAGGGCTCTTGTGGTCATTGGTTGCACAGACGTTGTGCTGGGTTCTTTTGCCAGAGTGTCTAAATCATCCAGCAAGTTTTGCTGTCCTCTCTGTCGTCTTGGTACTCAAGAAAATGAGATTGAGACTCTTAAGAATTGTGTCTTGGAGCTTAAGAGTTCTGTTTCAGAGCTCGAGAGCAAATTAAACTCTGTCATGAACTCTCTGTCCATGGCTGCATCACCTTCTGGCATGGATCCTCAACAGAACCCAAGTATAGCAGCCCCTGGTGCAACCTATGCACAAATAACCCGAAATTCTACGTCTCTGATGGAGCATAAACCTAGGGATCAGTTCAGACAGCCGTCTACTAAACCAAGTGAGTCACAAGATCGTAAAAGTAATCTAGTTGTATTTGGTATTGAGGAGTGTGACTCGGGCACCCACTGGATCCAACGATCCTTCAGTGATGTGGGTTCTGTTACGTCTATTCTTTCTAGTATAGATGATAATATCAACAACCACTCAGTTATTGACTGCCGAAGACTTGGCAAGTTTGACAGCAACAAAATACCCCGTCCTATCCTGGCTAGACTGGCCAGACCTCTAGAGGTACAGAGCGTGTTGTCCAAAAAACATAACCTTACTAGTTCTATTACTATAAAGCCAGATCTGTCAAATCAGGAGAGGGCAATCCAGAAACTACTTCTAAAGGAGAGGTCGGCTCTCATTGAGACTGGTTTCGGAAAGGAGGAAATTAGGATTCGCAGGTCAACAATTCTCCTGAATGGCAAAGTTCATGCCCGGGTTGTCAATAACAAGTTACAAGAAGAGCATACGGACAAAAGTGAGCTCTCAAGAGACGTCTCACTTGCTCTGTCCTCCACCGCTGTTTTTGAGGATGCTCTGCCAGCCACTGAGGTAGAACCTACCAGCATCACTGTTCCTCTAATAGCAAATCCTTCTGCTCCTATTTCAAACCCTGTCTCCTCCACCCCACATCCCAGCCTCACTGACTCTATTTCACATAATATCAACACCCCAATCCCTGGCCCTGCAGGTCAATGACCACCATGCCGGCATCTCCACTGCTGCTTCTGGAACTGTCGTAGCATTACCAACAAATTAAAGCAATTCCAAACTTTTGTTTACTCTCGCTCACTTGATGTAATTGCACTAACTGAGACATGGCTAACTGGAAAAATACAAGATAATGAAATTCTCCCATCAGGCTACTTATTGTACCGTTCAGATAGACCCTCTCGTGGTGGCGGAGCCATGATTTGTATCTCATCAAAGATTCCTTCTCGTCTTATTCAATCTTACTCCTCCATTGATGTAGTGTCTATCGAACTTTTATCTTCTAATCTCATTTTCTCCTGTGTTTACATTCCTCCTGATTGTCCTTTTCAACACTTCACCCAGGTTGTACAGTCAA
The DNA here is from genome assembly GCA_028752905.1 of Cladorhizidae sp. MBARI D1340-BT2. Lineage (NCBI taxonomy): Eukaryota > Metazoa > Porifera > Demospongiae > Poecilosclerida > Cladorhizidae > Cladorhizidae sp. MBARI D1340-BT2. Next base: position 53,787,956 of record JAQNBH010000016.1, on the reverse strand, counting down.
TAGAAGTCCTCTCTTCACTCAACAAGAGACTCATTCTACTTGGTGACTTCAATGCTCCAAACATTGACTGGTCAACCCTATCTGCATCTACCACCACATCTACAATGTTATGTGATCTGATTTTCCGCTTTAACTTCACACAAGTAATTACTGAGCCTACCCATGTCAAAGGTGGCATCTTAGATCTACTAATTACTAACATAAAAGATCACATCAACAACATCGTTTATTGAAAATAAAAGCTCTACTTTATCCTCGGATCATTTCATTATTACCTTCGACACCAAGAAAATTACCAGATACGTATTAGACTTCAGTAAGGGTGATCTTGAAGGCCTGAACTATCACTTTCTGGAGGTTGACTTCATCTCATGTTTTGATAGTGACGACATAGACAACTCCTGGCAACTACTCAAGTCAATTATTCTCAATGCATGTTCACTCTTTATACCCAAGGTTAAACTCAAAGCCCACCAACCTCCCAGGTGGTTCACCCCAGCCATACGACATCATCTCAATCGTATTCACTCCTTTAGAAGACAAGACAAGCGTAACCCAACTCCTCATAACATAACAAAACTACATGAAGGGGAACAGAATCTTGAAGACTTAATGATAAAAGCTCAGACCAAATACGAGTCGCAAATATTCAATAATAAAGTTAACAACTGTAAATCCACCTTCCGCTACCTGCACTCTATCTCAAATTTTTTTTATATTCCCCAGCAGGTTTTCTCCAATAACTCGTCTGCTTCCTCCCCACATGAAAGAGTTGAACTGTTTAATGAGTACTTTCATTCAGTCTACCAACCAAAATCTGTTAGTCCAGAGACATTCAACTTCTCTTCACCTAAACCTTTTCCATCGTTACTTTGTGAGGTCTCGTGTTGCAAGGAGGACATCTTTACCATCCTCAACTCTCTTGACACGTCAAAAGCTATGGGCATTGACAACATTGGTCCAAAATTATTAAAATCTTGTGCGATATCCCTTTATGAACCAATCACTCTGCTTCTCCAGAAATGTATACATTTTAACCAGATTCCACAAGAATGGAAAGTCCACCTCATTACTCCTATTCTAAAGACTGGAGTTCCATCCAACATTACCAACTATCGACCGATAGCTCTCCTGTGCTCTATTTCAAAAGTTCTAGAAAAAGTCCTTTTCAATGTCATTTTCATCCATGTCTTCCCCATCATCTCTCTTAATCAATTTGGCTTTGTGAAAGGTCGCTCATGTCTCCAACAACTTCTCACTACCCTAATGCTGATCTATACTAATTCCAGGACTCATACTACCACAGATGTGTTATATTTAGACTTCCGGAAGGCTTTTGACAGTGTTTCCCACAAGGAGCTACTAATCAAACTGTGGAACATTGGTATCACTGGCTCACTATGGTTATTGCTCAAAACTACTTAAACAACCGATGTCAAATTACATCTATTGATGGTGTGTCTTCCTCCCTACTTCCTGTCACATCAGGAGTCCCCCAAGGAAGTATACTTGGACCACTGTTATTCATTATATATTTCAACGACCTTCCACTATCTGTTTCAGAGTCATCTCTCTTAATATTTGCTGATGACTACAAGTGCTTGCATACTATCTCCACTCCCTTTGACCGCCTTCTTTTGCAAAGAGACCTTGATTCGCTGCAGTCCTGGAGTAGTGACTGGAAATTGGCCTTCAACCCATCAAAATGCAAACATATCTCGTTTTCAACATCTCCTGAAGAACATAGTCATATTTATCTGCTTAATAAAACACAGATCACTAACACAGCCCACTACAAGGACCTTGGTATTAACTTCTCCAATAACCTTTCATGGTCTCACCATTACTCCATTATTATTACCAAAGCCTATAATACTCTTTACTTTATCCGTCGTGCCATCTCATCTCATCATCCTATCCTCACCAAGCTTACTTTATATACATCTCTTGTCAGAACTCGCCTTACCTACTGCAGTCAAGTCTGGCGTCCTCACTTGCTTAAGGACATCAAATCACTTGAGAAAGTTCAGCGCCGCTCAACCAAGTTTGTTTTAAACAATTATCATTTAAATTACAAGGATAGACTAATATCTCTCAAGTTACTTCCTTTATCACTATGGCTAGAACATTTGGACATCACATTTCTCATCAACTGCCTCAAAATGCCCCAAGATCACTTCAACATATATGACTATGTCCAATTTCCGAATTGTAATACCAGGTCTTCTAACCACTCGAAGCTTAAGTGTCTACTTCCACAAACCACAAACAACCATCTATATTTCAACCGAGTTGTCAAGCTGTGGAATGCCTTACCTGAGATGGACCTCAAACTCTCCACCTACACTTTGAAAAAGAAGCTGAAATCCTTTTTCTGGGAATATTTCATAAATAATTTTAATTCTGATTTACCATGCACTTGGCACTATCTTTGTCCATGCAGTAAATGTTTTTCTTTACCATCTCCAATTAACTATTCTCACCTATAAGGCTACCAGCAGCTCTTGCTGGTAAGCCTTCAGCACACTCTCATCCTTTGTACATTATTTTGATGCTATTATACAGTGCTGTAAAATCATATATAATAATAATAATAATAATTTGACAGCTCCCTTGGCTGCAGCAATCCACCAAGCTTGGTTAGTCTCCCTAAATTTTCTAACATCTTCAGATGATAATCCATTCTCTTCTTCAAGGTATGAGTGTGTTGTGACCTACGAAAACTTCGTGTAAAGGGAGATACTCTTCTGAGTTATCAATACACACTTGTGAAACATGTTCAGCAGCACACACGTACTCAGAATTCATGAACCGCAACAGAAATTTTCGTATTAAGCCATTGAACTCTTGGTAGAGAACATGAAGAATTGGAGATTGCTGCTGCATGTACCTGTTGAAATTATTAACAATTGGTAATGCAGAACATAGAAAGAGCAAGTAAGCTTTGGTCAGAGGCTTTTCAAGTACAATTTTTACTCTTCTCACTACTGCCTGCTTATCCTCAGTACTTCGAAAGTATGAGAGCAAGGCTTCATATTGCTTGATAAGACGATTTACACAAGCTTCAAGGCTGAGCCATAATGTTTGGCATGCTTTTAATAACTTGTGTGGCTTGCATTCCACAAAACTCTGAAATTCTTCAAACTGTCGCAGCCTCCTTGGGCTCTTCTGGAAATAATACCATACATCAGTTGTCAGATCTTCCAATTCATCAGGCAAGACTTTGCAGGCCTCATTTGCAAGTGGTGCTATGTGACAATGACAATGAAGAGCAACTAAAGCTGGCTGCTTACATCGTAACCATGACATCACTGAATTTCGTGCTCCCAACATTACATTGGCCCCATCTGTACCTAATCCAACAAGATTATCATAAAGGAGGGTATATAGTGGATTCTTGAAAATGCTATCGATTGCGTTAAATAGCAGCTCTGCAGTTTCCCTCTCTACACCCTCTAGGGCAAAGAAGACACATCTTACCTGTCCTTGGGTGTTATCGAATAATCGAAGCATAATAGCAGCTTGTATAATATCAGTTGTCTCATCAGTTTGGAGGCTGAAGTATTTAGTCTCTCTAACTGCTGCGGAAATCGTTTTCCAACAATCCTGGGCAATAACTAACACAGCTGTTGCTTTAGTCTTTATCAATAGAAGAATCAGGAAACATCAACTTGAATAGTGGTACAATGATCTCCCAATTGAAAGGTAAGAAGGTGCTCTCCAAGGAAATATGCGAAGAGTACTTCTGCACGGATTACAGACTCCTCTCTTATTGGCCCAAAGTAGGACTGTAGAGGCAGTACATCCACGCCATCTTTTTCTGAGTGTTTGTGTAATTTCGTTTCCTGATGTCTCCTGAGATCTCTAGTTACCACCTCTTCCAAGGTTTATATCACGAGAGCACTTCATACAGAAGGCAAAAGAAGATCCCTTTCTCGAAGTTGTGGCCCATGGGAAGTCTTTGCATACTGTCTATGAAAGACACAATCGCTTTTTTGCAGACTTAGAAGACCTGATAGATGTCGAGATTTGACAATTTGTGAAACCTCATTATCAGAGTCAGAATCCATATCTGAAGAATCTTCTTCTGGTAACCTTGAAGTACTGGGTTCTGAAGATGCCATAGCTAACTCTCTCTGGCACTCACTGTGAAAGATTCTAACTCTTGCACAAATCAGGCTTTAAATACCCAACCAGATAGCTCATGCATGAGCATCCACATAGATCAAAGGGTTCTGGCTCTGCAGGCATGTTTCTGCACAGACCAGGTGACCACAAAATGACCACACTCAGCTAATACCACAGAGAGTGGTTTTGAAGTAGGCAAACAATTTTCTAATGATAAAAAATCCAAACATTTATGATAAAATCCAAACAGAAAATTTAAGGGTCAAAAATCCAATAAAATCCAACACCATGGCAACACTGAGTCTTTACTGTGATAATATGATAGAGCAATAGTGATTGATGAACGAATACAAAACCTTGTGGTTATGACTGGAGCTGTGTGCTCACTTTTGATACTAAAATGTTGCATAGGTCCAAAGTTACATGCAACTTAAGTGGTGGTTACCTCAAAATCTGAGTGGCTACAGTTCAGTGGCTAGTGGTTTTGAAGTATATAGGCTGCACATGGTCTGATATGCATGAAATGTCAAACAATTTTCTAATGATGAAAAATCCAAACATTTATTGATAAAATCCAAACAGAAAATTTACTCTTTAGGTGCTAAAGCGCAACGTTGCAGCATAGTTGAGCAAAAGAGAGCACACAGACTGAGAGGGAACTATCTTTTGGGTTCATACTGAGAGGGAACTATCTTTTGGGTTCATACAGTGAAGCTTGCAGAATCCAAAGTCCTAAGTCTTGACTCACAATTTTTTTAAATCAATGCAGTTATTCTTTAGTTTGTACAATCAAGGTCGTTAGCCACTCAATACTTGATGATTGAAATTGTAATGGAGTCAGTGGGGGTGATTTCACTTCACATTTCAACCAAGAGTATAGCAGAAAGCACATTGAATGGGCTACATTTTGGTATATGAATCAAGACTAGCACGATGATTCACTTGGTCAGATCCCCCCATATGTTGAGCTTGTCAAGGCCACCACATAACAATTAACGTAACTTGGACGAGTCTCAGAATGATCAAATAAATAGTCGAGAACAGCAGCTGCTGCCAATAAAAATTACATGTGTAATATATAGTAAATACAATTAACAACATTGCACCTACTTTTATTGAACCAATATATATGCATTTTTAAAGAGCAACTATGTCAACACAGTAAAGGAGTTCTCTGATGATGATATACTTTCAGTTGACATCACTGCAGTCTCTAGACCTGCTTCTCTTGTTTCTGTTAAGTTGTTCTGCCTTTTATCCTTCCCACCCACTGATTTCTCTGCTTCCACCCTTCCCTTCTCTGCAGTCTTCTTGGCTTCCTTCACTTCTCCCTTTTCATGTTTTCTTGTTGGGTTGGGTGAGATGAAAGAGAGCTCCACATGGGCGAGTTTTCTAGATCCAGATGATTGCGATGGAGATAGTCTTGATGTCGGCATTGTTGTTGTTGTTTTAACTGCTGCTGATATTGACTCTCCAGCATTGAAAGACTTCCTCATGCTTGTAGCTCTGGCTTCTTGCCCTATGTGACACACACATATGTACACACACCACCACCACGCACACACACAATTATACAAACAATTATACAAACAACTATATTGGATTGACCTCTTAGAACAAACTGGAGCCCATTTGACCAGAACCAGTTAGATGACCCTTTACCATTCGCCTAACTGGTTGAGGGCAACATAAATTCTGGTTTCTATATTTTTTAGGTCAACTTTTTTCAGTTTTTGCTTAATTAAGCATTGGAATACTACTCTGACTCAGAGCTAATGTTGTTGTTAAACCACACATATAGCAATGGCATGTCTTGTTGCTCTATTGCTGACTGTACCCGTGTAGGACCAGCTATAATCTCTGAAGGACTTTGTAAAAGTTGCTAGAAGAATGCCACCAACTAAACAGCAAATTTGTAAACATTCAATGCACAGGATTAGTGGTAATGCCAACTAGCACTTGTTAATACTAAGCCACCTCATACAGCATTAGGGGCAATGCCAACTAGCACTTGCTAATACTAAGACATCTCATGCACAGCTCAGCATTAGGGGCAATGCCAACTAGCACTGGCTAATACTAAGCCACCTCATGCACAGCATTAGGGGCAATGCCAACTAGCACTTGCTAATACTAAGCCACCTCTGCACAGCATTAGAGGTAATGCCAACTAGCACTGGCTAATACTAAGCCACCTCATGCACAACATTAGGGGCAATGCCAACTAGCACTTGTTAATACTAAGCCACCTCATGCACAGCATTAGGGGCAATGCCAACTAGCACTGGCTAATACTAAGCCACTTCATGCACAGCATTAGAGGCAATGCCAACTAGCACTGGCTAATACTAAGCCACTTCATGCACAGCATTAGAGGCAATGCCAACTAGCACTTGCTGATATTAAGGCAACCCAAATGAACAGAACAAAACAAGACCCAACCTCTGACACAGGACGGTAATGAGGAGGAGGAGGAAGAGGAGAAGTAAAAAAAAGAAACTAAACAAGAACAACAGGACAGAAAATCAATACTAAAATACATGTCTTCTATATTACTGCATGTCTTCTATATTACTGCATGTCTTCTATATTACTGCATGTCTTCTATATTACTACATGTCTTTTATATTACTACATGTCTTCTATATTACTACATGTCTTCTATATTACTGCATGTCTTCTATATTACTACATGTCTTCTATATTACTACATGTCTTCTATATTACTACATGTCTTCTATATTACTGCATGTCTTCTATATTACTGCATGTCTTCTATATTACTACATGTCTTCTATATTACTACATGTCTTCTATATTACTACATGTCTTCTATATTACTACATGTCTTCTATATTACTACATGTCTTCTATATTACTGCATGTCTTCTATATTACTACATGTCTTCTATATTACTACATGTCTTCTATATTACTGCATGTCTTCTATATTACTACATGTCTTCTATATTACTACATGTCTTCTATATTACTACATGTCTTCTATATTACTACATGTCTTCTATATTACTACATGTCTTCTATATTACTGCATGTCTTCTATATTACTACATGTCTTCTATATTACTACATGTCTTCTATATTACTGCATGTCTTCTATATTACTACATGTCTTCTATATTACTACATGTCTTCTATATTACTACATGTCTTCTATATTACTACATGTCTTCTATATTACTGCATGTCTTCTATATTACTGCATGTCTTCTATATTACTGCATGTCTTCTATATTACTGCATGTCTTCTATATTACTGCATGTCTTCTATATTACTGCATGTCTTCTATATTACTGCATGTCTTCTATATTACTGCATGTCTTCTATATTACTGCATGTCTTCTATATTACTGCATGTCTTCTATATTACTACACGTCTTCTATATTACTACATGTCTTCTATATTACTGCATGTCTTCTATATTACTACATGTCTTCTATATTACTACACGTCTTCTATATTACTACATGTCTTCTATATTACTGCATGTCTTCTATATTACTACATGTCTTCTATATTACTACACGTCTTCTATATTACTACATGTCTTCTATATTACTACATGTCTTCTATATTACTACATGTCTTCTATATTACTACACGTCTTCTATATTACTACATGTCTTCTATATTACTACATGTCTTCTATATTACTACATGTCTTCTATATTACTGCATGTCTTCTATATTACTACATGTCTTCTATATTACTACACGTCTTCTATATTACTACATGTCTTCTATATTACTGCATGTCTTCTATATTACTACATGTCTTCTATATTACTACATGTCTTCTATATTACTACACGTCTTCTATATTACTACATGTCTTCTATATTACTGCATGTCTTCTATATTACTGCATGTCTTCTATATTACTACACGTCTTCTATATTACTACATGTCTTCTATATTACTGCATGTCTTCTATATTACTACATGTCTTCTATATTACTGCATGTCTTCTATATTACTGCATGTCTTCTATATTACTACATGTCTTCTATATTACTACATGTCTTCTATATTACTGCATGTCTTCTATATTACTGCATGTCTTCTATATTACTGCATGTCTTCTATATTACTGCATGTCTTCTATATTACTGCATGTCTTCTATATTACTACATGTCTTCTATATTACTACATGTCTTCTATATTACTACATGTCTTCTATATTACTGCATGTCTTCTATATTACTACATGTCTTCTATATTACTGCATGTCTTCTATATTACTGCATGTCTTCTATATTACTGCATGTCTTCTATATTACTGCATGTCTTCTATATTACTACATGTCTTCTATATTACTACATGTCTTCTATATTACTACATGTCTTCTATATTACTGCATGTCTTCTATATTACTGCATGTCTTCTATATTACTGCATGTCTTCTATATTACTGCATGTCTTCTATATTACTGCATGTCTTCTATATTACTACATGTCTTCTATATTACTACATGTCTTCTATATTACTACATGTCTTCTATATTACTGCATGTCTTCTATATTACTACATGTCTTCTATATTACTACATGTCTTCTATATTACTGCATGTCTTCTATATTACTGCATGTCTTCTATATTACTGCATGTCTTCTATATTACTACATGTCTTCTATATTACTACATGTCCTCTATATTACTGCATGTCTTCTATATTACTACATGTCTTCTATATTACTACATGTCTTCTATATTACTGCATGTCTTCTATATTACTACATGTCTTCTATATTACTACATGTCTTCTATATTACTGCATGTCTTCTATATTACTACATGTCTTCTATATTACTACATGTCTTCTATATTACTGCATGTCTTCTATATTACTACATGTCTTCTATATTACTGCATGTCTTCTATATTACTGCATGTCTTCTATATTACTACATGTCTTCTATATTACTGCATGTCTTCTATATTACTACATGTCTTCTATATTACTGCATGTCTTCTATATTACTACATGTCTTCTATATTACTACATGTCTTCTATATTACTACATGTCTTCTATATTACTACATGTCTTCTATATTACTACATGTCTTCTATATTACTGCATGTCTTCTATATTACTACATGTCTTCTATATTACTACATGTCTTCTATATTACTGCATGTCTTCTATATTACTACATGTCTTCTATATTACTGCATGTCTTCTATATTACTGCATGTCTTCTATATTACTACATGTCTTCTATATTACTACATGTCTTCTATATTACTACACGTCTTCTATATTACTACATGTCTTCTATATTACTACATGTCTTCTATATTACTGCATGTCTTCTATATTACTACATGTCTTCTATATTACTACATGTCTTCTATATTACTGCATGTCTTCTATATTACTACATGTCTTCTATATTACTACATGTCTTCTATATTACTGCATGTCTTCTATATTACTACATGTCTTCTATATTACTACATGTCTTCTATATTACTACATGTCTTCTATATTACTGCATGTCTTCTATATTACTACATGTCTTCTATATTACTGCATGTCTTCTATATTACTACATGTCTTCTATATTACTACATGTCTTCTATATTACTACATGTCTTCTATATTACTACATGTCTTCTATATTACTGCATGTCTTCTATATTACTGCATGTCTTCTATATTACTACATGTCTTCTATATTACTGCATGTCTTCTATATTACTACATGTCTTCTATATTACTGCATGTCTTCTATATTACTGCATGTCTTCTATATTACTGCATGTCTTCTATATTACTGCATGTCTTCTATATTACTGCATGTCTTCTATATTACTGCATGTCTTCTATATTACTGCATGTCTTCTATATTACTACATGTCTTCTATATTACTACATGTCTTCTATATTACTACATGTCTTCTATATTACTACATGTCTTCTATATTACTGCATGTCTTCTATATTACTGCATGTCTTCTATATTACTACATGTCTTCTATATTACTACATGTCTTCTATATTACTGCATGTCTTCTATATTACTGCATGTCTTCTATATTACTACATGTCTTCTATATTACTACATGTCTTCTATATTACTACATGTCTTCTATATTACTACATGTCTTCTATATTACTACATGTCTTCTATATTACTGCATGTCTTCTATATTACTGCATGTCTTCTATATTACTGCATGTCTTCTATATTACTACATGTCTTCTATATTACTACATGTCTTCTATATTACTACAGTCTTCTATATTACTACATGTCTCTATATTACTGCATGTCTTCTATATTACTGCATGTCTTCTCTATATTACTACATGTCTTCTATATTACTACATGTCTTCTATATTACTGACATGTCTTCTATATTACTAGCATGTTCTTCTATATTACTACATGTCTTCTATATTACTACATGTCCTTCTATATTACTACATGTCTTCTATATTACTGACATGTCTTCTATATTACTACATGTCTTCTATATTACTACATGTCTTCTATATTACTACATGTCTTCTATATTACTACATGTCTTCTATATTACTACATGTCTTCTATATTACTACATGTCTTCTATATTACTGCATGTCTTCTATATTACTACATCGTCTTCTATATTACTACATGTCTTCTATATTACTACATGTCTTCTATATTACTAGCATGTCTTCTATATTACTACATGTCCTTCTATATTACTACATGTCTTCTATATTACTACATGTCTTCTATATTACTACATGTCTTCTATATTACTACTGTCTTCTATATTACTGCAATGTCTTCTATATTACTACATGTCTTCTATATTACTGCATGTCTTCTATATTACTGCATGTCTTCTATATTACTACATGTCTTCTATATTACTACATGTCTTCTATATTACTACATGTCTTCTATATTACTACATGTCTTCTATATTACTACATGTCTTCTATATTACTATCACTGTCTTCTATATTACTACATGTCTTCTATATTACTACATGTCTTCTATATTACTACATGTCTTCTATATTACTGCATGTCTTCTATATTACTACATGTCTTCTATATTACTACATGTCTTCTATTACTCATGTCTTCTATATTACTACATGTCTTCTATATTACTGCATGTCTTCTATATTACTGCATGTCTTCTATATTACTACATGTCTTCTATATTACTACATGTCTTCTATATTACTAGCATGTCTTCTATATTACTACATGTCTTCTATATTACTACATGTCTTCTATATTACTAGCATGTCTTCTATATTACTACATGTCTTCTATATTACTACATGTCTTCTATATTACTACATGTCTTCTATATTACTACATGTCTTCTATATTACTACATGTCTTCTATATTACTGCATGTCTTCTATATTACTACATGTCTTCTATATTACTACATGTCTTCTATATTACTGCATGTCTCTATATTACTGCATGTCTTCTATATTACTACATGTCTTCTATATTACTAGCATGTCTTCTATATTACTACATGTCTTCTATATTACTACATGTCTTCTATATTTACTACATGTCTTCTATATTACTACATGTCTTCTATATTACTACATGTCTTCTATATTACTGCATGTCTTCTATATTACTACATGTCTTCTATATTACTAAGCATGTCTTCTATATTACTACATGTCTTCTATATTACTACATGTCTTCTATATTACTACATGTCTTCTATATTATACTGCATGTCTTCTATATTACTACATGTCTTCTATATTACTACATGTCTTCTATATTACTGCATGTCTTCTATATTACTGCATGTCTTCTATATTACTACATGTCTTCTATATTACTTCTACTGTCTTCTATATTACTACATGTCTTCTATATTACTACATGTCTTCTATATTACTGCATGTCTTCTATATTACTACATGTCTTCTATATTACTACATGTCTTCTATATTACTGCATGTCTTCTATATTACTAATGTCTTCTATATTACTGACATGTCTTCTATATTACTAGCATGTCTTCTATATTACTACATGTCTTCTATATTACTACATGTCTTCTATATTACTGCATGTCTTCTATATTACTAGCATGTCTTCTATATTACTAGCATGTCTTTCTATATTACTAGCATGTCTTCTATATTACTACATGTCTTCTATATTACTTGCATGTCTTCTATATTACTGCATGTCCTTCTATATTACTACATGTCTTCTATATTACTACATGTCTTCTATATTACTGCATGTCTTCTATATATTACTAGCATGTCTTCTATATTACTGCATGTCTTTCTATATTACTACATGTCTTCTATATTACTACATGTCTTCTAT